>CM034146.1:510604338-511804338 GCA_019776745.2 Taxus chinensis | reverse complement strand
CCATCATGTCCATTATCAATAGCGTCCTTGAGAAAGAGGAAGGGTAAAACACACACTCATTCTCTTGTCATCATCTCAAATGGAGAAGAGGACCAATATATCTCTTCTTTCCATTCAAGGGCAGTAATTTATTTAGCTCGGGATAGTAGAGGGTAGTTTTTAACTCAGCTATTGATGCATTGTGCCCCGCATTCTGAACAGGAACTTCAAAGTCCTCAACCAATTCCTTATCCAAGGGAAAATATACCATTTTTCAGAAAGTGGGAAATAAGAACTAGTTCAAAACCTCACATTTCACCAAGAAACCAACCTGCAACATCTTCCCCTCTAAACACTTCAAACACCCCTCTTTAGAGCAATCCTAGCACGTCGACCCTTCACAAGGGAAACGAGAAAACAACTTTCTTTTCAGGCGGTATGGACCTCTTGGATTGGGCATCATCCTATCAAAATAAAGTTGAGCTTGAGGAGATTATGGGTCATTCTAGGATGACCCTGGAGTCATTAATGGGTATGGGGATGTCCAAGGACTTGGCAGGGTTGATTATATTTATACAAATAACACGGGGCTCGAACAAGTTTGTACCTAGGAAGAAAAAACTTTTGAATAAACTTCCCCTGCTGAGGGGAAGCTATGAAGTAGGATTAAAGGATGTTTGAGTACTATTCTCTTTCTACTGTTTTGATCTTTGGTGTATGTACATCTCTTTTTGTCATGGCAAAGGGCCCCTATAGAACCCTGTCTTATTTTTTGTTCAAATTGCAATCAATACAAGTATGTCACTAGTTCACATATCTTTTCCAAATATATGTGATATTTTAATCAAATCTATTATGAACTACTACATTTTTCACTTTCAATTGAAACAAAGAAACAAATAAAAATTCAAAGAGATAACTACATTTAATGTAGAAAAAACATCAATTCATAGTATCAGTTCAATGAAGTATGAAAAGAGAATATAAAATGAGGAAGAGAGTGTTCAAGCATGTTCCTATTATTTTTTATCTATAGCCTCCTTCTCTTCATTCTTTTCCTTTGCATCCAAATCCTTTGTCAATCTGGCCATGTAAGCATCATATCTTCTTAACAATTCATTCATTTCATCTTCATCTGGTCCCAGGTGGTGATGAAAAATCAATGTTTGTCTTGATACTACGTCCAAACATTGAGCCATTTTCTACTTGTATTCAAATGGCCTTGCCTTCAACTCTTCAATCCTATTTTCAATTTTCATCATTTTTTCAATAGTGTCATAGGAGAAGTCATCTTCCTAGATATTACTTTCAAATTAACTAAGTAATAAATCTAATTTTAAATCCCCATAACTCTTTTTAAATTTATCCACCACTATGTCTTCTAGCCTTCTATCAATGGAATAAAGTAAATAATCATCCCAATCCTTCTTTGAATCAATTTTTTTCTTGATTTCATTTAGGGTATCCAATCTGATCTTTTTCATCTCTTCAAGAGCATAATGGATCCTTTTTTGCTCTATTGGAACAATGTATTCCTTCTCAACCAGTTCCTTGTTGAGCCTTGTTATATGGTCAAGCTTGGGGAGAATTACTTCCAAGTAAAAGATCTCATTGTCACAGTCTTTAATTACTCCATCAATTTCATCTAAGTGAATTTTGAGATCTTCATATCTTTTCCTTGCTTCAGTGATAACTTCCTTTCCCTTTTCAGTTAATTGCCCAACCCAAGTGTCCACTGCTTGGACCTTTTTAACAACACTATTCAATTTGTGCATACCTTCAAGGGTGTTCATAGAGGAACTTGCTAGCTCCTGACTGGTTTGCCCTGTTAGCTATTGAAAACATGAATTTAAGGCTCTAACTTGCTCCTTAAGTTGTTTCTTTATTATTCCATCCTCATCTACCTTTTGTAGAAGACCGCTTACAGCTTCAAACACTCCCTACTTTAGTTGTTCCCTTGATGGTTTACCCAAGGGGATGATCTGAATACTGTAATCGTCATCAGTTATATCTTTTCTTGTCTTCCCCTCAAAAGGGGTTACTATTTCCAAATATCTTTCCCTGGATGAATCAATAAGGGTTCTTGTGATGGTTTTGGCCTTCTTTGGGGCTCTTATTGCCTTTGGAAAAGACAAGGTAGTGAGGTCAACTACTTGTCTAGAAAGGGATATTTCTTCACTTAACATTAATTCACTAATCAAACATGTTTTATCCTTTGTTTCTTGCAATTCTTGCTAGATTTTGTCAAGTACAACTATCTTCTGCA
The DNA here is from genome assembly GCA_019776745.2 of Taxus chinensis. Classification (NCBI taxonomy): domain Eukaryota; kingdom Viridiplantae; phylum Streptophyta; class Pinopsida; order Cupressales; family Taxaceae; genus Taxus; species Taxus chinensis. Next base: position 511,802,093 of record CM034146.1, on the reverse strand, counting down.
TGGATACTTCTTGCTCCTTTTGTGTCAATATTTTTGTCTTCTCTGGAGCACGTGTCTCAATCCAGGCTGTTGATTCCTCTAGATTCTTCTCCTCTTTCCTTGGCATTTCAGTTTGGTCATCCTTAACCTGATCAACCTCCTCTATCAAAAGGCCCTCCTTTGTTGTTTTTTAGGCTGAAAACATAGTGGTATGAACTTTCACTTTATTGCCCTTCTGTATTAAAATTTGGGAAATGGGATATTTTTCTCTCACTACTGGATGAGTTACCAAATAACTATCTTCTTTTCCAAGTTGCACCTCAAGAAATGTTATGGTAGGTTGATCTAATGGAAATGGATCCACACTCCCCATTAAAAACTGTGATTCTCCACCAATGACAATTTCTTGATCATCAATTAAGTCTTTTGTGATTTCTAGTTTATCTTCAAAAGAAATGTTTTCTTCTTGGTGAACGTTATCACTCTAAAACACCTTAACAGGAGTGGGCACAATATCTTCTACCATTATTTCAATATCCATACCATTTTCTACCACTAGTTCAGATTTTCTTGATACCCACAATAATTGTTCTGTGAAAGAAAATCTTATGCTTTAAACCATATCTTCACTTGCCAGCACATGAATACCTCCTTTTGATCCCTTATCCTTTTCAATACTACCTATTTTTGTTAAAAATGGTTCCTCCATGGATAAATTGAGCTTATCCAACATAGAAAATCCCTTAATAGTATCTAAATCAATCACCTCTGTTTGCATATTTTCAAATTTATTCATTGTTTGTACTGGAGGTGTATTAATATCTCTAACAAGTAGAGCTTCAAGAATGTCCATACTTGAGGTAAAATACTGGTTGTCCATTGTATTGACTGCAACATCCCCTTGAGGAACTGAACTTTGAGTGTTCTTTACTTCTTTCTCCACCACAAAGAATGAATGAGGGATTAAAGGACTTGACTGCTTCATACCTGGAAATGATGTATACTGTTGTTTCTCAATATTAACAGTTCTTTCCATTTTTGGGGGATCAATTACCCCATATCTATGTTTGAATATATTTGGTGTATGGGCACTTATGCTCACCAGGACTTGCTGATGGACAATTTTGGGCTTCTTGTGTGCCCTTTCAAACTTCATCAATTCAGGTGGTGCCCTTTTTTCCTCTTTGTGCTGTTTGGTTGACTATGACCAATTGTGATAGTTGCACTCATTAAATTCTCATTACTGTTTTTCTTTGGACAACATTTGGGAGGAACACATACAAAGCTAAACCCTTTCCTTTTCCTAGAGTGGCACTGCAGGAGTAATTGGGGCATTTTCCATGGATTTCAAAAGCATTATTTAAGTTTTATGCCTGATGGAAAACATGGAAGTACCTGTCTCACTTGTGGCTACTATCCATTCATCGATAATCCTACCAGTAGGCCTTCTAGAGGGAAATAAAGGATTTTTTCCTCCTAATGGGTCAATCTTATTAGCACCCTCCCTTAGATGTGGGATATCATCATCCAAGTTTTCAAGACTTTTGAAGTGATTTAGAATCTTTGTGTTCTGTATTGATAGGTCAATGTTTATCTAGGTCAACCAAATCACCATTATCCTCATGACATATGTTATCCTTATATAAGGATCATCATATTCTTCCTCATCCTAACTTGGGGGAGCTATGGCTTTAATTTCTACCTTATGATCAATATAGAATTTACTTACTGTATTTAAATCATCAAGTCCTTATGGAATGATGACAACCTTGAAATCCACAACTTGTGACAAAGTCATCCTTGAAAAATCTCTCAACCTAACATCTTCTTCATCTCTGAAATTCATCCAATATTCCTCAAAGTGAGGCTCATGCTCGAAAGTATTAGCCACATTGTTAACCACCCACTTAATGTCATAATTAGGCCAAGATACAAATGTCTCCATGTCCAAGTTATTCATTTCTTCTCCAATCAATCTAGATTTTATAAAGGAGGGGTAGGAAAACTTACCAATTCTAATAGGTAATTTGACATTCATTTTGTGCCTCCCAAAAATTAGCTTGTGCACAAGAACTAATTACCTTGCCAATTCACATAAACAAAGCTTGTCATCCACATACCTTAGTAACTTGAAAGGTTTTCCTTAAAAACCACTAACTCTAATGTAAGTGAACTTCTTGTATTGAATGAAGTAACATCCATACTTCATAATTACTTGCCTTGTATGCTCAGAAATTCTATACTTCCCCCATTCTGGTTTGAACAGGAAAATAATTGGTGCAATGAAAGTATCATTTACTAATATGATATTTCCACTCAAATTAGTTAATTGTAATTGGTGGAAAATTTCATGCATTGGGCACCGTTTAACATCATATTGTGGTGATAATGTTGGGAAACGGCTATGTGCTGTAACATTATATACCAGATAAGTCATCATATAAAACTTCAAATCTCTACTTTCCCCCATTTCAAATTTAGTTACCAGGGTAGCCATATGATCATGAATTACATCAGAAACAAAATTATCCCAACAAATATCTCCTTTTCTTTCCAAGATAATCCATATGTAGGTGGTAATCCATTTTTTAAATTCATTTGTAGCCTCCAAACCAGCCATCCGACTCAGGAGCACAATGATATCTTCAACCTCTTCAACGAATTGAGCACTAACCAATCTTTTGGGGATTTTGGCTGATGCCTTTCTATCTGTAAGGATCCATTTTCTGTTTATCATCTTTGCAAATTCCTTATTTTTTACTTCATAATCCTCCAAGGCAATTTTGATACCAATAGTAATGGAGTTTACAATTATAGGTAATTTTTGTATTACCCTTATGGTTGTTAGTGTTAATGTCGACACTGCATCCCCTCTCTTGTCTAAAAATTTTCTCTTCTCATATTCATAATTCATCACACAATACCATGATAACTCTAGGAATTGGAGAAAAAGTGGAATAGCACCCACCAAGGCAATACAACTATCATGAATTACCTTCAAGGATTCACTCATGTGGGCACTACTCAATCATTGACGAAAATCATTCAAGTCGGCATTTATCAAGTCTGTATTTGTTATCCTGTTGAGGTCACTTGTGACCCCCGACATACCCAAGGAATAAAGTGCTATAGTCTTTATTTAAAAACCCTAACTTTACTTCGATTGATTTTCCAATGGAAACAAACACAAAAAATAGGAGTTTCAAACTCTTACCAGTTTTTTGTAGGTGCTTGAGCAATTCTAATTCAAGATGACAACTTTCACACTTTTCTGGTTCATAAATTGTGTCCCACTTTATTTCAAAAGCACCTCACAGATAGAAATGATGAAATATCATAAAATTAGCAATAAAATATTAATATATTCACATCCCCTAAGGTCCTTTGTTTACAATAAGAGCATTAATGGTGGAAGAATCAAATGCATTGCTTTACAACCATTAACTCTATTTTTTACAATTTCGAAATTGGGTCATCCACGTGGAAAAGATCTTAGTTGAGGTGGGCCTGGGGGCCTTTTACATTTTATGCCACTCAGAGGAATTGTGTGCTTTTAAACATTCTGTCCTACCCACCTGCTTTCAATATTGGTTTAACACGTGGCTTTCCTAGAGTGTTGGAAAAGTCGCGGCTCATTTTTACACCTTTTTACCTTTTCAAAACAAATATGAAATTTCCAAAATACCTCCAGTGACTCACCTTCCCATCTTTGATGTAGACTTAACACATGGCTTTATTTGGGCACTTGCGGGGTCACGCTTAATTTTTATACCTTACTCCTATTTTTAAAACAAGGCTAAATGTTCCAAAGTCCTTCAGTGACCTGCCTTCCCACTTTTAACTTAAAAATGGCCACGTGTCCTTTTGCAAGATGTAGGCATTAATTTTACACTTTTATGCCTTTCACCATAATGCTTCAAAATTCCAAAAGGGCCCACCTTCCCGAAACCGCTCATCTTATGACACGTGTACATCTTCGAGGTCAAAGTAAGAAATTTGCTTCGCCACTTCATATTGTTTAATAGCCAATTAGAAATTATTAAATCCACGCGACCAATTTGGCATTTTTTTACAAAAGTGACAAGTTCACCAAATAGACCTGTTATGTCGTGTCCAATTATAGATGACCACCTGTCCACGGATACTGGGAAAAAATAACAAAGAAGGTATGATCATGGAAAATAAAAGAAGGGGAAAGCCCATCATCTATGACCAAACAACCAATAGGTATGCATGGAAAGAGAAACTACAACTGACACAGAGCTCAACATGATTCACACCCATAGAGAAGAGTTTAATGAAAATAGCCTGATAAATATAAAAAAATTCATGCATCCACATAGGAAGACATAGATTATTTCAAACCATGTAAACTGAAAACATTCAAGTCCAAAAGGGGCAAGATTAAAACCGAGCACCAACAGGTTGCATATTGTGTTTTGAAAAAATAAAAATAGAATGAAATACAGTCATACAAAGAACATGATGTGAGATATCTAACTTACTCATTTTAAAGTAATGTTTCAATTTTGTTTAATCCTATAAATTAAAGAAGAACTGTCACTAGTCATAAGCAAAACATATATACATATAATGATAATATAAGATCCTTCTTAATTAATGAATATATTATTGTCAGAATAATAATTAAAAAAACCCAACAAATTAAAGAAGGAAACAATTTTCACATACCAAGCTCTAAGAGCTTGTTTTAAACCATACAAGGATTTATCAACTTACAAACATTGTTTTCTTTACTATTTTCTTCAAATCCTTTAGATTTAAACATGTAAAGTTATTATTTTGAATCGCAATTAAAAAATCATTTTTTTAATCCATTTGGTGTATTTCCCACCCAAATTGAGTGGTAATTGCAAATAAGGCTCTAACAGTACTCATTTTAGCTACAAGGGAAAATGTCTCAACATGATCAATACTAGGTTTCTGAGTGAAACCTCTGCAACAAGTCTATCTTTAGGTTTTTCAATACTACCATCAACATTATATTTTACTTTGTATAACCTCCTAGACCCTATAATACTTCACGGCTCAGGTTTATACAAGGTAATTAATGTATGGTACATATGATGACTTTTGGTCATTTTGCTAAGGTTAATAGGATTTGAAATTTCTAACATAGATTAAGCCCAATTTAATTTCTTAACTAGGAAGATAAAAGTTTCAGAAACATCTATAGCATCAAAACATCATCACAACCATTTACTAAATTTGAATACAAACCATCATATGGAAGCATTTAATGAACTAATTTCAAGAGAAGAAGACAACACATGTAAACCTTTCACTAGATTATATCTAGACATTTCATATAAGATTTGATAATTAATATGTCCTAACCTTTCATGCCATAGTTTTGAATTATTCAAAATTAAAGATATAAAACAAGATGTAAAAGAGAAATCATTAATAATACATAGACCATTTATTTGAATTCCTTCATCTATTATACTCTCATTACTATCCTTAATATACCAAGTATCCTTTATGCATGGATTCTAGTTGTGTCCATACCTCTTTTGGATGTTCAATATTACCAATGTGTATAAGGTACTCATCGTTCAAATTGTAAAAAATCATAAAAAGATCCTCCTACATTCCTTGAAAAAATGCATTCATGTTATCTACAATTGCTTGAAGATCGGTGGGAGAAAACTTAAATCTAAAAACAATCATTTAGAGTTTCCTCACCATGAATTTTGTTTTGACCCAAATTTTGTAGTTAGTTCCATTCAGGATCTAGGTTTTATCAAGACAAAAGTAGCTAGACATCATTGTTTTCCTGAACCTGTAAAACACACCCCATTATAATATACAATGTACCACATAGTTAGATACATATTTATAAAAAAACAACACTTTTAATAGAGTCATAACTAAATTTTATAGATCTAAAGAAACTATTTGATCATAACTAATTATGTCATTACAATGCATACTAATTAACCTCCTGCAGTATAAAGGGCTCTACATTGTACCCCAAACTTATATAAAAAATATTTCCAACCATATAGAAGTGAAGAAGAAACCCCTAAGAATGCATAACAACTTCAAATTGTCTGAAAAATATTAATGTAGATAAATATCTAGCCATCTTAAATTTAATGTCTAAATGACCATCATTATGACTTATTTTTGGTCTTTTGTGATGGTCATTTGACCATCAATTTTAACGCAATGAAAGTTTCTTGGAACCTACGAGCTTAAATTTGACATCTAAATGACCACCATACTGCCTTATGTTTGGTCTGTCGTGACAGTCATTTGATCGTCAAATTTAATGGAGCCAAAAAGTGTTGTGTATTTCTAGAATGTGAAATTTCAAAATTTCTTCTTCTATATAATATTAGGGAGGTTATATTTTAATACATTATAATAACCTATTATAATTTATAATATAAAAATATATACAGTTTGTTTTTAATTAAAGGTAAATAGATTATATAATGTAAATAAAAAAAAACATATAGTTCATAAAAACTATTAACTATAGTGTTTTTTATAAAAACACATAACCCTTATTAAAGGGGTTTAAAGGACATAAACCAAGTTAAAATAATTTTACTAGGTGCAAGTAGATTTATGAGAGTACAGATTAACCTACATATTTTACAGAGGGGACTAGTAATTTCACCCGGGCAATGAAATAAATTGAAATCCCTATTTTTATGAACCTTGTCTCCTCCCTTCATTTACTCTTAATTTTACCCTGCACACATTTCAAACTATGGAAAGATTGAATAATATTTCATATAATTCCTGCAAGCTAAAAACTTTATAACTTTTATGTGGCTATAACTACTAATATTTTATTAAATATTTACCACACTTCACGTGGGCCACCAATAAACTAGCTTTTTTTTTAATTCTCCATTTATACCTAGGAATTTTACATTTATACCTGATATATTATCCCATTTTATTCTCCACTCCCATGCTTATATAAAAGAAAACCTTGAAATAGGTTTATTTATATAGTTTTTATAAACTATAAGATATAAATGAATGGGGCCACCCCCTTACATGGATAATATAAACGGTTACGAACACGTGTTAGGTTTTAGGTTTGAATACTTATTTTTAAAAACTATAAAATGATAGTTATTTTATTACTGTGTGTGTGTGTGTATATATATATATATATATATATATACTATAAATTATAAAATAAAATTGTAGTTTTAAGACTATAGTATTTACATGAATTTATTAAAGAAATAGAAAGGACCCTATTTAAAGGGATCCTGACAACTATAGATAACTCCTAAATAAAAATATGTAAAAAAATCAAACCAAGATATTAGAGCAACTGCATTATTTTGTTTCATTCCATGGGTCCTTAACCCCAAGCCAATTGGAAAATTTTCCTATTCTCGAGGAAACTTTTCTCCATATGCACGACCTTGTGATTTGAATTTTTACGTGTTTACCCTGGAATTTAACATGGCTCTGCACATACATTAAAAACTATACAAGAATTAATAAAATATTTCTTAAAAATTTTAACTTTTACATATGATATTCATGCCTAGGTAAAAACCTTATTCCAGATCTCCTTTCACCAAGGGTTTCGAGGACGGGGTGTCCACCACAATTTTCCTGCAAATACCAATTCTTCACAAAACACACAAAATTTTAGTTTGCACAAAAAATTGAAAAAAGGGGGGTTTGATCATTTTAAATACCCTTTTAGGTTGGTTGAAAAAACTCATAAAAAATAAATAGATTAACCAATAACTTAGACCTAACCTATTAAATTTAAACCATGCTCTGGTACCATGTTAGAATTTAGAGGATTCTTATTATTACGAATTTAATCAACAAATGCATATAAATATTAACATAAACCATAAAACTTTAAATATTAAATATTATGCAATGTAATAAATAAAATTACATAACGTATTAATTAAGTAATACATACCAAAATTCAGAACACAATGACACTGTGTTTATAGTGGAAAACCCCAAATAGGGTAAAAACCACTGTGAAATAACCTTTTACTTTCCGAAAACTAATTTTACATCCAGTAACTTTCACCTCCTTCTTTCAACCCTAATCACAAGGGTAAAATAATATGTTATAAATATATTATGACATTATTATTAAATTGTAATATTATCAATAACAAGTTTATAAAACTCATATTAATAATATAGTTGTAATAGTTAGGTGAGTGTGAGATATTAATATCATATTTTTATGTACATGAGTTAATCTCACCATTAGAATATGGATATGAGATGATAGAGAGATATGTGGGATAAGTGAGATATTCTAGCAGTGGTTGAGAGATATAGGGGATTGGTGATTGATGTTGACTCCTTATATTAAAGATAACATCCTCCTATATAATGTAAAATCCATCTATGTAAATGCATCCAAAATGAATTAATACAAAGATCATTATTCCGTGAATAATAATATTGATTTTTCATGTGTAAAACTGATCCAAAATTATTATTTAGTATCAGAGCATTATTTGATCCATGTGATGGAGATATAAAGGTTATGCTAGGGGTGGTCAGACACTTTGATGGTTATTGCCCCTACCAACAGTAGAGGAAATAAGCTTGTAGTGGATCCTACACAACTATCTTGATTAGTTCCTTTATATCCCAATATTTCTATCAGACTCACCATCTCAACATCAATACTTGTCATTTGGCCCGCAGATAGTTCATTATCTATTACCCATCGCTAGAATTGTCATAGTTTCCAGATTGGAGCTCGAGATCTGAGGTTTTATGCACTCAACTATAACATCATTCAAGTGCAATAATCATTCAAATTGAGGGAACATGTGAGGTATAAAAGAAAATAATAATCATATGCTCACTATCATCCTGACAAGATCTACCCATTCTTCTCTCTGACGAATTCTGCAGAGCGACATTCAAGTCTACCTAGTATTCTTTTGATTTTGTGTGAATTTTCTGTTGGACTGTGGATGTGTTTCATTTTTGTGAAGGATTATATACACATGTGCATGTCATATTTTTTGACATCCACATTGGATACGTGACTCTCTTCTTCTTAATTAGATCATCTATTCTTGTAATATAGAAGCCACTTTGAAGAAATGTAAAAGCCTAGATCTAAGAATATTATCAAGGGAATTGGTTTGAGGAAGATTCTATTGTAAAATTTTGGTATTCTATGTGCTTGCATGTAAGGAAAAAAATTTATAAAAGAGTCCACTTGACACTTCATCACATATTCAGCTACGTTCTCTCATTCACCACCAAGCTCGAGCTATCCAAAATTCATAGTTGTAATGCATTTCTCCTGAGTTTGACAATCAACTAACTGGTTCAATTTGTCCACCTATGTATAAATTTACATGCAAGTGCCATAGTATCCCACGTATGTCATTTTTTTTAAAGGTGTAGTTTTTTTTTTTTTTATGGGTCATTATTTTATTGTTCTAAGTAATTCTAAATCCAATCTTTGATTGGATTTTCCTCTTGTCAAGAGTGAAAAATTATGTCATTTGTTTTGTAATTGTATCATGTTTGTCTCTATTGTTAATTATTAAGAGTGCATCGATAGGTGAGATCTAACTTTCAATATAGTAAGTGTATCATGATTAAAAGAAATTCCTTTATCATATAAGTGATATTTAAAAGGTCCACATTAGTTTTTTTTTTAAATTATTATCGTCAAATAAGTTAAAAGAGTCTTTTTCAATAGTATTTTTTTATAAGTGGTCAATGCAAAGGTTAGTTGTGGTCAAGTCAAGAGTCAATGTTAAAATATTATAAAAATAAAATAAAATTTTACTTACGGACATATTTTTGGTGTTACCCGACGTCTAATTTTTTGGGAGAATAAGATGAATAATATTATAGTTTTGATGTTATTTTTGAAGAATTCAAAGAAGAAAAATGTGCTTGGCTTCAGGGGATCCACCCCTCAACCCCACAAGTATTTTTCCCTAGGACCCTGCAAGGGGCATTGCCACTACCAGACCCCTGCTTTGGAATTTCATAACCAAAGTGAAGATTTGTAGGGAAGGTGCATAGACAAAAGGTGGTGCAAATTTGAGCTTCAACATCCAATTTATTGAGTAAGAAACGTTATTAATGGAGGACGGAGGCAGTGTAGGTTAGAGGTCAATCAACGACCTTTCATCATTCACCAAAAATGGGGCTACATGAAGCTATGGTGGTAGTGTGTGTATATGTGTGTTTTCTTTTATTTCATATTTGTAGTATGATTTCAGAGTTCCTGTTTGAATAAGTGAAATGTTCACATTGAGGGGGGGAACTAAAACATGGTCTCAATGTTCAAATTTCCCTCTATTGATTTTATATTCAATAAGTAGTGGTTCCTACATGATTCCCTTAAGGAAAGACATAGTGGATAGATGAAAGCACAAAGGAAAAGTAGAAGTATTATATTTGGGTTGTTGGTTGTCCTGTAAAACCATACTTTGTTTTAGGTTGTTGGTTTTTCTGTAAAACCATCCTTTGTTTTAGGTTTTGGTTTTCCTATAAAACCATCCTTGTTGAGGTTGTTGGTTGTCCTACAAACCCATCTAGATCATGAGAATGCATGGGCCACAAGTTGCAGAAGGAAGTGTGATTGTTGTTTCTATAATGTCAACATTAGTGGAGTGTATATTGGGAATTAATAATGTTAACAATAAGGGAGTGAATGTTACAAATATATTTTGACATTATTAATAAATTGTAATATTATTAACAATGAGTTTATAGAACTCATATTAATAATATAGCTGTAATAGTTAGGTGAGTGTGAGATATTAATATGATATTTGTATGTACGTGAGTTAATCACACCATTAGAATAGGGATATGAGATGATAGCGAGATATGTGGGATAGGTGAGAGACTGTAGTAGTGGTTGAGAGATATAGGGGATTGGTGATTGATGTTGACTCCTTGTATTAAGGATAACATCCTCCTATATAATGTAAAATCCATCTATGTAAATGCATCCGGAATGAATTAATACAAATATCATTATTCCATGAATAATAATATTGAGTTTTCACATGTAAAACTGATCCAAAATTATTATAAACTTCACCTTTGATATTTCATTCGAACATATCAAATGAGGACCTAAAGTCCTTTTTATATTAGGTGATCGGGTATGTCTCTCGATCCACCTTTTCAACCTTATCAGTTGACACATATACCTAGGTTTATAATATTTAATATTAGAAATATAATCATTTCATGATATTAAATATTTAACTGACAGTATATACCTAGGTTAGCATATTCAATAATAGAAATATAAATATAAATATTATTAAATATTAACCTATATATTAGTGATGGATCCATATACATTAAGGGTTGTCTAGACAGCTAAATAATTATGTTCCAACATGGTGTTCTCCAAGAATGTATCAGTAGTCTCTTTTCCCTACTCCTTTTCTACCCCAGGCGTGCATGCCTATCACCCAACATCAGTCGAGTGCTCACATTAGGCACGCACAGGCGCCAATCCCCCCTTTTATTTGAGCCTTGTAAGAATAATTTTCCATTAATGGAGGAATCATTACAAAGGTATAGGAACTAGTTCTAAGCACAAATGCACCATGATGTAAATGTAGACATTACAACAATATAATAGAATCAGATCTGAACCATCAAGAATAAGAAGAACAGACTAGGGTTTGCCCCATAGACATAGATATCTAGAATGGAGCATCATATACTGACTATAATAATTTATAGTAGCTATATTACATGAAAGAGGGTCATATCAGACAAATTACATCAAGGAAAGACAATCTAACCCTACAAAATGACTCTGCACAAAGAGCCCTAACTATGTTATTTCATCACAACTCCTATTTTAGATCCAAGTGCATTCATGCATAACATCATATCTTCCTAGCCTCTCTTCTAGAATCAACATCTTTTTCTTTCCATCCAAATTCCTCCTTATATATAAATGGGGGATTTCCTTTACCACCATAACCTTATCCATAATCATGCCACATGCTAGGAGAAAACATGATTCTCTATACTCAAGTGCTTATGCCAACTTGAAAAAACCTCCACTAACTGTAATGATCCTCCTCTAGGATATTCATTTCATGGAATATTATTTCTTTGAGATCGAAGACTCTAGACTGAAACCTTATCCACTCGTCACACCTACTCAACCCTTCATGTGTTTTCCATGCGATACCATATCCGATGAAATAGATAATTCCTCAAATGCTATCCTACTTCCGCGCACCAACCTTTTCTCCTATGTGTCATTCCTTGAGTGCCTTTTCCTTTATTTTCCTTACGTGTGCGAACTCTTCCTATTCTCTGGGACTTAGTCATTTTTTAGGGCCCAACATTACCCCAGACTAAACTTGTTTTCCATCCTCAGAAACAATCTTATTTTTTGAAAAGAATAAATAATAGAAGGAAGAAATAATCTGCATCCATATTACACTAGTGAATAAAATAATTTCATCACTTTTGAAGAAGGATTGGGAAATATTTATTCAATCCTGCTTTGATCTTACTTCAAGTGTCCACCTCATCATGTGATTTATGAAATAGATCTTCTATTAATGTGATAACTTTATCAAATGATAAATCCTCACCCTTAGCCTTCAATGTATCAACAATATTTTCCATCTGCTTGTTAAGGTCACTCAACACATCTATCCTTTGATTAACCTGGGGATATAATTCCTTTAATTTGGTTTTAATAGAGACCCTTAGGCCTTCAATCCCCTTGGAATTCTTCTCAACCTCCTCTTTTATCTTGTCCCGTTCTTCCCTGTTACCCTTGTTCTTCTCCAGAAACTCCTTTAGGTCCATCTCATGGGTAGAAACCAATATACTTGCCACCATGTCCCTGTCTCCACAGTCATCATTAACAACTTTAGCCATGTGCACCACAATTTTAACTAAGGCAAGGAAACCAGAGTACCGATTTATGGTTCCTTTAATATTTTATTCCTTTTCAACCCTCTGTCACACCAGAACTTCCTCTGCTGAATCCAATTCAAATGGTGGTTTATCCATCGTAATCAATCACATCAAGTCCTCCAGGTAAAGAAATTTTGGATCATACTATTGTGTAAGGGGGACCAAATATAGGCACACTAAAATAATGGAGTCTAAGATAGTATCCACTTTCTTGTATGCCTCATGTAATTTTACCTTCTCTTCCCTCAACTCAAGCTTCAACTGTGAAATGATCAATTTTTTTTTTTGATCTCCCTGTCTCTCTCAATTATCTCCTTATTATTTTACTCCAGTTCTTCCTCCAAGGATTTTATCTTGTTATTCCTCCAGAATAACCTCACCTCCACTTCTATATATACCTTGTTAAGTGAATTACATATAATCTCATCATTTAGTTGTTGAGCATCAAAAATAAGATTCACCTCATTGGGGTTCCATGTCTCTATCAATGCATCTGCATTAATCTCAAATTCGGGCTCATCAACAAGGGATTGGAAGGTCCATGAAAACATTTTCCTTGTGCACATGTACGCACTACCTCTATCAAATGAGGACTAACAAAAGAGTTGGTATGTGGCCACCATTATTTTGAACTATGCACATAGGACCTTTTTTGGATCACTAACATAATTCATTAAGGGTCCTTGCACCACTATTACACCCTTGCCACTTATGCATGTTGTTATTGGGAAGTTGACTGCTAAGTTGGGATATCCATCAATACTCCTATACTCCTTTCATTATTCCACCATTTCCTTTAATATTTCTTCAGTCTTGTGCTCTACCTCATGCTCCACCAAGTTCTATATGATTTTTTCCACTTCCCTTTCCACAATGTCCTCTAACTATCATTCGTCCAAGTGTGAGGTATTTTATGCATTCATCCCTACTTCTTCTTAACTTTCCTCCTATATTATGAGTGTCTTACTCATAATAATTCTTCTCTTCATCAAATTCATGTATATTGTGCACAGGGGGACTCTTACCTTCCTCAAGCTCTTCATTCTCCTCCTTGGAGTCATCACCCTTCATGCTTTCTATCTCCTTAGATTCTAAAATTTGCGCCATCTTTTGATAGTTCTTCACTAATGACTCCTCTATCATAGAGGCCTCTTCCTTCTCACCAAACTTCTCCTTCACGGGGGATTTCTTCATTTGGGTGTAAGAACTTGGACCCGTGCTTGAATTTTTTGCCACAACAATATGAACTATATGTGTTCTTGTTTCCCTTCTTACTTTAGTTTCTTATCTTTCTCTCTTCATTCCTTTCTTCATGATAGGGTCATCTAGGATGGATGCATCATCCTCAACGTATGCGCCCTTCTCGAATTTGGGCCTCATGTGTATATACACCCTCGCTGCCATTTTTCCTACAATAGGGATTGACATGGGATTTACCATACGTATGTCATGGGAGACATAATTCTCCACATACGTGTGTTTCTTAGGGTACACCAATGTTCTACACAACGTGTGGTACTCCTGATCTACCTCACTTTGATAAAATATAAGTTTATTGGCCTCCTTGAACTTGTTAATAACACTATGAAAATATTACACTGTGAAGGAAAATTGTAACTTAAACCATGTGATTTTTGTGTCATCTATCAAAGTGAATCTTCTTATACAGAAGTGTTGGTATACTACGAACTCAACCTCATCATGCACCAAGGATGTTAGTTGCTAAGGGATTCTCTATTTCACCCCAAACACATCACGTATTCTCTTGTACCATTTCTCCAAGAACCCCTTATGTGTAGTAGTCATCATATTACATGTGTATGCCTTGAAAATTTTGGCAGGGGAAGGGTCCTCATTAGGGTACTCCCAAAAATAGCCATTTGGCCCATCGGGTACTCAGATCTCTAAAAACATAATAGTAAGAAATATGTTACCATACGTGATCTTATCCATGTCAAGTGTCGTATCTATGATATCCTTTGTAATGAAGGCCAAGAGGTTGTAGATCATTGCCTCTTAAATCTTCTTGAAAATATTCAGCCATCTATTGTTCACTTGTGTCCAATGCTCTTATCCATTCAAGTTGGTCAGAAGGTGCACGAATATCTTCATTACGGGGTTGGTGATCTTGTTGATATCAAAGTAGTGTGAACCATTTTTATGCTCATATTTCATGGTTGTTTCCTTGACTCTGTCCTTATCGGCCAAGTCATCATCCAATGAATCTCTTGTGTAGATAATTCCAGTGTATTTGGAGATCATCTGAGTAGTTAAGCACATTATCCTCCATGAAAAATAAAAATAGTCTTCATACACGCATGGTATAATCCACTAGTATAACTTGTTGGGTTTACTAAAATATGGCAACTCATAGAGTTGTAAAATCCCAACCTTCTCCAATGTGGTCTTCAAAAATTCATCATAAACATGTTTGTCATCTTATTTCCTTTCCCCCCATAGGGCGTACTAGTTCCAACACCATTTATTTCTCCATTGTGATCGTCTTATGGTTATAATTTCTTATATCCATCTTTCATATGTGAGACACCAAATCCATCCATAATAGCATACCATCACAGTACTACATCTTTGTGTACCATTCCTCATTGAAATTGGTTGATGCAACTGGTTTTCCCTTAACCTTTCCTTTTCCCTTCTTTGGTGAAGTGTTTGATTCCTTCCTTGCTGCCATTTTTCTCATCAATTCTTTGCAATTTCCTCTTTAATTCTTGCTTCAACTCTACTCAACCCCTTGTCTTCACTCCATCAAAATTTCTTCAAAAACCCATGTCCTATCTATGCAAACCATAACCTGGGAAACTCTCCTTCCACAAGAAAACCTAAATACCCATAGGAATTCACCAAATAACCTCCTCCACTCATGGCCATGAACTTTGTTCCACTCTAGTTCACAAATATGTTGAATTTTTTTCTTCGCATGCAACTCTCCACAAATTATTTCGCAAGGATTCCCTATTTTTCAAGAGCTCTCTAAAAAAACAAACGCAAGGTAAAAAGAAATAAGTTACCAAGACCTTCTATTTATAGATTTTTACTTTTTCCCATACAAAATCACATGCCACCTACCACCTTCCACCATACAACCACATTAAAGTTGGCCTTTTCCAACCCATCCTCCCAAGTGGTTTATGTAGTGCTTCTCCTTTGTGCAAAAACCCGCATGAAACTTCTATAACCTTTTGACACATAAAACTTCTTTGACCGTAGACAAATATTGTGTGCAATCCCTATGCCGAAGTATATCTACCTCTATGTCTTTTACCAATTTCTCACCATCGCCTACCTTATGTTTCTCTACAATTTTATCCATGTACATGGTTTTTATAAAGCTATTGACACTAATCTTCACCCATAATAAATTTTTCTATGAATGCTCCTCTAAACCCACACACTTTTGATTTTATCACTTGGTCCACCAATCCACATCACTCCCAACACTTGATTCTTGCTGTAATTTTCATATAAACTCTTCTTTAAAATCTCCATCCCACACTAAATAGATGTGTGGTCTTGTGTGCATAACAAGCCTTTAGATAGTAACTGGCTATTGGAGCACAAAAGTGCCCAAATCAAACCAAATAGAAAGAAAAAGGAAAGAAATAACGAAAGGATACACACATAAAGGAAAATGCATTAAGGGAAATTCTAGGCTAACTGAAAATACTACCTTATTTATAAACACGCAGATAACTTATTTATAGTAGGGATTCAACCTACTCTCATTAAAATAACCGAGAAACCATGTCCCATCCAGGGCTTGCAATTGGAAAGTGTCTAAATCAAGTATATAAGATATAACATACAGTCATAACCAATACACTTTGAATTTCCCAGGATGGGGTATAAACTTAGAATCATACAATAGAACCATCTACCTAACCTCAAACCTCTTTTTTTTAATATGATGATCATGACATGCCTTATGTCATGATTTTTCCATCTTCTGACTCCATTGAGAAATGACTCACCTTTCATCCAACTCCATAAGATTATCAATGTTCTCCTCTAAATCTTTTTCATCCACCAATCCTCCTACGCATGTAATACACAAGGATTATAACATGAATTCCACATGTAAAACTACTTCTACACTAAATACCAATTGAAAAGGAGTGTTCTTGTTTAATCTCTTATAAGTTGTGTGATATGCCCATAGTACTGTAGAGACTTTATCATCCCAATTCATTCTTCTGACATCCAAAATATTAGTCAACATGTAGCTTAAAATCTTGTTAATGTCCTAAATATTTCCATTAGCCTGAGGGTGATAGGGTGTTGTTTTTTGGTGGGCCACCATAAATTCTGCTAATAATATCTTAACAATTTCATTCAAAAATTGAGTGCCCCTATCACTCGTTAGACTCAACAGGTATCCATACCTACTAATTATATTCTCCCATAAGAACCTAGTTGTTGTTTTTGTCGTGCAATCCTTTGTAGGTGCCACCTCTTCCCACTGAGTAAGATAATAAGTACAAGTAATAATATAGTACAAACTTTTCCTACACGTGGATATAGAAATAGGTCCCACAAAGTTGATTACCCATTTTTCAAATGTCTATGCACTAGCAATATGCCTTAATGGAATTTCATCTCACTTCCCTGGCTTACTAAGGCACTGACAATGGTCACAAGCATGTAAATACTCTATACAATCCTTATAAACTATTTCCCACCAAATTCCTACTAATAAAACCTTCCACGCGGTAGCATTCCCTACATAGTGACCACCTGAAATGCCACCATAATCTTCCTTCACGATTTCAGTACGCTCATGCTCTAGCACACATCAGTGAAAAACCTTGTCTCGACCTAGCTTGTATAGGTCTCCACTAATCAACATATATGATGTCAAAGGTATATCCAACTAATTCATCTCTAAATCCTTCATTCCCCCTGGCACCACACCTGTTCAAAAGAAAAAAACAATATCTTCCATGTCAGAGGGCGCGCACTACAATCTAAAAAATTGTGCATCTGGTATTGTGTCCTCAATGCTCTGTGCGTCCTCAATTGAGTTAATCTATGAAATACGGTCAAGTCCCAAATTACTCTTCATTTGTTTTACAAAGACAAAGAAGTAAAACTATTGAAACAATAGGATCTAACGCTAAATGGGCCCCAGCAAAATGAAATTGTTCACCAAATAATTTAATACCATGTGGTCCATGTATAAAATAAAAGAAATTGCTAGCAAATACTACATAATTTTTTGCAGTGCGTATATAATTGGCAATGCCTCACACTCTGTGGTAGTATAATTTTGTTATGTTAGAGTTAGCTTCTTACTAGCAAAACACAAGGGATGGTAAACAATCCCCTCTCTAAGATGTGCTAACACTTCTCCTATGGCCATACCCAATGCATCAACATGTATGTGAAATGACTTATCCCAAGAAGGAACACACAAAATAGGTGAAGTAGTGAGTCTATCCTTGAGTGTGTCAAAATCCATCTGATGCACCTCTCCACAATGAAATTTACTTTTAATTTTCAATAATTCCTCCAATGGCATGGTAATCTTGGCATAGCCTTTGATAAATTCCCTATAATATCCCATGTTCCCTAAGAATTTGTGCTCCATGTTTTTACTGGTAGGCTCATCGAACCCTAAAATAATGACAACTTTGGCAGGGTCTACCAATAAGCCTTCCTTGCATATAATGTGACAGAGTAATGTGCCAAATGGAGTAGCAAAGACACATTTCTTAATTTTTAGGGAGATAATTAACTGCCTGCATCTCTCAAAAATCAATCTTAAATTGTCATAATGATCTCTTCGTATCCCATAAATTGTCCATTCATCCAGGTATACTTGCATAAATTTACATATGAAGTCTTGAAATGCATGTAACACGATGCGCGAAAACACAAAAAGCACATTTTTAATCCCAAAGGGAATAACAGTATAGGAAAATCTTCCCCACTCCATCTTGAAAGTGGTATTATCCTAGTCTTCCTTCACAATTCTTACTTTATGATATCTAGAGAATCCGTCTGTGAAAGAATATATCTCTTTCCCTGTGACACCTTCCAAGATCTCCTTAGTACATGGGGTTGGAAAATGATCTATCACACATGTTTAAATCTATATAGTCAACAAAAATCCTTATCCTTCCATCCTTCTATATACTAATCACCATCGGGCTCACCAACTCAGATTCTTCAATCACCTCAATGACACCGGATTCTATCCTCTTATCAATTTCCTCATTAACCTTTACTCATAAATTTAGGATCATCTTGTAAGGTCTCTTCCGAACTAGGTGCACACCTTATTTTAAATTAATCCTCATTTCCCCTAAAGAGTGGTGAATTCCTTTAAGTGTATGGCATCTACGGGGGAACAAATCTTTAAAGTCACACAACAACTCAACTATTTTTGAAACCTCCTGGTATGAATAGTAATCTCCAATGACAGCTTACTTCATCTCTACCTCTATACTAATGTTCACTTTCTTTGTTTTCAAGGGCTCATGGTAGGTGCATACTTTGTCATCTGCCTTTTTCAATACTTCATGCGTACACTCTGCATGGTTAAAATTAGGATTTTATACTTCCTCACCATCTATCACATAGACTAACTTACCCTTTTCTTTCTCAAGTCATGCACGCTCAAGATGTATCTCCTCTGTCTCTTATTCATCTGGTTCTTCTATGAAGAGCACCCCCAACTGAGGTTATCCTAATAACTCTAGGATTCTATCCTCATCCATGACACTATCTCCCAAAGTAAGGCAATTGACTACCTGCAACACCTCATTTACTAATGGCTTCAGAGATTGATACTCAAAATTATAGATAATATATGTCGTTAACTCTTTCCAATTACCTGTCTGACGGTACAATTATGAATGGATATACCATGTGTGTATAACCCTATAAGGTTGAGTAGAACTTATGCACCCATAGTAAAGGATGTAAGACTTCTAAGCCTACCATCTAGGCTATCTCACATTATTAGATGTGAAATTAGATGGACTCCTTCCCATGATAGTCATGTATTGCAGCAGATGCATTTCTCTAGAGAAACCTTATAGAGAACGTGATTCTCACTTTGCACCACTCTAGAAGATTGTCTCGATGGGTCACCCATCAATGTACTATTGTCCCACATGTTGGCACTCCAAATAGTCTCACCCATTTTTTTTGAGATTTTCTTTAGAAATTTGTTATGTTCTCTATTTTCCATTGAGGGACACTAGTTTGAAAGGTTACGATCATTGATTTAATTATTTTAGGTGTCATGTATGTTGGTTTGTCGTTTCCTCTTTTTGGTCTAGGATCATTTTTTGGTATGAATTATTTTGGAAACCCCTACAATCAAAAACTGATAATGAATCGAGTTTAAAAATTAGAAAAATTACATGTATAAGGTTTTTCCTTTTTCATGTCAGTAATTTTTTGTTGTGTTCCACCACCCGTTGGTACATAGCATTTCCCACTTGGATGTGGTGTGGCAGGTTTAAGTTACAAACTTATAAATTTTGATTGTTGTTAGTGTAGGTTATTATTTATCCTTTTATTTATTTATTATAATAATTCTTACACTTGTTTTAGCCCTACATTTATTGGGTTGGCTTTCTTAGATGTACTAGTTTTTTGGAGTTAACTTACTAGTTCTGTTAAGTTACTTTCTTAGTTATGCGGAGTTAGCTTATTAGTCTTTTAGAGTTAACTTAACTACTAGTATCAGTTAGTGGTAGTTATCCACCACTGATTTAGGTAATAGTTGCACTTCCCTCCGCCTTTATGTACATCTTTCTTATTGAGTAATTCAAGTCATCGTATTGTAATGTATTGAGCATTATGGATTATGATGGATTTCCATATATGATATTTTAGCTCTTCTACTTTGAAAATATAATGTGGTGTGCTATTATAATCTAATATCATGGCTTGGAACAATCTTCTTATCGTTCCTTTCATGGTATCAAAGCTATAGATGATGTAAACATCCATCTGTAAGTTTTTCTTTGCAAGCAAGGGTTTATTATTTTCATATATTTAGAATTTGTTAGCACTTTTCTGTAACATGCATTTTTATGCAAAACTAAGTGCACCATTAGATTTGGAAGGTTCCAAAACCCTAGAATCAACTATAAACTTGACTGTGTTTTGAGACAATCAAATATAGACATTTTAAAGGGTTTTTTGGCACATTTCTCAAAAAATATATACAATTATGTATAGACATATTTTTTGACTCAAAAATTATATCACCTTTCTAGGGTTTTAGAGAATTTTTTTGGGTTTCTCTTTGTTTTTTATATAGGTGCCAGAAAAAGAGATAGTTACAGTCAAAGCTTGTATGAACAATTGTACTTTTTGGGTGCATTCTTTTATCCATTGGATATAAGCGTGTACCTTTAGGATGCATTATTTTACCCTCTGGATATTTCTATTTTGGATGCGGTCTTTTATCCACTGGACACAGATCTATACCCTTTGGGTGCATTCTTTTATCCATTGGATATAAGTGTGTACCTTCCAGATGCATTTTTTTACCCTCTAGATATTTCTGTTTTGGATGCAGTCTTTTATCCACTAGACATAGATATGTACCCTATGGGTGCATTATTTTATCCATTGGATATAAGTGTGCACCTTGCAAATGCATTATTTTACCCTCTTGATATTTATGTTTTGGATGTAATATTTTATCCACTGGACGCAGATTTGTACCCTCTGGGCGCATTCTTTTATCCATTAGATATTGACGTGTACCCTCTAAATGTAATGATTTGCCCTTTGGACATTTAGTTTTTGGGAACATTCTTTTATCCTTTGGTCGTAATCCTATATCATGTGGATGCAATCTTTTACCCTTTGGACATTTGGGTGTCACATGTACCTTTAAAAAATATCAGTATTAAAATATTATTTTAATAGCAAAACCTTCTAGAGGTCATAACTTGTGATTTGTACCTTGAATTAAGGTGGTTTTTTTTTTAATTGTGTATTTTTTTCGAGATCTATGCATTGGTGAAATTTTTATACACATATTTCAAATATATAAGGTATTTTTAGTCATTGTAATATTTACATGCACTCAATTATAAAGTGTCAAATTTGGGAGGGTGTTGTAATCACTTCTGGACACAATTTTGGTTGAGCCCAATGTCCTAAAACTTTGGGTGTTGCATTCGTGTCTCTATGGGTATATACATGCATATCTCTCTTATTTGTTGAGATGTTTTAGATCTATATTTTTGACACTTTTTTAGGCATGTTGATAGTCTCTCTTGTGGGAGAGCTATTCTGGTGAAGCCCAGTGTTAGTTTGTTAGTGTTCGAGTATTTTATTTTGGAAACTCATACAGATATATGGTATCACTCTACTCATTCAGCAGTATGGGAGGGTGTGGTGTTGATACTGATTCTTTGGGCTTCATGTCCTTTCCTTGTTACTTTGGATTTTCTTGGATCGTGGCACTCATATTTATTTATATATCATGTCCCTACCTTTTTTCCTTGGTTATTGTTCTTGGATCATGACACACCTATTTTTAGCAGTTGATCTTACTTCTTCATATTTTGTGTCCTTGCCTTATTATGTTGGATTTTATTAGATCGTGGCAGTCATATTTATTTGGATCTCGTTTCCTTGCCTTGTTACCTTCGTTATTCTTCTTAGATTGTGACACACCTATTTGTAGCAGTTGATCTTGCTAAGTCATATTTTGTGTCCTTGCCTTGTTACCTTGGATTTTCTTAGATCGTGGTGCTCCTATTTATTTGGATCTCATGTTCTTTCCTTGTTTCCTCGGTTGTTCTTGGATCATGGCACACCTATTTGTAACAGTTGATCAAATTAAGTTTGGTGTTTCTTTTTACATTTTTGACATCACTCCATTGACAGTATCCTTGCATGGAGCTATTCTGGTGAAGCCCAATGTCAGTTGTATTTGAGTTCTATGATCGAGCAGTGGATTCAAACCATAGTACACACCACACTTCTTCAGCATTGTAAGATTTATTGGAGCCGAGCTTCTGAGGATATCTTACAACGGGATTTTTCTCTCTCTACTTTGTTATTACTATTTTTAGGTACCTTGCGGTGTCCAATTTTCCCAGTTATTGTACGTGGGTACTTCATCAAGCCTTGTTTTTGGGACCCACCTTATTTTTCATCCTCATAAGTTATGCTTACGGGAGGGTGTTAGTGTAGGTTATTATTTAACCTCTTTTATTATTTAGTAGGATAATTCTTACAATTGCGTTAGACCTACACTTGTTGGGTTAACTTGCTTAGGTGTACTATTTTTTGTGGAGTTAGCTTACTAGTTGTGTTGAGTTAGCTTCTCAGTTATGTAGAGTTAGGTTATTAGTCTTCTGGAGTTAACTTAACTACTAGTATCAGTTAGTGTTAGTTCTTCACCACTAATTCAGGTAGTAGTTGCACTTCCCTCCTCCTATATGTACATCTTTCTTATCGAGTAATTCAAGTCATTGTATTGTAATGTATTGAGCATTATGGATTATGATGGATTTCCATATATGGTATTTTACCTCTTCTATTTGGAAAATCGAATTTGGTTTTCTATTATCATCTGAGATCGCGGCTTGGAACAATCTTCTTATCATTCCTTTCAATTGATTTCATAAAAAATCCAAATTTTCTCCAGGGCCTGACGAATATTCACAATCAGAAAAGGCACAAACATAAATTTATTCCACCCTCCGAAGATGTAAACATGTCACAAGCGGGATGGAATCGGGGGATTGGAGAATAGTTATATTTTTGCGCACCAAGGTAAAAAGTTTTAAAAGTGCAAGGAAGTTCCCGAGGCCCGCAAAAGACACGTGGCTCTTTCTCACGCAAGGAGAGGGGAAGCATTTCATTAGAGAAAACTTATACTTTCAGTTTAACGTGAAAAAGGAATAAAGTTTCAATAAAATCTCATAGCTCTGCTATCTATTACGTGTGACCACATGTCAAGCTCATATTGAAAGTCAAAAGTGGGTAGTCGGGTCAATTGACTAAAAGTGTATATGTTTTAAAACATGGAAAAAAATACAAAAAATCTCCCAGAGCCCGCATTGACGCAAATTTTTTCCACGTGGACGGTTCATTTTTAAAATTGGGAAAAACAAAATGAGTGGCCATGATGCAATGCATTAATTTCTACCACCATGAATGCATCTTACACAAATCAAGGATGATTTTAAAGTTTTTAAGCACCTCAATCCTTTTTATTATCAATTGTCACGATCTGGATACCATCGTTAGTAATTTTCATTCAAGAATATTGTGAATCTAATCATGGAGCTCGAATTGGGAACCAAAATTTTGGAAAGCTTTCAAATTGACGTTGAAGTGCTCAATCAGCCACGAGAAAGCCAATAAGAAATAAAGAAATCCTTTATTTTTATTTTATTGGACAAGAATTTTGAAGTAAAGCTAGGGTCTTTTAAGATGAAAACCATCCCATCCTCATTCTCAGTTGCGTCTAGAAATACAAGTGATTTAGATAAAATTATGGACATAGACTTAATAAATTCTAACTTAAGGGATTTTCTTCATATATTGAGTATCCCTAATAAGAGTGAGTCTATGGGAAAAATTAAAGATAGCCGCATCACCTTACCTGGTGCCATTCCACCATCATTTTATTTCCTATAATTGGTATGACATTTTGCTATGAACAATGACCCAGAAAAAAGGGAAGTGTTAGATGGAAGTGGTGATGCAGTGTTGACATTGACACCTGCGGCTATTAGGATAATGCTCAAGTTACCAATGATAGTTAATCCAATAACCTTAGGTATCAAGTTAGCCTCACGAGACTATGAGGAAAAGAAAAAGGAGTATGCTAGACTTATAAACACAAAATGGCTCTTAGTAGAGAAAAAAGCAACAACCCAAATCCCTAAGAGACTATTTTGGGAACAATTCCCTGAAGAAGTTGAGGATATTATTGTATTTTTAAGTCAAATGGTTGGATTGGAGACTACAAATGAGTTCAAGGAATGGATTTGTACCTACATGTGGATAATTTTGGAAAGAAAATGGAACTTCTGCTAGGATACTTTTA
Source organism: Taxus chinensis (assembly GCA_019776745.2). Classification (NCBI taxonomy): domain Eukaryota; kingdom Viridiplantae; phylum Streptophyta; class Pinopsida; order Cupressales; family Taxaceae; genus Taxus; species Taxus chinensis. Next base: position 511,777,120 of record CM034146.1, on the reverse strand, counting down.
TTGAAGAATCACTTCGTGGTCACATGGTTACTTTGGCAGCAAAAATAGAAATGGGTGATACCTTAGAGCTAGAATTCTACATGATGACCTACCTAATTTACAATGTTTTAGGATATAGACGTTTCCCTTACCTCTTGACACATGCTGATTTTAAGCAATGTAGAATGCATGAGATCTTTCCCCAGCTACATCAGGTTAATTGGAGTGGGAATGTCAGATTGGCTAATGACATTTTCTTTGCACCAATTATATGTTTGTTAAAACCAAAATGGGGGAAGTATAGAATTTTTTAGCAGGCTAGATAAGTGATTATGGAATATGGATGTTATTTTATTAAGTACATGAATTTCACATATATAAGGGTTATTATCTTTAAAGGTAAGCCATATAATTTTCCCAGATACTTGGATGATAAAATGGCTTTGTGTGAACTAGGAAGGCAATTAACACCAGTTCACAAATTGATTTCTAGGAAACATATGACCAATATTAATTTCCCCATCAGAATTCAAAGGTACTCATGCCCTTTAATTTTAAAGGATAGATTAATTGAGGATGGACTTAAGAGGTTTGAATTGGAAAATTTTGAAGTGAGATCTAATTATGATATCACATGGGTGTTTAATAATATTGCAAACACTTTTGAGCATGAGCCTCATTTTGAAGACTATTGGATGAATTATAGGGATAAGGAAGAGGTCAGACTGAGAGATTTCTCTAGAATTACCCTTGCCTAAATCATAGACTTCAAGATTATAGTTATCCCTGAGGGAATTTTGGATGATCCACACATGTTGAGTAAGTACTATCTTGATCAAAAGATAGAAGGACAACCTATAGCCCCTCTAAATTGGAATGAAATAGAATCAGATGATTCTTATATTTTGGTAACTAATGTGGTGAGGAGACATATGAATTGGTTGGCTCAAAATAATATTGATCTATCAGTCCAAAGTACAAGAATCTTGAATAAATTTAGGGATCTGGGAAACTTAAGTGATGATATCCCTCCCCTGAGAGAAGGGGTTGACAAAATTGATCTGTTGGGAGGAAAATCTACTCAGTTGCCTTGAAATAGACCCACTTCTAAACTAATAGATAAATGGAATTTAGCCACTAGTGGAAATAGTACTTCTATATCCACTTTGAGGTAAAAGACCGAGGAAATGCTCTTGAAATCTATGTAAAATGCCCCTATTACTTTTGCAACACCACTTCAAGAAAAAGGGAAAAGTTTGGCATTTCATATGGTTCCCTGAGGTATTTTTTCAAAACCTCATAGTGCTATAAAATTAATGAAAGGGGCTATAAAAAGTGGTCATTCTCAATGTAAACCACACAAAGAGGAATGAAATGCAACACCAGACCTCAAGAAGTTTGAGAGAGCACAAAAGAGAGACAAGATTGTTTATAAGCCAATTCTGGTAAGATATGGTAACCACCCGCCTAAGAAGCATAAACACAGAGATGTGGTGATTGATCCTCCTTAACATGAGAGGAATGATGTTTCTCAGACACAACCTGCTGCATTTATACCCTAGATGGAACAATTTGTACCTTTTTCCTCATCTTTACCTTTGGATAAAGTGACACTAGGAAGCGCTTGGGAAAAAATGATCCAAGGAAATGTTTTATCAAATCCAATGGATATCAAAATTATAAATCCAGGTATGAGAGTAACGAAAACCCTAACTATTGAGGATGTGAGTATACCTTTTTTTGAAGAATTACAGGTGTCTGTCAAGGCTCATGAAAATGAGATAGATGTTGAAATCGGTGAAGATTTTTCCACATTAGATCCATTTTATGTATCTATTAATGATCAAATAGCCAAATCAGTAGATAATATCCACATAAATCAAGAATTGGAAGAGGTCACTCATGTACCAACTGATGAAGTCAAGATCAAAACAATATAAGTTCCTCCTACAGGTCAAGTAACTTTAGATTCAAAGTGACCAAAGCTATTAGTGGAAGACGATGCTTCCCATTGTGTTAAAATTACTAGGGATGATGAGCATTGTCAAATAGAGATATCCATCTTAGAAAAGATAATAGAAGTTACATAGAATGCAAGTGCTAGAAAGGAATTTATTACTGGTATAGATATGCAATATCTAGATGGGAATAGGGAGTTGAAATTAGATTAGTAATCCACTATGGCACAACCTAAGGTGTCATTAGAATAGTAGGATAGTAATATGCCAACCCAAAAATCTTCAAAGAAAGTAGAGATATGTGATGGGAAGGAGGAATCTACAAGCCATCTATTGATTAAAGAAATCCTAAGGGAAGAAATTGAATCTAATTTTGCATCGATTGGGGAGATAAGGGAAGAATATTTTCTAACTACTACTATAAATCAAAAGGAGGCTGAAAAATCTTTAGATCTTGACCAAGGAGAGAGACAACTAAAGAAAATAACAGTGCAAGATGAGGGTAGGGAAATAGTTATTGAGAAATATGGTGAGAAACAAGTAAATCCATTAGCCCAAGATGAATAATAAATATCTAAGAATTTGGTGGTTGTCTGCAAGAAACCCCAACAAGAATTTTAGGAAGCAAAGGCTGGAGCAAGTCTTGCAAAATGGTGGATTGGTGAATTGATCTCAAGTGAAGAGAAATAAATTCTTCCTATTTAGGCTATTGATCTTACTGCATTATCTTTTCCAAAGATGGTAGGAGCCTCCAAAATGGCTAGGGTTATTACCAAGAAAAAATTTGATCCATTGGGGTCTAAAATTCTAGAAATATCAATCCCTTATGAAGGTAAAACTAGAGACAATGTAACATCTAGTGATTACAATGTCTATCTCATTCCTTTTAAAAAAACCTCAAGAGATCAACTAAAATAGGGAGTATCAGAGGCAGTAAATGACTCATTGCAAAAGGTTGATGAAGAGAGGATAACAAAGAAGTAATTGAAAGAACAAGTCAAATCCTTGAGTTCTAGTATGCAACAACTAATTGGGAAACCCAACCACACTCAAGAAGATACCTCTGTAAACACCCCTGAAGGATTGGATAAGATTGATAAGGCTGTCAAGAAGGTTCAAGCTATAGACACATGGATTGAAAAGATAACAAGGGAAAAGAAAAAATTGAGAAAGCCATGGAAAAATATGAAGAACTCAAAAGCAGGCTTAATGAGATTAATGAGATAACTAAATAATGCGATAATGAGATCTTTTACTTTAAGGGAATTTTTCCCAAATTAGACCATATTACTCAGCTCAGTGCTAAATTTACTGAGCAAGAAAATATTGTGTTAGCAAAATTCAAAGGAAGTCAGCATGCCTTGGAGGAATTAGCAAAAATCAGAGTGGAAACTTTGAATGGGATCAAATAAAAACTCAAAGTTAAAAGAAATTGGGTTGATGATACTCTTGATGCCATCAACTTGAAACTAGAAGATATGGTATTTGAAAAATTCAAAAATATTTATGGTGATTTGAAGATTGATTTCTTGATCAACTCTTTTGAAAGGAATATGCAGAAATATGATTTCTCTTACGAAGTCATTAAAACACTGAGAAAAATTGAGAATAAAATTACAGAGTTAAAAGCTAGGCCACTGGAATACAAGTAGAAGATGGGTCATTGTATGGATGTAATCACTAGACAAACATTAATCTTCCAGCACCAAAATGGGTGAGATGAAAGTGAAATAAATGAACTTTTCCAGAGATATGATGCATATGTGGCAAGATTGTTAGAAGAATAGGATGCAGAAGTGGAAACTGAAGAAGGAAAGGATGTAGATATTGGAAATGATGAACAAGTTTAGGCTTGTAGATCTTAAAAGTTGTACTTTCTTCCCATACTTCTTCTCTAAGTTGATGTTTTAACTGTTATCTCTATTTCATTAAGGATAATTGTTACTCTAAAATTCATTATTTTCTCATATCAATTGTAAAATAGTACGATACATTAGTTTTATATGGCTTGGATAAAATTCAATACACATTTGTATAAGCATATAAACTATTCTAATGTTTGTGCTTCTTGCATGTTGAAAAAAGAACAAAATGGGGTTCTATAGGGGCCCCTGCCCATGGAAAAATAGGGTTGTATACATGTTGAGAATAATGAAAACAAGGGAAAAATAATGTTTAGATGTCTTTTATTCCCTCTTCAAAACTTCCCCCTAATGGAGGAATCTTGTTCAACAACTTATTCTTCCTCAACAGGAATTCACTTGAGCCTTGTGCTATCTGGAAAAATATGATGGACCCTGCTAGATCTTGAGACATCCCCATCTCCATCAATGACTCAAGAGTCATTCTAGGACTATCCATGATCTTTTCCAGCTCAATTCTTTTCTGATGGGAGGACACCCAATCCAAAAGATCCAAACTACCTGTGAAGAAGGTTGTTTTCCCCTTCCCCTTGTGAGAGATTGACTTATTAGGAGTGGATTGAGAGGGAACTCCCAAGGTAATTAGAAGGGAAAGAACTGCACCTTGCAGACCGGGAAAGTTATGAGGTCCTGAGCTTGACCCAGCTTCCCATCTCCTTGTGTGGGGTGGACGCTCTCTGGGAGAAGGAACTGGCCCGGGGACTGAAAATTCATGCTTTGACTAAGGAGCATGAGGCACTAAATGAGAGGATGACCGAATGTAAAATCTACCCCTGTTGTCCCAAGAAGATGAGATTGCTTCTCTTGAATGACAAATAGATATGGACATCTCCTCTTCTCCATCTGAGATAATGATTGGGGGTTGAGATCTTGATTCACCCTTTCTCTTGCCCGAAGATGGTGCTGGCATTGAACTTGGTTGTGAAGACTCATGTCTCATCTACCCCTTCTCTAAAGAGATGATCCTCCTCTCTAATTCATCTACCTTGTGAGAGATAGAAGGCACAGTGTCAATGGATGATTTTTCATATAATACATATGATTCCTTGGGAATATCCTTTAATGAAAAATCTTCATCACATAGGAATGGACATTGAAAATCAGTATATCCAGACACTTGTGGCCTCCTTTCAATCCAAAATTTCTTAAGGACTTCAAGGGTTTTTAGATGTTCCCATTGAAAAAGATGAAAATACATGACTTGAAAGACTGTGAATACAGGATTGATCCTAATTAGCCTTGTAAGAAGTGCTAACCAAACTTATTGATAAGACAGGGGTCCTCTAGTGTCTCATGCACAGTCTATGTCAAATAAGGCCCTAACAAAAGCCTCATCAGGTCCACTCAGGTCGAAAATATGATTCAAATCCTCTAAAGAAATTTCTTTCAAGCTTTGTGCTACAAGTACCTTTGCCATTGTTTGATAAGAAATATGAAAAATAATCTTTACCTTTAGAATAAGAAAAGAAGCACATAATGGTGAAAGGGAAGAACCAAGTTTTATAGTGAAGGGGGTGCATATTGATCTGATCAAGAAATATTTCCCATCATATGAAAAAAGATTTCACTCAACTCGCTCAAAGAAAATTTAAGAGTTGGAAGGAATTAGGAAATGAGCAGAAACTGATGAATCAATACGATTTGACAAGAGCCATGTGTGGTAATTAAGCCAATAAGACATAAAATGGAATGCACATTACCCAAGATGGATTCTTGGGAGGTAGATGAGGGTATATGTCATATCAAAAATCATCTGGAAGCACTCAAAGGTCATCAAAATTCATTATCCAATCAATATAAGGAAAGAATGATTAAAATAATATGCCAAAAGTTATGACCTGGTATCCCAGTCAAGCAAAAGTGGAATCAATTGAAAAGACTTGCATTTTGTACACCTGGCAGTTTGAAGTGAAGCATTTTTCAAAAGAGTGGCATGTTTCAAAATATATATTGTAAAGGGGAATATTCATTAGAATATTCATATTTTTGGGGGGAAAACTTTGAAGGTTAGTAAGTGAGTTGAACGGTATAAAGGCATGAAAGATAATCATGAGAGGGAGGGGTTAAAATTTTCAAAGAATTGTTTGAAGGAATGGAGAACTGAGTAAAAACCCATTTTCCAAGAGCTAATATGAGAAACATGTTATTTCCTTTGTGTTTTCAAATTTAATCATGTCAAGATGGTTGCAAGTGTCCGGAAATTGACAAGCTTTGAGATTGTAAATAAAGCTTTCCCGTGCTGATAAATTTGATGAACCTTGAGTAAATTTTGTTAATCATGAGCATTGTTGTATTCTCTTTCATTTTGAGATGTTTTCAAGTAGTTATTCATGTTCCTGTTGCAATCTTATGTTAGGAATTTACCTGAATCACACAAGATCTTGTCTTTGTGGTAGTATTGTGGCATTTGCAATTGTGTTGTGAGAAGAGATTTCATTTTATTGCGCAATAAACAATTTAAATTCACTTTACTTCCATTATGTCGATACAGATTGTTTGTTAGCTTATGAGTGCATCTTAAACGTGATGAACTAGGAATATCTGATGTTTAGTTGAGTTTTTAACAAAATCCTTTATGTCAATTTCTCAAATAATGTGTGGAACTGTGTATCTTTGGGCTTCCATGGGTGTGCATCTTCTGGTTGAAGGTTTATTGTTGACTATTTGAAGTGTTTTCATCATCTTGTTTAGCAGATTCTCCAACCTTTGTTAAAATTTCCTAAGAATTTTGTATAATTAAATTTATCCTTCTTAATTCCCCAATGAAATTCATCTACAAATAAAAAATCCTATAGGAATTACCCTTGTTTGCATTGTTTGTCCATAAATGTTAAGGAGTTTTGTTAAATTTACCCATCCTTTACCAAAAAAATGTATGGGAAATTGGGTCTTATGGTTGTCTTTAGTAGCCTGAACCTTGTTTAGAATAAATTTCCATTCTCTAAAGTGAAAAGTTGTGATAGTTAGATTATGTTGCATTGACCATGTCTTCGTAAGGTTTTCTTTCAAATATCATAGAAGGAAAGTCTAATATAGCCAATCCATTTACATCTCTTACAAATAAAAGTTACAAAATGGGTCCTCTCACCCTGGTTGAAAGGCACAACCAAAAGTAGTGAGGGTAGGTCAAACCCTTTTCATGGTGCTACCTATTTTCTCCAAGCTCGAGTGATAAAGAGTTAGTCAAATCCCTCCTTGGCTACAAAATGACTTGAAATCTGATTTATCTATCTCTAAGCATTTTTCTCAACCTGTTGATGTTTCTTAACCTCAAATGGAGAATCAATTTGGGTACCAACACTGATATGGCACCATTTTCAGGGAACATTCATGAAAATACATACACACACTGACCTCTGGTAATAATTCTTACATGATTTGATGAAAATACGTTGTTTAAACATTATCCTTTGTTAATATTTGTGAAGATTGTGCGAGATCAGCGGTTTATTGTGTAATATTTCTTGGTTTAAGGGAAAATTACACTAGATTTGTATTGCTAGTGATAAATATTGACAAAGGATGATTAGATCTATCGAGCTTTGTAGAAACTGGGTATTGATAGACAACTTGACAAGTTACTTACAATGCTTTAAGCACATCTAAGGTGAAAATCCTTGGTGGTGACTCCATGTTGATTTGAAATTTTTGGTAAAACACCAGTGTCTTAATCTTTATCAAGTGAGACTTGTTGTTCACATTTGAAAATATGGAAGGAAGAAGGTCTTTCTTTAGAAAGGATCCTACTAGAAGATTATTTCCAGAGCTTGGGAAAACAAATCCAAAGGGAAGACAAGTCTGGAAAGCATTGGGGGATCAAGAGTCAAGCGAGAGAGAAATACCAGTTGTGGAAAGTGACCAACCTATAGTTGAGGATTTTCCAACATCTTCAAATAGTTCAGAGTTGAGTAGTCCTCATATAAATTTAACTACTCTAGCTGGTGAGGGGCCATCATTTGTATCTGGGATAAGTGTTCCTCATTTCTTTCCTTTATCACTTAAAAATGATAGGGTAGTTTGTGAAACCAAGTCACTAGAGGACATTTACTTTGAAGATCATACACCTGTGTCCCAAAGATCCCTTGTCCCACACCATTTTAATCCTCCTATAGGATCACCTTCCCAAAATAACATGGCTCATCCTCCACCTAGACCTCCTTTTGTTTTCAATACATTTGGACCAATAAATTTTAGAGGCATGGTTGGGTATCCTAATGTTGTACCGAAAGATGTGAGAAATAGGTTTCCTAAATTTCAGGGGAATAATGCCATCACCGACGATCAACATTTGAGGCTCTTCGTTAATATGATGGAATATTTTGAAATTGAATATGAAGATGTGTATATAAAAATATTCATTCATACTCTTGAAGAAGATGCACGTGATTGGTACAAATATTTACCAGATAACTCAATAGACTCATGAATTGAGATGAAGAATGCTTTCAGATTACAATATGGTGATAAGACTGACCCAATATTCCTCTTATCTGAGTTTGAGAATATAAAAAAATAATCCAAATGAGTTCTGTTCTAGGATTTCAATACCAGATTCAACAAGACTTTAAATAGACTACCCATAATTTTGAGGCCTAGTGATGAGTCCTACCTAATTAAATATTTTGATGCTTTTGACAAGAAAGTTGCTTATTATTTGAGAGATAAGAACCTTGGAAATTTAAGGCAGGATTTCAAAATGGCCTTACAAATTGAAAACAATATTAAGGAAGTTGGGAAACCCCCTAAAAGGGAGTGTCAAATTGATTAATCCTAATAGACCTCAGTTAAAAAAGGAAGTGGATTTGGAGGAGGTTGTGAAAACTGAAAGAATCCTAATGATTTCTATCCAGGATTTCAGTTAAAGAAATATCCCATATAAGTTGGTTAGAGAAGAAAAATAAGGAATAAGGATAATGAGTTATCAAGTCAGGACATAAAAGGGAAAATTGATTAATCTTGGTCAAGATAGATTTGGAAATCATCCTAGGGGTGATCAAAGTCAGATTATATGACAGAGGAAAAGGGCCCATGGGATCAATAAATAAATAGCCACAACCTAGGGAAAATAGACTAGTTCTTGATCCTTTGACTATTAGGGTTGCTACAGTGGAAGAAGCCCATGTTATTGATTGGTGTGACAAGTGTTTCTTACCACATTCCCCTTGTGATCTAAGTAAGGAGGTTGAAGAAACAAATTATGATGAAGCTTATGGTGATGTGTGTATGATGGACTCCCCTGAAAATCCACAACATGGAGCTACTTCAACTGAGTTGATAAGCCAGAACTGTAGAAAGTTTCTAGGATTGCATTCACTAGGTATTACCTCTTCCTCCTAATGATGATGGTTAAATTGATATGGTGCAGATGTTTGATTTACCTAATCAGGAATTCAAATATTTGAGTGCTTTAATGATTAAGAAATACGATGGGGGAATTCCTTTTGAGGAAGAAAGGAAACTTTTGATGAATGCAATAGTTACTCAGGAAAAGATATATAATACCAGAAGTAGAGTTTGTCAAAGGGGGAGGACCACAAGCCAATCCAAAAAATACACTTCTCACTAATATCCCAAAAGAACCTCCTAAAAGGGATACACTTAGCAAATGCCCGAGTCACTCTAAGTAAAACTTGTATCCCAGCTCATACCCAAATTGTGAAGACTCTTATACCACCAGAAGGAGCCATAAATCTCCCTCCCAATACAGTTCTACCCAAATATGTTCCCTGTGATATAGCTCAGATTTTGAGTTAGATCAAAGTTATTGTGCCTATTGTTGAATTGTTCAGAATCCCTGGGCATAGAAAGATAGCATTTGAATATTTGGGATTTAAAGAGGAGGTGTTAATCAAAGGAAAAAATTTGAATATTATGGATGTTTCCCCTATCATTACAAAGATAGAAGTACCACAAGCACTGGAAGAATTGGGAGAATCACTTGAGGTATATTTGGGTACTTCTCTTGTTGAGTCTCAACTTGATGTTGATCCTTTTTATACTACTTTAATCATCAAAGATAGGCTAGTGCACAACTACATGTTCGACTCAGGAGCCTCATGTAATGTGATGCCTCTTGAGGTAATGAATGAATTAAATATCAAAGTGACGGCCACTTTTGGAAAGTGCACTGCTATGGATTCAAGGGAAGTACCAATGATTGGATATGTTAAGAGATTGATAGTGCAATTGGCAGCTTACAGATGCAAGTGATTAACCATGAATGTGGTCATTGTGGATTTCCCAACTAAATAGAGAATGTTATTGTCAAGAAAGTGGGATGCTAGTGTGGGAGGAAGTGTACATATGGATATGTCATATGCAACCATACCAGTAGAAGGAAGGCTTGGGAAATTTTATGGCGAGAAAAAATGTTACATTTGATTGAAGACCCTAACAATGCTTCTTATGAAGTATTATATGTAAATGTAGATGTCGATAATTTTGTGGGTTATGCATATTTGAAAGAACACAATATTGATAAATGTAAATGTTCTGAACAAGTTGGCTCCCCTTGGGTTTTGATTTTCGACGGAGCTTGTTCTAAATTTGGGAATGGTGTAGGTATTGTCTTAATATCTCCAAATCAGGAAGAATTTAATTTTTCTTTCAAACTTGAATTTGAGTGTACCAATAATATTGTAGAGTATGAAGCATTGATTTTGGGTTTAAGGATTTCTTGGAGGTATGGTATTAGGGATATTATTGTTAAGGGAGATTCAGAACTGGTAGTCAAGCAAGTTAGGAAATTGTATGCAACCAAAAACCAAAGAATGAAACAATATAAGCATGCAGTTTGGGATTTTATTGAAATGTTTGATTCTTTCAACATAATATACCATGACAGAAAGAAGAATATTGTTGCAAGATAGGTTGGCGGTATTGGGATCTAGATTTGAAAAACTGTGCAATGTATCCTTAATGTGAGTATGATATAGAAGTGTTGACAAGACCATCTGTCCCAAACAATGTCAAACATTGGCAGGTTTTTGAAGATGATGCCCAAGTTCAAAGGTTTTTACAAAATGAAGAAGAATTTACAAATAAAAATATGGACAAGGAACTGCTGGTTTGTTTTTATGAAGGGAAAAAGACTCTATTTAGCAAAATATATTATTTAATTAAAAACCAATACCATCCCAAAAGGTTTGGTTGCATTAGAGACAAACTTTGATAATGTTGACTGCATTGTTAATAGAAACATGTCAGCTTCAAGAGATGTAGAGGAACATAACCTAGGTACTGATGGTAAACCTAGAAAAATATGGTTAGGCAGTAACCTCAGTAAAGAATAAAATATATCATATTTTGAATTTATAAAAATGCATCAAGATTGCTTGGCATGGTCATATTCAGAATTGAAGGCATATAGGGAATATCTTTCTCAACAAGAGATACCATTAGAAAGCTAATGCCAAAACCATTTAGGTAAAAGCAAATGCCAATCAATCCACTTATTTCCCTCAAAAAGCAAGAAGAATTAAATAAATTAAGGGATGGAGGAATCATATAACCCACAAGGTATTCTTCATGGGTGGCGAATCTAGTACCAGTTTGAAAGAAAAATGGAGATATAAGATTGTGTGTGGATTTTAGGAATTTGAATAAGGCATCAATCAAAAATAATTATCCCTTACCCAATATGGATAACATGTTAGAGTTGGCTACTGGATCTAATTTATTTTCCACCCTAGATGGATTCTCGGGATATAACCAAGTGGTATTAAAGAAATCAGAAAGGATTAAAACCGCTTTCAATACCCCATGGGGTACCTATGTGTATGTGAGAATGCCATTTGTACTGATGAATCTTGGAGCTACCTTTCAAAGAGAAATGGATGTAGCATTCTCAGGATACATAAATGATTTCATTGTTGTATATCAGGATGATGTAACAATATTTTCAAGAAAGAGAAATGATCACCTGCATCATTTGGAGAAGATGTTGTTAAGATGCAGAGAATATGGTATTTCATTGAATCCTAAGAAGTTCCACTTTAGGGTTAAAAAGGAAAAATTGTTGGGACAAATTGTATCTAAAGAGGGGGTTATGATTTACCCTAAAATAGTAGAAGCAATTGCAAGGTTCCTATTCCAAAAATTAAGAAAGGAATTCAATCCTTCTTTGGACAGATAAATTTCATCAGGAGATTCATTTCAAACTTTTCTAAAATAACTATTCCTATCACAAGTATGATAAAAAAGGATCAGGTTATCAAATGGAAGGATGAATCTATCCAAGCTTTTATTGTAATTAAGGAAACATTGAAGAATGCTCCTGTTTTGGCAGCTCCATGGATTACAAAAAGGCATTTCAAATGTTTTCTTTTTCCTTTGAAAAGACCATTACATTTGTACTATTGCAAAAAGATGAGGAAGAAAATGAAAGGCCAATTACTTTCTTTAGTAAAGAATTACAGGGAGTTGAGTTAAAATACTACTATCATGGAAAAGCAATGATTTTTCCTTGGTTAGAGCAACAAAAAATTTCAGACCATACATCTTTAGTTATAAGATCACAACTTATGTTCCCCATACCATGGTTAGGGACATCTTGTCAAAAATGAAGATCTCAAGTAAAAGATGTCGATGGGTGAACAAATTGCAAGAATATGACATGGATATCTAGACTACAAAATTGGGTCGAGGTATGGGCTTGGAAAATATAATGGTAGAAAGAAATCTGAAAGTGATGGAGATAAATAAAGTTGAGGAAGGAGACATGAATGTTCATGAAAGAGTAGTCAATTTTTCATGGTATAAGGACATTATATTTTATCTTAAACATTTGGAATGTCCTGGAAATTTAAGCAAAAGCCAAAAGAGAGCACTTAAGCTAGCTTCCCAGAAATACATCATCACTAACTATGGATTGGCATGGAAGAATCCCTAAGGGATCCTCCTAATATGTTTTATTGAAGATGAAGATCCTAAATTAATTAACATATTTTTATGGAGGAGTGTGTAGGGGACATTTTGCTAGAAGAGTAACTACCCACAAGATCTTAAGGGTTGGTTATTGGTGGCCCACACTTTTTAAAGACACAACTTTGTTACTAAGAAAATGTTAAGGATGTTCAAATATTTTCAAGAAAAAATGAAATCTCCAGGTGCTCTCCCTTTTGCAACCAGTATCAATTGAAGCTTCATTTAAACAGTGGGGCATGGAATTTTGATGGGGAGATTTTAGATCATTCAAGTGTAGGCCATAGATGGATATTGGTGGCTACTGATTAATTCACTAAATGGGTTGAGGCAATCCCTACTAAGAAAGCAACCCATCATATTGTTTTGGATTTTTATCTTGAATCATATAATTTGTAGGTTTGGAGTGCCTACTAAAATAGTTCTAGAAAATGCTAATAGTTTTTGAGCTAAACCATTAGTGTCCATGTGTCAAGAGTATGGGATAAACTTAACATATGCATCTAATTATAACCCTCAGGGTAATGGACAAGCTAAATCAAGCAACAAAAATTTTTTGAAGATAATTAGGTGGACATTAGAGATAAATAAACAAAGATGGGGTGAGCAATTGAAGTTTGTTGTTTGGGAAGATAGGATCACTGTTAAAATAGCTATTGGAAAAATACCATTTGAACTAGTTTATGGAACTCAAGCCCTCCTTCCCCTGAATATGTAGTTATCTTCTTACTAATTCATTCAGAAACTTGAGGATCAAGAATTCAACCCTTATGATGCAAGAATAAATCAGATTGTTGAATTGGATGAAGAAAGAAGAGAATCCCACCAGAGACATTTGAAATTCAGGGAAAATTTGAAAAGGTTATTTGACAAAAAGGTGACTCCTAGAATTTTTAGTGTGGGAGATCTTGTGTTATTATGGGATAACAGACATGAAGAAAAAGGAAAGCACAGTAAATTTGATGCGTTATGGATGGGTCCTTGTTCAATTGATATCAAAATTGGCGAGAATAATTTATTTTTAGAAGATATATATGGTAAATTACTTAAGTTACTTGTTAATGGCAGGCACCTGAAACATTTTCTTGACTATTTTTTTCAAATCAAGGTATGCATCAATGTATAGTGTACAGTTGTCATGTTTTGTTTTACATGTGTTTTTCATTTTTTTTGTTTTGTTTTTTTTCTCCCTATTTTGTGGTGGTCAGTTGTTGTGGTTTCTTGGTATGTTTTTGGAGGATGGATTTCTATTACTTGACCTGATTCATTATTTTTGACTCCGTGGCCCAATGGATTTCGGCACATGGTCCACAGTTTTTTTTACTATGTTTGGTTCTTATGGCACTCTCAGGGAGTTCCCATCCCCAAGTCGGAGCCAGTGTTGGTGCTCAAATTAATCTCACCCCTTTTTATTTGAGATTTTCTTTAGACATTTGTTATGTTCTCTATTTTTTATTGAGGGGCACTGATTCAAAAGGTTATGGTCATTGATTTAATTCTTTTGGGTCTCCTGTATGTTGGTTTGCTATTTCCTCTTTTTGGTCAAGGATCGTGTTTAGGTATAGATTATTTTGGAAACCCCTAGAATCAAAAAATGATCACGTATTGGGTTTAAAATTTAGAAAAGTTACACGTATGAGGTTTTTCCTTGTTCATGTCAGTAATTTTGTGTTGTGTTCCACCACATGTTGGTACGTGGCATTTCCCATTTGGATGCAATGTGGTGAGTTTAATTTGTAAACTTATAACTTTCAATTGCTTTCACAAAAATGAAAAATTTTCTCCACAACCCAACGAATATTCCTCTAAATATTCACATTCAAAAAAGGAACACACATTAATTTATTCCACCTTGCAAAAATGTACACTTGTCACAAGCAAGATGAATGCAGGGGATCGGAGCAGAGTTATATTTTCACGCACCAAGGCAATAAGGTGTAAAAGTGCAAGGAAGTTCCTGAGGCCCACAAAAGACACGTGATTCTTTCTGATGCAAGGAGTGGGGAAACAGGTCATTGGAGAAAAAATATACTTTTGGTTTAATGTGAAAAATGAATTTTTTTTAGGAAAAGCCCGTAGCTCTACTATCTGTTAGGTGGGACCACGTGTCAAGCTCAGATTGAAAGTCAAAAGCGTGCAGTCGAGGTAAATTAATAAAAGTATATATGTTCTAAAACATAAAAAAAAATACAAATAATCTCCCCAAGCCTGCATCGATGCAAGTTTTTTTCATGTGGATGGTTCATTTTTAAAATTGGGAAAAGAGAAATGAGTGGAAATCATGCAATGCATTAATTTATACCACCATTAATTTGTCTTACACAAATCAAGGATAATTTTAAAGTTTTCAAGCACCTCAATCCTTTTTTATTATCAATTTTCATGAATTGATTTCCATCGTTAGTAATTTTAATTCAAGAATATTATGAATCTAATCATGAAGCTCAAATTGGGAACCAGAAGCTTGAAAATATTTAGAATTGATGTTGAAGTGCTCACTCAGTCGTGGGAAAAATGGTAAGAACTAAATAACTCATGTTCTTTGTATTTTATTGGAAAAGAAATTTGAAGTAAAGTTAGGGTTTTTAAAGATGAAAACAATGCCATCCTCATTCTCGGTTGCATCTGGAATTACAAGTGATTTAGATAAAATTATGGAAATAGACTTACTGAATGCCAACTTAAAGGATTTTCTTCAGAGATTGAGTAGCCCTAATAAGAGTGATTCTATGAGAGAAATTCAAGATATCCGCATCGCCTTATATAGTGTCATTCCACCAATTTATTTCCTAGAATTAGTATGGCAATGCGCTATGAACTATGACCCATAAAAAAGGGAAGTTCTAGATGGAAGTGGTGATGTAGTGTTGACGTTAACACCTGCAGCTATTAGGATAATGTTCAAGTTAGCTGTGATAACTAATCCAATAACCTTGGGTATTAAGTTGGCCTCACGAGACTATGAAGAAAAGAAAAAGAAGTATGCTAGACTCATAAACAAAAAATGGATCCTAGCAGAAAAAAAAGCAACAACCAAATCCCTAAGAGACTGGTTATGGCAGAATTCACTGAAGAAGCTAAGGATGTTATTGTATTATTAAGTCAAATGGCTGGATTGGAGACTACAAATGAGTTCAAAGAATGGATGTGTACCTATATGTGGATAATTTTGGAAAGAAAATGGAGCATCCGTTGGGATACTTTTATTGCATAAGCACTTTGTGATCACATGGTTACTTTGGCAACAAAAATAGAAATGGGTGATACCTCAGATTTGGAATTATACATGATGACCTACCAAATTTACAATGTTACAAGATATAGACATTTCCCAAAGCTCTTGCCATATGCTGATTTTAAGAAATGTTGAATGCATGAGATCTTTCCCCAGCTACATCAAGTTAATTGGAGTGGGAATGTGAGATTGGTTAATGACGCTTTCTTTGCACCAATTATTTGTTTGTTAAAACCAAAATGGGGGCAGTATAGAATTTTTGAGCAAGCTAGATAAGTGATTTTGGAATATGGATGTTATTTTATTAAGTACATGAAGTTCACATATATAAGGGTTATTATCTTTGAAGGTAAGCCATATAATTTTCCTAGATACTTGGATGATAAAATGGCTTTTTGTGAACTAGGAAGGCAATTAACACCAGTTCACAAATTAATTACTGGGAAGCATAAGACCAATATTAAGTTCCTCATGACCCCATCAAAATTGTAAGGTACTCATTCCCTTCAATTTTAAAAGCTAGATTAATTGAGTATGAATTTAAGAGGTTTGAGTTGGAAAAGTTTGAAGCGAGATCCAATTATGATATCATATGGGTGTTTAATAATATTGCAAACACTGAGCATAAGCCTCATTTTCAAGACTATTGAATGAATTATAGGGATGAGGAAGAGGTCAGATAAAGATATTTCTCTAGAATGACCCTTTCACAAATCATAGACTTTAAGATTACAGTTATCATTAAGGGAATTGTGGATGATCCCACACACAGTGAGTAAGTACTATCTTGATCAAATGATAAAAGGACAACCTATATCCCCTCTGAATTGAAATAAAATAGAATCAGATGATTCTTATATTCAGGTAACTGATGTGATGAGGACAACTATGATTTGGTTAGATCAAAGTAATATTAATGTATCAGTCCAAAGTACAAGAATCTTGAATAAATTTAGGGATCCGGGAAACCTAAGTGATGATATCCCTCCCCTGAGAGAAGGGGCTGACAAAATTGATCCATTGGGAGGAAAATCTCCTCAGTTTCCTTCAAAGAGACCACTTCTGAACTAATAGGTTAATGGACTTCAGCCACCAGTGATACTGGTACTTCTATATCTACTTTGAGGCAAAAGACTGATGAAATGCTCTTGAAAGATGTGGAAAATTCCCCTATTAATTTTGCAACACCACTTTAAACAAAAGGGAAAAATTTGGCATCTCATCTAGTTCCCTAAGGTATTATTCCAAACCTCATAGTGCTGAAAAATTAATGAGTGGGGCTATAGAAAGTGGCCCTTCTCAATCTAGGCCACATAAAGAGGAATGAAAGGAAACACCAGACCTCAAGAATTTTGAGAGAGCACACAAGATACATAAGGTTATTTATGAGCCAATTCTAGTGAGAGAGGGTGCCCACCCACCCAAGAAACATAAAAATAAGGATGTGGTGATTGATCCTCCTGAACATGAGAGGAATGATGTTTCTTAGAAACATCCTATTGAATATGTCTCTTGGATGGAATAATATATACCTTTTTCCTCCTCTCTACCTTTGGATGAAGTGACAATATGAAACACTCAGCAAAAAATGATCCAAGGAAATGTTTTATCCAATCCAATGGATAGAAAAATCATAAATCCAGGTATGAGAGTAACTAAAACCCTACCTATTGAGGATGTGAGTATACCTTTGTTTGAAGCATTGCATGAGTCTGCCAAGGCTCATGCAAATGTGATAGATGTTGAAATCAGTGAAGATTTTTCCGCATTAGGTGCATTTGATGTATCTATTAATGATCAAATAGCCAAATCAATAGATATTCTCAACACAAATAAAGAATTAGAAGAGGTCACTTAGGTGCCAAATAATGAAGTTGAGATCTAAACAACAAAATTTTCTCCCATAGGTCAAAAAACTATAGAATCAAAGGAACCAAAGTTATTAGTGGAAGAAAATGATTCCCATTGTGTTAAAATTAGTAGCGATGAAGAACATTGTCAAGCAGAGATATCCATCTTTGAAAAGGCAATAGAAGTTACACAAAATGCAAGTGCTATAAAGGAAATTATTGCTGGTATAGATATGCAATCTCCAGATGGGAATAAGCAGTTGGAATCAGATGAGAAATCCACCATGGCATGATCTGAGGTGTTATTAAAATAGTGTTGTTTCCCTCAAAATTCCCCTCTTTTTGAAGTCAAGTCTTGAAAATTTTGATTCAGTACCTTGGAGTAATGGATCGCGTCGAGCCTGGTATTGTTTGCATTTTTTCATCCCATGGAGAAAAATTAAAAAATCGGTCGTAAAGGTGGGGTTTTCCCTTTCCTTCTATTTTTTCCACAGTTGTGAATGATGGGCATATCCTCCCAGTCAATTTGTGCCCCAACATCCATGGGTAGTATGTGGACATCTCTGATAGGATCCTGAGTGGCCATGTTTCAATTAGTAGTGGAAGCCTCCATGTGTCCAAACTATGCAAATCCAAGAGAAGGGCCCAAGGGACAATCCTCAAATAAGCATAGGATTTCCACGTGTCCCAGGTCCAAATTGAAGATAGAACAATCCTAAATCGGCTAAGTATGAAAGTTTCAATGGACAGTGCCACATGCCTCATTAGCACAACTTCAAGGGTTGAAGCCAAGGATAGTTCCCCAAACTTGTGCCATCTCTCCACATGTCCCAAGTCCAAAAAAGAGACAAATCTGATTGTTTAATTGACTAAGAATAAATGAACTGGTGAAAGTCTCCACGTGTCTCTTGGACGCAACTTCAAAGGAAGAATCGAAAGTGGGTCCACAAGTGTGTGCGGGCTCGCCACATGGTTAGAGTTAAAGAAGGGGAAGAGTCAAACATTAAATCGACTAAGTATAGAAGGGTTTGTAGAAGCCTCCACATGTTAGCTTGGTGTAAATTCAAAGGAAAAATCTGGAGGTAGGTCTCAAATGTGTGTTGAGCCTCCACGTGTCCAAGGTCAGACATATGACCCCGCCAAACAAAAGGGACTTAGTCAAGTATAAAATAATATTGAACTAGCCTGCCAAGGACACGTGGCCATGTTTCAAGTGTCAAAGGTGAGGTAGGCCCTTTTTGTTTTTTGATGTTGTTGAAAATTTAAATTAGGAAAGTGGGTCGTTGAAGTGATTTGGGAATTTTGGCTTTGTTTCTATAAGGGATAAATTCAAATATTAAGCCTCTATCGATAGTTAAAGTGTGAAGTTAGGCCATTAGAGTGATTTGGGAATTTGGGTTTTATTTCTATAAATATCTTAAAGTTATAAAGTGACCCGCGGCCTCACCCATGCCAAGGGATAAAGTGAAATGTTAAGCCCGCATCAAAAGTCAAAGTGGGGAGGCGGGTTGGCAGAGCAATTTGAGTTTTTGAGCCCGCGTTGAAAAGAGGTAAGATTATAAAATTGAACCAAGACTCCATCGCTACTCAAGTAAATCCACATGTCAAGCTCGTATCAAAAGCAGGTGGGCGGGTCAAAATGTTTGGAAGTGCCATTTCTCTAAAAGGCATAAAATACAAAAGGCATCCCCAAGCCCGCTTCATTTTAAATCTCTCCCACGTGGATGGCTCAAATTCAAAGTTTGTAAAGGAAGGATGAATAGCTATGATTCAATGTGCTTGGTTTTACCACTAGGCATGGAAATAGGCAAGGCATTGGAGAAGCTCATACGTCTATTTCTTGAATCAATTTCATCATTTTTGTAACCGAATGTAACCATTCTTGGGAGCTATTTAATGGATTCTCCATGCCATTGTTAGGGTTGTATCTTGATACTCTGTAGTGGTAATAGATTCAAAGTAATCAGTACAAAATTTTCCCCCTTTCTTCCTCTTCTATTCCTTCTTTCCTTGTCTGAATATTTGGGAATCATCCATCTTTTATGATAGGAAACTTTGTGTCTTTAGAATTATATTGGTTATGAAAGTGAGAGATTCTACTCTGCATCTCCCTGGTTCAATACGTATAAGGTTATACTCTATCATCTATATTTTCTGAAGGTATTTTTATGTTCTTCCTCTCTCATCTCCTTAATTCTTCCATTCTTTTGTATTGATGATCTTTGGGCATTAAATGTTTAAAAGTATCAGGAATCCACACTTTGAAATTTGTACATTTGTATGTAATTTTTGTTTCTTTCTTTCAATAAGGGAACCTCTCCCATTAAAGAGGAGGGACTTGTTGTCCCCTAACTATGGTTTGTTAAAAGTATCATTTTAAAACCCAACAATTTTTGGTGACTCCATTGGGGAATTGATTTCAAATGGATCCCTTTCTAAAAGAACAACACCAAGATCATTTTTGGTCTGACAACTCTATGGTATACACGTGGGGAGAAATATCTCAAGGTTGAGGATTCCCATTTTCAACTTCTTGAGCAACAAAACTTCTCTTTTCCAGCAAGAAGGAACAAAGGAACTCGTTTTACAAGAACACCTCTTGTTAAAGACATAAATCCTAAAGATAGCGTTCCTCAGGAACATCTCAGTCCTAATCGTTGTGCTTTGATAGTTGCTAGTGTTTCAATTCCCCTTCAATAAATTTTTCCAAAGATGGCATCCCCTTTGCCTTGGGGACAACAGGTTGGGCCTCTCGTTCTTCCTCAGCTATTGCATGAGTTACCTAGGGGTAACAGGAATTGTTTTCCCAAGTTCCGAGGTCATGGGAAAGTTCATCCAGATGAACACATTACAACCTTCATTGTTGCATGTGGGATTCTTGGGGTTGAACATGAAGATGTCTCTATCAGGATTTTTGTAGAGACATTGCAAGATAATGCTACTAATTAGTTTTATCATCTCCCTGTTGGGACGATCACTAATTGAAATACTATGAAAACTTAGTCTGAGTAGCATTTCAAACCTGCTGAAGATGTGCATGCTCTGTTAGCACAAATTTTTCACATCAAGAAGGAACCATTTGAGCCCATGAGGGAGTTTGTGGCTAAATTTAACAAGCTAATTAATAAAATTCCATAGAACACTCATCCAATGGATCAAATCCAAAAGTTCTTCTTCCTCAATGCCCAGTTTCCTGAAGTGAGTTATGCACTAAGAAGAGCTAACCTTGTAACTCTGGATTATGATCAACATTTGGCTATCAATGTTGAGGATGATTTAATCATGTTTGGTAAACTGAAAAGAGAATCCTCCAAAACTAAAGCTTCTTCCTCTTCCCCTGGAGCCAATTTTGATCAATTAGTACAAAATCTTGCAAATGATCTCATTTCTCTCAAGAAACAATTGGCTCAACATACCCCTTACCAAGATGTTCCAAGAAAACATTTTCATCCCAGGAACCATCTACCTTCTTCTCAAAATAGATTGGCTATTGAAGGCCCACCCGTCAAGGTTCCAGTCAATGTAACTTGTGAAGTTGAAGAACCTGATGATGAGGAGTGTAATAAACTCTATGAAGAACCAAAAGAAGAGGTTGATGAAGAACTGGAAGAGCTTGTGGATCTCAATTTAATTTCCTCACCACTAAAGGTATGGATGATGAAGATGAATATGATGAAAGAGTGGCAAAGATGAATTGTGAGTCATATGTTGTTATGACTCAGGAGTAAACAAACAAAAGAGAAAAATTAGTGTAGCCTACTAAGAAACCTAAGGAATTTCCTATAACTATTCCATTGGTTGCAAGAAGAGGAGCTCCTATTCCCACTGCCTCCACACAAAAGGTGAGTAATGTTAGTCCTCCTTCTACTTTTGTTTCTAAAACTCCTTGTCCTTCGAATCCTAAAACTAATAGATCAAAAGTCTCTCAAGTTCCTAGCAATGATTCCCCATCTACCTATGGATATTTTGATATCATTAATCACCTTAAAAGGACCAAAATCCAAATTTTAGAGGCTGAGTTTTACCAGAATCATCCAAAATATTTTGTTAAAATGGTAAAAAAATTCAATTCCAAATCCAAAGTCTCATCTAGTAATTCTAAATTTCTTTTGCCCACCCCCTCTTGCTCACCTCAATCAATCCTTGTGGTTGTAGTCACTTCCCCTAATGAGAAAATTAAACCATTCTATGTGACTCTTCTCATAGCTGGCCATAAACTCAGTAATTACATTATAGACTTAGAAGCATCAGACAATGTAATGCCTACAAAAGTAGATCATGCTTTGGGCCTTACCCTAACACGTGCCTTTGGTTCCTGTTATTCAATGGAAAGTAGGAAAGTTCCTTTGGTTGGAAGAATTAAATATGCACAAGTAGCTTTCGCTAATTTTCCAGAGAAAGGGGTCTTAGCCACCATTTTGGTAGCTAATTTTCCTCCCTCATATGGGATGTTGCTGAGTAGAAATTTTTGTAAGGAGGTAGGAGGTGAAATTCAAATGGATTGATTGCATGCTTTGAACCTGGTCAATGGAAAAACGAAGAATTTGATACCTAAGAAATAGACTAAATACATTGTGTAAAATACTGATGATCCAAAAGCACATATACTCTATGAGGATATAGGGCATGGTAACTACATGATCATGTCACACGATGAGGCAAGACTTCCTGAGGGAGTGATTCATGCTCCCAATGGAATTTGGACTCTAGAGTTTGATGGAAGTTGTTCTTCAGCTAGTTCTAGAGTTGGAGTGGTGTTGACCTCTCCAGAAGGGAACATTCATCCTTTTTCTTTCAATCTTTGCTTTGAAAATACAAACAATACAGCTGAATATGAGGCACTCATACTTGGATTGAACATGGAAAAAGAAATAGGAGTGAAGAATATTTTTACTCATGGTGATGTAGAGATGATTTTGAAACAAGTCAGAGATATTTTTCAAGTGAAGAATATGATATTGAAGCATTATAAGAATATTTTCTGGGATTCCATTGAGTTTCTTGATGCTTTGTCCATTGAAGTTGTGCCAATAGAAAGGAACACTGGAGCTGATTCTCTAGCTATCTCAGGATCTTTGCTGATTCCTCACCCATATTTCTCTCAGGAGAAATTTACCATTGAAATGATTCATAGGCCTAGTGTACCAAATAATGCAAATAACTGGCAGGTTTTCAATGATGATCAACACTTGCTCTCATTCTTGGAGCTTAAGGATAACTTTGACCAATTGTATTTTGAAGGAAGTGATACCTTTCCTAGAGAGAGTGTATCCTCTAATAAAGGAGATATCAAGGAATATATGGATCAAGATGGCTTCATCAAATTGAAAGATAACAAGATCTCTAAAGGTTTGGTGAGTTAGGAAGATCTATTTGATAAGCATGATAGGTAAATTAAGTCTAAAGCTTCCCAAGGAGCTCGGCAGTTTGATGAATGTGAAAAGATTAATATTGGGATTCTTGAGGAACCCAAGATGGTGAACATTGGAAAATGCTGCACTCAAGAGGAGAAGAAGAAGGTATTAAATCTACTAAAAAGGTATGTTGATGTTCTTGACTATTCGTAAGATGATTTTAAGGCTTTCTAGCCAAAGGATATGTAACATTTTATCCCTCTGAAACCTGGGATCAAACCATTCAAGTAGAAACAAAGGCAATATAATCCCAAGGTTGTTGGCACTATTTTTCAAGAGATCCAGAAGCTACTAAAAGTAAATATTATTTTCCCTATACATAATTTAACATGGATTGCCAAAAATGTGCCTATCAGGAAGAAGAATGGTGAGATTCACATCTGTGTGGATTTCAAGAATTTGAATTAGACCTCTATAAAAGAAAAATACCCTCTCCCCATGAGGGATCAATTTTTTCAAGTTGCCATAGGATCTGAGATGTTGTCTATGCTTGATAGATTCTCTGGATACACTCAAGTGGAAGTCAGTACCCCAGATCAACACAAAATTACTTTCACTACTCCTTGGGGCACCTTTACCTACAAGAGAATAAATTTTGGTCTTATCAATGCTAGTGCCACCTTTCAGAGGGAAATGGAATTAGCTTTTGGAATTCTAAAGGGAAAGTGTTTTGTAGTGTACCTTGATGATTTGATTATTTTCACTTTCAACATCTTGAAAATGTCCTCCACAAATGCAGAGAACATGGAATTTCTCTCAATCCAAAGAATTTTATCTTTTGTGTCATTAAAGGCAAGTTACTGTAGCATATTGTCTCCAAATAAGGAATCATGATAGATCCAGAAAGATTTCAAGCAATCCAGTAGAATCCTCTTCCCACAAGCAAAAAGGGTGTTCACTCTTTCTTTAGTAAGATAAACTTCTTGAGGAGATTCATTCTTGATTTTGCATAACTGACTATGAGCACTACTCACATGATGAAAGGAAAGAAAAACTTTGGCTAGACTTCTGAGGGTAAGGAATCATTTGAAGGTATCAAGAAATCCAGTGCTAAAACTCCCATCTTAGCATGTCCTGATTTCATTAAGGATTTTATCATCTATTGTTATGCTATAGAGAATACCTTGGCTGTTGTGCTAACTCAGAAGAATTCTAAGGATCATGAACTTCTAATTTACTTCATGAGCTATGTTCTGAAAGCTCATGAATTGAAATACACTATGATGGAGAAACCTGATTTTGCAGTGGTTAAAGTTGTCAAGTAGTTTCATTTTTATATTCTTAATTATCACTCTCTTGTGTTTGTACCTAATACAACCATCAAGTCTATTCTTATACAACAGGAGTTTGGAACTAAGAGAGGTAATTGGGTAGAAAAATTCCAATAATATGACCTTGATATCAAGCCAACTAAGCTAGTCTAGGGTAAGGGATTATGTGAGCTTATTGCTAAAGGAGATGATGCAAAATTGTCCAAAGAAGCAGTAGATGTTCCTGTTGTCCTCTTCCTCAGTTCAACATATGAATGGTATGATGATATGGCACATTTTCTTACTTATGGAGAGTGTCCATCCCACTTGAGTGCCAAGGAAAAGAGGGATATTAAGCTAAGTTATACGCAGTATGTATTATGGGAGAATTCCTTTTTTAAGCGAGGTATAGATGGAAGATTCTTGAAGTATGTAGACATGGAGCAACAAAAGAAGTTTTTCTCAGCTTTTCATGATTAGGCCTATGGAGGTAACTTCTCTTCTACTATTACTTCCCATAAAATCCTTCGTGTTGGGTACTATTGGCCTAAATTTTTCAGAGATGCATCAAAATGGGTAGGTAAGTGTGAATCCTATCAAACTTTTGTTGGGAGAACTAAGTTGGATGTTTTGCCACTAAAACTAGTAGTGATTGATGAGCCTTTTCAAAAGTGGGGATTGGATTTCATTGGAACTCTTAACCCACCTTCCATTATTGGACATACTCACATGTTAACTGCTATAGACTACTTCACTAAATGGGTAGAGGCCATTCCAGTCAAAAGCACTACTTCTGAGGTGGTGTGTAATTTCATTAAGGAGAACATCTTGATAAGGTTTGGGATACCAAAAAAGATTTTGACTGATAATGCTTCGAATTTTTCTTCTTCTGAGATGATGGATTTCTATTATGGTTGTGGAATTTCCCTTACTCACTCTTCAAACTACTACCCTTAAGGGAATGAACAAGCAGAATCAACAAATAAGAATCTGGTAACCATCGTTTGAAAGCTTGTCAATGACTCTCAGATGAATTGGCACATGAATCTCTATTATGCTCTCTTGGAAGATAGAATTACACCCAAAAGATCAATTGGTATGTCTCTATTTCAAGTGGTGTACGGTGTTGCAGCTCAATTACCAGTAACAGTGGAATTACCAGCCTTGTACTTAATGAAGGCTATTGAAGATTCAAGTTTTACCATTTCCTTGGACAAGAGGATCATGTATCTTCAGAAGCTAGATGAAGATAGGTTGCAGGTTTTTGATAGAATATCATCTCATCAACTGAGGGTAAAATATTTGTTTGATAAGAAATCTAGACCCATATATTTTCAAGTGGGAGACATTGTTCTACTATGGGACAAAAGACATGAACCTCAAGGAAGCCTTGGTAAGTTTGATTCTCTTTGGCTTGGTCATTTCAAAATTAGGCACTTTGCTAGAAAAAAATAATTCTATTTAGATTATATGGATGGATCTCCTCTCTCACTTCCTTATAGTGGGCAGTATTTGAAGTTGTTCAATTCCTAGGTGACTAGGCAGTCCTTCTGTATATTGTGTATAGTATTTTGGTTTTTGATCATTCCTTTTTGTTTTTTTTATGTCTTTCCTTTTTGGTAAGTTTTATTTTCATGTGTTTTGTCTTCTGTGTTGGTTTTCCTTTGACTCTATTTGCCCAATGGATAAGGAATTAGTTTTATTTCCTGAATTTTTTCTATGGTTCTTGATCTATTTTGTTCCTTTATCAAGTCATCCCTAGAAAGAGCTAGTTGTTGTCACCCTCAAAATTCACCTATTTTTGAAGTCAATTCTTGAAAATTTTGAGTCAGTACCTTAGAGTAATGGATAGAGTTGAGCCTGGTATTGTTTGCAGTTTTTCATTCCATGGAGAACAATTAGAAATTTAGGTGTAAAGGTGGGGTTTTCCCTTTACTTTTATTTTTTCCGTAGTCGTGAATGACGGGTGTTTCCTCCCCGTCAATTTGTGCCCCAACATCCATGGGTAGTACATGGACATCTCTGATAGGATCCTGCGTGGCCATGTTTCAAGTGGTAGCGGAAGCCTCTAGGCATCCAAATGGTGCAACTCCAATAGTAGGTCCCAAGGGAAAATCCTCAAATAAGCCCAGGATTTCCATGTGTTCCAGGTCTAAAATGAAGATAGAATAAGCCTGAATCGACTAAGTATGAAATTTTTAGCAGATGACACCATGTGCCTCATCAGGGAAACTTCAAGGGTAGAAGCCAAGGGTAGTTCCCCAAACTTGTGGTAGCCCTACACATGTCCCAGGTCTAAAAAAGAGACAAATCTAGTTATTTAATTGACTAAGTATAAAATAACCGGTAGAAGTCTCCACGTGTCTCTTCAACATAACTTTAAAGGAATAATCGAGAGTGGGTCCACAAGTGTGCATGAGCTCACCATGTGGTTAGATTCAAAGAAGGGGCAAAGCCAACCATTTAATTGGCTAAGTATAGAAGGGTTTGTGAAAGCCTCCATGTGTCATCTTGGCGCAACTTTAAAGGAAAAATCCAGAGGTAGGTCCCAAATGTGCGCTAAGCCTCCATGTGTCCAAGGTCAGACATATGACCCCGCCAAACAAAAGGAAATTAGTCAAAAACACAAAAATAATGAACTAGCCCACAAAGGACACATGGCCATGTTTCAAGCATCAATGGGGAGGTGGGCCCTTTTTGTGTTTTGATGCCATTGAAAAGTCAAAGCGAGAAAGTGGGTCGTCAGAGTAATTTGGGAATTTTGGATTTGTTTCTATAAGGGATAAAGTTAAATATTAATCCCACATCGAAAGTTAAAGCACGAAGGTGTGCCATCGGAGCAATTTGGGAATTTGGGTTTTATTTTTATAAATATCTTAAAGTTATAAAGTGACACACAGACCTGCCCATGCCAAGGGATAAATTCAAATGTTGAGCCTGCATCAAAAGTCAAAGCGGGGAGGCAGGTCGGTAGAGCAATTTGAATTTTTGAGCCCACGTTGAAAAGAAGTAAAATTATAAAATTGAACCCTGACTCCGTCGCCACTCAAGTAAAGCCATGTGTCAAGCTCGTATCAAAAGCGAGTGGGTGGGCCAAAATGTTTCAAAGTTCCATTTCTCTAAAAGGAACAAAATACAAAAGGCGTCCCCAGGCCCACTTCAACTTAAATCTCTCCCACATTGATGGCTCAAATTCAAAGCTTGCAAAGGCAGGATGAATGGTTGCAATTTAATGTGTCTGAATTTTCCACCAGGCATGGAAACAACTGAGGCATTGGAGAAGCTTAGACGTTAGTTTCTTGAATTAGTTTCATCATTTTCATAACCGAATGTAACCATTCTTGGGAGCTATGTAATGGCTTCTCCACGTCATTGTTAGGGTTAGATCTTGATACTCTATAGAGGTAATAGATTCAAAGTAATCAATATAGAATTTTTCCCCTTTCTTCCTCTGTTATTCCTTATTTCCTTGTCTGAATATTTAGGAATCATCCATATTTTATGATAGGAAACTTTGTGTTCTTATTTATATGATTTTTGGAACTTTATGTCTTTGGAATTATATTGGTTATGAAACTTAATGATTATACTTTGCATCTCCCTAGTTTAATATGTATAAGGTTATACTCTTCCATCTATATTTCCTGAAGGTATTGTTATGTTCCTCCTCTCTCATCTCCTTAATTCTTCCATTCTTTCATATTGATGATCTTTGGGCATAAAACATTTCAAAGTATCAAGAATCCACACTTTGAAATTTGTACATTTGTATATAAGTTTTGCTACTTAATTTCAATAAGGGAACCTCTCACATTAAATAGGAGGGACTTGTTGTCCCCTGACTTTGGTTTGTTAAAAGTATCATTTTAAAACCCAAAAAACAGGAGGATAGTAAGATGCAAACCCAACAATATTCAAAGAAGGTAGAGATATGTGATGGGAAGGAGGAATCTACAAGCCAGTTATCGATTAAAGAAAATATCATGGTATAAGCTGAATCTAAGGTGGCATCGATTGAAGAGATAAGGAAAGAATATTTTACAACTACTGCTATAAATCAAAATGAGGTTGATCAATCTCTAGATCCATACCAAGGAGAGAGACAAGTGAAGGAAATGTCAGTGCAAGATGAGGGTAGGGAGATGGTTATTGAAATAGATGGTGAGAAACAGATAAATACATTAGCCCAAGATGAACAAGGAATATCTAAGAAATTGGTGGTTGTCCCTGAGAAACCCCAACAAGAATTGTAGGAAGAAAATGTTGGAGTAAGTCTTGCAAAAGGGTGGATTGGTGAATTGATCTCAAGTGAAGAGAAATAAATTATTCCTGTTCAAGCTATTGATCTTACTACATTATCTTTTCCAAATATGGTAAGAGCCTCCAAGAGGGATAGGGTTATTACCAAGAAACATACTAATCCATTGGGGTCCAAAACTCTAGAAATATCAATCCCTCATGAGGGTAAAACCCGAGACAATGTAATAGCTAGTGACTACAATGTCTAGCTCATTCTTTTAGGAAAACCTTCAAGATATCAACTAAAATAGGGAGTATAGGAGGCGGTAAATGACTTATTACAAAAGGTTAATGAAGACAAGATAACAAAGAAGTAATTAAAAGAACAAGTCAAAGCCTTGAGTTCTAGTATGAAATAGATAATTGGGAAACCTAGCCACACTCAAGTAGATACCTCTGTAAACACCCATAAATGATTGGATAAGATTGATAAGGTTGTTGAAAAGGTTCAAGATGTAGACACATGGATTGAAAAGCTAATAAGGAAGGGGAAATTTTTGAGAAAGCCATGGAAAAATATGAAGAACTCAAAAGCAAGCTTACTAAGATTGATGAGATAACTGAGCAATGTGACAATGAGATTTTTTACGTTGAGAGAATATTTCCCAAATTAGACCATATTACCTAACTCAGTGATGAATTTCTTGAGCAGGAAAATATTGTGCTAGTTAAATTTAGAGGAATTCAGCATGCCTTGGAAGAATTAGAAAAACTCAGAGTGGAAACTTTTAATGGGATCAAAGAAAAACTCAAAGTTAAAAGTAAATGGGTTGATGATACTCTTTATGCCATCGACTTAAAACTAGAAGACATGGTATTTGAAAAATTCAAAAAGATTTATGGTGATTTGAAGATTGATTCATTGATTAACTCTTTTATAAGGAATATGTAGAAGGATTATTTCTCTTATGAAGGCATTAAAACACTAAGAAACATTGAAAATAGAATTACAAAGTTAAAATCTAGGCCACTGGAATACAAGTAGAAGTCGGGTCATTGTATAGATACAATCGCTAGACAAACATTAATATTCCAACACCACACAACACCAGATAAAAGTGAAATAAATGATATTTTCTAGAGATATGATGCATACATGGAAATATTGTCATAATAACAGGATGCAGAAGTGGAAACTAAAGAAGGAAAGGATATAGATATGTGAAATGATTAACAAGCTTAAGATTTTGGATTTTAAGAGTTTTATTTTCTTCCCATAATTCTTCTCTATGTTGATGTTTTAACTGCTATCTCAGTTTCACTAAGGATAATTGTTACTCTAAAATTCATTATTCAGTCATATCAATTGTAAAATAATACAATACATTAGTTTTATATGGCTTGGATAAAATTCAATGCAAATTTGTATAAGCATATAAATTATTCTAATGTTTGTGCTCCTTGCATGTTGAGAAAAGAACTAAATGGGGTTCTATAGGGGCCCCTACCCATGGAAAAATAGGGTTGTATAAATGTTGAGAATAATGACAAGAAGGAAAAAAACAATGTTCAGACGTCTTGTATTCCCTTCTCAAAACGCCCCCTTAGTGGAGGAATCTTGTTCAACAACTTATTCTTCCTCAACAGGAATTCACCCACACACGTTCACAAATTTCCACATATGGATGGGAAAGAGGATAAAGGGAAATATTTTTTATTTTTTTCCCATTTGAAATAGTCATTTTTCCTAACCTACAGTCAATGTATGCAACAAGAATAGCTAACCAGGGTCTTCCTAAGATAACTGGGTATCACAACTTTCAATATTTAGGATGTAAGACCATAAAATATATTGAATACTCCTAGGATTCAACTGTGACCATAACATCCTCAATTACTCCATCCGGTACAACAATAGATTGATTTGCTAACTGGAGGACAATATTAGTTGGTTATAATCCTGTCAAGGAAAAAAATTGAATGTGTCTGTTGTTATGACATTGATGGAAACACTAAGTTCCACCAGAACGTTAGATATTGACTAGAAATTCACAAAGATAGTAATGACTAGACTACTAGGATCCCTATATTTTGGTGAAAGAAGTTTTCCAGCTACAAGGTCAACTAGATGTCCTTCTACTTTGTCTATTTTTTGGTATTTCTTCTTCCTTCATAGTGTCTTTATGCAATGGTTTCTAATGGTATGATTTAATTCAGGAATGTCCCTTATTTCCCTAAAAATTGAGACCTCAATATTCATCTTTTTAAATTCTTGAACTAGTGGTGTTTCTTCATCATTCTGTGTTTCTTTTAATATTTCTAGGAAAGGAGCGACATGCACATTCTTATATTTTTCTTATTTATTCCTAGTGTCTCATGTTTGTGGGACATTTCTAGTTTTCTCACTTTCCATAGGTGCCCTCTTACTTTCCCCATGTATATTAGTGAAGACTACAGGAGGATTCTTCACTTTTTTTCCAGCTCTCAGCTAGAAGTTATTAATGGAATTAACTTGCATTGTCTTACTTGGTACTGATTCATTAATTGAAGTTTTTTGTTTCTTTTTAGGGTTTGAGACATCTTCGGCTGGAAGTTGAGTTTGTGTTTCTTTCCCTTATTATTAATTTTGTTGTGGTGGAGGCATTAATGCTTTTTATTGTTGTGTAAACCTCTTGGGTTGATTAGATTTCTTCTAGGGTGTCCATTGTTGGTGTGGACATGGATGTGCATTGGATGGTGGTGTATAACCTTGCTGATTGTATGGAGGAATCCATGGTGGTGGTTGTGTGTAAACCATCTAGTATGATGGTGTCTAATCAGTTTTTCCCCAAGTTGGTGGAGGAGTCTAATTGTGTCATGGCATCACCCAGGGATTATGAGAAGGTTTAGGGGCATAAGTAGATTGATTATTTTATCTTTGAACAAAGTTTACCTCTACATTTGCTTGAGTCATGAAATTTAATATTTCTTTCAACTAAGGTAGGAGATTACAATGGTTGGTATCATAGTCAGGGACATCACAGATTGGGTACATTTCTGTGATATCTAAAGGGTATTCTTTTAAAGGATGTCTTTTCCTACATCTAGGACAATATATGTCTAAAGTATATTTTGCAACATTATTCTTGGCTTTCATCCCATCTATGGTTGAAGTTAACTATGTCAAGACATATTTTTTCATATTGGCCATCTCCTATAGAAGTTATGAGGTACCAAAGGCATGTTCTAATTTTTTCCTTTGTCTAAGGCTTCCCCTTGTTTTATAGTAGCTCCTACATAAGTCAGTAACCTATGCCATGGAGAGTTTTTGTACATCACCTCCCCCCGTGAGATGGAGATATTATTTGTTTTCATCATCAATTCCTATAAAAAATACTATTTTAGTTATTTTTACATTCAACTCATAACCACTTCTCATATGAACAAAAATAAATTTGTCCAAGTAATCTTACATATTTTCATCTTCTTTTTGTTTCCTCTGAAAGAACTCTTCCCTCTTATCTCTTCCCCTGTAGTAGTCTTGGTATTTTCCCAAAAAAGAAGTCTCCAGCTATTCCCATTAATGAATGGAGTCAGAGGGTAATCCCATAAACCACCTCATAACAGAGTCTTTGAGGGTGGAAGGAAAGAGCTTACGTTTTTGGTTATCCATTTTGTAGTCATATGTTTGGTAGAGGACTTTTAATTCAAATAAGAATTGCTCTGGGTCTTTAATGGACATTCCTTGAAAGATAGGCATAATATATAGGGAAATGTTTTTCATAGGTTCTTCCTCATCTTTGTTTAATACAATGGGGTAAGTAAAGGTTATACCTAGTGGTATGTCATCATAATTTCCATTGTCTCCCATTTCTGAAATTTGTTCACGTTCTAAATAAGATGATGTAAATTTTTTAGTATCACTCTTAGGTGTTGTATTAGATTTAGTGTCACTTGTATAAGTAGTTTTATCTGTGTTTACTACACATGCTCCAGTTGGAGATATTATTTGAATGTTGCAAGGTATAAATCTCCCTGTAGCATCTCATGGCTTGTGGATCAATATTTATTGTGTAAGCAAGGCTTAGGATTCATACTGGTTGCATATCTCAACTTCACTAACACCCATAACATGTAATATGAATAGAATGGTTTGTTTTTCTTATGGTGTCCCTAGAAACGATGCCAAAAATGATGGGTCGTTATAACTTCTAATCATTTAATCAACTTGTTCAAATGTTGATGTCATTATAAACTAGGGTTGTGTTCAAAGCTATATGCAAATAAGTGATACGAAACTCAATACTATGCTGGTTCTCTCTATTTGGGGGGGGGGGGGGGGTTGTTTAGTATTATTTTCTTGTTATACACTACTCAACTACAGAGAGCCAATGCATTTCTAAGCTACTGAAATGGAAAATAGAATATACAAAGTGTGCTTCATATACTAAAAGAACATTGTTGAAATGAAATGATTTTAAAAGAAAATACTTGATCAATTGAAAGAATTGCTCAAAGGAATAACAGTAAGGAAATCTGCTAAAACAAGGAAATATATAGGATTGCATTCAAATAATCATTCAAACTAAAGTACTAAAACTCAGAAAATATAAATATCATGCATGAAATACCAATCCTCCAATCTCATCAGTCAAGTGGGCCTTTGCTCTCCTTTAGAATTGAGGATATTAACACTAATATATACTCAAAATAGCATAGATTATATTGATTCAAATAATTTCATCACATACTTTTGCAACTGAAAATAACTATCAACTGATATGACACTATATCAAAAATATCTAAATATAAAGTAATGGTTTAGGAGGTGTTTTTTTGACACGAATGAGTACAACAAGTTCCATGAATGTAGGCAATAGGTTAACTAATAACAACCTCATAAAGATTCCATAACACCATATAGTTCTACTAAAAATAGGGGTCCTTGTTTGTAGATTATTATGAGTAAATATTCCAAAATGTCATAGTGGAAAAGGAATCGGTATCCTTAACTACAATGTTCAAAAGTGGTATAAAATGTGCCTTATAAATCTGCACATATCATAGAATCACTAAACAAGGCAGTTAGTAGGAGTTCCATCGATCATTAGTTTGCATGAGACAAAATAAGGAGAAATGCATCACTTTTACTTTGGATACAACTATTTAGAACATCCTCATGCATTAATTAACATATTTAGGAGAAAAGTATATAGTTATATAGATGTTATAACAAGTCAATTCATGGACTCATCACTTGGCCATATTTATAAAAATCTTTTTGGCAGACTGTACAAGGCAGATTAGAGGTACTTGTAGAAAACCTCAATTGTGAAGAACTTCTGGTCCAAATCAAGACTTGGTGTAAAAATAAAACTTACTCATAATTCAAAGAGGAAGACAATGATCATCTTCTTTTTCCATGAAATCACATTTACACATAAAATCCACTATGGAGAGCATGTGGAGCCACAATTGAATTTGTGGACATTTTGTGACCGGAAATCAGAGTCTACGAATTTATTTCTAAGCTCCAATTACAGGTATAAAGGTCTATTTTTTCATTATTGAAGGTGATAAATTGTACTTCATTGGGCATTAATAGATCAATTCATGATTATGTTAATCTAGAGACGTAGCCTACTGGTGAACTTCATTATCAATTTTTATGTGTGGATTTTATTTTCATCTTGAAGCTTTTGATCATATAAAAAATTGTATATGAATTTGATAAAATTGATAAAAGAAAGCAATTAACTGATTAAGATGGATTAATTAAAAAAATTAGCAATCCATTATCCACAACAGATAAAACTAATGCACAATTCAATTTTGGATTAAAAATTAGTTTGAGGTGCATATACGAAAAAATAGAATTGATCATTTTTGGAGAAATTAAAAATCTAGAAAATTGATTAAATTTTGCAATCCATGAAAATAGTTTTAAAAGGTTAATTAATTACTTACATTTTCCGATCATTTCTTTAGACCATAAAAGAGCCTTATTCAGTTTACATAAATAATATTCCTTATTAGTCAAATAAAAACTACCAAGCTTCTCCATATAAATCTCCTCATCAAGATATCCATTTAAGAAGGTAGATTTTACATCTATTTGCTAGAATTTAAAACATTTAAACCCTACATATGCTAAGAATAATTTGATTTTCTCCATCCAATCTACAAGAGAAAATGTCTCATCAAATTCAATTCCCTCAACTTGTGAATATCCCTTACAAACTAATCTTTCTTTGTTTCTTGTGAATTCTCCATCCTCATCAAGTTTGTTTTTAAACACCCATTTATATCCAATCACATTCCTATCTTTTGGTTTACGTAATAATTCCCAATTATTTTTCTTTTCAATATGATCTATATATTCATTCATAGGCTTTATCCAACATTCATATTTTATAGCTTCTACTACACTTATAGGTTCAATTTTTGAAATAAAAGAAGAGTTCTCTTGATTTTAAAGACTTACCAATTTCCTCCTTATAGTAAATCCAACATATTTCTTTACCAAACTCTGATTTTCAGGATGATATCTCCTAATTTTCCTTGAAGGAGCCTTAGTGTCTTTCCTTTCTTCCTCATAATCTTCTTTTTTGTTTTCATGAGCAACATCATCTTCTTTTTCTTTAGGATCATCCTCCTATGATGCCTCCCTTGACTTAGAAGAACGTCTCATAGGATAAGATTCATCAAATTTCACATTTTCACTCTCAACTATGGTTTTTAACCTCTTGTTATAGTAAATATAGGTTGAAATCCTTGAGGAATAACCCAAAAATATACCTTCATCAGATATGGAATCAAACTTACCAAGATTATCTTTAGCCCTTTTGATATATCACCTACATCCAAAGACTCTAAAATTCTCCACATTAGCTGGAATTCCTTTCCATAGTTCATATGGAGTCTTTTTATTATTCACTCTTAGTTGAAATATGTTAAGAATATACACAACAGTACAAATTTCTTCCTTCCATTAGCCATCTGGTAATCTAGATTCATTTAAGATGGTATTTTCCATCTCTTGGATAGTATTATTATTCCTTTAAACCACCCCATTTTTTAGGTAGTTCTATAAGATGAAAATTTCATTTTAATTCCATGAACTCTACAAAACTCATCAAATTAATTAGACCAAAACTCACCTCCATTATCAAATTTAATGCATTTTATTCTTCCATTCTTCTCATTCTCAATAAGAGATTTAAAGGACTTGAAAACATCAAAGGAATCTTATTTGTTTATCAAACATGTTACCCAATTATATCTAGTGAAATATTCAATAAGAAGCATAAAATAGTAATCTCCTAAAGTACTTCCAGTCCTCATAGGCTGAAAAAGATATGTATGTATCAACTGAAGTGGACTAATGGTGGAGTCATGTTCATTAGTATTGAATCTTCATCTAGTTTTATTTCCATGTAAGACTGCTTTGCACAAAGTATCCTTTGGTTTGTCAAGCTTAGGAATATTTCTCACATTGTTGTTAGAGTTGATCTTAACAAGATTATCAAATTTTACATGGCCTAATCTCCCATGCCACAACCAACAATCATTCATCTTACTCATAAGACATTTTTATTTGTTGACTTCCTTAGGAATGAACATGTTATTTTTATTTCTCTTTTAATTTGCAACAAGATTATATATTTCTCCTTTATTAATCTTTCATCCCTTCTCATCACAAGTTATAACATACCCTTGTTTACACATTTGTATTACACTGAGTAGATTATGCTTTAAGCCTTCAACATATAAAACATCCTTAGTGATGCTTTTTCCATTATACAAATTCAAATAGCCTCTCCCTAAAATATTTATGGCAGAATTGTCTCCAAACCTAATTGATCCTAAAGAATTTTTCTTTAGGGTAATTAAATTACTCTTATCACCTATCATATGAGATGAGCATCCACTATCAATGTAACACATCTGATTTTCATCATGACTATGAAAATAAATTTTAGCAATACCACAAAATTCATCATGCTTCAAATTGGATGAGAGAGATGTAAAAACACCATAAATATCATTACATATATCAAACCCTCAGGGTTTAAAACATACTGATCAATGGAAACATACCATCTTGCACTTGACAATACTTCATGATAGTGCTTTAGAAGATCTCATTTTAACTAATTAAACTTCTCCAAAAGGACCTACTTTGATACCAATTATTAGAAGAGAAATGGAATGATAGGGGTATGAATCATTCCATATAAAATTATTCAATTTCATATTACTTACATAGATCATAAACCACTTATCCAATTATTAGTGTGTGCACAATATCAAATACCAAACATGCATTCAACCATGAATAAGGAAATCAACACCATAACACAATACAAAATTGGGAAACCCTAATGGATAAGAAAACCAACTGAAACAAAATAATTATATTGATATTTTTAAAATTTAGTGAGGCACCAACCGCTAGTTTAGTGGAGCTATAACCCTACAAGGAGCACCAACCCCTAGTTTTATAAATTACCAACTCAAAAAGGAGGATAAAACCCCCCAATATGATCAATAACCATTTCAAAAACCTTATGATTAAGATATATTATGTATGTTTCTTCCACAACTGATGTAGATCACAGATTCAACTCGCTCACCTTGAAACCCTAGGTCTTCAATCTCCCACAATCAAGCACTTTCTTCACTTCTCAAAGCGTCAAACCCTTGTGAAAAAAACTCGAAAGAATTCCTAAACTTTCCATGCACTCTCTCAACTCTGAAATTCATCCTTCATACCTATAAAATGTTTTCACCTAGGTCACATTTCTTTACATACACTTAACTAGCTCACAAAAGCACCCAAAACTTCACTTTTATAATCTCTTTGTCATTCAAATTAAAAAAATGTTAGTTTCTCTCATTTAAATTGACAACATAATATTAAAATTTTCCATTATGAATCACCACAATATTCACATATGACACAAGTAGGTAGCCCTAGCCAAAAACAACTCGCAATGCACAAAAATTCCTCAAAATCCCATCACTAGGATGAGAAAAATCCCCTCATGCCAAAAATATTTTTACACAAGATATAAAAATAACCAAAAATTATTAAAAATAAATTTAAACATCATCCATGGTCACAATTTACTTAAACCAATAAAATTATTTCATTCAATGGGC
Source organism: Taxus chinensis (assembly GCA_019776745.2). Taxonomy (NCBI): domain Eukaryota; kingdom Viridiplantae; phylum Streptophyta; class Pinopsida; order Cupressales; family Taxaceae; genus Taxus; species Taxus chinensis. The sequence continues at coordinate 511,739,207 of CM034146.1, read as the reverse complement.
CCACTGGCTCATTACCTTCATAAAACACCTGTTTCCAACACCCTATTTTTAACTTTGGACCTTAACGCCACTCAAGATGAACTAAACTATGGAATGTGAATGCTCAGTGGAAATAATAAAACCTACATAACACTTATAATAAATTTATATCTCATGAAACAATCACATGTTTAAACCACATCAACTTTACGCTTCACCAAAACAAGTTTCCCAAAAAGCAATTTTATAAATACAACTGATTTTCACCATTGATGACACTTTAAATTCATAAAAATGAATTAAATTGATGCAAAATTAATCCCTATTCACTTTTTAGGAAATATAAAGCATCACCCAAACCATTTCATCCACTAACTAACTCAATCTTTCACCAAACACAATCCTATCATGAAAAACAAGAAACCTTATTTCTCATAAACTAACATAGAAACATCATCAAATAAACACATCATGACATAAAAAATATACCATTAGAAATATATATGAATTAAATTTTTATAACATATTGTAACTCCTTCTAAATCCAAGTGGAAGACCTTCAACCAAACTTATCTCTACAAACTTCCTGAACCTGTCCCAAAACTAGCCTTTGACCAGTCAACATAAATGAAGCAAACTTGAACATTTAACTACATCACCTTAACCTAAAAATATCATTTACATCAATAAAAACTCACATAATAACCATAATTATCATTTAGTTTGTAACTCCTTTAGACAACCATGTCCCAAACTGAACTTCTTCAGAAAATGGCCTATTTTAGTGGTGTCCACTCATCACCACAACCTCTACTATACCTTTATGGAAACCTGGAGGAGTAATCTACATCATAACATCATAATTAATGCACTATAAATAAATTATGGCAATTTAGGATAAATTTATCTCCTACCACTTTAATTCAGGGTTTCAAACACATAAAGATTTGTTTACCTTCTTAACATTTGTTCATAAAAGCATGATTATTAAATGACCTCATTAATTTTATGAAACCTTCTAGACTCTATTTATAAACATTCCTGAAATCCACAAGATCCCATGCAAATCACAAAATTTAGGGTGAGCATCAGAAGATCCAATTTGAGTTGGAAAGGATCTTGTTCTTGACCATGTTTCACCAAAATTGACATAACATGAAAAATAATAATCATGGTAACCTAAATGTTTTCCCAAATAACCATGAAACACCCTAAATAAATCTTCAGTCATCACTATGTCACAAATATCTCTCAATATCTCCATCCTATCTCATTTGCATAGTTATCCCTTAGGGTTTTACACTATAAAGGCTAGGGTCAACTGAAACAACCTCATAACCCATCATATGAACACTCCAAAAGTCTCTATCATACATTTTACACCATGATACAACTACCTATATGTATTCATGATCTCATATATATCTATAGCTCAACCTCATGCCTCATATCACCTGGATTAGGATTGTTATAACAAGCAATTCTCACTGAAACACTTGATATCACCGTCAAAACCTCTAAATATTCATGTCATCATCACCCTCAACATGCTCTCACCATACTCAATAATCAAAATTTTCATTATTTGGGTTTTCATCAATGAAAACACCTAAGCCACAAAATTCCAATAATATTTAGTCAAGTATTTAATAAATTAATTGTTCCTCTTATTTTTAGTTATATAGGAAGCTCATCTATTTTTTAATTTCTTTAAGCCTTGATCTTGTGTAAATATATTTTCTTTTCAATTATCCAAGATCCATAAATAACCTCAACTCATTTTTTAATTATCTAAGCACCCCTCTAGCATTGATAATGATAAAGTTTCTCTCCATATCATCAGGGTAACTTTTCTACATTTCATCATGTGCATGTTGTAATTTATATATTTTATTTTCTTCATATATAAATTCAATATAGCCTTCAATTTGACCATATATTTTAGATATATTTACTCATATCTCTCATCCTTCTCCATGATTCATTACATGAACATAAGGACATTATCTATATTTTTGTATAATGGTCATATTTCCCATAGTTATATGCCAAACTGTATAACTTTCCTTTTTACTTATTCTCCTCTCTGGAAAAATCTATAACTATGGTGAAGAAAGGTACTTTCAATTTCCTCTTACACCAGGGTCTGACAAAACTATCATCCAGCTAAGCACTCCCCTATTGGGAAAAAATGACAAATTTGGGGCTTTGGCTTCAAACATTTCATTAGGTAAAAGGTCTGGGAGTATGGAACCTAAGGATGATAGCTATGATGAAACTGGGTAGGGGAATCCAGTGGCCAAACATACCAGATCAAGCAAGGGTAAAGGGGTAGAAACGTCTCAGATCAGGAAAGTTTAGAACTCAGGTTGGGCTGAGGAGGATAACATCACCTATGTCTCTGATGAATGCCCTAATGAAACCCCTTCACAAAAGGAATACTCTCAAGATAAAGTGGAAGGGGAAGATGAGAGTAGTGAGGATGTTGCTAGCTTAAAAGAACACAAGTCTTCCAAGAATAATAAGGAAGCTATCACTGTCTTCACAATCTGAAAATGGCTCAAAAGGAGCTTTTCTCGGCCCATGAAACTATTGTCAAAACTCATGCCTTCATGAGAGATTTTGAGAACTAAAAACTGAACAATGACATCAACAGGCACAAAATTAGTTTGCTCACCATGGAAATTAAGGAGTTGCAAGAAAAAGTTGATAAAATGTCAATCATCATCCTCAGTGAAAACTTCAAAAATGTAAATGCCAATAGAATGGAAATGGAGAAAGAGATGCTGAAAATGAAAGGAATCATCATGCAAATCAGAGATGCCCATATCCTTACTGTAAAGATCACTATTTTCCATCTCAAACTATTGGCTAAAATGATACAGTCAATGGAATTGGCAAAAGAAAAAGAAAGGGATGGCACAGGCCCAAAGGTAGTGATCAAATAACCTAACTAAAAATACTGGAAGGAGACCATCGCAACACTTGTCAAAGAATGGAAAGGATGCATGGAGACAGTGGAAGATCTGGTCAAAGAGAAATGAAATGTTATGGTTTGGAATCTATTGCTTGTTTACCTTTTGTTGTTAGTATTATCCTTGGGGCTGCTATATAATGTATAACATATATAATGGATATCATATACTGGTATTTTTGTTTTTGATATTTTAGATCATGACTGGCCTGTGAAGATAAATACTCTAGCCAATATGTAAGTAAACAGTAACTCTTTGTAAGGGGGTAGGGTCCCCTTAACCCTAACTTTTACCTCTAATCAAAAAATATATATCCCGTAGTTTAATGTGTGGTGTCACTCTATAGGATTTTATTCAAAATTTGGGGTAATTGTTTGTATTTTATATCTAATAAAAATTTCATAAGAAAGAAACCCTCTGTTAATGGTTGGTGGCTACACCTTTACAACATTTTCTCAAAGCACAATTTTCAATTCCATGTCTACCTCTAATATGAATCTTGCAGATCCAAATCATCTTCCTTGATTTGGTGATTTTATAATCTTGACCTTGTCCACAATTTTTCATCTCCTTAATTTCCTTTATAAGAAATCAATTTATAGTTTCATTTGTATACATCTTGTAGGATTTATACTAACACATCTTACCAATTTATTTTATATATGTAAAAAGGGAATATTTATCTTTTTATGTGTTTTTAAATACACCTCATACCCTAAACTCACTAAAATATCTCTTATCTTTGAGGAAATTACTTTGGTATCATAATAATTCTCTATTTAGTTTCTTATTCATTTCCATTTGAAATTCATTGGTAAAGCTATGAGGTATTCAATGAAATCTATTTCATCACAAATGGGCTATAGGGAAAATTTTAGTGGCGAATCTTCATTAATTCACAAATATTATGGATTTCAAAACTTAGGTTTGGAAACTTTTTAGGGGTTGACAACTTGCCATTTCTCTTAAATTTTATAGGTACAAGTTAATTTTAAGGGTCAGTTTGCCTATCATTCACACCACTAGTGGAATTTTTAAATCAAATTGTCATTGGTGCAAAATTGAAATTTTAAAAATTGATCGTCATATATATTGATTACAAATTTACAATTTCATATATCAAGTATACATCAATTTTTCTTCGTAATTCCTTTACCCGTGCTTGTGGTCCTTTAGGCATTAGTAATCTAGATTGACTGTATATAACAACCCTCTAACATTAAAGGTTTTTTAATAGTTAACATGTTATTTTTTTGAAGTTATATATAATGTAAAATGTCATAAACATCCGGAATTAGTAACATAAATGTATGTTATCGACCGGTAGCATACAATATGCTACCAGCTGACAGCATATAGTATACTACCAATTGGTAGCATAAATATATGCTATTGGCTTGTAGCATACAATATTCTACCATATGGTATCATAAATAATGCTATTATTTGGTAGCATATATCTATGCTACCACTCAGTAGCATGAAAAAATTGTTACTGACCAGTAGCATGAAAAATGTTGCTAACAAGTAAAAAAATTCACTGATGTTGGAAAAATATTACTTACCCCATACTTTTGAGGATTTATTTCTCATTCAGATGATAATTTTAACTGAAAACATTGAAAATAAATAAATTTCCATACAAAACTGGCCAAATTTATATTTTTTCACAAAAAAAAAAAAAAACTGCCCCATATTTTGCGAGGATAGATTTCTCGTCGAGACGATCATTTTAATTGCTATTGTAAAAATGATTTTTGAAAAATTACATATGTTCTTGGCTGAAAAAATATACTATCAATCAAAAATTACTACTGATTGACACCATTATCAAATGATTCACCAAACTGTTTGAAACCCATTTCCTTCATATTCGCTATCATTTCGAAAGTCATTTTCATATATTCACCTAGTAATTTATCTGCGAGTTTTTAAAGGGGTTTCTTAAAATTTACCCTAATGAGATAATACCCATGTTTAATTTTATTTTTATATACATTATAAGTGTGACATCTAGTGCATCTATTGGATTAGTAAATATTTTAAAACAAACTATCTATTAAATGGTACAAAAAGGAATTGATTGTATTATATAAGATGAGTTCATAATAATGTGCATAATAGACCTAGACACTCTCATTCACTTCTAACAATAAAATTTTAACACATAAATTCTCTCTTGTTTGAACCATGGAATATGAAACTCTTTTAATAAATCCAAATTTATCACATCAAAATATATAGCTATTTAACATACTCAAATTTCTTATACTAGATATGTACATGATCTATCAAAGTAGTCATAACAAGCATGCCGTCATTTCAAAATAATTAACTTACTTTTCTCTCCATTCCAAATACAGTTTTGTATATTTTTTACAAACATATATACTCTTACATTTTTAGGTTCACCGGATAAAATTATTGTGGCTATGGTACACTTAAAGTATTTACTTATTTTCTATATAGTATATGTCACTCCAATAACCAAAGCACTTCCCATAAATTGTTAAACTTATCCCTTTTTAAAAAATTAAAACTACATAAGTGGCACAAAATTCAAAATTCAATTCTTCACTTATAATTAAATATGGATTAATAGGATTTGTAACCCTTAAAACTCTAGCACTATTCAATGATACCAAAAAATTAGTGTGTATGAAGACAAAAGTCTAATTAGTGAAAAAATATCATTTTCTCTACTTTGTTTAGAAATCCTCTTAGATGTGAAAATAACAATATTTTATCCCCCAAATTAATTATGTGGATATCTAAAATAATATCTCTACTAATTATACTAACACTTCAAATACTCTTCTTGCAAAATAATCATGTTTTTCATAAACATCAATAAGTTCTCGATGTATATAAGAAAACAATGGTCTAATAGAAAATTCTCTCTCTCTAGGTAATATGAACTAATATAATAAATGGTTCATTCTAAATATGCACATAAGAGGTTTTTAGGTTCCTAAAGACAAAAATATATAAAGGAAATAGTCCACACTCTAAGAAAGATATAGGGTTACAAATCATATATCAAGGATACAGTGGCATCTAACTAGGTAATGATTTTAGATTTATTATAATAATGTTGTAATAGGTATATATACTTATGTTATGGTTATAAATATGGATTATTAGGATTTATATATTATAAATCCCAAAGTGTTTGATTATAAGGTAAGGATTGATAAATATAATGTAATAGATCAATAATATGTTACTCTATTCTAACCTATGCATGACCAATAAAAGAATAAATAAAATCTAAAATAACATTAAGGAGAGGTTAAAGATACTTACCTTTATTTAGATACCATAAAAATATTAACATCACCCTAAGGTGTAGACACTCAAATTTTTAAATTTATGTTATTGACATTGCTTATAATGATTTTTCTTCTTCACTAAGACAAAAATCCACATCCTATTCCTACTTAGTCTATCTTACTATCTCTTTTTAATATTTATTATTCCTACACGTTGATGTATCAAAACATTTTGAATACAATTCTATAAAATAAATGTGTAAGATCTCATCATCATTATGTAGATTTAAGATTTGATTCACTTTCTCCTTGTCTAAAACTATACAGTTTGGTCAAATTGTATAATCTGGTCCTTGATGACCTATGTGGCCTTACACCGACACATTATCTAAATATAATTTCAATGAAATATCATTTTTTTTACCCACCTAGGTTTGCCTTATAATAATATTTTACCTTCAAAACCATATATAATAAAGTTAACACTACCTCATTTACTCACCTAGAAATTATATGGCATTATATTGACATAATATCTTTTATCACTCATAAAAAGAACTCAAGGCTCCATATACTTCCTAAAGTTGATGCACATACATTAAGAAAGCCATATCTATCTAGTTCTAAATCACTCAACTAGGTCAAGGAGTCTATATTCACTCACATCTAAGAACACCAAGTTCCTATTTCCAGGTCTTAGTAAGATAAAAATACAATCAAACATGATCGAAGGGGTCCAGGTTACGAACTAGTCACATCAATATAGATATCACATATTGGGAGGATAAATATTTGTGGTTTGAGGTCTATTTAGATTAGATTCAATGTTGGTGGTAAATTGGGTACACCAAAACCCAAAAAATAACCTTCTTGTATGGCATTCTACCCATGGTTAGGGTTTTGTATTGACTTGAATAGTTACAGATAATATCGAGACTAGATGAAAAGTAGTTTTTGATAGAAAATTATAATACTAGGCCACCAAAGGACCCAAAAAGTCAAAAATTCCAATTCTAAATGTGTATAAGACTATACAAAGGGTCATGACATGATTATACATCCTAATAATACCATACTATCATGCGTCAAAAAGGTTTCAAGTCACACTTTGAGTGTGAATCTTTTCCAGTCTCTGCACTCCCATATTATTTAGTCCAGATTCCTCGATTCTTCTTGTACATATGTGTGTGTGTGTGTGTGTGTGTGTGTGTGTGTGTGTGTGTGTGTGTGTGTGTGTGTATCTTTCTCCCTCTCTCTCTCCCGTATGCATGTATTGAAAGAAACAATGTGCTGTTCTAATTTGGTATAGTTAATAGAAGTTAAGATATTATAATAGATCCTAGTTTCCTAACCTTACATACATTTTTATTTGTTGTGTTCCATAACATTAAATATTAATATCTTAAAAAGGGAGTGAAATTTGGTGAAATTGAATTCTTCATCAAACATTTTCCCTCAAACTCTATTTTCCCTAGGGTTTCATATATGCATTATATATTCAGATTCACCCTCGATTTTCATATCATCTTGCCTAACCCTGGTTTGCAAAATTTTGCTTAGTGGCTCATGGTTGGTTTTACCCTTTCGGTCTCTTTCTAGTGATCTTAATTGTCAAATAACCTTTCATTTTATACCTCAAGTATAATATATTTAGTTTCAAATTCCTTTCAATTTTTTCTTCATTTTTATATATTTAATGAAAACCTTTTTTTAATTTTCCCTAATTACTAGCACACTTTTCATAAATGAAAAATTACTATTTTTAGTAATTAGGGTATACTTAGAACAATATACAATTTTTTGCAATTTCCTTGTAGGATTTTACCCCACATAATCATATTTTAAAATACCACTTTTATTTCGATAAATTCACTCTCCATTGTCATAAATGGTCATTTTAATATATTGATGATGGTCACCTTTTTTTTAAATGTCACTCTTGGGTCTTATCCTATATAGTATTTTGATTGTAATCCATCCATGTGTTGATCAGTCATATTTCCTACATGATTAAAGGCTCTTCCATCATTTTCTACCCTCATTGCCCATGTTATTTAAGCTCCTTCTATTGATAATTTTTTCATCTTTTATAAAAATCTTTTTGAGTCTATTCAAGCAATAAAAAATTATTTTCAAGTTTTTTTTCATGCTAAATGTCTAGCATGTAAAATTTAAAAATTTGGTCATGACAACCAAACCCAAACTTGAAATCCCCTTTCCTAATCAATGTAAATCTTCCCTATGGTTATTATTTCAACTATGTCATCCTAATTTTGGCTGAGAGAATTTGATAAAATGATTTTCAAGTGTGTTTCATGTGCAAATAACTGTACTCAGATTTATTCTTGAAGTTAACGATATTTAAGAAAGAACAGTGCTCCCAGAGGCTTTAAAAGGGTTATTTTTGGTTTATTTGTCATAGGAGGACATCCCTCATAAGATTAAAGGGAAAATTAAAATGATTTGGCAGTTTTATGGGAAATTAACAGAGTATTTTAAGGTACTTTAGGAAGATTATATGAAAATAATTTGTGTCAAGAATGTAGACACCAAAATTAGGTCATACTTCCCTTAGAACCCCTTTCATTAAATTAACCATATCTTACCCATTCATATCCCCTAGTGCACATTTTAATTGAATTAATTATCTTAATTAAATCAATTAATATCATCACTTAACCACCTCACCCATCCAACTCACTTAGCCACCTCACTCAAATGACCCACTCAAACCTCATTAATGACCTAAGACCAAGTTTAAGCTTATCCTAACCAACTAGGACTTAGTATAAACCTAGACTTAATCCTATTAACAAACCTTAAAATACTCCTACTTATATTTCTATAATCCATCACTTAATAATTAGAAGAAGGTTGGAGATCATGCCAAAAATAACAACAATCTGGCTATTTTTGGCCAACATAGACATTCCTTCCTTGACTAACACCGGTTATATCTCAACCGACACCGGTCATCTATCAGTTTCCAGTTAGGTTAAATACATATCCAAAAGTATTTTCCTAGGTTGGTCATTTGATTCAGGATCTCATACGAACAGAGACTTGGAGCACTTGAATTTATTGATCACTTAGGAAATAAAAGACACAAGGGAGCACTACCAACACTGGTCACTATCCACCATCCTCTTCACGATCACAGATTCACAACAGAGAGGCATGGAGGTTTGAAATTATGTGACACGAATACAACAAATCTTCTCTCTAGATCTCTACAATCACCGTCCTCATCACCTACATTCTTCAAATATACTTTTTAGTAAGTACCTAACACCTCTACATTTATCTCCACTTTTTTTTCAGTAAGACTTATTATTCATCTAAGTAATTCATCTTTCTCCATAGCCTTACACTTCCTTCTTCCCACCAACCTATCACCTTACCATAACTAGCCCTTTCACCTATTTTCACCCTCTTCTAATCATCTCTAAGTCTTCAAGACCTATGTATGACCTCACCCTCACCATTTCCAACCTTTGTACAATCACAGGGAGTCTGAAAAACCAATTATGAGAACTTTCTAATAATTTCCCCTACCGACGTCGGTCATACAGCTGACATTGGTTACTATGTCTTGCAATATAGCTCAGACCATTGAGCTAAATACCCACTTCCCAATATCCCATAACCATTCTTAATCTTTACCAGACCTTACCCAGAGCCTGTACCAAACCTAAAACTAGACACCAGCCAATCACCTGACCCATTTCGACCTCAATCACCTTTTACCTAACCTTTCTTATTGTTTGTACGAGATACCTAAATCATTTCAATTTCAATAGGATCTTCACTTCATGTATGATTTAACTAGAATTAATATTGTTATATAAAAGTGAATTGACAGACTATTCAGGAAGCATCATGCTTTCTAGATGTAGCTTCCACTAGGAAGTCCACTCATTGTTTTGTTTAACTCTATCTGGTGGTATTGTTTTGCATTTACAGGTAGTTCCTCCTAGCCAAAAGGGAGCCCTTGCAATCAACTTGGATCAGGAAATCAGTACGTGTGCACAAACTTCAACTAACATTATAAATAGGTATTCCTCCTTGGCCTACTACCCCTATCTATTTCATTAATATGCTAAGAATCTGGTGAAACAAGGAACAAGTTAAGAAAAACTGGGTCTTTTTGGGAAAGACATTAGGAAATGCATGTTCCAAAGAAGCTAGTACCCTTTTTCAAATGGTTTCAGGAGCCTTGTGAAGTTTTGGGAGATCATATCCTAGGAAAAAGAAATATAACATATCCTAATTCATGGTGCAATAATCAAAATAAAATTATGGGAGTATAAAAATGTGGAAAACCATCCATCAATACAACACAAGAGTCTTTCTATAATGTGGAACTTTCTTGAAGTGTTCCAAACACCTTAGGAATATTTAAGATCCTTTCCAAAGGTCAAATTTTATTTCATTGTATCCTCTTCATTGTACATTTGTTATATTTTCTCATACTCATTCTGGAGTCTGGTTGTTACTCTACTTAATGGTGCATGCATGTAAGGAATAGTGGTAAATGAACTAAAATTTAAAACTTAAATATGAATCAAGTATTAAAAATTATGGTAATGGAATCATTGTGTCCTTTGGAGTCAAAATCCTATATTTTTTCCATCCAGACTCCATTTATTTCTATTAGGCAAAAAAATTCACTCCTTACTCTATTTTCATATTTAGGATTGATGACATCAACATTCCAATAATATTGGGTGGGGTTTTGGATGCTTGATGTCCCTTTTTCCCTTGGTGTAAGGTTACATGGGAGCCACCAAAGTGTGCTATCCCATTGAGTATTATGTTTTGTCACTTAAAGTGACAACTTAAGTGGTTAGAAGGTACTATAAAATCATTTTTTTTTACTTTTGACCACTTTTTCATTAATGGATGACCCATGACAGCCTTTTTAATGTGTGATTTCCCTTATTCCATTTATCCAAATTGTTAATGGGACATGGGGAACATAAAAAATTTCTCCCCCTATGGAGGTAATTTTTTCTCACTTAAAAGTGACAACTTGGGTGATAGAAACATGTTAACAACTCACAATTTTCACCAAATCTGTCTTAATACCCTTGAAGAAAACACCCATGGAATATTTTGGAGGGGTTTATTCCCTTTCCCCCTATTTTCTAGGGTACAACCACACTAACAACACCCACCAGACTTGGGTTAGCTTACTTGAGTTAAATATGAGTTAAGGTGTGCAAATGAAAGGGAAAACAATTTTGAAAGGGGGAAAACCCATTTTTAAATCAACACTCAACCAATTTTAAGATCATTTGTGTTATTTAATCTCCTCCATTGTTGTTGGTACGTTTTTATCCTACCAAAATTTATTCAAACATCATTTTTGTCAAAATATTCTTTTGCTCATATCTCTCAAACCCCATGCCCGTTTGCTATGAGATTTTAACTGTAGCTTCCTTACAAAAATGTCTTTAAGAGGAGTATTTACATGCCTCCATTGATGTTATATATAATTTTATACATCCATTTGAAATTTTCATCCATGAAGACTCATTTTTCATATCTACAAAAACCTAACAATTGAAATCCTCCAAAAATTGGAGCAAAGTCTCCTTGTGAATTAAGAAAAAATTTGAGACTGATTTCATTGCAATATGACACTGAAAAAATCCACTTATAAAAATTATAATCCTTCACAATCCTCACTACTATAAATATTAATTTTTTCAAATAATTCATTCTCATATTTTTTATTACCCCTTGAACATCAGGGAAACTCAAAAGTGCCAAATTAAGCAATTGGTAACTAAAATGGACTTCTCAAAATAAAGATTACTAAAAATTGTAAGTTTCATAATATTGGTCAATAACAAGGAAGTCGAGCCTATCATACTCAAGAAAGAGAACCTTGATATGTTTAAAATAGTGTAGAGATTCATATTGTCTTAACAAATCCATGATTTCACACTATGCACTTTCCATTGAATTATTGTCTTAACAAATCCATGATCTCAGTAATTTATCTTTCTCCACAGTCATACACTTCCTTCCTCCCACCAACCTATCACCTTACCATACCCTACCCTTTAACTTATTTTTACCCTCTTTTAATCATCCCTAAGTCTTCAAGACCACTTTATGACCTCACCCTCACCATTTCCAACTTTTGTGCAATCACAGGGAGTCTAAAAAACCAATTCTGAGAACTTTCTACTAATTGGCCCTATTGATGCTAGTTATCTAACCAACTTCAGTCATTCTTCCTAACCAAAATCGGTCATACCGCAAACAGCAGTTAATGTGTCTGGAAATATAGATCAGACCAGTGAGATAAATACCCACTTTCCAATAGCCCAGAACCATTCTTAATCTTTACCAGACCTTACACAGATCTTGTACCAGACTTGCAACTCAGCACCAGCCAATCACCTAACCCATTTTGACCTCAATCACCTTTTACCTGACCTTTCTTATAACTTTTTACAAGATACCTAGTTGGTTTCAATTTCAATAGGATCTTTACTTCATTTATGATTTAACTAGCATTAATACTATTATATAAAATTGGATTGAAAGCCTGTTTAGGAAGCATCATGCTTTTTGGATCTATCTTCAGCTAAGCAGTCCACTCATTGTTTTGTTTAACTTTATCTGGTGGTATTGTTTTACATTTACATGTAGTTCCTCGTATCCAAAAGGGAACTCTTGCGATCATTTTGGATCAGGAAATCAGAATTTGCATGTAACCTTTAACTGACATTACAAACAATATTCCTCCTTGGCCTACTACCCTTATCTATTTCATTAATTTGCTAAGAATCCGGTGAAACATTTTGGCACGCCTAGTGTGACCCATCCGGTGTTCCTTTCATTTGTTCATTCTTAGGGAACCATTGTATGTTTTTTCTTTTCAAAATGAAGTTAACATTAAATTCTCTCTTTGGGAATCTTCTCTTTCTTCTACTTATCTCAGAGACATTTATATTTTGGGACTAAAATGAATCCTTCTTTATTTTATTGCATTTAAATTATTGAAATTCATATCCTTTCCTATTCACTCTTTATTTACATCGAATATCACATTTCGATTTGGGTTTTAAAATACTTGCATTTCATATTTCTATCTTTGCATTTCTAGCTCACACTAAAACTGAGAGCAACCTATACACTGGAAATCATGCCCAGTTGATGGTTGACATAATTGAATCGTAGATCACATTGTCTTCTCTCTTTGCCAAACTGCACAAAAATAAACTCACACATATTCTTAAACAACACCTTACCTGGAAGAAGATGTTAATAATGACATGATCAGAGGATTGACAGTGGGTGCCCAACTAGTTTCTCTCTCTAGTCATTATCTCAAAGAAAGGACCGCCACCACCAAAACATAACCTAAAATCATCCTTAGATCTTGCCTCTTCACAGGATACCCTCTTTCCAATAAAAAAATTTGTCCTGTTCACAAGTTAGTCTAAAATAGCAAAAAGCTAAAGCATAAAATTCACCCATAGGATTTCATGTTTTTCTTAGCTTTTTCTTGAGTTGTTTTTTGAGTTATGAGGTCACGTTCTTCATTTTATTTTCTTCATTTCACACCCCATAATTATAGTTGGTGTATTCCGACTTTATCTGGGTGTGTTAGAGTCTATTACTATCATAATCAGGTTTTTGTGTTGATAGTTTATTTAATCTAAGTCACAAAAAACAAATTCTTCCATCTTTTCAAATTTCACAATGACCGGCGTCTGTCTAACGACTGTCATTGATTTTCATCTGACCATCACCGATTTACCTAACCATTGTTGGTTTCAATATTTTTTGTTCATTTCACCAAAAAAAAAATTCATCACATTTTCTGTTCTTTTTGAGGTCCCTCAGAAGCATCATCATACCTATGGATCTTTTAAATCGCTATCAAATCTATATTTTTTTTCTCATTTTCATCAATTGTTACAACATTTTTCAAATTTTTTGAATCCCCACAATAATTGGTATCAGTTACCCTAACTAGAATTGGTTACCCTCTCCCCATCATCAGTTAACATAACCACCCTTAATTCCTATTTTTTTATTTTTTATTAAAACAAACACCAGTTTCACCTCTTGGAACCTATTTTTCTTCATTTCTTCAGTTTTTCTGTGTCATTTAAAGAGAACATATTACCAATCCTACACCAACTCACATGATTTTGACTCATATTCAAGCCAACAACCTTGTATTCCACTCAAGCCTTCAACCACTCTCACCTAGCCCATCACCACCTTCCATCCTGTCACCTATGGATCCTACTCAACCCATTATCATTAGTACCACTGATGAGGACTTCACAATAATTCTTGACCACAACCCCGCTGCCTTACAACATTATCTCACCCATTCCTCTACTCGTGATTCATCAAGATAGTTGGTATATGACATTCATGTGTCCATTCCTCTTTCCCTCACCCCAACTTCTATGCCATCTACCACTAGCTCAGCGTTACCTTCTTCCACCTTACCACTCGTAGTATCCTAGATTGACGCCACATCATAAATATTTGTGACACCTACAACATCAGTCACACTTTTGACATCAATTTCTCCCATGGTGTTAACCATTTCTTCATGAGACACCTTAATAATATCCCTATCTACACCTGCCACCTTGTATATACCTATTACATCGCAACCACCCATGGTGTTGGAAATCCATACTCCATTCCAAAACATCATCCTCTCCATCCCGCAATACTTACCTCCAATCACTAAAAGGATCGCTACATCTACCTCACCTACTTACACATATCACCAACAACCCACAATCTCATCTATCACCTAATTGAGATAATTTCCACCTGCATCTATACCCACCGCGTAGTTCTCGTACTCGGCACCACCATATAATGGGATTCCATCCACATCATACATTCATCATCAACCTCCTTATATTGCAGGGGGTGCTCAATCATCACATGCTACCAATGACCTTATTAAAATGATGATGGAATAGGTGCAAACATTGGAAGAATTAGTTTCTAGCTCTCACAGCTCTTTAACTTAGGATGAAATATGCAATGATCCCATTCATCCATCTATTCCCGTTCACCCATACCCTGTACATTAGGAAACACCTAAATTCAACTGGTTCAAAGTAAAGAATACCTGCAACAACACTTGTGTTCTTTCAAACATGAGTGTTATCTAATGGGTTACCAATGTCCTTGACATGACTTACATTAGATTGGTACAGTGGTTTACCCAAACATTCCATTTACTCATTTAATCAAGTGTCTCAAGCCTTCCTAGACCATTTTTTGATCAATATCATCAAGAAGGTCACCATGACCAACTTGTACTCAACACGACAATACGAAGATGAATCTATCATATATTTTTTTGCTCATTGGTGAAGCCTCATCAACCAACTAACATTCCAGTTGCCTCAAACCAAGCTTATAGAGTTGTTCACTAGAGCTTGTGCCAAGCACATCTCACCAAATATCCAACTACAAACCTTCTGTACCTTTGATATCTTTAAATTAAATGATACCTCCTCTTCTTCAAAACCAAAAAACAATTATTCAAAAGCCAAAGGATCTGCCAATGCAGTAGTTTTAAAAGCTGGCCCATTTCACCCATCTAATCAATCAAAAGCTACCTCCAACCTTTCTCCCATTCAAGCATTTAAAATCAGACAGGAGCAATGAAAATACACTCCAATCGAGGAGCCATTGTTCTTCCACCCATAAAACCACATACTCATTTTGACCTCGCTCATCTTATGCCTGCATGGTACAAGGAACATGAATATTGTAACTATCATCATGTAAAATGCCATAGCGATGGTAATTATATAACCTTCAAGAACATTATTCAGGAAATGTTAGATAATGGAGATCTCATCCTAAAAAAACTCAAACACACCTGCAAATCAAAACTTGCATATCTTCAAGAAACCATTCCCTAATCATACCTCGTCATCTAACCAGATTGGTGAACCTTCAACTAATGATAGCAATGTCTATGAAATCCATGTTATTTTTGAAGTCATACCAACCATTCTAAATTTCCTCCTATCCCCTCTATCAAGGAGATTCTAGTACAAGCTCCTTTATCCATGGAGGAGCCTACCTCATCTACTCCTTCACCCATAGAGAAATCTCCTTCATCTCCCCTTACAATAGGGATTTCTACTAAGCCAATGTAATCTCCTCTTACAACAGTGTTATTTTCATGCCTAGCTAACTGCTTAGATTACGTTGATAATTCCATGCTTTAGGGATGCCTTTGGCTATCCTTTTCAACCCAAATGCAAATGTCACCTGTAGATACCTCCCCAATCTATCTGAAGGTATTTCAAACAACCCAATCAACCATGACCATGCCTATTGAAACAACTTCTTCTTCATCACCCTCGACTACATCCAAATATTTACCAACTAAACTTGTTCCTATGCCTAAGAACCTGCATGCACCTACACCTCCCTCACATCTAGACCCATTACCTCATTGGGTGTCATGTCAAAATCAAGTCTATTTCATCCTCATATCAAATTAGATTTAGCCACATCTTCCCAAACACGCATAAAAACCATTCCTCCACCTAAAAGGAAAACCCAAAATTTTAGGCCACTGTAGACACCAAAATTGGGTCACACGATCTTTCACCCATTTTTAAACAATCAACTTGAACACACTCACCAGGGTTCATTTTAAGACACCTCTAGAAAATTATAGGTGGAAAATACCTAGCAAATATCCCCGAAACTAGTTTCAGCAAAAGGTGAATTTGACAATATTCCAAAACACAATTTTCGCTAGGTTTTTCAAGCCGGAGAAACCACAGAGTTCCAGACACCGATGCACCATTGACATGTTTCAACAAGAATAATTGATGCACGTCAACATGATGTCGATAACCCTCATTGACGTGTGTCAACATGATGTCGATAACCCTCATTGACATGTGTCAACATGACATCAATTAAACTCGTTGATTTGCATCAATAGGGGCATTGACACACGTCAACAAGGGTCATTGACGCACGTCAATAGGGACCATTGACACGTGCCAACACATTTTTGTTGACACATGTCAATGGTCCCTATTGACGTGTGTCAATGAACCTTGTTGACGTGCGTCAATGCCCTTATTGACATGCATCAATGGACCCTATTGATGCACGTTAATGGCCTTTATCGATGTACCTCAATGGCCTCTATTTATGTGCATCAATGGCCTCTATTGATGCATGTCAATGGCCTCGCCACAACCTTGTAATAGCACCACTTTCAGAAGGTTTGTCTAAATTTTTACATTGGTTCCTCATTGTTGTTGCAAAATTTGTTGATTGAAATTTTGATAAATCAGTGTTTAGTATACCTTTGATTTCTATACCCTTGAACTTTGAAGTATTTGTGAAATGTTCCATTATTGTACCCATGGATTTATGGAAATGCTTTCTTACAAAGTCAGCACGACCACCTTCAGTATTCCAAAAATTAGGATTCATCACACCCATGGCTTCAAGAATTTTATCTTTGGAGAAATGTTCTCTAATTTCTGATGATAAGGATTCTGAAATTTTCTTAAGCTTTATTCTTGTTTCAACTATAACAGACTCAAAGAGATTACGTGTCACAGGAACATCTTCTCATTCTGATCCTGTAATATCTTGATGTTTTTACACACTGTGTAGTGGTATGTCCCTCCCATTAACAGTGATGCAGAGGTGATCGTGGATATTAAATCTCAAATAATTATTGGGATTTTTAAGATCTAATAAATATTTCCAATTTTCAAAAACAGGTGTATCAAAACTATCTTTGGAATAGTACAAGATATCAAGACTTTGACATACCATTTTTCTCATCCGTATAAAATCCAAAATATAGATTAATCTTCCTTGTGCATGCTTCATCAGTGTATTGATCTGTTGCAACATTGGAAGAATACCAACCAATGTAAGAAATGTCTCTAAATCAGTTAAACAGAACAACAAGTCCCTTGCCCTATCAAATTCATGACGGTATTTGTGCATGATACCAACCAATGAAGGATACTCCTCACGAACTCTGCATGTAGGTTCATACAAGGAGATCCATCTAGTATCAACATCTTTTAGAAGTTTTTTTCCATTTGTAATTCCAATTACAAATTTCTGGAACTCAAGAAATCACTTTGGGTTGCTTGAAATATAGGCATGACGTTCTCTTATAAGGTCTTATAATTTAGCAACATTTTTGTGGTTGCTTACCATTTTATACACTAAATTCATTCTGTGATCCATACAGTGAAGTGGTAGCATATATGGGCCACTGTTGTTTGTAATCTAACACACAACCCTATTTGGTGACCCTGCATGATAGATGTACCATCTGCTCCAACACATACCAACTTCGTAGCAATTTCATAATCAGTCATTCCAGCAATATCTTTCAAATGAGAAACAACTATTTTATGTAGGTTTTCGGCATTGCAGTTTTCAACCATTTTCATAACACCCAATAGATGAGGTGTCCTTATATGATTTTATAAAGTATAGACGTGGATACATACCCATGCAGTGTTGTCGACTGATGTCACTTCATCAATTGAAAGAGAGATAAACTATGATTTTTGTTACATTCTCTTTCAAATCTTACTTCTCTATCATTAAAAGGCATTTTTCCATTTCCCATCAACTACTTTCAAACCAATGAGACTGAGGTACGTTCAACATTCCATTATATTGATACAAAACTTTAAAATCGAGGAAATCTAAAATTGGTCTTCCTTTTTTTAGTATGTGAAATAGAGTAGAGAATTGTATGAGTTTTGTATGTAGATTTGTTTGATTCATCTTACCAATATGCGATGTGATCGTTCCTCCCTTTTCCAAGAGATGTCTATGTTTTTTTTGCTCTGCCTCATATTCCACTGCGTATCTAACATGCATGCATTATTTTTTATTTTTCCACCTGTGTTTTTTTATTATCTAGCCATCCGCCCCCGTTATAGTCAAATATTGTTTTCCACAATGTTATTCTATAGTATCCAGCTTCATTTACATTTTTTGTTGCTTTCCCAATTTCCACATACATATTGTACATGTACATTCAGATGGGATCTCTTCAGAATTAGATGATTGTGCAGGTTTGATAAATGGAAATTTAGCTGCCCAATCAAACTTGTATGACCTGCCAATGGTCCACATATTCTTGTTCATTTTCAATGTTTTACTTTTTGAGTATAATTTTGAGCAATATCACAATCACCTGGTTTCCTCTTTCTTGAACTGGAATTTGAATTTGATTTATGTGTTCCATTTTGCTAATTATTTTTATGTGTGATACCTTGATGCACTTCTTCTTGCACCCCAACATGAACAATATCTTCAAGATCTACCATATTATCATAGGTGTCATTTGTTTGATACTGTGTAGAATGCATGTCCACCTCAATAATACCTTCCACACAGTCAATATTCTGATTCTTTGTGGTGGCATCTATATGGTTGGTATTTTCAATATCTATATCCATATATTTTCCAAAATACTTGAACAACGATTTCTGATATTTCTTAGTTACCTTTAGGGTCTTCACATTCTTAGGACTAGCACCTTCCATTATTCTGAACAGAGTCCTCCATCAACAAAAGAACCAAGTAGTGATTACCTATTTCGTGTCAACAACTAACCCTTTGTCATGTGTCAATAGTGTGTCAATAATCCTTGTCGTGCATCAACAAGGTGTCAATTGAAACTGTCACATGTTACGAAGGCATCCACTTTATGAGGTCTCTATCGTGCATCAACTGTGTCCTTGTCGTGCATCAAGTACCTATGCCCTGTCGCATGTCAACTCTCTCTGTCATGCGTCAACTACTTACCCTTTGTCACATGTCTACAATATCTTCTTGTCATGAGTCTATAATACCTCTTTGTCACATATCAACTATATCCCTATCACGTGTCAACAACTAACCCTAACAGGCTAACAACAATCTCTGGTGCTTAAGAGTATGCGAGTTCAAACTTCACAGTATTGGTAATTTGGTAAGCTACTTGAGGTATACTACCCAGAAAATCACCTAGGTTTTTATAGGAGATGTTTTCAAATGAAGGCAAAGTCAACCCCCCAAAAAATATATACTGTATATTTTAGACAAACAGGACACCGACCAGCTCCAAAAAAATCACCTTTTCAAATTTTCCTAAAATGAAATTTTCACCATATTACGAATATTTGCCACTAAAATTATCCCTGACACTCACCTAATCATGGCCCCTTGCACCCCACACTATTATTAATTTAATTAATTTAATCCATGTCCTCACAATATTTATTATTTAATTATCCTAATTAAGATAATTCCCACCCCACCACCTCACCTATACACCTCACCTAGCCACCTCACCCTAAGTCTATTCTTAGTATGTTACCATAATTAACTAATACCTAAATAAACCATAAAAATCAAAGCCTACATACCCTATAACCACATTCCCACATATGAAAAGGAAACTCATGCTCTTGCCCGGATGAATAGAGAGATCTGGCAGAAATCATTGCCATGATCTCCTATTTTTGGTAAACCTATTAAATCTCTCCCTAACCGACGCCGGTCACCCCTGAAATGACACCGGTCAACCTGGAACCATTGTTAGTTACATTTTATTCCCTTTGGTAACATTATTTCAAGTTTGGCACATATTGAGAGCAATGGAAGGAGATCAGATCTACATCCAAGTGAAATAGGCATCCTTTTGCACATCCAGACATCCAAAGCCATCACCAGGATTAATCATAGAGCCATTGCATTCACAGGAGCACTCCAGGAAAGTGCCACTACAGGACCATACACATATTCCCCGATCAACCACCTCCAAAAATCAGCCATCATATCCTTAACACAGTAATTATGGCCCTAACCAATATGGTTTATTTCATATAGTAATCTTTATTACTCCTATTATTAATCTATTCTTTGCATGCTTATTTCTTCATCACCCACTTTCCTGTAAACCCAAATATCCCTTCACCCATATCACCAAATCACATATTATCACCTATTGTATACTTCTAAGCATACTTAATATCTCTACAGACCTCCCCATTCACTCTCCCAAACTTTATTTGACCCCAGATCACCCCTACCATTTAATCTATTTTGAGTTTCTTTTACCCCGACCATACCGATGCTAGTTATCCACAACCGTCGTCGGTTCTACCTAAACTAGCATCAGTCACATTTAGCCAACGTTAGTCTCTGTGTTTTACACCTTGACCAAGAACAGACCCAACAATCACCCTACCAATTGACCTAAATAACCCAGAATTTGACCCTGACTAGTCCCAGTACCTTGACAGACACCTCACCTCTCAGATCCAACTATAGCCTAGCCTGTTGTGATTGGATTTGCTTATTGTATTTGAATGAGATACCTAAATCATATTAGATACAGTAGCACCTTGTTTATTTCTCACATTTATTCATTTTAAACAATGGATTGATAGTTGTCTAATAAGTATCACACTTCCTGGAACTAGCATACGCTAGGCAGTCCACTATCATATATCATTTAACTATATTTTTGTGGTTTTGTTTTCTATTATAGGTAGCTCCTCCTAGCCAAAAGGAAACTCTCATATTCAATTATCGATAAAGAAGTCAGAATACGCACAACAACCATCAACTGACCAACATTTAACAAGTATTCCTCCTTAGCCCTTACCCTTATATGTTTCTTCATTTCAAAAAGGTAAAGAAAATGGTGAAACATTTTGGCATGCCCGGTGGGACCCATCAGGGGTAATTTTTCCTTTATTCATTCCTAGGTGAAATTTGTGTGTTTGTTTCCCTTCGAAAAAATTCCACATTAATTTTTCTTCTTTGGAATCATTCTCCTTCTTTCTATTGTCTAAAAACAATAATGTTTTTGGTGCTTTAAAAAGAACACATCTTCCTTCCTTTTACATTGCATTAGTGATAGAGCATCCCTCTTCCTGTTCATCTCTTACTACATCAAATATCACACTTTGATTTGGGTTTAAAACACTTGCATTGTATCTTGATTTGTTGTATTATTAGATCACATTAAAAATGAGGGAAACCTATATGTTGGAAGTCACACCCAACTAATGGTTGACACAAAGAATCATAGAAAGCACATTTTTCTCTCTTTTTGTGTCTTACCAAACTTGCACAAAATCAAATATACACATATTTCTTAAACAACATATTACCCAGGAACATCTATCAATGATCACATGATCCGGTTGGCACGTACTCCCCAGCTTGTTACCTCTATCGAGTCATCATCTCAAAGGATGGCCCGCCCCCACTATAACATACCTGAAACCTTTCCTTTTAGATATCCTTCTTTATAGGATGCCTTCTTAACCAAAAAATCTTTTCTAAATACACACAGTTAGTCATGAATAGTATAAGCTAAACAAACATAAGAAAATCACGGTTAGGATCATCCTTTTTCTTAGCGTTCTTCTTGGCTTGTGTTTTGAGGTGTGAGACTATGAATCTCCATTTTTCTTCTTCCTTGCACACTCCACCACAAAATTTGGAGTATTCTAACTTTGTCTCAATGTGCTAGGGCCCCATATCCTCATTCTCAAGCTTCTAAGTTTGGTTCTTCACTTAATTTAATTCACAAAAACAATTTTCTTCATTTCTTTCTAAATTTCATAGTCACCGACGTTAGTCCAATGACCATCACTGGTTCACATCTAACCGTCATCGGTTAAACCCTAACCGGTGTCATATTTTCACTTTCTAGTTACTTTACCTAGAATATCTTTCATCACTGCTTTTGTTCTATTTCTAGCCCTCAGGGCATCATCAAAATTCTCCCTGTTGATATTTATTGTCATACATAGTTTCACAAGTATAAATCCAAAATTCCTACTTCATTTTTTTGAGACTAGTTTCTTCCACAGTGACCGGTATCGAATTCAAAAACCATCATCGGTGTTGTCCCAACCATCACCGATCATCCTGACCATCATCGGTCTGCCCATAACTGTCACCGATCAACCTGAACATCGTCGATTACCTGTGTTTGATTTTTCAAAATCTAGACATTGACCAGATTCACCTCTTAGACCCCATTATTATTTGTTTCTATAATTTTCTATGTCATCTATAGATTACAGTCTTACCATGTTAACACTTGTTCACATGGTGTTGAATTGTATCCAGACTAACACCCTCATATTCTATGTTAGTCGTCAACCACTCCCACCTAGTCCTTCACCACCTTCTGTCCTATCACACATGGATCCAACCTTACCTACCACCATTTCTGCTGGTGACAAAGAATTTTCATGATTTCTTGATCATAATTCCATGACCTTACAATTCTACCTTTGCCACTCTTCCACCCAAGACTCCTCTGGTTAGTTTATATACAACATGCCTTTATCAATATCTCCTGCCCTTATTCATGTTGTTACATCAGCCCCTAATAATGTGGCATTACCCTCACCTACTTTTCACCCGGTAGTTTCACAGCTAGGACCCATACCGACCATGACCATTTCATATGTAGTTTCCCTTGCACCTATTTTATTTGTTTTCCCCTCATCGACCACCTAGACCATAGCACAATCCACACATGTTGTCTCACAAATACCCATTACAACATAACTGACCGTGGTGTCGGTGACCCCTGCTCCATTCCAAAATCTCATCCTCTCCATCCTATAAACACTGCCCCTAATCACTACCAAAGTCACGATGACCATCCCACCTACATACACCTACTATCAACAACCCCCTATCTCGTTTCTCACCCATTCTAGATATGTACCTTCTATGTTGGTTCCTTATTCTCAACCTCCCTATCAGGTTCAGTATCTGGATCCTTATGCTACAATAGGTGTCCCTCCATCACAACCTACCAATGACCTTATTAAGTTGATGATGTAAAATATGCAGACCCTAAAAGCGTCGGTTTCTGGCTCACGCAATTCCCTCAACTACGATGAAATTTTTAACGAGTATATTCACCCATCCATTCCTATTCGAACATACCCTGTACATTGGGAGATGCCAAAATTCAACCACTTCAATAGCAAATAAGATCCATAACAACATTTGTGGTCATTTAAACATGGGTGTTACCTAATTGCCCATGATGACACTTTACTTTAGAGGACTTTCCCAATGTGCCTGATAGGACCTGCATTAGACTAGTACAGTGGACTACCAAGAAAATCCATTTACTCATTCAATCAAGTAGCCCAAGCCTTCCTAGATCATTTCTCCATCAACATTATTAATAAGGTTACCATGAAATATTTTTATTCCACATGATAATATGACGATGAGTCTATCGCTGACTTCGTCACTCGCTGGCACAACCTCATTAACTAGTTCACATTCCAATTAACTCAAACCAAGCTTATAGAACTATTTACTTAGGCATGTGCTAGACACATCTCATCAACCCTAAAGGTTCAAAATTTTCACACTTTCGATGAGGCATTCACCATGGCATGGAAATTAGAAATTTGTGCTATCAAAGAAAAGAAGATTCAACTTCATAACAAGAACATTGTGTTCAAATAAAGTGATGCTTCTTCCTCTTCAAAACCCTAAAACAACTATTCAAAGCCCAAAGGGTCTGATAATGTCATAGTTCTCAAATCTATCCCCCCTCATCAAAAAAACCTAGCCAAACCCCCTTCTAATCTCTCTCATGTCCAATATTTCCCGTTCAAATGAGAACAATGAAAGTACACTTCCCCAGGAGAATCTTATTCTTCAATTTTGGAAAATATTGTCAAATATGGTGCCATTACCCTTCCACCTATAAAACCACATACTGGTTTCAACCCTGAGTGACCCATGCCCGCATGGTATAAGGAACATGACTTCTGTAACTATCATCATGTCAAAGGTCACAGTGATAATAACTGCATCACCTTAAAAAATATCGTCCAAGAAATGATAGACAATAGAGATCTAGTCTTGGATGGCCCAAATGCACCCTCTAACCAAAACCTACAAATCTTCAAGAAGAAATTCCCTAATCATGCCTCATCTTCCGACCAAGGGGGTGATACCTCAAATAATGATAACATTGTCCGTGAGGTCCATGCTATTTTCAATAATTTACCAGTTGCTTCCCAATTGCCTCATGTTCCTTCCATAGATGAAATCTTAGCCCACGCTCCCATACCTACACCAAAACCTATTTCATCTATTCTTCTACACATAGAGGAACCACCTTCATCTTCTCCTTTACCCATGAAAGAGCCTATAATCATCACACTACCTTTGACCCCTCAAAACTCCGAGCAGTTGTCAATGGCACCTCTCCTACTCATAGAAGATGCAGGTTCACCGCTTACACCAATGCAAGGAGAGCTCACTTCATTTGGCCCATTCTCTCCTCTACCCATGGAGGATACTATAGAAGTACCACCACCTGTAGATGACCATTCACCATTAGACCTTCAAGATCACGTTGATCTTATTTCGGATCTCTTACCCACAAAATCTGAGGCTAGCCATTTCCCTATATCTTAAACACGTTTTGCGAGGATTACCACTCAGTCCATGTCATCTCCGCTTACAATAGTACCATTTTCACGCTTGGCTGATCCTCTGGACTATGTCAATAGAGCCTTACTTTGGGGGCATCTTCTACTTCTTGTTTTAACATAAATGCAGCTGTCACTCGCTGACACCCCCACTATCTATCCAAAAGTGTTTCGCCTAACCAAACCAAACACAACCAATACTATCACAATACCCCCCATGACAACACTCATGGATCAACTCACACCTCTACCCATAACCCAACATGCATCTACACCCAAACCCATGCCTATATCATATCCCTTGCCTAAACCTATCACTACCTTAGGGGTCATACTGACAACTAGCCTTACTCACCCACCCATCAAATTAGATTTAGTTACATCTTCTAAAACTAATAACAAACTTAACCCAGCCCCTAAAAAGATGATCCAATATCCTGGATCTCATACCCTAACCTCACCAATGATACCCTTATCACCTTCACCCTTTTTTTCTATCCTAGGACCTCACCCCTTGACCCTGGCCATGAAACCTCCATCCACTAGTAAACTAAGAATGCATCAACCCATTTCCCAATCACATACCTCTAATATACCCAAGAAACCCACACAACCTCTACCCTCACCTGTAACCTTCTTACCACCCATACCTCTAATACCATCAATAACTTCTTCACTAACCATGAATCTTCCTTCTCTTTCACTCATGCCCCCTACCCAACCCACACCACCTACCTCCACAACACCTCAGTTACCCCCATGGGTAGCCTGCCCTCTTCCACCATCCAATTTTCCCTCTACATCTTGTGTTCATGTATCACCTTAATCTAAGAAGATGTAACCTGAAGACAAAAATCCACTACCCTCCAATAAGTTAGTTAAACCAACCACACCTTATATTGCCAGTTCATCTACCAGGCCCCCACCAGCAAATACAACCAACACCTAAGACCACACCATACAACAAACTAGTATCCCAACCTACTCCCCCTCTTGTAAAGACTCTTCGTACATAGTCAGCTGCACCTATACCCAAACCCACATTCACCTCTCATTGTGATTCATTAGCAGGGTCCTATGACAAAATCCTAACCAACCTCCTCGAAACTTCTGTCATCACATTACCACCTCTTAGACCTTACAACCCACTCAAACCCAAACCAAAAGGTTTTGACGAAACCAAAATTTGTGCCTACCATCATGTGATAGGACACAATGTAGAGAATTGTAAGGCTTTGAAAGCCACTCTTGTCTAGTTGTTTCCTCCTGAAGAAAACTTTGACGATGATGATCTTCTTGATGAGGACCCCATTTCACCTTCACCAATTTCCACAGATCTTCCCTCATTTCCTACTCAGTGACCAAAATATCCATCCCCGTAACTCTTAGATCCATCCCCGAGATTCTAAATTAGCATGGTTTGCATAAGAGAGTTAGCCAAACCACCACCCAAATGCAAATGTGCCCTACTCATCTCACAAGGCTCATATCCACCACTAGGGTTTTTTCCCTCTTGCCACTATACCTTCCATGACACACCCTCTTCATCCATCTCCCCTCATATTAACATGATCAACATTGCCACCTGTACTCAGAAAGACAAGGGCAAGGAGAAAAAAACTGGCCCATCAACTAACCCGATACCAAACATATTGTCTGTACCCACATCTTAAGTCATCATTTGAGGTCTTGCATATCCCATTTCCGATGGGGTCACCCATTTCACAATACTAAAACAACTACACCAATCCCCCCTCAAAATGTCTTTATATGACCTTGTCCAGACCTCAGAGTCACATCATCAATCCCTCATGGAGGTCCTTCAATATATCGAAGTCTTACTAAATGACCCCACACCTATAGCCTCCATCATTACCCCTCACCATGTAGCCTCTCTCACTAGGTCTTCACCTTCCTCTATACCTTCACCCACTTGCCAAGTGGCTGCCCTCTGTTTGCAAACAAATAGATCACTCCCTTCCAATCCAATGACCCTGTCCCCACTCTTTTAATTTACATATTTATCAATAATATATGCATATGACACGTTACGATCGATGGTGGTGCTAGCATTAACATCATCTCCTCCCATGCGTATGAAAAAAAGAAAATACCTTCCCATTGCATGCATAGTAACCCCATTATGTTGTATTTCTTCAATGATGCCATGATCTCTACACTGGATACCATTGTTCTCCATGTCCACATAGGTCCCTGCACCGTCCTAGAACTTTTCTATGTCCTAGAAGGGGATTTCCAATATAACTTGTTACTTGGCTAACCTTGGATCTGTGCTATGGGTTGCGTCCCTTCGATGTTACATCGATGCATCAAATTTGAACACGAGGGACATAATTACACTGTCCTTGCTGACCCCTCACCTTTCAATACTTGTGACATCCTATATCGACCCAATGATGTGCTTATACTAGTCAAGGTGCAAGCCACCAAAACCACTTCACCTCCACCCATGAGCCTATCCACCAAAATTACTACTACTTCTGCTGCATCTAACCTTGTTATCCCTACTGCAGCTGTAGCCTCTACCATTAGTGCCCCTATTTCCCCTTCATCTAGAGATCCATCTATACCCGCTTCATACATACCAACTACTAATCCCTTATAAGGTGTTTTTCAACACCTCACTTTTGGGAAATACTGCCTATATAATATTGATACCTTCCTCACCCCACAAGAGTATGAGAATCTATGTCAACACCCCAGCTACGACATTCATATTGGTGACATTTTCCCTTATGGACCTCCCCACCTTTGCACCAATCTAACGTATGGGGGACTTGATATGGCCACCTATAAACCCGAACCTCCATCCCAAACCCAACCATTTTCCACCAACCTACACTCCCTCACTAACCATCATTTTTCTCACACTTTCCTCCACTAGTGCACGTGGAAAGGATTTGGCTTCAATTTTTATGAACAAGGACACCACATTGTCATCTTCTGTACCTCTCATAAACACAATGACCGTAGTGGCATTGGTTTTAACGCTCTATCTTCTAAGAAGGTTCACATCAACCTTATTCAAGATGTAAAATCTTCCCTCTCTCATTCACCCACATTACCATCCTCACTAACGGAGTCCATAGATCCTAAATCTATACCTCCTAACTTTTTTTTCATAAACACCATTTCCCTAGGACCACTAACCTATAAACATGATGGAAAGGCTCCCTCTTCTCTTTTATTCCTATATCCTGACATGATCGATGATGGTACACCTTCAATTAACGTCGTTCAATGTCAAGACGATGATTTCATCCTCACCTACCTTGGTGCAAAGGAATCTTATATTCACCGATCGTTACCCTCTGAGACGCAAACCATGTTGAATGAATTGACAATCGAAATCAACATTAATACTCAAGATGACCTACACATTCTAAATATCAGCCAATCTTTAGACGCTACTAAATAAGAAGCCTTCTCCTCTTTCCTTCAGGACCATAGCGACGCATTTGCTTGGTCCTATGCTGATATGTCTAGTATCGATCCTAAAATTGTTGTTCACAATATCGTGACCATTCCTAATGACAAACCTATCAAACAAAAGTTACAAAAAATTCATCCTCACATTGCTCTTCTGGTCAAAGAAGAGGTTCAATTCCTTCTCTCGGTTTCCTTCATTCTACCCATTGATTATCCCCTATGGATTTCTAACATCATTCCTGTCACAAAAGTGATAGGGGGACTCCGCATTTGCATAGATTTACATGACCTCAACCTCACCTATCCCAAAGATGATTTCCCACTACCACGCATTGACCAACTAGTTGATCTCACTATTGGAAATGAAATGTTATCACTCATGGATGGTTTCTCAGGTTACAATCAAATATTACTAGCTCCCAAGGATCAACACAAGACTACCTTCATCACCCCTTGGGGGACTTTCCACTATCAAGTCATGCCCTTTGGTCTCAAAAACATGAGTGTTACATATCAGTGGGCCATGACTTACATCTTCCATGACATCATGCATCACATATTCGAGGATTGCATAGATGATCTACTTGCCAAATACAAACATCGAACCGAACACCTACTCATTCTTAAAGTCATCTTTGACCACCTCATCAAATATTGTGTTCGTCTTCAACCAAAAAAATGTGTCTTTATGGTACTTTCAGGGAAACTCCTAGGTCTCATCATTTCTTTGCATATCATAGAATGTGATCCTACTAAATTCAAGGTTATCCTTGAAATTCCACCACCCACTAATCTCCATCAACTTCACAGCCTACAAGGAAAATTGTAATCAATTCGTCATTTTATATCCCAACTTTCTGACCATTATCAACCCTTCCATCATCTTCTCAAGAAACATGTTTCATTCAAATGGGATAATGACTGCCATAAATCCTTCAGAGCCTTAAAATAATACATACTTCAACCACCAATTCTCATTCCTCCTAAGGATGACCTGCCCTTCTACCTATATATTTTTGCCACTGATCATTCTCTAGGTGCCATGATTTCTCATCACGATGACCAACATCGAGATGACCTACATCGAGAGCAAGCAGTTTATTACATAATACTTGCCCTTATTGATTACAAAATAAGATATACCCATGCTGAAAAAAAATTCCTAGCCTTAGTTTTCGTCGCCACCAAACTCCGTCATTACCTACTCAACCACAAAACCTTTGTCATTATTAATACCAACCCATTACACTACATGTATGCCAAACCTTATCAAAATCAGGCTACTGCACGTTGTCTTATGATTTTGGCTGACCTCGACCTTGAATTCATCCATCAAAATTCCATCAAAGGCCAAACTATTGCCGACCAATTGGCTGACACGCCTATTTCAAGAGATCAACCCTTTAACTGCAACTTTCCAGATGAGTATATTGCTACCCTTTCCCTCGATGAACCCACTTACCAAATGACACGCTTCTTCGATGGCTCCAAGTGTTAGCGTGGGGGTGGGGTTGGTTTTATCTTCATTCCACTTGATGGTGAACCTATGCCTTTGTCTTTCAAACTCAATTTTGATTATACAAACAATATTTCTAAATACGAAGCACTCATATTAGGTCTCCAAGCTGCTTATGCCTTAGATGTTAAGTCAATCAACATCTTTGGTGATTCTCAGTTGGTCATACACCAATTCAATGGTATATACCAGTGTCATAATGAGATAATTCAAAATTATAAGCATCATGTGGACATACTTTTTACCACCTTCGACCGTTACGCCCTTCAAACCACCCCATGTTCTACCAATAAATTTGTAGACATGATGCCCTTCTTGGCTTCTCAGATACCTACTTCACCCGCTGACTCTAAAATCTTTTTCACCATACAAAGACTACAATCACCCTCTTATTTTCCTCATGAAGTTTACTTTATCAGAACCGCTACTCCTAACCCGAGTGACCTTTGGTATAAGCAATACACAGACTATCTTTCCCTCTCTATTTTACCTGTTGATCTCACTCGTAATGGACAACATGCCTTCCTTAAAAGTGTCTCGCGTTATGTCATCATGGGTGGTCTTCTGTACAAATGCAGTTTCAACAACATTCTCTTATGATGCCTTACCGATTCTAAAATTCCTTACACCATTAAGGAATTCCATGATGGGATTTATGGAGGCCACTTTAGTGGTCTCACTATCACAAAACGCATTCTTCACCTAGGCTATTACTGGTCAACCCTAAACCATGATTTTTGAAATTATTTTAAACATTGCGTAAAATTCCAGCAACATGTTAATCTCCATCACACCCCTAGTCATGCCTTACAGGTCACGTGATACCTTTGGCCTTTCTCTCAATGGGGTTTGGATCTTGTTGGTGAGATCAACCCCCATTCTTCACAATGCCACCAATGGATCATAACCGCTACTGAATATTACACTAAATGGGTAGAAGC
The DNA here is from genome assembly GCA_019776745.2 of Taxus chinensis. Lineage (NCBI taxonomy): Eukaryota > Viridiplantae > Streptophyta > Pinopsida > Cupressales > Taxaceae > Taxus > Taxus chinensis. The sequence goes on along the minus strand of CM034146.1, from coordinate 511,707,560 downwards.
CATTTCCCTCACTTCCACTAAAGATGAGAAAATATGTGAATTCATCAACCATCACATCATTTGTCTCTTTGGCATTCCTCACCGTATTATCATGGATAATGGAAAATAATTGAAAAACAAAACCCTACGCAAACTATGCGATGCTTTTGGCATCTAACTTAGTTTCTCATCACCTTATTACCCACAAAACCAATGGTCAAACCAAATCAACCAATAAAACCTTGAATAAAATTCTTATGAAGGTGGTCAATGATACTGGGAAGGATTGGCATACACGCATTCCTTTCACCTTTTGGGATTATCACACTAGTATTCACACTTTGATCATTGCCACCCCCTTTTCTCTGGTCTATGGTAATGAGGTTGTCTTACCTCTTGAAGTCTAGATTCCATCCCTCCACATCTCACTACAAGACATGATCAACAATGATGAATTTCACCAGGATCATTTGGCACATCTTGAATTATTAGATGAATGTCACCTCAATGCCTTAGATCATCTCCAAATCTACCAAAAATGCATCAAATGTGCCTATGACAAACGTGTTCACAAAAAAAAAATTTAAGTCAGTGACCTCGTCCTGAAGGAAAATCAACATGTAACCGAAGAGGAGAAAAGTAAACAGGGAAAAATTACTCCTAATTGGCTTGGACCCTATATCATCACCCATGCCTATGGATCAGGTGCTTATCATTTGTCTTCACTCGAAGGTAAACCCAAACCTGATCCCCTTAATGTCTTGCATATTCAACCATTTTATAGTTGATATCAAGTCCTATATCACTTTCTTCAATTGGTTGCTCTTCCCTTGAGTGTTGTTCACCTTCCATTATTACCCATTTTGAGGATCCATGACTAAACAAGAATCATGTGATTACCCGACACCTTTTAGCCTTGTCTTCAATATGAGTACCACGGCTCTGCTCATAGCATGATTCTCATGGATACTTTTTGTCTTCTTCAAGATGGAATCCTATGGTCATTCATCACTCGGAACCACCCCTTTCATATTTAATGTTTGTGTACTATGATCATTTCTTCTAAAACCAGAACCTAATCATCCTCTATAATCTTGTCCATGACTTAAACATCTAAAAAAAGGGATACAACTCCTTGAGTCAAACTTCTGGAAAAAGATGACTCCCTGAAAAGGGGACATCTCTTCTCCATATTATACCACTATCAATAGAATTCTCCCTTGAAGGATAGCTATATACGCTCTTTACAAAAATATAATAAATATTCAGAAGCTTCCCGCATCAATCAAATTCACAGAGACCTCAAGGAGATAATATATTCATCCTGTATAGAATTCCCGCATCGATCAGTCTATTAAAAACAAAAAATCAAGAAAAAGATGAAATTTTCATCATGGAATTTCCTATTTCAGATTATGGGTTTCTTGTTCTGAAATACACGTCATCACACACTAAGCTACGCTAAACCTCTCACTCTCACCTAAATTCCTTGTTACTCAAGGGACTTGCTGCAAACATGACATTTCATGATCATGTGACTTTTCTTCACCCTTAAAATAGTCCATTATGCAAGGCATGTAGGGTCTTATGTTCATAAGCCCATCTAGGGTATTGTAGACTCATCAGGGTTCTTATCAATTAAGTAACTCTTTTACCACCTCTTACCATTCACCTTCCTCATTACCTATTGATTATCCCATACATGAACAGATCCTTGAAACACATATTTAAAAATCAATCAACCATACCTGCAACCTAAACTCAATCATTCCTATGACCTACATCACCCATGCCTAACACCTATCACACCATTCTACTATTTCACCCTAATCTTCCCTAGCTTATGGGAGAACTACATCGGCCTGAGGTCCCTTTTTGTCGAGACTATGTAGGCAACACTCTAAAGGCATGGCACCCTTGGAGGTTAGCTCGGAAACTCTCTACCCTAACTAATTCCCTCTCCCCATTTCCTAGTCACATTCTACCCTATTTAGTCTCCTGTTTATATTAATAATTGGAAATTAAACCAAAAAAACAACAATTGCTTCACATCTTTACCATCATCACTCATACATTCATTATGTCTACCATTTCTTTACCATTATCATGCATTTTCCTACAACACATCTTAACATGATCCAAATCATCATTAATTACACAAATTAATGAATTAAAAACTCAACCATACCTAAACCAACATAAACTCAATCATACCTAAGACAACCCGACTCAATCCATACCTACACGAACTTGACTCCATCATAATTAATTTACCTAGTTTCCATCACATACACAAATAATAATGAAAATTTAAAAAAGTACGCCATCCATAGTATAAATATCATCAGATATAAATCATGTCGTCTGTGTATACATACATATATACACAGATACAAATGAATACAAAAATCCTCATAAACATCCTCACCATCTTCGACATGCAGGTCGGTATATGATCAAAATCAGTCAAATCTCATATACATCCTCACTCTCTTCAGCGTACAGGTCCGTATATATCACAAATAAATAACTATACAAAATAGGAGGTACATACGGCTATCAGATATCACCCTGTTGGATATCCTCTATATTCTTCTCACCTATCTCCCCCTCCTCCTCGACTCCTGTACATTGGCCTGCTAATATCTCACCACCCATCATGGGTCGTGGATGGTGTTGGTACAACACCTAGAACTCACTTCTGTGAACTGGTGGCCTCACTTTGACCCTGTCTTGAGGCTTGCTGGCCCCCTGTACTCTCCACACTATGGTTGCGTGACTTGGTCCTTTCACTTAAGGCCTTATTTTCCATGTACTCTCCATAGGATAGAAAATCTATCCCTAACGCCATCAAAATATCTTGATAATACCTAGCCTAACCTAGGGCATCCCGTAATCTAGTTACGGGTACTATTTGTGGTGGCCTCATTAGCCTCTATCCATATCCCTATGCCTGTGCCTATCTTGGAGGACCCTATCCTACTCCTACCTATATCTAGGTATGAAGAGTCACAACCTGCGCCTGTGCAGTAACCAAATGGCCCTACAAACTTGTAAATTGCTCCTATAGGGAGGCCACCTATATCCCATCACCATCACCACCCTGTGGGGGTGCCTGTCCCTATGTTATCTCGGCCTTAAAACTGGCCACTTGTGCTTGTAAAGTGGTCACCTATGCCTCTACACCTATCAACTACCCCTGGACCATCCCCATCTATGTAATCAAGGTAGCCACCTACCCCTATAGGGCATCCCTATAAAAAATGATGATGGCTAAATCTGGCTGCCCTAACCTCAACGGTACTGCTCGTGGGTGTGTAGCCCACCACTGTCTATATCTGTTAGTCAACCCTACATCATCAATCTTCCAGTCTCTCTCCTGCTCCTCTTTCCCTGTAGGAACTGTCAGCTAGGGCAGAGGCAACGACCTCTCCATGTCATCCCTCCTATACTATGGGAAGGGTGGAGGTATATCCTATGGAATCCTGAACTATTGTCTAACCCTGTCTATGGGTATCATCTCGTGCTCTCCAGCACATCACCCCTCTATCCATCTGAGTAGCTGAATTCCATCTAGCTCCACAACCATCTTCCCATATGATGGATAACCCACATAGGGCCTCCAAATGATGTCTACCCTAGACAACCCCTCCAGTCAATTCCTGTAGTAGGCAACATCATGCATCGCCCCACATGCTCAACGCTCTCCAATAATATGCACCCATTGCCTGCAGCCCACTCGAACAAAATCTAGCTTAAATGCATCATCGTGGGGTATACCAACTGGGTGCACACACACAATGTTCTCATATACACAACAATGAAGTAGGAAATTTCAACATAAGTTGAACCTCCGTAGCCACCCATATTCCCATAACTCCCTATATAGCTACACTAGGAATGTTTGTGCCCATGTAAAATGGGTCCTCTCCACCACCATATCATGTAAGACCCCTATCAAGGATCATGGGAATCTCCCACCCTCTTCATCTGGCAGTGTAAAATAATAGACTACCTCCATCAGTAACACTACTATCCTAGTCTCCTCTAGATTATCTAAGTACATCTCTCCATAGCTCATGTTGGCACTTTAAAACCTCATCTCTACCAACCCCTCACAAAATACTGTCAGCATCAACTCCTCAGACACCTCTTATGAGATCAAATATACCTAATTCCCCAATATCAGTAACCATAGAATCCTATACATATCCTCTAGGGTGACTATGATCTCACCCGTTAGTACATGTAATGTGTTGGTTGTCGAATCCCATCTGTTAATGAGGCTGACCATCAAACTAGGATGTCAGACTACATGTCGGTAGTGTCTGACCCCAATCAGGCTAACCTCTGCAACATGTTGCCAATCCTTGGCTATCGCACCTCCTCAAACCATCACGAGTAGGGATGACACCCTATCTCACATCCGAAGCTGGTCTATCACCTGTATTTAACAAAGCATCACATTAATACACCTTGATCATACCCACAATTACTCTTGACACTTCACCTACACATATTACCCTCCCTCTTTTTCCCCTTACAACTTACCTTCTTATCACATATTCTATCTACCCACCCCAACCCTAACCCACTATCGATCATACCATACATCTTTCAACCTCTTATCCATGCTTTGTTTTTCATCAACAACATCTTCTTTTCCCACTATCTATCCCACCCAACCACTCGAGGCCTCTTTTGGCCCCTTTTTCTCCATATGATGACCAGTACCGGTTACTTCTAACTGACCACGGTCTATCCCAAACTGAAATCCATCACCTTATCTATGAATGGTACTGGCTCAACACCACTGACGTCGGCCACCCCTTGACTGACGCCGGTCACTGTCGCGCAAAAATTTGTGACACCCAAAACCCCATTTTTTCCTAAAACACTCCCTTCTTCTCACCCATTCCTACCTAACTCTACCCTCATCTCCTCCCCACCCCTTATACACCTAACCACACCTCTACCCATTCCTATTTTACCCAATTTTCCTTCCCAAATTGAAATCCCCTTTTCCCCCCAAAATCTTGTATTCCCTCCTTAATCTATATACTAATCTACCTCCTAAACCAATGCAAGAGATTGAATCTTACCTCATCACACTGTCATCTTTTTGGTGGTACAACAAGCCACTTCACTAGTGGTCCACCCGATCCCTCTCCTGCCTTGGCCAAATCCAATCCTCCTGACCTCCACCCAATCACAATTGATCCCCCTGTGCTCATGAACCCGTCTACCTGGCTCCTCTAACCAACCGGATCCCTCCACCTCATCAGGATATCATCCCTCATCTTTTTCTCCCAACAAAGCACAACTCATTTAGCACTCTGTCATTTTCACGAAATCCAAAAAGTACAAATGAATCCGTATTATACGTATTTTTATTTTTATATACCCACATCGATCTAACCAACACCGGTTATACCTAAACCGATATCAGTCCTGTGCCCTAGCTCACCATGGTTGGTTATACAGAGACCAACATCAGTCATCTTCCCCCAATAAACGGTGATCAACTTACCTCGACCATCACCAGTTACGTCTGACCGGCATTAGTTACCTATCGTATTCTTTCCCATTCCCCATTTATGACCCCACTTAACCAACCCAACCGTCATTTGACCTTACCCACCCTTATTACAACAAACCTCCATGCCTACCTTACCTATACTTATCCTTAATTACATTTTAGGACTTGTTATTTAACCCATACCTCATCCCTATCCATGATGTGACCTAGCTACTTAGACCCAGAACATTGTTCGTGACCTATAAAATCATGTGCTCACTATACCTTGTGACACTGTTACCCGTGTTTTTTGACCTAATGACCTTACCTTACCTCTTGTCATGACCGTTTATCTTGACCCAACCTTTGGTGTACCAGAACATACCTAAACGTTCCTACACCTGACCTGTGAAGTGCTTCCACACCATATCCTATACCTTGGATACCGAAATCACCTCAACCTTGTTTGGATAAACCTATTGACCTTAGAAAATGTAGATTTTGCATGCTCTTCAATCTAGTACTGTGATGTAATTTATATGTGTGTGCATTTGATTATTACTACCTTTGACCCTATCCCATTACCTAGATTACCCAATTGGACCTTTACACCCTTACTCCTGTTGTCCACCTTCCTCTTCATCACATTCACCTTTTATCAAACCACTCACCGATTATGTCTTCTACCACATTAGTTCCTAGTTTGAGGGGGATCACCTTCACCCACACATGGGGCAACCACATCTTATTTTTGTCAACATTTCTTACCAATACAAGCTACGCAACAAAAAAGGGGAAAATGTAGACACCAAAATTGGGTCACACGCTCCTTGACCCCTCGTTAAATAATCAACTTGAACACACTCACCTAACCATGGCCCCTTGCACCCAACATTATTATTAATTTATTTAATTAAATTAAATTAATCCATTTCCTCACAATATTTACTATTTAATTATCCTAATGAAGATAATTCCCACCCCACCACCTCACCTATACACCTCACCTAGCCACCTCACCCTAATTATATTCTTAGTATGTTGCCATAACTAAGACCTGACTAGACCCTAAAAATCAAAGCCTACATACCCTCTAACAACATTCCCGCATAAGAAAAGGTAAATTTCACTCTATCCCAGATGAATAGAGAGATCTAGAGGAAATCATTTCCATGATCTCCTCTTTTTGGTAAACCTACGGAATCCCTCCCTAACCGACACCAGTCACCCCTAAACCGATGCTAGTCAACCCAAAACCATTGTCAGTTACATTTTATTCCCTTTGGTAACCTTATTTAAAGGTTGGCACATTCTGAGAGTAAGGGAAGGAGATCATAGCTGCATGTAAGCAAAATAAGCATCCTTTTGCACATCTAGAAATCGAGATCCATCACCGGGATCAATCATAGAGCAATTGCATTCACGGGAGCACTCCGGGAAAGTACCACTATAGGACAATACATGTATTCCCTGATCAACCACCTCCACCACTCAGCCATCAGATCCTTAACATAGTAAGTATGGCCCTAACCAATATGGTTTATTTCAGTTAGTAATATTTATTACTCCTGTTATTAATCTATTTTTTTCATGTTTATTGCTTCATCACCCACTTTCTTGTAAACCTAAATATCTCTTCACCCATATCACCAAATCACCTATTCTCACCTACTATATACTTCTAAGCATACCTAAGATCTCTACATACCTCCCCATTCACTCTCCCAAACTTTATTTGACCCAATATCACCCTTGTTATTTAATCTATTTTGAGTTTCTTTTACCTCAACCATACCAACTGTAGACACCAAATTCGTGTCTTACGACCCCTTGTGACCCGCATCCCATTTCGCAACCTAACCTCATTACCTAAACCTTACACAATTATTTATTAATTACCTTATAATTGATAAATCCACATCACCTTACCCGCCACCTCACTTTGCCACCTCATCATGACCTAGCCCTAACCCTAAACTAACCTAATTAAGGCCCGTGACTTGGTCTAGACTCACATCCATAACTAATGCCTCCTTACTCGCACCCAAAGCCGACCTTCTAGCCACTTGACCAAGCCCGCAACTGATCTCTCGGGAGAAAAGCAGGGAAGGTGGGCTATTTTACTAAAAATAGCCTACTTTTTCCTTACCGATGCCGGTTCCTACTCGACCGCCGTCGGTTACGTAACCGCCATCGGTTCCCTGTAAATGGGCTCCCCAAACCAAAACAATGGATCGGAATTTCATTTTGGGGATCAGTCAAAGGATTTCTGGATCAACAGAGAGCATTGCGAGCGAGGAACAGAGTCCAGATCTTCACTTGACAGAGCAGAGATGAGTGGAAATACCAGAAGTGTTTACAACCAAGGAGATCAACTTGCATCTTTGTCAAAACCAGTAAGTCACATCTTGCATGTCCTCTGTTATAACATTTCTTATGCTCTGTGAATTTCAGTCCTCCTAAATCCATCTCTGAATCTACTACCCAACGTGTCATTGCATCTAACTGTTATTCTTTTGCTTCTAATCATCCCGTTTCCTAATATCATCCATAAACCAGCCTTACAAAACACCATAGCTACCAAGAAGATCCTAGAACCCACCGGTATCGGTTATCAGTAACCGGCATCAGTTATCAGTAACCGGCATCGGTTCCTCTGATCAAAACCAGAAAACCAGCCTTTCCCCTACCCAGTTCAACGAAACAATTTAATTGATATTTTGCAGTCTTTTGTGTTAATTCATATTGGCAGGGGAACTGACCACCTTCGAAAGGAAGTTTTATATTTCCTGGGCCCAAGGCAGTTCCCTCATTTATTGTCTAATTAAAATCTTGTGGTCTTGTGTTCTTATTTGCAGGTAGTCCTTCCAAGACAAAAAGGAGTTCTCCGCAGTCAACCTGATCTTTCTCTACGGTACGCGCACACCATCTCGACATTCAACAGGTATTCCTCCTAACCCTAACCTCATCTGTTTCTAAAAGGAATGAAAGGATAGAAGCAACTCTATTCCCAGAAGCCGAAACATTCCGAGTGAAACATTTTGGCACGCCCGGTGGGACCCACTTTGGGTTTCTTTCTCTTGCTTATTAACATTTTAGGAAGCATATTTGCTGTTGCTGCTTTTGTTATATATTTCGTAAAGAATTTGTCTTGCTTTCCTAGTTTCGCATTAGTGAAAGTCATCTCTCTTGCTTCATCGAACATAATTTTCGATTTGGGTTTAAAACACATGCATTGCATTCCTGCTTGTTGTTCTTCAATTCTAGTGAACATAGATTAAGTAACAGGTCGTACACGTGGGGGTGATATCCATGGTATTGACAGGAAATTAACCCTAGTTTCACTGCACAACACATACCGAATCACTTCACCATTAACACAACAGCTCAAACATCCCCCCTTTTCCGCGGTATTCCTCCGCCCGATTGAGGTAACCTTATAAGCCAAAACAAACTTGACATTTCCCCTAGGTCTTGTTGTTTAGGATTCTGACATCATCTTACGTCTAAAGGCATAAGCCCACGATAACTAAAATTAACCCTAGGATTAGTCTCTGGATTTGCGTGTGCATCTTGCTTGTTTTCAAATTCTGTTTTCTCTGTCATACTTTGTCTTCTGTGATCAATAAGTTGATAAATATACTCAACGTTGCTAAAAATCAAATTAGTAGCCTTTTATATCTTCTTATCCTAGACTTTTGACACCGGCATCGGTTAAGGGACCGACGTCGTTTTCTCTGTGACCGACACCGGTTAGTAAACCGATATCGGTTACTGTCTTCATCAGCCCCTGACAAACCAGCAACTTGCCAAATTCATCATTCTGAGGTTGTTTTTGTTCTTGATAGATTGAAACTTTCCTGTGTGTTCTTGTCCATGGTTGTCATCACTCGGAAGCAAGCCGCCGCCATGGTTTCACATGCCTGCTCTGTGTCTTTGCCTGAATCACCCCCTTCACATTCTATAGGGAACCCTACGGACACCAGTGAGATCCCCCAAATTCCTGTAGGAGACAAGGACTTTGCCAAATTTCTGGATGCTAATCCCAGCGCTGTACAATACTATTTGTCTCATGCCCCTGACCGTACGCCTGATGGTCAGCTCCTTATTGGCATGCCTATTAGTATAGCTGCTCATTTAGCTCCCACTCCTCCTGATAACACTGCCTTACTTCCTGCATCTCTAGCCCCGTCTCCCAATCCGACGGCTTCAGAGGTTCATACGACCCCGATTAGCTTTCCTTTGGTTAATCTTGGACCCCACGTATCGTTACCACCAACTGCCCCTACCTCATCTCTCTTTCAGACCACTCCATTCATGACTTACTCTCTGCCACCTATTCACACGAGCTTTCCTTCTCAAGCTCCGCCTACCTTTTCATTCCCATACACGTATCCAGTAACCTCAACACCTTATATGGGACATCCCTATTCTGTTGCTCCAACATACTCATCCTCCATACCTTATCAACACTTAGCCCCACCATTGTCCAGCGGAAGCCCTTGGTCCAACTTGCCTCCGTTTACCACAACCGCACCATCATCTCATCCAACCACAGATTTCATCAAACAAATGATGGACAAAATGCAAAACCTGGAGGCTTCTGTTTCAGGAAGTCGTAGCGCCTTGACATACGAGCAAGTTTGTCGGGAGCCCATTTACCCTTCTGTCCCCCTTCATTCATATCCTCCTCAATGGGAGTTGCCAAAATTTACTCGTTTTAACAGTAAAGAGGATCCTCAACAACACTTGCGATCATTTAGACATGCTTGTTATTTGATTGCCCATGATGACGCCTTGTTACTCCACACCTTCCCCATGTCCTTATCAGGACCTACCTTGGAGTGGTACAGTGCTTTAACCCAGCACTCGATCTTCTCTTTTAACCAACTAGCCCAATCTTTCTTGGATCATTTCTCCATTAACATTGCCAAGAAAGTATCTATCACCGACCTCTATGCCATCCGACAATTTGAAGACGAATCTATCGCAGATTTCGTTGGACGATGGCGGGGCCTTATCAACCAACTTACGTATGCCTTGCCTCAAACCGAACTTATCGAACTATTTACGCGGGCCTGCGCTAAGCACATCTCCCCTACCCTCCAAATTCAAACTTTCCGCACATTCGACGAGGCCTTTACCATGGCTCGGAAACTAGAAATTCGAGCCTTAGAAGAAGAGAAATTGCGGTTGCGTAACAAAAACCCCAATTTCTGAACTCCTGATTCTACCAACAAGCCAAACACCACCACTCCTCACACGTCCACTTCTTCTAAATCAAAAGGAGCTGTCCACGCGGTAATGGTCAAATCTCAAACACCGTCCAATACTCCGCCGAAAACCACCTATAAGTACAAAGCTGAGCCCATCAATTACACTCCCTTGGGAGAAACTTATGGCGTCATCCTGGAGAAATTGCTCAAAGCTGGGGCTATCACCTTGCCCCCTGTTAAACCTCACTCTGGGTTTGACTCCACCCGCGCAATACCTTCCTGGTACAAAGAAAATGACTTTTGTAACTTTCACCGCGTAAAAGGACATAGTCATGAAAACTGCAAGATGTTGAAAAACATAGTGCAGGAAATGGTTGATGCGGGGGATATAACCCTCGATAATCCTAACGCCCCTGCTAACCGAAATCTGAAAATTTTCAACAAGCCATTCCCGAATCACTCGTCCAACAGTAACGTAAACCAAGATATCTTAGCCGAGGAGAGTGTTCATGAGATCCATGCAGTCTTCGATTCTCAGCCAAAAGCCTCTATTGAAATTTTTTTGAATCAAGCCTCTCCACCAACACAGGAGTCTGAACCTCCTTCACCACCATCAAGCCAAAGTGAAATCATTCCTTTACCCATAAAAGAGTTAACTGCCTGGACTTCTCTTCTCATCGATGAGTCTTCTTACACCACATCCCTACAAGACTGTGAGCGGATGTTATCTAATTTATCTATTTCCCAAACGTCCCCTTCTACCGCTCTTGCTGCACAAGAGGAGAGCTCGCCACTCCTTTTGTCACCTTTAGACGAGAAATCTCTTACACTGACATCACCACATTCTTTAAACATGACAGATCCCCTCAAACACGCCCTCCTACCTATTAGTCCCTCATCGCCTAAATCTTTTCAACGACCGGTTGACCTCTTAACATCTATTGATACAGTGCCTCATCTACCTCCTGTGTCACACCCGCAGTGGACTGGAATTACAACCCACCTTTCTTCCGTACAAAAATTACAAATCACACCTGGAGACTGTCATTCCACAGAAGATAGACAGGCCCTATGGGAACGTTTGAGTACCCCTTTTTCTACTCAAATGCAAATGACTGATCCTGATGTCTCCACCATATACCCGAAGTGTTTACAGAAGCTTAAAATGCCCCTGTTCTCACCTTCACCCCCCTCACCTCTACCAAATGCCCCGTCCACTTCTATCAACTTAACCAGATCTTCCCCTACGCTTGGGACCTCACCAATGCCCAGTCTAACGCACCCGCCTAAGCGACTCGATCTATCCAAAAATAAATCCGCCCCGCCACCTAGGAGACAAACTCAATCCGTGCCCCTATCACAATCAAAACCATCATCGTCATACCTACCTTCCATATTGGGACCCCATCCCTCTACCTTACATCAATATATCATACCTCCTGCGTTTTATTCAAAACAACCTACGCCTTCCGCACCTATACAGAAATTCCAGGGTATAGCAACACCGTCACTCCGCGTATCCTGTCCACCTATCAACCCTAAACAAATTCCATCATCAAAAGATTTGTTTTCGGTCACTCCTATTTCCCCGTGGTTGTTTTCTGATACCACATCATCTGCAGCCTCATCATCCAACATAGCTTCTACGCCAAAGAAATCACGTTTAGTGAAAACCACGTATCAACACCCCTCGGCTAAACCACCACCCGTGCGAACCAATCATGCCCAAACATTACCAAAACCCGCACAACCAATACCCTCATCCTCTTCCGATTTTGACCCACTCAAAGGATCTTACGCCAAAATCCTTGCTATGTTGGTGGAGAATGCGACCATTTCCCTACCTCCACTTAGACCTTATGACCCGTCTAAACCCCGACCTATGGGTTACGATGAGTCTAAAATCTGCGCTTATCACCGCACACCAGGACATGATGTGGAGGGATGCAAAGCTCTAAAAACCATCCTTCGTCAGTCACCTCTCCCGGATAGAAAGATTAAGAAAGACAACTTACGAAGGGAGAGACCTTTAGTTTCCATTCCCTCTCCTATACCATCTGTCCCCGCCTCACCAAGATCTATCATTATTACAACCCCACCTCTTGAAGACCATGAGTTATCCCAACCATCTTCCTCATCTCAGGTCTACGAGATTAATATGATTAGTGTCGCTACTCGAGGGCAGAAAAACAATGGGAAAGCAAAAGAAAACACACCTGCGGCATCTCTTTCTCCGTCAAACATCCCGATTGCACCACCACCTAAAGTGGTCATTCGCGGACCCGCCTATCCCGTCTCTAATGGCATTGCCCACCGAAATATGATTAAACAGCTTCACCAATCACCCGTAAAAATGACACTGTATGATCTCATTCAGACTTCTGAATCTCATCGACAAGCTCTCGTTGAGATCCTTCAAGGGATAGAGGTTTTACCTAATGAAACCCTGCCTGTCGCCTCCATTCTAACACCCAATCACGTTGCCTCTCTCACTAAACAGCCCACTACTCCAATCACTTCTGTCTCTATACCACAAGCTGCTGCAGTTAGTTTCTCTGAAGATGAAATTGTTGACTTTGGTACAGAAGACCCTGACCCTGCCCTTTTCATTTCCGCTTATGTCCGAGACATTCGAGTACGTCGGGTTATGATTGACGGGGGCACTAGCCTAAACATCATCTCTTCAAAAGCCTTCCAACAAATGAATATCCCTTCTAGTTGCATGTGTGCCAACCCCATCATGTTGCGGTCATTCAATGACGCTATTACTTCTACCTTAGGCACCGTGATCCTCAACATTCGGGTAGGACCACGTACTTTACCCGAACTCTTCTATGTCTTGGAGGGAGAGTTCCAATATAATATATTGCTGGGTCGTCCTTGGATCCGAGCCATGGGATGCGTTCCCTCAACATTACATAGATGCATAAAATTTGAGTACGAGGGGAAGTCCTACACCGTAAAAGCTGACCCTCCCCCCTTTAAAACCTGCAATATGTTATACCGCCCTAACGATGTGCTTATACCAATCAAGACACCCATACATTCAACCCAACCATCCTCTTCAAATGTACCTCAACCATCCACCTCAACCGCGCTTACGCCTTCAACTGATGAAACCACCATCGCAAAAACCACTTCCCTTCCCGCAGCTAACATTCCAACCTCCGACCCCTTAGTAGATGTTTTTCAGCGCCTTACGCTGGGGGAGTACCGCCTATATAACGTTAGTTCTTTCCCTACCCCGCAGGAGTACGGACAATTACATGCACATCCCACCTACGACCGTCGCGTGGGGGAGGTAATCTCTTACGGACCACCCCATTGCCGCACTAACCTAACGTATGGGGGTGTTGACGCATCCTCCATTACCCCTGAACCTCCTCTTGGTGTGGTTCCCTTCCAATCCGATTTTCAATACTTGACAAATCGTCGTTTCGCCCTCACCTTCTTGACTCGCTGTGCGTGGAAAGGCTTTGGTTTTGGCCTTTACGAACAAGGCCGACATACACTCATTCCCGTGACTACCCGTAAACATAATGATCGCAGTGGTCTCGGTTTTCCCGAAACACCTACACAGGAGACACCTCCTGTCAGCTGTATCCTGGAAGAAGAAGACGTCGCCCCTACCAAACCATCATCACCCACTTTGCCATCATCACCCACAGAATCTATAGACCCTGAATCCATCCCTCCTAACTTTTTTTTTTCATAAATGCTATCTTCATAGGTCCTCTCACTTATCAACGCGATAATGAGGACCCATCTTCTCTTCCCCTTCTGTATCCAGACATGATCGAAGAGGATTCGCCTTTGATTAATGTTGTTGAATGCCAGGATGATGACTCCATCCTCACTTACCTTGGCGCGGATGATTCTTATATTCAACGAGCCTTACCATCTGAAACCCAAACCATGCTGAACGAATCTACTATAGAAATCAATATCCACACGGAGGAGGATCCTCACATTGTGAAGATTGGACAATCCCTTAACACATCAGAACAAGCCGCCTTTACTACCTTTCTCCATGCTCGCAACCAAGCTTTCACATGGTCTTATGCTGACATGCCAGGAATTGATCCTACCATTGCCGTCCATAACATCACCCTAAACCCCGATTCCAAACCAGTCAAACAGAAATTGAGAAAAATGCATCCACGCATTGCTCTCTTGGTCAAAGAGGAACTCCAACGACTCCTTTCTGTTTCCTTCATCCTGCCTATCGACTACCCTCAATGGATTTCTAACATCGTACCTGTCACTAAAGCGACAGGGGGACTTCGGATATGCACGGATTTCCGAGATCTTAATCTCGCTTGCCCTAAGGATGACTTCCCCTTACCTAGCATTGACCAACTTGTTGATCTAACTGCAGGTCATGAGATGCTCTCTCTCATGGATGGCTTTTCAGGATACAACCAAATTTTGGTTGCCCCTGCCGATCAACACAAAACTACCTTCATAACTCCTTGGGGAACCTTCTGTTATCGTGTCATGCCATTTGGCCTTAAGAATGCTGGTGCTACCTATCAGCGGGCTATGACCTACATTTTTCATGACATTATGCACACTATCCTTGAAGATTATGTCGACGATCTTCTCGGCAAGTCTAAACATCGTAGTGAACATCTCGATGTTTTAACCATTATTTTTGATCGCCTGTTACAATATTCTGTCCGCCTTCAACCGAAGAAATGTGTCTTTGGTGTTCTTTCGGGAAAACTTCTTGGCTTTATCGTCTCTTTGCGTGGCATTGAGGTCGATCCATCTAAAGTCAAAGCTATCCTAGAAATGCCCCCACCCAAAAATCTCAAACAATTGCGTAGTTTACAAGGTAAGCTCCAATCTATCCGACGTTTCATCTCCCAACTCTCGGATCGGTGTCAACCTTTCCATCACCTCCTTAAAAAGGATATTGCATTCCAATGGAGCGAAGAATGTCACCAAGCCTTCGAAGCTCTCAAATCCTATCTCTTGCAGCCACCCGTGCTTATCCCACCCCAAGACGACCGCCCTTTCTACCTTTACCTTTCCGCCACCGACCACGCTGTAGGAGCCATGCTTGCACATCGTGACTCTGAGAATCGCGAACAAGCCGTTTATTATATAAGTCGTACTTTGGTGGACTATGAGACTAGGTACACACATATAGAAAAGTTATGCCTAGCCCTATCATTCGTGGCCACCAAACTCCGACACTACCTTCTAAATCACAAGACTTTCGTCATCACCAATACAGACCCCATCCATTACATGTATGCCAAACCTCATCTGAACCAACGCATTGCCAGATGGCTCATGCTTCTCGCCGACCTCGACCTTGAGTTTGTCCACCAGAAATCAATCAAAGGACAAACCATCGCAGACCAACTTGCGGAAGCTCCTTTACCTGGGGAACAATTTACCAATTTCACATTTCCCGACGAACTCATCGCTACTCTTTCCCTCACGGAGGAGTCGTACCCAATGACCCTCTTCTTCGATGGATCTAAATGCCAGCGCGGCGGAGGAGCCGGCGTTGTTCTCATTCCTCTCGACGCTGAACCTATGCCTCTTTCATTCCGACTCGATTTCCCTTGCACTAATAATACAGCGGAATACGAGGCCCTTGTTCTGGGTCTCCAAGTTGCGTTACACTTAGGCATCAAATCTATCAACATTTTTGGCGACTCTCAATTGGTAGTCAATCAAGTTATGGGCGTCTACCAATGCAAAAACGAGGAACTTCAAAAATACAAACACTACGTGGATTCACTTCTAGCCTTATTTACTCACTATTCTATACAAACCATTCCACGCTCCACTAACAAATTTGCGGACACTATGGCTTGCCTAGCCTCGCAAATTCCCGCCGCACCAACTGACTCTGAATTATTCGTTGTGGTCCAGCAACTTTTTGCCCCATCCTATTCAACCCCGGTAGTTTGTATGATAAATACTGTGTCTACTAGTTCGCAGGATACTTGGTATCACCAATTTCACGATTATCTTACAATCTCTGTCCTCCCACCTGACCTTACTAGTAACGGAAAACGTGCTTTTCTTAA
This sequence comes from Taxus chinensis, assembly GCA_019776745.2. Taxonomy (NCBI): domain Eukaryota; kingdom Viridiplantae; phylum Streptophyta; class Pinopsida; order Cupressales; family Taxaceae; genus Taxus; species Taxus chinensis. Next base: position 511,690,797 of record CM034146.1, on the reverse strand, counting down.
AAGTGTTTCACGTTATGTTGTCATGGGGGGACTCCTCTATAAACGTGGCTTTGATGGCATCCTCCTTCGCTGTCTAACTGGCGCGGAGGCCACTCATACCATCCAACAGGTCCATGACGGTATTTGTGGTGGACATTTTAGCGGCCTTGCCGTGGCCAAACGAATCCTTCACCTTGGTTATTATTGGCCTACTCTCAATAACGACTGCTACGAATATGTTAAGCGTTGTGTTATGTGTCAGCAACATGCCAACCTTCAACATACTCCTAGCCACCCGCTCCAGGTCGCTCGAGATCTTTGGCCCTTCTCACAATGGGGTTTAGACCTTATTGGTGAGATTCACCCGACCTCTTCACAACGTCACCGTTGGATAATCACAGCGACCGAATATTACACAAAATGGGTGGAGGCTATTCCACTCATTTCAATCAAAAAAGAAAAAATTGTCGAGTTCATTAACCACCACATTATCTGTCGTTTTGGTGTTCCTCATCGCCTGATAACAGATAATGGAAAATCTTTCAAAAACAAGTTGTTGCAAGACCTTTGCGACAACTTTGGTATCAAACTTAGTTTCTCATCACCCTACTATCCACAAGCCAATGGGCAAGCCGAGTCCTCTAATAAAACACTAACCAAAATCCTCATGAAAGTTGTCAATGAATCCGGAAGAAATTGGCACGATCACATTCCCTTTGCCCTTTGGGCTTATCGTACTAGCATTCGTACCTCTACTAATGCCACACCTTTTTCTTTGGTATACGGTACCGAGGCTGTTTTGCCTCTCGAAATACAAATACCCTCCCTTAGAATATCTCTTCAGGATATTCTCACCAACGATGATTTCCGCCAAGAGCGGTTAGCCCAATTGGAGCTTCTTGACGAACGCCGTCTTACAGCTCTTGATCACCTTCAAATCTATCAAAAACGCATTAAACGTGCTTATGATAAGCGACTTCATGAGCGTACCTTTAAGGTTGGTGATCTTGTCCTCAAAGAGAATCAGCATGTAACCAAACTAGAAAAGAGAAAACGTGGAAAATTTGCTCCCAATTGGATTGGGCCTTATATAATCACTCATACCTATGGATCTGGTACTTATCGTTTAGCTTCGCTTAATGGTAAACCTGAGCCTGAACCCCTTAATGCCTTGCATCTTCGACCATTCTACTGTTGAAATTAGTGTTATATCACTTCTTATCTACCTGCCGCTCGTCCCTTGAGCTCACTTACCACTACATACACTCTGTTTCCTATACCTCATAATAACAATCAAGCTCACATAGTTTGATTCTCACCTCCCCTTGATGATGCCTTCCCCTTTTTAGTCTAGTCCATGACTTCAAAGTATTAAAATAAGCCGTATTCTTATGGGATTTTCTTGAGTCAAACTTCCTACTAAACTAGATGCTTCACGCCAAAAGAACATCTAGTCATCTAAATTAAATATAGACTGCTCCCTCGAAGGACAGCTATATGCCGAACTATTGCTGCTATTATATATAGACTGCTCCCCTGAAGGACAGCTATGCATTAAAACCATATCTGCTACTATAAATAGACTGCTCCCTCGAAGGACAGCTATACACAGTCAGCCTTTATCAGAAGCTTCTCGCATTGATCAGCTTCGTGAAGACCTCAAGAATAAAACAATCAATATCCCTGGTAGACTTCCCGCATCGATCAGTCTATATTCAATAAAATAAAAGCCTCATTCAGAAGAACTTTTGAGTCATGGACTTGTCTATTTAGGGTAGGTTCTCTTTTGTCAGAACACTCACTTAGTAATGAGTTCTCCGTACCTCAGCTATATCATCCACCTCACCTCACCATCTGTTTCAAACTCAAGGGACGTGACATACACCTGATATATTGTGATCATACAACTCTTTTCACCTATTGACTTCTCGTCTATGCACGGTACCTAGGGCTTCAGGCTCGTTCTACGTTGTGTGGTTTGTTTAGCTCTTTTCACCTACGAAGCACTCTTTCCGCTTTGCCTCGCATCTAGGATTGTGTGTTGATCTTAATCAGGACATGATTCCCTTCTACTTGGGTAGGCTAACTTTCGCTTCCCTTATACCTTTTACAACATCACCAATTCATTACCAACACCATCAACCTTACCTTTACTAATCTTAATATTTTTACCAACCAACCAATTGCCTAAACCGTACCAAATTGCCTGAATTCGCCTCTCCCTGATCCTAAGGGAGAACTACATCGGTCTGAGGCCCCTCCTTGCTTTGTGCAAAGGGCTATGTAGGCAGCACTTCGGAGACATGGGGTCTCCCAAGGTTAGCTCGACCATCCCCTACCATAACCTATCATGTGTGGTAAATATAAATATTTTTGTGTATTTCTATTTAATCACATTCCTCTTTATCCTTTTTCAAAACACCGAAAGTCAAAACGAAAACATTCTTATTATTATAACTCAAATCAACATACATATCTCGTTTTATTTAGATGTTAAACAAATACATCTTCTCTATCATCGACACGCAGGTCGGTACTCTTATTTATTCTTATACCTTGCTAACATTTACTCAGACCCTCACGCCTCATCCCGAACTAGGTGATGATCGTGATCGTCGACCCCTCTCGCCGGGCCTCTCTATCCTCAAAGGTACCACGGCTATTGGTACCGCCCACTGATCTGCCAATCTCTCCTGTAACATATGAATATGCCCTCTCGCATGGAGGACTCCAGCCTCTAGTCTCTCTGCCCGTGACTCCGCAACCACTAACAATCCTCTTGTCTCATTCACCTGCGTTTGAAGCTGCTGAACCAAACGCTGCAGACGATCCCTCTCTGCTGTAATCACCGCTATGTCAGGGCACTCACGTACACCTCGTAGTTCTGCTACCCACCATAATCTATAGGCCTCTGTCGTTCCTACATCCATTACCCTGCGATCGGATGCTACCTCTTCAGGCCCTTCTGGAGGTGTTGACCGGGGAGGTGAGAATACTGCCTCGGCGTCGATCCTCATATATGGTCTATAAGCCAAGGGTATATCCTGCACAAATCCAAATTGTTACCGCACGCGATCTATAGGAATCCTCTCATATTCACCTGGCCTGTGCCCCGCGATCCACCTCATTCGCTTTCCACCCCTTAACTCCTCAGCTATGCTCTCTGTTATCATATAGTTCCCGTAAGGCCTCAACCTACCTATCCAGCCTGACCTAAGGCCTCAACCTACCTATTCGGCCCAACCTAAGGCCTCAACCCACCATTTGGCCCGACCCAAGGCCTCAACCTACCTATTTGGCCTGACCTAAGGCCTCAACCTACCTATTTGGCCCGACCTAAGGCCTCAACCTACCAATACCCAAGGCCTATTATCCGGCCCGACCCAAGGCCTTGCCCTAACCATTTGGCCCAACCCAAGGCCTCGTCCTAACCATTTGGCCTGACCCAAGGCCTCAACCTACCAATTGGCCCGACCCAAGGCCTCAACCTATAGATCCAACCCGACCCAAGGCCTCGTCCTAACCATTTTGCCCGACCCAAGGCCTCGTCCTAACCATTTGGCCCGACCCAAGGCCTCAACCTACCCATTAAGCCCAACCCAAGGCCTCGCCCTACCCATCCGGCCCGACCCAAGGTCTCTCCCTAACCATTTGGCCCGACCCAAGGCCTCACTCTACCCTTATGACCTGACCCAGGGCCACCGCCCAACCACTTGGCCTGACCCAAGGCCGTATCACTTCAATACCATACCCACAATCAACGTTTTATTTTATCCATCCATCATGTACCTTTTGTTCAATCGAGCTCACCTATTCGTGTTTTAGCATGATTAGGGTCCTTGACTTGATCTGTCGACCAACTTTGCCTAGACCTAGACCGTGACATTTATCTCAACCAAACCAACCATTTGGTACTGCCGAACATGCCTAAACGTTCCTGTACCTCACCTGTTATATACCCTGGAGCTACTTCCTATGCCTTGGATACCAGGATTATATCACCCTTGTTTGGATAAACTATCGACCTTTGCCTACACATTGCTAGTTTGCTTGTCAAATCATGTACCCTCGTCGTACTATTGCATTTCAACATGCGTCTGCTTCCTTGGACCTACCCCACCACCTTACCATCCTCTCTACAACATGTACCCTTTATCAACCCTATCCCTGATTTCCCGTTCACTCAATCGGCGATAGATTTGAGGGGGATTACCTATATCCTTAACATGAGAAACCACTTCATATTATTGTCCGCGCAGCTTTACAGAACAAGCTACACGACAATAAGGGGCTAATGTAGACACCAAATTCGTGTCTTACGACCCCTTGTGACCCGCATCCCATTTCGCAACCTAACCTCATTACCTAAACCTTACACAATTATTTATTAATTACCTTATAATTGATAAATCCACATCACCTTACCCGCCACCTCACTTTGCCACCTCATCATGACCTAGCCCTAACCCTAAACTAACCTAATTAAGACCCGTGACTTGGTCTAGACTCACATCCATAACTAATGCCTCCTTACTCACACCCAAAGCCGACCTTCTAGCCACTTGACCAAGCCCGCAACTGATCTCTCGGGAGAAAAGCAGGGAAGGTGGGCTATTTTACTAAAAATAGCCTACTTTTTCCTTACCGATGCCGGTTCCTACTCGACCGCCATCGGTTACGTAACCGCCATCGGTTCCCTGTAAATGGGCTCCCCAAACCAAAACAATGGATCGGAATTTCATTTTGGAGATCAGTCAAAGGATTTCTGGATCAACAGAGAGCATTGCGAGCGAGGAACAGAGTCCAGATCTTCACTTGACCGAGCAGAGACGAGTGGAAATACCAGAAGTGTTTACAACCAAGGAGATCAACTTGCATCTTTGTCAAAACCAGTAAGTCACATCTTGCATGTCCTCTGTTATAACATTTCTTATGCTCTGTGAATTTCAGTCCTCCTAAATCCGTCTCTGAATCTACTACCCAACGTGTCATTGCATCTAACTGTTATTCTTTTGCTTCTAATCATCCCGTTTCCTAATATCATCCATAAACCAGCCTTACAAAACACCATAGCTACCAAGAAGATCCTAGAACCCACTGGTATCGGTTATCAGTAACCGGCATTGGTTCCTCTGATCAAAACCAGAAAACCAGCCTTTCCCCTACCCAGTTCAACGAAACAATTTAATTGATATTTTGCAGTCTTTTGTGTTAATTCATATTAGCAGGGGAACTGACCACCTTCGAAAGGAAGTTTTATATTTCCTGGGCCCAAGGCAGTTCCCTCATTTATTGTCTAATTAAAATCTTGTGGTCTTGTGTTCTTATTTGCAGGTAGTCCTTCCAAGACAAAAAGGAGTTCTCCGCAGTCAACCTGATCTTTCTCTACGGTACGCGCACACCATCTCGACATTCAACAGGTATTCCTCCTAACCCTAACCTCATCTGTTTCTAAAAGGAATGAAAGGATAGAAGCAACTCTATTCCCAGAAGCCGAAACATTCCGAGTGAAACACCAACGCCGGTTATCCACAACTGTCATCAGTTCTACCTAAAATAACATCGATCACATTTAGTCAATGTCGGTCTCTATGTTTTACACCTTGACCAAGAACAGACCCAACAATTACCCTACCAGATGACCTAAATAACCCAAAATCTGAACCTGACCAGTCTGAATACCTTAACAAACACCTCACCTCTCAAATCCAACTATAGCCTAGCTTGTTGTGATTGGATTTGCTTATTGTATTTGAATGAGATACCTAAATCATATCAACTACAGTATGACCTTGTTTATTTCTCACATTAAATTTTTTTAAACAGTGGATTGACAACCATGTAAGAACTGTCACACTTCTTAGAACTAGCATACGCTAGGCAGTCCACTGTCATAAATCATTTAACTATCTTTTTGTGGTCTTTTTTTCTATTACAAGTAGTTCATCCTAGCCAAAAGGAAGCTCTCACATTCAGTTGTGGATCAATAATTCAGAATGCACACAAAAACCATCAACCAACCAACATTTAATAGGTATTCCTCCTTGGCCCTTACCCTTATCTGTTTCGTCATTTCAAAAAGGTAAAGAAAATGGTGAAATAGCCGCACACACCAATTTCACCCACTACACCTTTGTCACCTTCACCCCTTCCATTTATCCTAGGGCCTCACCCATCTAACTTGGTCAAGTAACCCCTTACCTAAGGCAAATAAAAAATGCAGCAGCCCGCTTCTTCATCACAATCCTTTATTACACCTAACCTACCTACACAGTGTACACCTTCACCGTCACCTACATATTTCTTACAACCTATACCCCACAACCAATAATAGCCTCATCACTACCTATGAGATTTCCTTCTCTTCAACCCATACCTTCCACCTTGCCTCTTCCATCAACCTTCACCACACCTCCTTTATCACCTTGGCTTACTCATCCTCTTCCACCATCTACTTTCCCTTCTACATCACGTATGCCTCTTTCACCTTTACCTAGGAGGGTGCAACCTAAATTGAAAACCCCACTACCATCTAAAGAGGTAGTTAAGCCTACAACACCTTCCATCGCTAGTTTATCTACTATGCCTTTACCCAAGAAGGTACAACCCAAGCCTAGAATAGGTGGTCGCTTACCATCGTGTGCTAAGACATGATGTAGAAAAATATAAGGATATGAAAACTGTTCTTCTCCAATTATGTCCTCAAGAAAACTTTGATGATAACGATATTATAGACAAGGACCCTATTTCACTGACACCAATCACCACATAACCTCAGGCCTTACCTATTCAGTGACTCGCATCTCCACCTCCTTAACCCTTTTATCCACCTCCAAGATTCAAGATCAACATAATCTACATAAGAGAGTTAGCCAAACCCCCACCCAAATTTCAATGCATTTTTTTCCTTACGCAACACTAGTATATGCCCTCATCCTTCTATTTCCCATACTGTCGCTACACATATCATGACTCAGCTACTCCTTCACCCCATATCAATATGATTAACATTGTCACTCATGCCCAAAAAGTAAAAGGAAAGGAGAAAGTAGCCAGCCCATCTGCCAATATTGTTCCCAATATACCATCCACACTCACACCAAAAATCACCATTTGGGGACCCACATATCCTATTTCTGATGGGGTCACCCATCATACAATGATAAAACAATTACACCAATCCCATCTAAAATTGTCTTTGTAGGACCTCATCCAAACCTCTAAATATCATCGATAGCCCCTCATGGAGGTTCTGAAATCCATCAAGGTTTTACCTAACGACCTAACATATTTGGCCTCCATTATCACCCCTCACCATGTACCCTCTCTCATCAGTTCATCCCCTTCCTCTACACCTACCACTACTCACCAAGTAGCTGCCCTTAGTTTCTATGATGAAGAGATTATACCTCTCCAATTAGATGATCCTGATCCCGCCCTTTTCTTCTCCATTTATATTGATAGTATACATGTTCGACACATTATGATTGATGGCAATGCTAGCATCAACATCATCTCCTCCCATGCATACAATCAAATGCACATCCCTTAAAATTTCATGCATAATAACCTGGTTATGCTATGTTCATTTAATGATGCCATCACCTCCACCCTCAGCACCATCATCCTCCAATTTTTGTGGGCCCGCGTATTATTATGGAATTGTTTTATGTCTTAGAGAGGAATTTCTAGTACAACCTGTTGCTTGGCCAACCTTGGATCCATGTCATGGGTTATGTTCCTTCAACCTTACATCATTGTGTAAAATTTTAACCTGAATTACATAACTATATCATCCCATCTGACCCTTCGTCATTCAAAACATGTAAAATTTTGTACCAATCTAATGATGTCCTTGTACCAATTAAGACATCTACCACTACCTCCACTTCTCCTTCACCAACAACCCCATCCACCAATGCTGCCACTACCTCTCCCATGCCTAATTTCTCTATTCCCACTTCCACTGAAACCTCTGTAGCTGACTCATTTGCTAACCCATCTACTTCTTAACCAACCAATGCTTCTTCTTCCCAATCACCTAGTGATACATCTATTCTTTCTTCCCACATATCAACAACTAATCCCTTAGAAGGTGTTTTTCAACGTATCACTCTGGGGGATAACCATCTATACAACATCGACACATTACTTACTCCTCAAGAATATGGTAACCTTCACCAACATCCTCGCTATGGTCACCGCATAAGTGATTTTTTCCCTTAGGGTTCTCCCCACATTCTCACCAATTTAACTTATGGGGGACTTGATACTTCCACCTACTTGCCGAGCCACCTTCCCAAACATGACCATTTTTATCTGACCTCCAATCTCTTACCAACTGCCACTTCACCCACACTTTCCTCCACCACTATGCATGGAAAGGATTTGGCTTTGGGTTCTATGAATAGGGGCGCCATACTCTCATCTTGTGTACCACACGTAAACACAAAGACCGCAATGGTATTGGATTTGTTAAACCATCTTCCAAGAAATCCTGCATTGACCTCATTGAAGATGACAAACCTTCTTCTCTCTATTTACCAACTTGGCCACCTTCACCCATGGAGTCTATAGATCTAGAATCCATTCCTCTTAACTTTTTTTTGTGAACACCATTTCCTTGCGACCTCTGACTTATCAACATGATGGCAAGGCTCCCTCTTCTCTCCCCTTCTTGTATCCTGACTTGATTAAGGATGATACACCATCCATTAATGTCGTTAAATGTCAGAACGATGAGTCTATTCTCACCTATCTTGGTGCGAAGGATTCTTATATTCATCATTTTTTACCTTCTAAGATGAAAACCATGTTAAATGAATAAAAAATTTAAATCAATATTAACACTCAAAATGACCCGAACATTCTAAAGATAGGCCAATATTTAGATGTTGCTCAACATGAAGCTTTTACTTATTTCCTCTGATATCATGAAAATGCTTTTTCTTGGTCCTACGCTGATATGCTCGGTAGTGACCCCAATATTGTGGTCCACAATATCATCACCATTCCTAAAGCTAAACCCATAAAACAGAAGCTGTGGAAAATGCATCCTCACATTTCCCTTCTTGTCAAATAATAACTTCATCTCCTTCTTTTGGTTTCTTTCATCCTACCCATTGATTATCCCCAATGGATCTCTAACATCATTCCTATCACAAAAGTGATAGGGGGACTCTGAATTTGCATGGATTTCTACAAACTCAACCTAGCATACCCTAAAGATGAATTTACACCACCTAGTATAGACCAATTAGTTGATCTTACCACTGGCCATGAAATGCTATCCCTCATGGATGGTTTCTCTAGTTATAACCAAATATAACTCACCCTAGAAGATCAACACAAAACTTCCTTCATCACTACTTGGGGGACCTTCTGTTATCAATTCATGCCCTTTGGCCTTAAAAACTCTAGTGTTATATATTAGTGGGATAAGAATCATATATTTAATGACATCATGCATCACATATTGGAATATTACGTAGACAACCTTCCTTCCAAATCCAAACATTGATCCGAACACCTTACAGTCCTTAAGGTCATCTTTGACAGTCTCATCAAGTATTGTGTTCACCTTCAACCTAAGAAGTGTGTCTTTGTTGTTCTCTTAGGAAAACTCTTTGGTTTTATCATTTCTTTGCATGGCATAGAAGTTGATCCTGCTAAAATCAAGGCTATTCTTGAAATTCCTCCACCTACTAACCTTCACCAACTACATAGTTTGTAAGGCAAGTTGTAATCTATTCATCATTTTATTTCATAGCTTTCTGACCATTGCCACCCATTTCATCATCTCCTAAAAAAGGATGTCTCCTTGAAATGGGATGATGAATGCCACAAAGCCTTTGAGGCCTTAAAACAATAACTCCTCCAACCATCTATACTCATTCCTCCTAAGGATGACCAACCATTTTACCTTTATATTTCTGTTACTGATCATTCCTTGGGTGTCATGCTCGCTCATCGTGACAAGAAACATAGGGAGAAAGTGGTTTATTATATAAGTCATTCACTTTTAGACTACATCCACACCAAAAAAACTCTACTTAGCCTTAGTTTTTGTCGCCACTAGACTTCACCATTACCAACTTAACCACAAAAACTTTTTTGTCACCAATACAGACCCCTTACATTATATGTACACCAAGCCCTACCAATGTCAACGTTTGGACATTGTCTCATGCTTCTTCCAGACCTAGACCTAAAATTCACTCATCAAAAATCTATCAAAGCCCAAACTATCACTATTTAATTTGCAGACACACCTCTCTCTAGAGATAAGCCCTCTAACTTTGATTTCCCAGATGGATCCATCGCTACCCTCTCTTTGGATGATACCATTTACCAAATGACATTATTCTTCAATGGTTCCAAATGTCAGTGTGGGGGTGGTGTCAGTGTTATCCTCATTCCTCTTGATGGTGAACATATGCCTTTATCTTTAAAATTAGATTTTTATTGTACTAAAAATATCACCAAATATGACGCACTTCACCTTAGACGTTAAATCAATTATTATATTTGGTGATTATCAACTGGTTGTAAATCAAGTCAATGGTATATACCACTATCGTAACAAAAAAATTCAAAAGTACATCATGTTGACATACTTTTGACTACCTTTGATTGTTATGAACTTCAAACCACTCCATGTTCCACTAACAAATTTTTGGATACCATGTCTTGCCTTACTTCTCAGATACCCACTTCACCTTGTAACTCAAAAATATTTGTCACATCACAAAGGTTATAATCACCTTCTTATCTATTTCGAGACATCAACCTCATCAAAACCATTAAACCTAACCCACATGACCTTTGGTCTAAGTAGTTTACGGACTACCTTTCTCTTTCAATTCTACCTCCAGACCTTACTCATAATGGACAATGCACCTTTCTCAAAGGTTTCTCTTGTTATGTCATCATGGGAGGCCTTCTTTATAAACTTGGCTTTGATGATATCCTCCTACTATGCCTTACAAGTTCTAAAATTCCCTAAACCATCAAGGAAGTTCATGATGGAATTCATGGAGGTCACTTCAGTGGATTAGTTTTCGCTAAACACATTCTTCGCCTAGGATATTATTGGAAAACCCTAAACCATGAATGTTGTGATTATGTCAAACATTGTGTGAAGTTCCAACAACATGCTAATCTTCATCGCACACTTATACATGCCTTATAGGTCACACGAGACCTTTGGACTTTCTCTCAATGGGGTTTGGATCTTGTTGGAGAGATCAATCCCCATTCTTCATAGCACCATCAATGTATTATCACCACTACCAAATACTAAAATAAATGGTTAGAAGCCACACCTCTTATTTCTACAAAAGTTGAGAAAATATGTGAATTCATCAATCATCACATCATTTGTCACTTTGGTGTTCCTCACCATCTCATCACTGATAACAGAAAACAATTCAAAAATAAAACCCTACAGAAACTCTATGATTCCTTTGGCATTCAACTCATCTTTTATTCACCTTACTACCCCAAAAAATGGCCAAGATGAATCAACCAAAAAATCCTTGAAAATTTTCTTATGAAAGTAGTTGGTGATACTGGAAAGAATTGGCACATGCACATTCCTTTTGCCTTATGGGATTATCGTACTAGTATTCACACCGCAAATATGAACACCCCTTTTTCTCTGGTCTATAGTACAAAGGTATTCCTGCCTCTTAAAGTCTAGATTCAGTCAAAGAGATGCTCAACAATGATGACTTTCACCAAGACTATTTGGCACAACTTGAGTTACGAGATGAGTGTCATCTTAATGCTCTCGATCATCTTCAAATCTACCAAAAATGTATCAAACATGTTTATGACAAATGATGCCATGAATAAACCTTCTAGGTTAGTGACCTCGTCGTAAAGGAAAATCAACATGTAACAAAAGAGGAAAAAATTAAACAAGGTAAATTTGCTCCTAATTGGCTTGGACCCTATATTGTTACTCATACCTATGGATCAGGGGCTTATCATTTGTCTTCACTCGAAGGTAAACCCAAACTTGATCCCCTCAATTCCTTACATATTTGACCATTCTACTATTTAATTAAGTACTATATTACCTCTTGTCTATTAAATGCTCATCCCTTGAGCACCGTTCACCTTCCATTTTGCCTATTTTAAGGATCAACGACTAAAATAGGATCATGTGATTACCTGTTAACTTTCAACCTTGTCTTCAATATGAGTATCATGGCTCTACTCATGGTATGATTCTCATCGATACTTTTCATCTTTTTCAAGATGGAATCCCATGGTCATTCATCACTTAAACCCTCTCTTTCATAGTTAACCTTGTGTGATATAGTTTTGTACTCAAAATAAGATCCTATTTTTCTCTATAGTCTTATCCATGACTTAAAAGTCCAAAACCAAACTAATTTCAAAACTAAAATGGGATTTAACTCCTTGAGTCAAAATTCTAGCAAAAAGATGACTCCCTTAAAAAGGACATCTATTCTCTCTATCTCGCTGCTATAAATAGACTACTCCCTCAAAGGATAGCTATACAAAGCTAGCCATATTGTACTTAGTCTATCATCAAAAGAAGATTATTCTTACAAAAAATAAAATAAAATATTCAGAATCTTCCCACATTGATCAACTTCAAGAATACCTCAAGTTTATAATATACTCATCTCATATAGACTTCTTGCATCAATCAGTCTATCAAAACAAAATCAAAAAGAATAAAATGATAACTTTTTTGTCATTGACTTTCCTATTTTGATCTTTGGACTCTTGCCAAGTAAGCATGTTGTCTCACACCAGGTTATGCTAAAACCAACCAATTTCACCTCATTGCTTTTTACCCCTAATTTCTTACCCACTCAAGGGATGTTTCATAAATGTGACATTTCATGATCATGTGACTTTCTTCAACCATATAATAGTCCATCATGCAACACCTTTCGGGTCTTACATTCATAATCCCATCTTAGGTATGATAAACTCGTTACAGTTCTTATCACTTAGGCGTCTCTTTTTTATCACCTCTTACCAACCGCCTTCTTCATTACTTGTTGATTATCCTCTACACGACCAAACCGTCAACACCTACATTTAATCATACCTAAATAACCTCAATTCACCCATACCTATATGACCTAGACTCAACCATGCCTCCATGACCTAAAATCAACCATGCCTACATGAACTAGACTCAATTATGCCTAGAACATACTAACCCATACCTTTACCTCATCTCATTTTTCCCTAGCTTATGGGAGAAATACATTAACCTGAGGCCCATTTTAGTTGGGGCTATATAGGCAGAACTTCGAGAGCATGGGGCCCTTGGAGGTTAGCTCAGCCACTCTTTACCCTAATCAATTTCCCCCCCATTTTTCAATGTCATATCCTAAGTGGCATGTTTGGCCACTGCAATGGTGGTCCATGTGAACCCTCTTATGCATTTTTCATGTCCAAATCAACTGCTAACCTCTAAAAAAATCAAATCAATTGAACCAATCTTATGGACCCACTAATCACATGCCAATCACCCACGATGTGGGTCACCAACTCAGCTCAAAGTCTCATAATGTCACTTTCCATGAAGGAATTATCTCTTTGTCATTTTCCTTAATGACAACAAGTTAAAATGAAACTCTTAAACATGAATTTTTCTTTTTTAACTCTAACTCTACATGACCGACGTCGATAGCCTTATAACCAGTATTGGTCACCAACCAATACTATTTAACCTACATTTTTCCCACTTTGGCCTACAAATGTTACTTCCCTAATACCTCGTAACCTCACCAACACCTATTACACCCTACCCACTAGCCTAAACTACTTATGCATTACCATAATTGTGTTTAGGGACATGTTATTTACCTATACCTTGGCCTTACCCATGCCATGACCTATATACCTTGACCTAAACCATTTTTTGTGACCTTTGAACTTGTGTACTTGTTATACCTTGTGATGTTATTACTTGTGTTGTTTTACCTAATGACCTTACCTTGCCTATTATCGTGTTGTTTATCCTAACCAAACATTCAGTGTGTCAAATCATATCTAAACATTCCTGCACCTAACCTACGTTGTGTTTTCAGACCATATCCTACACCCTACATACCTAAATCACTTCAACCTTGTTTGGATAAACCTATCGACCTTGGACGATGTAGAGTTTGTAAACTCTTCAACCTGGTACCATGTCACATTCTATACATGTGCGTATGTTCAATTTCTATTACCTATTACCCGATTTGACCATCACCCATTACCCAAATTTCCCATACCCTTACCCATAACCCAACTACCTTAACTTTCATCACCTAAACATTTATCAAACCACTCACAGACTCTGTCTCACACCTCGTCAACTCCTGTTTTTATGGGGGATCACCTCCACCCATACTTAGGGCAACACCACTCTCATTTATATTTGGGGAAACCACTTCTTTTTTTTTCCACCGTCGCTTATTGATACAAGCCATGCAAAAAAAAGGGGAAAATTTAGACACAAAAATTAGGTCATACTTCCCTTAAAACCTCATTCATTAAATTAACCATGTCCTACCCATTCATATCCCCTCCTGCACATGTTAATTGAATTAATTATCTTAATTAAATTAATTAATATCCTCACATAACCACATCACCTAGCCAACTCACTTAGTCACCTCACTCAAATGACCCACTCAAACCTCATTAATGACCTAAGACCAAGTCTAAGCATATACTAACCAACTAGGACTTAGTCTAAACTTGGACTTAACTCTTATTAACAAACCTAAAAATAACCCTATGTATCTTTCCATTATCCATCACTCAAGACTTGGAAGAAGGTTGGAGAGCACTCCAAAAATAGCAAAAACCTATCTATTTTTGGCCAACCTAGATATTCCTGTGTTGAACAACATCGGTTATATCTCAACCGATGATGGTCACCTAACCGTTGTCGGTTATGTTAAATACATTTCCCAAATCCTTTTCCTAGGTTGGTCATTCAATTCAGGATATCATACAAATAGATACTTGGATCACTCAAATTTATTGAGCACTCAAGAAAATGAAGACACACAGGAGCACTACCAACACCACTCACCATCCATCATCCTCTTCATGATCATAGATTCACAACAGAGAGGAACAGAGATTCAAAATGTTGTGGTATGAATACAATTACTCTTCTCTCCTGATCTCTACCATCACCGTCCTCATCACCTATGTTCTCCAAATATACTTTTTAGTAAGTACCTAACACCTCTTCATTTAACTATGTTTTCTTTAAGAAATATTTATTATTCATCTTAGTAATTTATCTTTCTCCATAGCCATATACTTCCTTTCTCCCACAAACCTATCACCTTACCATACTTGGCCCTTTCACATATTTTTACCCTCTTCTAATCATCCTTGAGTCTTCAAGACCATTTTACGACATCACCACACCATTTCAAACCTTTGTGCAATCACAGGGGGTATGAAAAATCAATTCTAACAACTTTATGCTAATTACCCCTATTGACACTAGTTAGCTAACTGACATTGGTCATTTTTCTTAATCAACATCGACCATACAACTAACATTGGTTATTGTGTCATGTAATATAGCTTAGACCAGTGAGATAAATACCCACTTCCCAATATCCCAGAACCATTCTTAATCTTTACAAGACCTTACCCAAACTTGCAACTCAACACCAGCCAATCACATGACCCATTTTGACCTCAATTACCTTTTACCTCACCTTTCTTATTGTTTTATACGAGATACCTAAATCATTTCAATTTCAATAGGATTTTTACTTCATGTATGATTTAACTAGCATTAATACTATGATATAAAGGTGAATTGAAAGTCTGTTCAAGAAGTATCACACTTCTCAGATCTAGCTTCTACTAGGAATTCCACTCATTATTTTGTTTAACTCTATCTGGTGGTATTATTTTTGAAATTATAGGTAGTTACTCCTAGCCAAAAGGGAGCTCTCGCAATCAAATTAGATCAGTAAATTAGAATTCGTGCACAACCTTCAATCAACATTACAAATAGGTATTCCTTGTTGGCCTACTACCCCTATCTATTTCTTTAATTTGCTAAGAATCCAGTGAAACAAGGAACAAGTTAAGAAAATTGGGTCTTTTGGGGAAAGACATTAGGAAATGCATGTTCCAAAGAAGTTATTCCCATTTTTCGAGGGTTTCAGGAGCCTTGTGAAGTTTTGGGAGATCATATCAAAGGAATAATAAATATAACATATCCTAATTCATGGTGCAATAATCAAAATAAAATTTTGGGAGGATAAATGTGGAAAACCACCCATTAATACAACATAAGAGTATTTCTACAATGTGAAACTTTCTTAAAGTGTTCCAAACACCTTAGGAATATTTAGAATCCTAACCAAATGTCAAATTTTATTTCATTGTATCCTCTTCATTGTACATGTGTTATATTTTCTCATACTCGTTTTGGAGTCTGGTTACTACTCTACTTAATAGTGCACACATGTAGGGAAAAGTGGGAAATGAACTAAAATGTAAAACTTAAATATGAATCAGGTCTTAAAAATTATGGTAATGGAATCATTGTGTCCTTTGGAGTAAAAATCATATACTTTTTTCCATCTAAACTCCATGTATTTCTGTCAGGCCAGAAAATTCACTCCTTACTCTATTTTCATATTGAAGATTGATGAAATAAACATTCCAATAATATTGGGTGGGATTTTGGAAGCTTAATGTCCATTTTTCCCTTGGTGAAAGTTTACATGGGATCCACCAAAGTGTGTTATCCCATTGAGTATTATATTTTGTCACTTAAAGTGACAACTTAAGTGGTTAGAAGGTACTATAAAATCACCTTTTTTTACTTTTGGCCACTTTTTCATTAATGGATTACCCATGGAATCCTTTTTAATGTGTTATTTACCTTATTACCTTTATCTAAAATTATAAGGAAACATGGGGGACATAAAAAAAAATCCCCCTATGGGGGTAATTTTTTCTCACTTAAAAGTGACAACTTGGGTGATAGAAACATGTTAACAACTCACAATTTTAACCAAATTTTTCTCAATACTCATGAATAAAACACCCATGTTATATTTTGGGGGGGGTTATTCCCCTTTCCCCCATATTTTTTAGGGTACAACCACACACCTACAACATCCACTAGACCTAGGTTAGCTTACTTGAGTTTAATATTAGTTAAGGTGTGCAAATGAGAGGGAAAACAATTTTGAAAGGGGGAAAACCATTTTTAATTCAACACTTAACCAATTTTGAGATCATTTTTTTAATTTAATCTCCTCCATTTCTATTAGTATGTTTTTATGCTACCATAAATTATTCAAACATCATTTGTGTCAAAATGTTATTTTGCTCATATCTCTCAAACCCCATGTCCATTTGCTATGAGATTTTAACTGTAGCTTCCTTAAAAAAACGTATTTAAGAAGAGTATTTACATGCCTCCAATGATTTAATATATAGTTTTATACATACATTTGAAATATTCATCCATGACGACTCATGTTTCATATCTACAAAAATTTGACATTTGAAATCCTCCAAAAATTGGAGCAAAGTCTCCTTGTGAATTAAGAAAACTTTTTAGACTTATTTCATTCCAATACGACACCAAGAAAATCCACTAATAAAAATTATAATCCTTCATAATCCTCACTACTATAAATATTAAGTGTTTCAAATAGTTCATTCTCAAATTTTCTATTACCCCTTGAACATTAGGGAAACTCAAAAGTGTAAAATTAAGTAATTAGTAACTAAAATGGACTTCTCAAAATAAAAATTACTCAAAATAGTAAGTGTCAAGATATTGGTCAATAAAAAAGGAATTTGAGCCTCTCATACTTAAGAAAGAGAACCTTGATATGTTTAAAATAGTGTAGAGATTCATATTGTCTTAAAAAATCCATGATTTCACATTATGCACTTTCCGTTGAATTATGGCTCAGGCAGAAAGGAAGCCCTCTTGGTTACCTAAATTTGGTCTCAAAGTGTTTCTAATATCATAAAATGGGTGGATCAAAATTTTGAATCATTCTTCATTTAGTATCTCCCCTTCACCTATCTCATATCAGAGGATATTATTTGTGTGCTTCATTGCGTATCACAAGACAACATAGTCATTTGGTGACAAGATCACAAAGATCACCTTATGTGAGTAAGTTGTCTAATTATGAACACCATGTGTATCAAATAAAATAAATATCAAAGGGACATAGAAATGTTTCATAAATTATAAGATTACATTATTTGGCTATGTAATTTGATCATTTAGAGGAATCCCCAAAGATGGGGTTTGGGAAAGACCGAATGTACAAGGAGGCTTCATCAAGGTCAGAGAGTGGTCAAAGGATCACGATTTCATTGGAGTGCATCTCTACAAATTACCTTAGAGATTTTTCATCCTACTTCATTACACATATCTTCTTTCTTTTTTCTCTCTCCAGTTTATAATTCTTCATTTTAAGTTATACTTTATGGATATTTCATCATATTGACTTAAGTGACCATTGCAATTATTTATTGTAAAAGTCCCCTTTTCATTAATAAGAAAGGGGATTATTTTATTTTGTAGAGGAATGTAAAAGGTCACAAATGGTGGGACTATGAAAGGTCATGTAGGGGGGTAGATGAAGAGACAAATTATGAATTTATAAATTAGAATGGCTTCTCCATTACAAAGGGTTATATTTTCTTAGTTGATATCTCCCATTTACTTACTACAAGTAAGAAACTACAATTCCTCTATCTCCTTAAATTTGTTTTTCCTCTTCATCTCAACTTTACTCCATGATCATGGTTACTTACATAATATTATGTAAAAAAACTTGGATTTATTTATGTTTTGTTCCTCTTTCCTTGATATGGTGTCTTTTCATTAATAACTTATAAATATTTTGGTCTTATGTCAATAAAATCAGCTTGTTATTTATTGAGTAAAACCCCATTTTCAGTTTCTCCTCTCTCTCCATACACACACCTTTCCTCCACTTCCTTTTACATAAAAAATTAGTGGAGTATTCCTATGTGATATCGGTTCAAAATGTGACCCACAATTGTTAGAGTAGAGTAAATATTTCTAATTTTCAATAAACACTCTGGGACTAGGTCCCTCTTCTTAGGAATGGGGAAGCTCAATTTATTGAAAATAAGAAATATTTACACTAATATAACCATAATGGGTTGCTTTTTAACTGGGGATCACACATGAATACTCCACTAAACCCATGTGTAAAAGGATGTAGAGGAAAGGTATGTGTATAGAGGGGAGAAAGTTAGAAGGGGTTTTTACTTAATAAATAACAAGTGGAGTTTATTGAAATAAAAATAGAATATTTCCAAGTTAACAATGAAAATACACCATGTCAAGGAAAGAGGAACAAAAAATAAATAAATCCAAGTTCATTTATATAATATTACATAAGTAACCATGTTCATGGAGTAAAGTTGAGATGGAGAAGAAAACATAAGACAAGGAGATAGAATAAATATAGTTTCTTGCTTGTAATAAGACAATGGGAACTATCAACCAATAAAATATAACCCTTTGGAATAGAGAAGCCATTCCAATTTATAGTTTTACAATATGTCTCTTCATCTACCCCCCACATGACCTTTCATAGTCTCACCACTTGTGACCTTTCACATTCATCTAAGAAAGAAAAATAAGCCCCTTTCTTATTAATGAAAAGGGAATTTTTATAATGAAAAATTACAATGGTCACTTAAGTGAATAGGAAGAAAGAGCCATAAATCAAAATTTAAAATGGAGAATCAGAAAGTAGAGAGAGAGAGAGAGAGAAGAGATGCATAAAAAAAAAGATGAAGAATCTCTAAGGTACTTTGTAGAGATGCAGTCTAGTGAAATCCTTATCCTTTGATCACTATCTGAACTTGATGAATCCTCCTAGTGCAATCACTCTTTCCCAAAGCTCCTCTTTTGGGATTCCTCAAAATGATCAACTTCCATAGCCTGGTCAGGTAATCATGAAATCTTAGAAACATTTTCATATCCCTATGATATTTATTGCATTTGATACACTTGGTGTTCATAATAAGATAACTTGTTCGCATGGGGTGATCTTGGTGATCATGTCACCAAGTGACCATGCTATCTTGTGAGACACAATGAAGAAATTAACCAACATCCTTTGATCTGATATGGGTGTAGGAGAGAGACTGAGTGAATAATGCTTCGAAATCTTTATCCACCCATCTAATTAGATGATAAAAAATTTGAGACCAAATTTAGGGAACCGAGAGGGCTTCTCTTCTGCTTGAGCCATAATTTAACTAAAAGTGTATAGTTTGAAATCATGGATTTTTCAAGTCAATCTGAAGCTCTGAATTGTTTAAAACATATTCAGGTGCTCTTTTTTAAGTATGAGAGGCTCATCATATTTATTTCTTGAACAATATTTTGACACTTACTATTATTAGTAAGCCTTATTTTGAGAATTCTAGTTTAGTTACTAGTTGTTTAATTTGACACTTTTGATTTTCCCTGATGTTTAAGGGGTAATGGAAACTATGAGAATGAACTGTTTACAAAACACACTATTTATAGCAGTGAGGATTAGGAATGATTACAATTTATATAAGTGGTTCTTTCTAGTGTTGGATTGGAATGAAACCAATCTTAAAAGTTTTCTTAATTCACAAGGAGGCTTTGCTCCAATTTTTGGAGGA
Organism: Taxus chinensis; assembly: GCA_019776745.2. Classification (NCBI taxonomy): domain Eukaryota; kingdom Viridiplantae; phylum Streptophyta; class Pinopsida; order Cupressales; family Taxaceae; genus Taxus; species Taxus chinensis. Next base: position 511,670,118 of record CM034146.1, on the reverse strand, counting down.
TTTCAATTGCCAAGTTTTTGTAGATCTAAAAAAAAGAGTTTTTATGGTTAAATATTTCAAATAGTTATATAAAATGATATAGAGAATCAATTGAGGAATGTAAATAATATTCTTAAAGGTGTTTTTGAAAGGAAGCTACAGTTAAAATCTCATGGAAAATGGACATGGGGTTTGGGAGACATGAGTAAAAGAAGGTTTTTGCAAGGAGGATGTCTAAAGAAATTTTGGTAGCATAACAACATACCAGCAGCAATGGAGGAGAGGAAATAACAAAAATGAGCTAAAAAATGGTTAAATTTTTAATAAAAATGGTTTTCCACTTTCAAAATTGTTTTCCCTCCCATTTTCAGACCTAAAATCATATTAAACTCAAGAAAGATAACTCATGTTTGGTGGAGGTTGGAGGTGTGGTTACACCCTCAAAATAGGGGGGAAAGAAAAAAGGTACATTACCACTCTAAAATGCACCATGGGTGCTTACTTCATGAGGATGGGGCTAAATTTGGTGAAATTTTTTATTTGTTAACATGTTTCTAACACCCAAGTTGTCACTTTTAAGCAGCTAAAATTTTCCTCCATAGGTGGAGCACATTTTTGTGTCCCTCATATTCCCTTAGTAGATGAGAAAAGGGGAAAGGGGTTATCACAGATTTAGAAGGCCTCCATGGGTCATCCAATCAAGAAAAATTGGGAAAAAGTCAGAAAAAGTGAGTTTATAACACCTTATGACCACTAAATTTTTCACTTTCAGTGAAAAAACATAGTATTCAATAGGGGAGCATGAATTAGTTTCCCCCATGTCCCCTTGAACCAAGGGAAAAAGGGAAAAAGGAACATCAAGCCTCCAAAACCTTGCCTAAGCTCCTTGGAATGTTGATGTCATCAATCTTCAATATGAATAAGACTAAGGAGTGAAATTTTTGGCCTAATAACAATACATGGAGATTGAAGGGCCAACCTTATATGATTTTGAGTCCATTCCCACCATTTTCAAGACATAATTCAACTTAAAAAATTATTTTTGAATCCATTTTCCATTTTTTCCTATGTGTGTGTACTAGTAAGTGGAGTTACCACCATATTCTAAAATGAGTATGAATAAATATAATAAATGTACCATGAAAGGATCTAATGCACTCTATTTTGACCTTTGGTTAGGCTACTAAATTTTCCCAAGGTGTCTGAAACCATTTGAGTAAGTTCCACATTTTTATACTCCCAAAATCTTATTTTGATTATAAGATCTTTTAGATTTCTAATGAATGTGATATGATTTCCCAAGACTTCACAAAGTTATTAAAACCATTCAAACAAGGTGACTAGATTCTTTGGAACATGCATTTCCCAGTTCCTTGCCCAAAAATACTTGGTTTTTCTTAACTTTTTCCCAACATAAATTATTTCCACAAAATATTCCTAAAATTCTTAAAAGTCCTTGGAAAAATTATTTTCCCATACAACTCCCATATGGTTTAAATTTTCCCAGTAAGCTTCTATGGGATGTCCTCCTGTGACAAACAGACCAAAAATAGCCCTTTTGAAGCCTTTGGAAATATTGTTCTTTCTTAGATCTCAATAGCTTAAAGAATCAAGACAAGTACACTTATTTTCACATGAAACACACTTGAAAATTATGTTATCATATTCCTCTCATCCAAAATGAGTACTATTCAGAGGAAAGGTTTACATTGATTAGGAAAGGGTATTTCAAGCATGAGTTTGGTTGTCATGACCAAAATTTTAAATTTTGCATGCTAGACATTTATCATGACAACAATTGGATCTTACTAGGGATTTGTTTTGAATTATACAAAGGAAAAATGGAACAAGCATAAACCTCAATTATCTTGTAAGGGAGAATACCAATGCCTTATCCATTGGGAAAATAAAGTCACATAGTACATAAGCAAGAATAACTAAAACAAACACACAACAGAAAGGGAAACACACCACACAATAGGTAACAACAACCTAAATCACCTATGGTACATGTAAGAGACATCCCACTTTCACTGCATTATTTTTTCCTCTTTGTATGTTACTAGTGTATGGGTAGCACTGAATGAATTTTTTATGCCAACCTATTGACTGGTTCAATGAATTATGACCCCATTCTCAAATTCTTTGGAAAGATAGGTGTTGCAGGAGGTCTTGAGGTACCTAAAAGGAAGAATATTACATGTATCCTATTGAAAAAGTCAACATGACTCATTTTGTAACTAAAGAACACTATGAATAGCTCAATTTTCTTACTTCCTTTTACTTCCATCTCATGTTTCCAATCAATTGTTACATTCACTCTTGCTTTTGATGTCACATTTTCCATTTTAACATCACCACAAGACTGATTCTTGACCACTATAGGATTGCTATGTTCACAACTAGCCTCGTGTTCTCCATTGGGTAATTGTTCATGGTTTTCCATGTTCTCCATGACTATTATTTCCGTAGAAATATTCTTGATAGGTGTTTTGAAATTTTCAACATCAGCATATACCTATTGTTGATTTATGCTTAAAAAATACTCTAGTTGTTTCTCTTTCCCACATATTGACTCATTATTGAACTCAAAATCACTCTTTGTGATGGAGGAACTATACTCATGGATGAAAACATTGACAGGAAATTAAAGAATTTATTTTTAATTCCATTCATCATGAATACAATAAAATTCAAAAAATGGGAAAGAGAAGGACTCATCTTCACATTCATACTCATCAACCAATATTTAAAGGGGGACATTGAGCTCTTCCAATTTTTTAATTTTGTTATTGGACATTTGTGCATCAAATTAAGAATCAAAACTAGACTCATACGTATCTTGCATATTCATAACATAGGTCAGGATTTCAAGATTGAGTTAACGATCTTTAGTTTCTTCTCTGGCCTTTAAAATATCTTGGATAGATTCCTTCTTTAAATTTTCACCGTACTTACCTTCACATTCATTTAAAAAGTCCTCACATTGGATCTCAAAGAGATGATTGCAAACCTAGAAATCATATGGACATAAGTCATTTGAAAAATCCTCTTTCTCATGATCCCCATTAATGATCATTTTGGTTTTTCTTCTTGCAAGTCAAGACATACCTTCTCTTCATTATTTTCAAATAGAGATATAATATCCATGTTAAATGGGAAGGCCACATTTTCCAGTTCAGGATCTACCAAATTATCCTCATGTTCCTTGAATGGCTCGATCACCTTTGAGAAATCTTCCATCAAGATAAGAATTTTGGCATTTTCTTCAGAAGTTATGAAAATTTTATAACCCTTTGAATCTTGATAGATAATGTCTACATTTGGGTCATTTTCCCTTTGAACAGTATATTTCATCTTTCATATTAAAAGTAACTTCATAATGGTACCTTTGACTAGTATATGGTGACATATGACTAATCCATATTTTTATCTCCACTAATATCTCTATGGAAGCTTTGGCTCAATAACATATTATATGCAACTGGAATGTCTGCCACTAGTATTTTTTCATTGACCTTATTATCAAGAAATTCCACAAGTGCTACATGAGCATTGTTGACTTGAACAATAAGTGGTACTTCTTTTATCTCCATGGAATAGTACTTACCAAGAAATAGGGATGAGAGTGATGTCAAGTGCATGTGTAATTTTTGTAGGCATGATGTTATTCGAGGTGCTAAAGTAAACAATACATTTATTTAATTTGTATCTATTAAATATAAACAATAGGTAGAATGGTTCAATTTTTCCAAAAGAGGAAGATGTGGAGAAAATAAGTTTTTGAGATGCAACATTTCTAGGATTAGGAAATACATCTTTTGAAACGAGTTCTATGGGACATGATTTTGAATTAATTCCTTTAATAAACTGGACAAGTTTATCAAATTACTTGGGATGAGTTCTCAAATACTCAAATTCATAATTTTGGACTTTTTAATCCTTAACATGCTCAATTATATCAAAATGAGACTCAAAGGAGGATGAAGGTGTAGATACAATAGTGAGATTATGACTACTTTTTAGAATGACATTGATACTATTTTTATTCATATCATTACATTTGAATGTAGAAATGAGGGGAGAACTTCGACAAGGAGAGATAGACTTACCCATATTAGAAGATGGAGAGGGCATCAATGATCCTCCTTTTGTTATTATTTTTTGTAGAGTTGTCACTTGAAGATATTTAAATTTTTAAGAATTATCTCTCTCTTAATCCTTCAAATGGGTGAACACGACATAAGGATGACTATTTATATCAGCAATGGTTTCATCATCTTCATCATCTAAAGAAGGGGTATATTAACAAAAACCAATGTTTCAACAAAATCAATCTCATCAATGGCCAAAACTCCCTCATAATTTTCATATTCAGTTTGAGCTTCATCATACTCTTCTTTGGGCCTTGCTTCACATGTGGCATTAACAGGACGTGCTTCAAGTTCTAATATTATTTTTCCTCCACCTATTATTTTTCTATTCTGATTTTGTTTTTTGTTTTGATAACCTCCCCTTAGAAAGGTCACTTGTTCAGGTTGTTTCTTCAATGAAATCACATCACTAGCCAATTTTTGAACTTGAGAATTAGTAGCACCTTCTTTGGAGGTTTGAACCTTTTTCTTACTATTTGTATTCTTCATTTTCCTAGACAAAATGATATCATATTATATTTCAATGGTATGTTCTTGGGCATTTTCAAGACTTCGAGGTTTAGATCTCTGCGGGATAAATCCGACTTCAGTAAATTATGTAATTATGAAGAATATATTTTTGTTATCCTCAGATGGTAAAGCTTCCATAGGTTTTCTTTTCAAAAATTTGTTGAACTGGGCTACAAAATATCTCATGATTTCATTTGATTATTTATTCATTTGGACCAATTAAACAAGAATATCTTAAGATTCTTCAGATGATTTAAATATCACTTTGAATCTGATTCTGATATCATTCCAATTTTTTATGGATTGAGAGGGAAAGATGTAGAACCATTTAGTTGCTTTCTCTTGAAGTTACTCCATGAACAACCTTACTATAAAATATTCATCTTAAACTCCAAGAACTCCACATGGAGTGATGAAAGTTACAATATGTTCTTCAGAAAGTTGAGTTCCATCATCTTTTAATTTGAGAAAAATCTTATAGGACCCCTTTGGTAATTCATGGAGATGTGGTGTAAGATAAATCGGAATAGTATTCCTTCCCCATGGAACAAGTGGTTGAGGTTATTAAATTTATTCTTATACTCCTTCTTTTGGGAGAAGAATCACTATCAATGGTGCAACTGGAGATTCAGGAGGAGTATCAATTATATTTCATGTTGTATCACTCAATGTACCAAATGAAGATGATACTTGAGAGAAGTAATATGGATTATTTTAGATATGATATTGTTATATTTGAAGATATTATAACTTTGGATTGGTAATACCTCTCAATCTATCCAATCTAGTGTATCTCATTTCAACCATCTTGTGAGAAAATCTGCACCAAGAATGTAAAACAACACAAATGAAAACAACATTGGCTTTCAAACATCAAGTTTCATGTTTTTTTAGATTTTTTTGTTTTTAACTTTTTATGGATTTGGTATATCTTATTTTTAGGATTTTTTGGATCATTATAGGGTGCAAGATAGAAAAAAATTCCCGACATTGGACACCAAAAATGTTGTAAAAATAATGTATTGCAAGGAAAAATTAGGGGTTTTCACAAATGCTCTGGAACTAGGTCCCTCTTCTTAGGAATGAGGTATCTCCATTTATTTAAAATAGTGAATTTTTACACTACTATACCCATCATGGGTGGAATTTTGACTAAGGATCAAACAAGATGTTATGTGACTAAATCCTTGAAGCTTTTCAAGCATTAAAGACTTGTTGGATTATTAAAGACAAGTTTGATTTGTGATTAACAAAGATAATATAATAAGGCTATTGTCTTAATATGGGAATGAATATCCTGAGCATTTGATTAAAGATGCTTAATTTAACTTATGAAAAGGTTTGGAAACCATTTTGTTGGTTCGTAACCACATGTGATGTATTATAAAAGGGATATACATGTAAAAACATTAAACATGAATACAAGAATGAATACATGAATAATTGAATGAATGAGAGACAAGGAAATGTACTTGTGATTTTGAGAAAGAGAACAATTGTGAACATAGTCTTAAGGACTTTCTGAATTTAGCTTGTGAAAATGAATCCAAGGCTGACCAGGTTACATAAGATGGTGGGTAAGAGAGATGGGTGCCAGTTGTGTCCTAACCGGGGGTACAGAGTATAACCTCATATGGTTCCTAGCCAAGGCAAGGTGAAAATACACGAGGTGTATAGAATTTTCCTTTCATATGCGGCCATATTCTGGTGTCTGTTAATCGATGGATGCATTGGAATGTTATATGAATAATTCTATTTTAGTGTTCTCTCTCTCTCTCTGTGTAATTAGAATTGTGTACTAGAATTCCTTATCCTTGTTCTCTCCTGGCTTTGGAATTCCTAATTATTGATTCAGATAAGTTCTCTCTATATAAACTGTGTAAATTATGTTAAAAAGGCTAATGGAAAGAATTTAATTCTTCTGTTTACTTTAATAAATGAGAAAATGAATGTATTCTATTATGTATATCTTGAAAATATGTGCTTGTGTTATCAGAAATAGTGAATTATAGAAACTAAGTTAATGAAATACAAAATTTTGGATATATATATATATATGTATGTATGTATGTATGTATGTATGTATGTATGTATGTATGTATGTATGTATGTATGTATGTATGTATGTATGTTTAAAGGAAAATATATTTAATTAATGTAAAATAATACTTTTTGTATGTATTTGATTGTTATTAAAGAATAATGTTGCAATTTAATGGTGTTTCAGACTAAATTAACTATTTTTTGGTATTTCATGGTTGTTTATTCTGTGTTATCTATCTTATTTGTTTTTCAGACCTGAAACTCATTAAAATATGGCTCATTCTAAAAACTTCATGTCCGCCTAGAGCCATCTCCCAAAGTTTTGGTGGAATTATGCTACGTATCTAACCATCGCTCATTGGATTATCACCAGTGGCACACTCAGCTTATTCCACCATCTCTTCCTTTGTCAATGTGTCCTCTACCTTTCCTATCAGACCCAAAAGTTCCCTTAGATATTCTTAAGTCTATATTTTTGACTTGACCCCAACGCCAATGAAATATATAATATTATGAATTTCGAGAAAATTGAAATGATCCATGTGCAATTCGGTGTGTAAATTTTTTTTAGATCATTTCTAACTTTTACAAAGCTTTAGCCAATCAGATAAATCCATGTGTTATTATCTTATCAAACTTATTAACTATTGTGAATATTCTAGCCAATGAGAAAGCACCATATAACTTTGTAATTTCAAACCTTTGTCAGTCCTTTCTGAGTGTTACAAAGTACAAACCAAAGATATCACTCCATGTTCTTCATGGATTCAGACTTTAGATTAAAAAAAATATGACCCATGCGAAACCCGAACCAGTAAGATTAAGCCACCGATTTTGTGGTGTTAGTATTTTGTCATTTTTTTCATAATGCGAGCCAGTAGAATTTGTCCATGTTTTTATTTTACATATTGTTTTATTTGTAAGTACCTTGTCAGTGTGTGATAAGTGATCCATTTAGATTAATCCATGTGTATACATATTTTAACGTTATATCTTGTTATTAAATGATCTTTCTTTGTTATCCTACACTCTGGAGTGTGAACTAATAACAAAGCAACATGTATACACTATTTTTGTAATGTCATACTTATATCACCATTTCCAATGAAATTTAGGCACTTTTTTGTCTTGTGTCTTCACAAATCCATCTGTATCCAAAACTTATTTGGTATTTATTTAATTTCGGGACATGAAGTCCGCAAGACAATTTTTTTGGGAGACTTGCAAAATCTTGACATGTGTCTCCGGTCTAACCATAGTTAATTACATTTTAAAGCTTTAATTAACCATACTTATCCATAGCCATAGAATTGAAAGTTCTTATCAGTTTTCTAACAGTAAAATATTCCTATAAATAAAATTAATTTGTGCTAAATTTAATAGACTATCATGTAAAGACGTATAAATCTTCTAAAATTTGACATAATTTCTCAGCTAGCCATATTAGAATGATAGAAAATGTATCAAACTTCTACAATTTGATAATTTGTCAAGAATTGTTAGGATTTTGTCAAGGGAAAAAGTTACATTTCATTTGGTATTAAAACTAATTATCCTCATTAGAGAGGTTTTGTTGTGATGTTGAATGATGAATTATGAGTGCATTATTTGACTTATTATATCATCTATGTGGTTATTGATTTATTCTTAAACATGTTAATTAGTGCATGGGGGATGTCTTATATAGCTATATCCTAGTGAGGTTGATGCATTTCTCTTATTTTTGTTTCATGCAAATTGTTGACCATATAAATTCATACTAATCGCCTTTGTGAGTAACTATGGTGAAATGTGTGGGATAATAGTGAGAATTTACTTCCAATTCTAGGAAGTTGCAATCAAGGAAGCCAAGTCTTTAGCCATTATGCCATCATGGAGGATTTTCCATAACCAACCTACAAACACGAATCTTAGTTTTAGCTATATCATAGGATTTTAATGAGCTTTAATGAGGTTTTTATTGGTTGAATTCGGTGCCTATAATCATGGCACATTTTGTAACTAATTGTGTCTATAAAGACACCTTCTTGGGAACAATTTCATAGTAGTTGTTGATAATATTAGTTTTATAGTATAGTAATCTATCAATCACTATTTACTTTCAATCTCATGCTGAAATATGTCTTGGAACTTGTTTTAATTAATACAGTCGATACCATTTTGAATATGATCTAGTGTTAAGATTACCTCCATCCTAATAAAGATCACGGGCCCACTTGACCAAGGTGATTAGAGGATTTATGTTTCGTGCATGCTCATTATCTCTGACAAGTTCGAGTTTCAATGCTTTTATTAGAATTTTTATCTGGATACAATTATCTATTTGAATGCAATTACTTATTTTCCTACTTCACACATATATCAATTCTGTTATTTCAATTTAGTATGTGTTATTTCAATTCAATGTGTGTATTTCAATTCGGTGTGTGCATTTTGAATTTCATTAGAGTATTTTCTTAGAAAAATGTTATTTCAGTAGCTTACCTGTATTTCATTTCAGTTGTCTAGAATTAAATTTCCTTTCTGTAGATTAGAGGTGGAAACAAAGGAAAAAACACTAACCAAACCCCCCAAAAGGAACCACTAAGACAACTGAGTTGCATAAAACTTCATTACTTGCAACCTAGGACACACAACCCTAGTTTTATAATAACACTGAAAGTTGAATCTGTTGGTTAAATGATTGGAGAATACAACGACCCATCATTTTTTTCACCATTGAAGGGGACACCATAAGCACAACATGTCATTATATTCACGTTACATGTTATGGGTGTTAGTGAAGTTAATCTATACAACCAATAGAATTCCTAGGCCTTGTTTACATGACCTAATGCATAGGCCATAGGACACTCAAAGGAGATTTATACCTCATAATATTTAAATAATATCTCCAAATAGAGCACAAGTAGGGAACACTAAAAGTGACACTAAATCTAATACAATGCATAGGCGAAATTATGAATAGTCTACATCATCTTATTTAGAACTAGAAAAACTTTCAGAAATTGGAGATAATGGGAATGATTTGGATCAACCTTTGGGTAGAACCTTTAATTATCCCATTTTTCTAAATGAGTATGAGGATGCACCCATGAAAAACATATTTCCCTCCATTCTCCCTATCTTTCGAGGAATTTCCACAGAAGACCCAAACCAGTTCTTATTTGAAGTCGAAGTTCTTTGCTAGATATATGACTACAAATAATACAACTAGAAACTCAAAAAATTTCCTTCCACTCTCAAATAATCTACCATAATTTGGTTCATGGGATTTCTCTCTAACTCTATTCATTCATGGTAGGACATGGAGACATCATTTTTGGAAAAATACCAAGACTTACAGGGGAAGAGATATGAGAGAAGTTTTCTTCTAGATAAAGCAAAAATAAGATGAAAACCTGGAAGATTATCTGGAAAAAATCTACTTTCTCCATAGGAGTGGATATGAGTTAAATGTAGAAATCGCTAAGAAATTTTTCCTTAAATAAATCGATGAGGAATCCAAACACTCCCGCCATCTCATGGGAAGAGGTGATGTAAAAAAAATCACCATGGCACAAATTACTGAGTTATGTAGGAGTTACTCTAGAACAAGAGGAGGTATAAGGTGAATGAAGACATTAAATAATGCCCTAGGTACCTCAAAACTTCTTGAAGAAATAGCTAACATGAAAATATACATCCTGTCACAGTTAACATCAACCATAGATGGGCTGAAATCCAAGAACAATGTTGTAAAGGAACCTTTAGATATATATTTTCCTAAATATATTAAGAGATATCCTTTGAGAGAATGGCATTTGGATGTCACAGACATGTTTTTTATTTATGATGTCTTTGACCATGATATCTATCATTGTAATATCCTACCTCAACTAAAAGAAATATTAAATTCCATAACTCAATCTATTGCAGAGGTAAAATTCATGTAGTGATTAGATAACTAGTATTCTTATGTCCCTACACCTTCTAAGAACCCTTGGGTAATGCCATGGTCCACTCAAACTCCTCCACCAACACGGGGACAACCTGACTTGACACCACCAAACTAGGTGACTTATCCACAACCGCCACCATGGGTTCCACTATACAATTAGCAAGGTTGGGCACCACCAACTAATATACCACCATGCTAATCAACCAAGGATGTTTGCACAAAAACAAAAATATTTAATACCCCTACCACAACAAAATTATCAGCAAGGGAAAGTAACAAAAAATCAAATTCCATCCCAGCATGTCTCAAACCCTTAAAAACAACAAAAACTTCAATTAATTAAGTAGGACAGGGTGAGACAATGCATATAAATGCCATTAATAATGTACAACTGAGGTATGGAAGGATAGTAAACAATCCTCCTATTGTTATCATGGAAATACCTGAGCAAAAGTAGCATATACTAAAGGAAAGTGAGGATGTACCTGAGAAAAATAAGGAAACTGAACATGTTCCACAGACACAATCTACCAGGAAATAAAATGTGCATGTAGTTACTTTCCCAAAATGGTTGAGAAAAACACAGAATGAGGAAGAAACAACACTAGTTCAGGAGCTGAAAAAGATGAACATTCAGGTTCCACTTTTGATAAAAATAAGGGAAATTCCTAAGTTAAACTATATCATTAGACATCATTGCATAAAAACACCAGGAAGGAAGAGAAAATACCCAAAAATAGTCAAAGTAGAAGGAAATATAGCTAATCTCATAGCTGGAAGGATTCTTTCAACAAAATATGGGGATTCTGGGAGTACAATCATTACTATTTTTGTGAATGGTTAGTCAATCTCTAACATTTTGGCAGATCTTTGTGTTTCCATCAATGTTATAACAATAGATATGTTTAATATGTTTTCTTTAAAAGGATTACAGCCAACCAATATCATTCTTCAATTGGCATATCAATCTATTATTATACCAGATGGAGTAATTGAGGATTTTATGGTCACTGTTGAATTTTGGGATTATCCTGTAGATTTTATGGTATTACATCCTAAATCTCATAAGTTATGATACCCATTCATCTTAGGGCAGCTCTAGTTAGCTACTGTTGTTGCATACGTTGATTGTAGGTCAAGAAAAATGAGTATTTCGAATGGGAAAAAATAAATAATATTTCATTGTATCCTCCTGCCTAGCCATACGTAGATGTTTGTGAATGTGTATAGGTAGATTTTTTAGATAATAACAATATGATTTCTTCTTATCTATCCACCATTACAGTGAAAAATCATATGGAAGAAATCGTTGAGCCACACACAATGTCTGATGAAAAGGATAGTGTGGCTACGGAAATTAGAATTGTAGCTTTCAAACTGAGGATACATAGACAATTGTTTTGCACTTAGTGGATGATATCACCTTGGTAAGTGGCATTTATATTGGAAATTGTGAAGAAAACTATGATTATCATGAAGAAAATATAGCCACTAATTTCCATTTTCCTTTAGCCAAGATTATATCCCTTGAAAACATGACTATTTTTTGCATACTGCAGCCTCATGTTTATCCCTTGCATTATTTAATTTTTGATACGGAGCTCACCATTCTGAAATATACTAAATAGGTGACTATTGAAATAGGAAAAGAGTTGACCATTGGTAACAATTTAGAAGCTAGTCAAGAGACTATGGTTGTAGATATCTTTAGGGATCATTTAAAAGCCTTTTCTTGGGACTATACTGACATGAAAGGGATTCATCCAAGCATCTGCACACATCACATTTACATTGAGGATGTTAAACTTGTTGGGCAGCCATAATGAATAATTAATCAAGCACTTAGATACATTGTCAAAAATGAGATAGAAACACTGTTGAGGGTAGGATTCATCTATCCTATATCTAATAGTCACTGGGTATCACTGCTATTTATAGTTCCCAAGAAAAATGGTAAGTGGAGAATCTACATAGACTATAGGGAACTTAATAAAGCCACGAGGAAAAATTACTTTCCCCTACCCTTTATTGATCAGGTTTTGGACAATTTGGTAGGAAAGAAATAGTTCTCCTTCTTATATGGGTTCAGTGGATATAACCAAATCAGTATAGCACCTGATGACCAGGATAAGACCACCTTCACTTTTCCTTTGGGTAAATTTGCATATAGAGTTCTACCATTTAGAATTTTTAACACACCTAATACCTTTCAGAGAGTAGTTTTGGCCATTTTTCTAGACCTTACAAATAACTGTGTCGGAGTTTATATGAATGAATTTACTGTCCACAAGTCAAATTTTGAAGAATCTTTGAATAATCTTAAAAAAGAGTTAACTAGATGTAAGCAACACAAAATTTCGTTAAGTCATGAAAAATGTTTGATAATGGTTGATCAAGTAATTGCCTTGGGTCATCATATTTCTTCCAAATGTATAAAGGTTGATCCTATAAAGATAGAAGTAATTGTTAAACTTCCTAAGACAACAAATCAGACTGATATCAAGAGTTTCCTTGGACATGCAAGGTACTATAGGTGGCTCATAAAAGGTTTCAGTAAAAGTTTTACACCCATGTTTTCTTTGTTGGAAAAATATTGTGTCTTTGAATGGTCTTATCAATGTCAGTAGGATTTTGAAGTTCTCAAGGATAAATTAACCACTGCTCTAGTTTTGAGAGGACCTAATTAGGGACAACCTTTCCATATTCACATTGATGCTTCTAACACAACCCTGGGAGATGTTCTTAGATAAAAGTATGAGGAAGACCAGATGTATGCCATTTATTTCAACAACAAAAATCTGACCCCCCTTGAGAGAAATTACACCACTACGGAAAAAGAATTTTTGGTTGTTTTTTACTCTCTGAATAAATTTAGACATTATATTACTGGATATAAAATCTTTGTGTATACTGATCATTTAGCTATAAGATATTTGATGAATAAACTAGTAGTAGGGGGTAGAATTATTCAATGGTTACTTATTTTGTAGGAATTTAACTTGAGTATAATTGATAAGCCTGAAAAGGAAAATGTTGTTGCCGAATTTCTATCTAGATTGAATGTTTCAGGAGAAGAGGATGCAATCTAAGATCACTTTCTGAATGAGCACTTGTTTGCAGTATCAACACAACCTCCATGGTTTTTTGATCTTGCTAACTACCTAACTACATGGAAGTTTCCAACCTACTTTACTGATAAAGAATGAAGAAGATTAGTTAAAAATAATGCTACGTACAAATGGTGTAATGGGATTCTATTTAAATTTTTTCCTGATATGGTTCTTCACAGGTGTGTTTTAGAGGATGAAGTGTATGACATGTTGTAAGCTTTTCATGATGAGCCTAGAGGAGGACATTACTTAGTCAAGAGGATAATTCATAAGGTCTTTGGAGCAGGGTACTATTAGCCCTCTCTTCACAAATTTTTCAAGAAATACATGTTACAGTGTGATGCATGTCATAGAATGGGGAATCCTACATTGTCCACTGAAATTCCCCTTAATCCTCAATTGGTCTTAGGACCATTTGAGAAGTGGAGAATTTATTTCATTATACTGTTTTATCCCCCATCCCATGGAAAAGAGTACTTATTGGTGTGCACTGATTATATCACGAAATGGGCTGAGGTTTAAGCTTTGGCATCTACCAATGAGGATGTTGTAGTTGAAGTTTTTATAACAGGATTATGTTGATATTTGGTGCCCATAGATTTGATCAAGGGCCTCAATTCCTATCTAACATGACTGAAGCCTTCCTATAAATCTACCGAACCAAGCATCGGAAATCATCACCATAACACCCCCAATCCAATGGGTAGGTGGAAGTCACAAACCGAGAGTTGGAGAACATTTTAACTAAGGTTGTCAATGCAGACAAGAATAACTAGGTACCGGAATTTCCAAAAGTAGTTTGGGCCTATAACACAACCTAGAAGACCACTACTAGTTTTTCCCCATATGAACTAGTGTATGGGAAGAATCCATTGTTACCATTTGAGTTTGAATTACAGACTTGGAGGATAACAATGAAATTTGGAATTGATCTGGATAAAACACAACATGAGAGAGTAAGATAACTAAATGAACTGGATGAAATGAGGATGGAGGCATAATAACAAATTAAAATTCTTCAACACCAAATAAAATCCTAACTTGATGCTCGTATCAAGCACAAAAATTTTAATGAAGGATATTGGGTCTTTATTTTTTACTCAAAGTAATAACATTTCAAAGGCAAGTTGAGAACAAGATGGTTGGGACCCTACCAAATCAAAAAGGTTTTTGATAACAACTTTGTGAGATTACTGTCGATTGATGGAGACAAAAGAAATATTCTAGTGAATGTACATCGATTAAGGATGTATCAGTGTCCCTTGAATAAGGATACTTTCACCAAGTATATGATTCTATGTGAAGGAATGGATTTAGTGGAAGAGTTTGGATCTTCTCGCCAAGAATATTTGTTTTTGAATTCAAATAAAGGGAGATGATCATGATTTTGATCTTCTTTCCCTTAGATTGTAGTTTTTTGTGTTTATTTCATGCTTTCAATAAAGGTTAGGGATGTTAACTATTAGAATTTACATTAATTACATTTATTATGTGAGCACAAGAAGTGGAATTATATGGATATCAGAAAGCTGAGCTAGTAGGGGTAAGTGCATTCTTCCTTGCTATAGATATTATCTTTTTAAACACCCCCATTACATTTATTTAACATGATTAAATCAAAACACAATTTTCAATGCATTTATTGTGGGCATAAATCAAAATCTCATGCCAAAGCATGGGGTGTAATAAATAATAATGAGAAAATAAACCGCATGTTTCACTTTACTATGGAAAAAATAAGTGGTTTTGTGAAGAGGAGAAGTGGCATTATCATTCATGATGATAGGATGTGGGTTATGTAATGAATTAAACCTTGCTATATGAATTAAGTCGTATCAACTTTTTTAGCCGCCAAACTTACACCGACTCAATGTCAATTAAGAGTTTTGAGTATAGTTTGGACTACCATTACCAATATTTCACACCATTGTTCTATGTTCTTCTCATAAAATATCTACCATTTTGTTATAACACTATCCAGATTTTTCTAACACCATGAGACAAAATAAAAATTTAGAACCTAAATCTACGGAGCTCTTCCTATGTAATGTTTCCATCTCACAAGTGTTCCATGACTCAGGTTAGTTGGAATTCATTAGAATGTTTGAAGGTTTTGATGAAGACCTGGTTGATGAATTCATTTTAAATTTTGAAGTGACATATTCAAAAATAGGGGGTAAAAGAGTTGAGATAAAAAAATCATATCCAGACTTCCATATTTTGGACTAAAAATTATTACGAATTCCCTACTAAAATATTTTATACCCTTATTTCATGATCAAGGGGAAGCTATGCCAGAGATAATACTCACTCTCTAGGGTATTCAAAAATGGATTAAGTGGGAGAGTTTTCTAGGTCACTGGAAAGAGGTAGCTAAATGGGTTAATAGATAAATTATCTATGACGGGAAGCCATCAGTACTCAAATGTGATACATTAAAAATCCTGACTCACCTAAAGAAGGGTCACACAAACCCTAAACTTAGGTTTAATCTACCAAAATATCTTGTTGCAGTTGTTATAAAAGTGGGTCAAAAATACAAGAATAGAGCTGGTAAGGCTGCCCTCAAACACTCAGGACTCATCCATTTGATCTATACACATCATGTGTTTTACAGGCCACCCAATCCTCTAACCCTCAAATTTCCAAGAAAAAGGTTACCCCACCTACATCTGTTGCTACTTCATCTAGACCCATAAGGTCTTCTAATTTTAAGAAATAAGTAATTCCTCAGTCTGCACCATCCCTTATGGATTCCACCCCAATTATAGAAGAGATTGTTCAAACTAATATTCCTTCTAATTTGAAAAATCAGTCAAATTTTGATGAGTTTACAATAACAATTCCATAGCATAAGAGCCCACGTGATGATATTCTTGATGTTCCTGCAACTCCAAAAGATTTTATGCCATGCATTCTTGCAGCTCTGGAAACTAAGTCTAAAGGTTCAGAAATGCCTGTAGCACTAGAAATATAGACCAGAGATACATAAACTATTGCAATGGAGATTTGTGGTTAGGAACCACATGGAGATGAGGTTTTGAGGTGTTACCAAGATGAAATTACCTCTTTGAAAGAGCATTTGAAAGGTATGGAAGAAACTAATTTATCTTTACAAGAAGAATTTGTACAAATAATTATAGAGAAGGTTAAGGAAATTACTACTTTAAAGGTAGAAGTTGGTAGTCTCAAAATACAAAAGAATATTGGTCTCAAAGCATGGAATGATTTATCTACTCATTTTAACAAATTATCCCTTTAAAATAAAGAATTGGCAGAGGAAAACAATAAACTTAACGAAGATATTAAGACCATTACAAGTGATAAAAAGAAGTTAGAATCTATTTTAGACTATGTTTGTCATATGTCTTGCAAACTAGTAGCCTATAGGAAACCCTCCTCTATTTATAGCATGTTTATTCAATAACAGTTTTATGCCTGAAAATTGATAAAGATGTGTAATAGAGAACCCTATGAGGCCCTAGATGCCAGAAATTTCTTGGACATATATCAAAAGTGTACTCCTGAGATTTAGAACTTAATGTGTCAATTTTACCTTCATGATATGCTAGTTAGTAATATTCTTGATTTCTTCATTAATTTGTCTATGAGGGAATTTGAGTTAAATTATTTTCAATCATTGCTTAGAAACCAAATTGTATGGGCTGAGAAAACAAAACTTTTCAATAAGACAACTCGAACTATAGGTTTCTACATCAATCCTTCCCATCACAATAATGTGTCTATGAAGTAATATTTCAGGTCTCTTTACTACCAAGCTGGCATAGGCAAGAATACTTTAGAGACTTTAGAAAAATGTATTTAGGATTTTGAGGTTTACATTCGGCATCATTTTGGTGAAGAATTACAAGCTTATGATAAATGGTGTGATATATTGAGCCTACCATTGAAAATAAGGGAATTGATCTCTCCCCAAAACCTTAGTTGGAGCATGAGGAGGGGTGATTCACTTGTTAAAATCATCCTAGAGTTGTCAGAGAAAGGTGAAAAAGAGTACAATGATAAGTGGATTGGAATGCAGGTGAGGCCACCCCTTATCTTGAGTCCCATGAATACCTGGCAAAATAAATTTTCCTAATCACATGATAGCTCTCCATCATGGGAAGAGGTTATCTTGAATACTTAGGGGTGTAAGGGCATAAAGAAACAATATGCATACCGGTTCAAAGAATATGATATGACACAACAGTTGGGAAAAAGAGTAGGGAAATAATGAGTTTGCATGAGGACATGCAAAAGGTAAAGTGTAGGGGAAATGATGAGTGCATTATTTGACTTATTATATCATCTATGTGGATATTTATTTGTTCTTAAACATGTTAATTAGTGCATGGGTATGTCTTATATAGACATATCCTAGTGAGGTTGATGCATTTCTCTTGTTTTTATTTCATGCAAATTTTTTACTGTATAAATTCCTACTAATCACCTCCGTGAGTAAATGTGGTGACATGTGTAGGATAATAGTGAGCATTTTCTACCAATTTTGGGAATTTACAATCAAGGAAGCCGATTCTTTAGCCATCATGCCATAATGGAGGATTTTCCATAACCAATCTATAAACATGAATCTTGTTTTTAGCTATATCATAGGATTTCAATGAGATTTAATGAGGATATTATTGGTTGAATTGGTTTCCTATAATCATGGAACTTTTTTAACTAGTTATGTCTATAAATACACCTTCTTGAGAACAATTTCATAGTATTTTTGATAATAATAGTTTTACAATATAATAATCTATCAGTTAGTATTTACTTTCAGTTTCATGCTTAAATATGTCTTGGAACTTATTTGAATTAATATAGTCGATTCCTTTTTGAATATCATCTGGTGTTAAGATTACCTCCATCCCAAGGAAGAGCAAGGGCCCACTTAACCAAGGAAACTAGAGGATTTATGTTTCATGTATGCTCGTTATCTCTGATAAGTTCAAGTTTCAATGCTTTGATTAGAATTTTTATCTGGATATAGTTATCTATTTGAATGCAGTTACTTATTTACGTAATTCACACATATCTCAATTATGCTATTTCAATTCAATATGTGTTATTTCAATTCTGATATTTCAATTCATTGTGTGTATTTCAATTTGGTGTCTACATTTTGAATTCCATTAGATTATTTTCTTATGTAAATGTTGTTTCAATTATTTCAGTAGATTACCTATATTTCATTTTAGTAGTTTAGCATTGCATTTCATTTTCGTGGATTAGAGGAGGAAATAAGGGAAAACACACCAACCAAAAACCCCCAAAAAGAACCACCAAGACAACTGAGTTGTATAACACTTCATTGCCTACATCCTAGGACACACATCCTTGGTTTTATAATGACAATGGTAGTTGAATATGTTAGTTAAATGATTTGAGAATACAACGACCCATCAATGATTACTATTTTTAGACAAATATTATGGTGATTTTCTCACAAGGATAAAATTTTGAATATACAAAGAATTGCAGAAAAATCAAATGTAAAGAGTATGGACTCACCAAATGGCATGGATTACAATGAAATGGAGCCCAAAAATCAATTGTTGGGAAGGGAAGTAACTTATTTATTTGAGAAATTATAAACTTTGAAAATTCAATTTCCAAAAGCTATGATTAATAAATCTAATTAGTTGGATAAAATTAATAAGTCTGAAATGAAAATAAGAAAAATAAAACAGACTTTTTTTATGATGATTCTATTTACAATAAAGAAAACGAATCTTCTAATTCTTCTATTTCTTCTGATTCTTCTGATAATAAGAAAGAAATATCAAGCGAGAATTCTAAAGATATACTAAACTTTGCTAGAA
Organism: Taxus chinensis; assembly: GCA_019776745.2. Lineage (NCBI taxonomy): Eukaryota > Viridiplantae > Streptophyta > Pinopsida > Cupressales > Taxaceae > Taxus > Taxus chinensis. The sequence goes on along the minus strand of CM034146.1, from coordinate 511,650,554 downwards.
AAATAAAATTTCCTGAATATTTTGGGGAAGTAAGAACATGGGAACATGCTGAAATTTGGCTATCTAGTTTAGAGAGATATTTTGAATTGCAAAAAACTAATAAGCTAAGAAGGACACAAATAACCTCTTATCAATTGAAAATTGTTGCCCTCGACTGGTGGGAAGACATATTAAGATTTGATAAATTTAAAGCTCATAATTTTTCATGGAGTAAATTTAAGTTGTTCAAAAAAAAGTATTTCTCTGATCATTTCTTACCACAAAAGCAAAATGAATTCTTTGATCTAAAGAAATGTCTAATGTTTTTAACAAGTATAAATAAGATTTTGGTAATTTAAATAGATTTGTTCCTTTCATTTCTAGAACATACACAATTTTCATATTTATAAATATTTTAAGAGAATAATAAAAAGCTAGTGTGTGGTGTGGAAAACCTACTTTAGTAGATGAGGCTACCAAAATTATAGAACAATTTGAAAAATATAAGATTGTAGTTAATCAAAAGAAAAAAGACTATAAGAAAAGGAATTCTAATTTCCATTTTAAGGATAGAAAAAGACAATTTAGTGAAACTGTTAAGTGTAAAAATACTCATATTAGAAATAAACAAGAACATGTTAAATCTCAACCTGAAGAAGTCAAATGTTGGAACTGTGGAGATAACCACTTTGTTAGGGTTTTACCTCAAAGATATAAAAGTTGGGATAGGAATAATAATCATAAAATTGATGATAGATTTAAAAAAGGTAATCAAAATATGAAATTTTATGTTGTTGTTGATATAGGTACAATGCATAAGCAAGTGTCTTTGATTGAAGTAAGAGGGTTTATTAAAAATTAATCCCTTGTTTTCTTGATTAATTATGGTAGTATTCATAGTTTTATATCTCCTAACTTAGTTAAAAATTTGAATTTCTTTTCCAGAAAAATTAAACCAGTAGCTCTAGGATTGGTTGATGGAAGAATAATAAGGCAAACGGGAAGGCAAACGGGAGCTTTGATAGAAAACTTATATTTTTAAATAGATAATATTGTATCTATTGAATCTTTTCATGTGTTGAACTTAGGTCAATATGATGCCATTTTAGGAATGATATGGTTAGAAATGAACCATGCTCTCATTAACTATGAAAATAAACAAGTTTGTATCCAAGATCAATATGCAAATATTCATATTTTGCAAGGAACAAAAAGACAACTAAATTTTAAAACTATTTCTAATGTTCAACTTAAAATAATTATTAAAGAAAAATGTAAAGTTTTTGTGTTGTAATTACTCAAAATGATAAGATTACAGTAGATATTGATGTTCAACTCATAGTCCAACCATTTATGGATGTTTTCCCTCTGATGTAGAAGAATTACCACCTAGAAGATATGTGGAACATGTTATTGATCTTATTCCTAGAGATGAACCATTATCAAAAGAACCTTATAGACAGTCCATACCTAAATTACCTAAGTTAAAAATATAATTGACTGAATTATTAAAGAAGAGAAAAATTAGACCTAGTGTCTCCCCTTAGGGTGCACCAGAGTCATATTTAAAAAAGAAAGATGGTACTATGAGACTGTGTATTGATTATAGACAATTAAATAAGATAAATATTAAGAACAAATATCCTTTGAATAGACTTGATGATTTATTATATCAATTGAATGGTGTTAATTTATTTTTTTCTAAAATTGATTTCCATTCTAGATACCATCAAATTAGAATAAAGGATGTTGATATTACAAAGAATTCTTTTAGGACTATATATGGTCGTTATGAATTTGTTGTTATGCCTTTTTAATTAACCAATGCTCTAGCCACATTCATGACCTTGATGCATGCTGTTTTCAGACATTTTCTAGATGCATTTGTGATTATATTTCTAGATGATATCTTGATTTATTCTAAAAATGAAGAAGAACATGAGAAGCATGTTAGGTTAGTGCTTGAGAATTTAAGAAAACATTAGTTTTATGGTAAGCTAAGTAAATGTGAGTTCTTTAAAAATAAAGTCTCCTATTTGGGTCATATTATCTCTGAAAAAGGAATTGCACCAAATCCTTCTAAAGTAAAAGTAGTACAAGATTGGGATACACCCAAAGATGCATAAGAAATAAGAATTTTTCATTATTTGTGTAGTTTTTATAGAAGATTTATTAAGAACTATTCTAAAATAGCTACTCCTCTGATAAACTCAACAAAGATAAATAACTCATATCATTGTTTTGAGGAATGTGAAATTTCTTTTGATAAATTGAGGAATGTGAAATTTATTCCTAATTTTTCTAAGCCTTTTATTTTTACTATTGATGCTTGTGGTTTTGATATTGGTTGTGTATTAATGCAAGATGGTAGAGTTGTATGTTTTGGGTCTAGGAAATTGCTGCCTGCTGAAAATAATTATCCTACTAATGATTGGAATTGTTAAGGCTAATTCATGCTTTGAAAATTTGGATACATTTTTTTTGAGTGGCAAATTTAACTTGAAAAATTGATCATAGAGGTTTGCAGTATATTTTTACTCAGCCCTTGTCACATCCCACTTTTTCATTATGTTTTTGAGGAAAAATGAGTTATGGTTTAATAAATTCTTGTGAGAGCAAGCTGACGTGTGTTGATGTGAGGTTGCAAATGCATTTATACATACACACATACTTCCACAAGGAATTATGTACGTATGCGTAGGTGCATATCCAATGGTGCACCTGCACTCATCACCTTGCAATCACAAACTATTTATTGATTCATAACTCATTCTTATTGTTCTTATCAGTATGATTGTTCTTCATCTCGTTGTATGTGAATGAATTATAACAATGATATACCTGTTTGGTTCTTGTGCCTATAATAGTTATTGAGGTGAACCTTGTTATGTTATGCATTATGAGTTATTAACTTGGATGAATGATTCAGTATTTTGAGTACCTCGTTTGGTTGTTGTAACTATTGTTAGAAAACTTGTATATCAATTTTTGGAATTCATGAACAAAAATTAAGATGGATTTATACTTAGCTGTAAAGTATTATCTCTGAATTGGAAATAAGGATTATATATTGTAAGGGATTGATACAAGTTTGCAATGTATTATTCATTATAAGGAAATAATGATAAAAGATATAAGATGCTAACTTTGCTTGATATGATCACAGACACTAATTTACAGTGACAAGATGGACTTTAGGTAAAGCACTAGTTTCGTCAAGGTAAAGGCTAAATTGGCATAATGACATTCTTATTAACAAGATTTAAGGGATATAATATTGTATGGTCAAGACAATAGTTATGGAAATTGTTTTTAAATTGGATTAAGTCAAACTTTATTGACTTTGGGAAAATGAATTAGAAGGTATGATATTGTTTATAAAATGGTCTTTGAGCAACCATATGGCTTGAATCATTGTTTAAAATATTTAAATATTGTTGGATGAGTTTATTAGATTATAGTCCCAAGCTAATTTTTATGTATTACTAGAAAGGCTAAAATTGAGTTTTGGCAGAAAAGACCCATTCAAGTAAATATGGATTACATCAAATTAGATCTTAGCTAAACTTGAATTGCAATGACATAGAGGCTTGTATATATAATTGATGGTTTGCAAATAAATAGTAAAATTGTATTTGAATATGTTATTATTTATTCTGGGTATGATCACTACCATATTTTCTTGCTTCATATTATTTAATAATGAGATGGACCTAAACCATGTTTGAGACCCATGAATTATTAATATTTTAATGGGGATGGTTATCAGCCTGTGAGAGTGATTTTGGGTTCATTTAGTTTGATTCCCGAGTTACAATAATTGTAGATTTTTGTATCGATCGATTGACCAAGAAAATGAAAGGGATTAATTATTGCTTGATAATTACAAACTGGTCATTAAGTTGACCCATCCATAGTTTAAAGGTGAAGACATTTTTTCTAAACTTAGACTAGTTGTTAGAACTCCATTAAGCCTAAATTGGCGGGAGGAAGTAATGTCAGTGGTTGGTATCTTGGCCACTACGTACCACCTACCATATTCAATGAGTATTAATGCATGTAAAATGGTGGGGAATAATGAAGCTTCTCCAAAAATAAATGAATCATGTAATTCGAGGGGGGGGTTGATTTTTAAGTTTTTCAATTTCAACTTGAGCTCACTCTCTTTCAAACTCCCCTTTTAAAATAATCTATGCATGAATTTTTATTGGCATGAATGGTTGTGATATTATGTAATGAAGGTTTTGGGTTGAATATTTTTTTGTGGACCAGGGAAATCTTCTCTAAGAGAGCCGTTGGATTGTTGATTTGATTTGCATAATAGAAAAAGTTTCAGAATCTTATACTAATTTTTAGGCATGTAAACCTTAGCCAAATTTTTTTCTCTTTTTTGAAATATAGAATACTATCTGGTTATTTCATTTTGGTAGAAATATGTGACTTCAAATGGTCATGTGCCAATGGATTCAAGTGGGAAATAGAAATAGTGTTTTAATATGTGAATGGGTATGTGAAACTCTATTTATGCCTAGTCACATCAGAACTAGGTGATGATTTATTTTGAATCTTGGGTTATGCATGGTTTTACTTCTACTCTTTTATTATTTCGTTAGGAATTATTAAAATGATTTATGAGTGTTATCTTTATGCTGGTTGTAAAATTATATGTGCTCTTTTTATCAATATTTTCATATTTTATTGGGTTATACACCTATCTGGGTTCTTGAATATTTACCATCAAAGTTTGTTGATATTAGAGTTATTGTATTTGGGTTTTGGGTTTAAGGGATATTCTTAACTATTCTTTAGTACATCTTTTGCATAGATCTGTTATGGATCCATGATACTTTCCTTAAGCTAGGATATGGCTTAAAGCCTTTGATTTTAGCTAGATGTATATCCTCTTTTAAGATCCCAAATAGGATAGGTTTGTGAAGGGCACACATCTTTGTGGATGACTACCAAGTAGTAAGGTGAGTGACCGACATTGGTCTATTAGGATGGAGCTTAACATGTTTGATATGGGGGTCATCTCATTAGAGTATCTTTATAATTGTTGAGGCTACATTGGTAGCATCATGGTTTATCCAAAACAATTAAGTCATTCGTGAATGATCATGTTTTCTAATGGGTTTCAAAAAATCTACAGTCCCGGGTATAGGCAGTTATTCTGAAGGGATTGTTGTTTTAATGTCACCTAGACCCTTATGTATGTTTTACTATTACCTCCTTATTTAAACTAGAGAGAGTAATAAGGTATTTTGGGTAATGATATCAATAGTATGGGTTGTGGAGAAGGATGATATATTTCTTAGTCGTTTAATTTAATTAATTAACTCATATCTTCTTTCCATGACTAAGGCCTACTATGCAAATTTCATGATCATTTCCTTTAGGAAGATGGTATTGATTTTGAGCCATTTTCAATGAATTTTTAGCTGATTAGTATTATCTACTTGATGAAATAGGATGCAAACGATTAACTTGGTTAGCTATAATACTATTCGGCTAGGAAGTAAAAAGTAAAAATAGGCTACCTTACCTTCCTTTTATGGTTCTTTAAGTTGTCTGTTATGACATCATGAAATAAATCTCTTTTTCCAACTTTGAGTATATATGGCATGTTGAAAATCATAAGATGATGTTGAAATATGTTCATGAATTAAAATTTATTAGTATTCCTCTTATGGAAAAGTAGCAAGGTGTTGTTATAATAGCATATACTTAAACATATATGTTGGGTTTGTTCACGACAAAGAATATTAAAGATGATGTGATATTTGAATTATGATATTATTGTTAAAAAAAAATCCCTACAATTATTTAATTGTTTCATAACAGTAAGATGTGATATATTTATTATGAAATATTAGCACTGTTGTTGAGAATACTATGTAGAATTGAAAATTTGTCCCATAGGTTTATTGTTGATTATGAGCATGAGTTGGAGACATTTATGTTGTTATCCCTATGTGATAATGTCTTGACTTTTGTTGTTGGAAAATGAGATTTCTTGATAGTATTTTACCTTGATAGATTTGTATGGGTAATTACCTCATTGGATAATGGTAATTGTTTTAGTATTAAATTGATTTTTCTTATGTCATTGATTTATTGCTTGCTGAAAGAATAAGGGTTAAATAACCTTTTTTTTTCACACTAAAGAAACATGGTATGTGTAATGGATTCATGCTATTTTGGTTGGAACTGACCATGTACATTCTTGTACTTCAACATTTTCATATTATAGGATAAAAATTAATGCGAAAATAATAGAAGGATGGATAAGGAATAATTTTTTATGTTGTTATGGATTGTGAAATATCATGAATGTAATATGTTTGATTGACATTGATTGATTGAGGAATATCATAATTATATTTTTATTGTTAAAATCGAAAGAAATTTATTCACATGATGTAAGAAAGGAAAATATAATCCTGTTGTGCTTATTTTTTGTTGTAATATTGATGTGTACTTTTAACGAGGTTTTTAACCTCCATGTTATAAATATATTTCATTTTTTACAACATACTTGTGCTTATATTAAGGGTTATGCATCCGAATTTATGACATCTTGTACTTGCAGAATTGTATGTATAATTTTATATATGTTTTCGTGTGACTGAATAATTATTGTATGTAGGATCAAACATTAATGCACGACCAAAAAAATTATATTGTTAAGATTAATTGTAAATAATTTAATCTAACAACATGCTTAATTATAATTTGAAAGATACATGAACAGTGACTGGAAGCAAATGGATCAATGATTAATCACACCAGATGTGTAGATCTGAGAGCTTAGAATTGTAGATCTGAAGGCGATGAATAGCTCTATAATGAGTGACATCTGGTAACTTACAAAAGAGATCATGAGAGAGGAGAAAAAAAATCATGCTTAAGAAACTACATGTACGATCTATAGGAATATAGGATGGAATGATATGGCTCGGTTCGAATGGATGATCTTGGATGAGTTGGTGGTGATTGAAGATATGGTAACGAGGATGGATCTAGGCTGACAGAGTGACATGATCCGGGAACTAGTGTGGAAATAGAAACAACAATAACAGACATGCTATAGATCTAGATGGTAAAATAGGTGATTGTCATATAGATTAGCAGGGTACGATGACAACCTGGGCTTGAAGTGAAAACCTACTTTGACATCAAGATGAAAAAAAGGGAAGGTTGGACTCTATTTGATCTTAGTAAAATGAATCAACCTAGTGCCTCCAATAATGGTTAGTAGCTAATAATAGTAATAATGATAATAGCCAATGAACTGGAATAAGTACCAACATAGGGCAAAGGATGATCTCCGATAAAGTCTCCATAAAGTGGTATGCAAGTGAATCTCAAAGGGACTCCAAGAAGACTGAATGCATCCTACATGAGAAGCTCAAGCACGGAAGACAAGATCTGCTAAGTACTCTGGCCGAAGTAGCTCTAATGATGCCTCCTTATTGGAGGGGGGGGAAATGGGGGCTTTATAGGGTTGACAATGACCTAGGTGTGGTCATCGCCAACCATGGGGAACCATCGATTTGGGCGGAATTTCAGGTAGGATGCCTAGCTCGAGGCATCAGATCCCATTAATGGGATTCACATTAGGGTAAATTTAGGAGGCTTAAATGAGTTAGGTGTTACACTAGGGAGATGAAATGGGTAGGTGAGAGATGACCAATGGATGTACTTTGTATACACACTCATTGAGAGTGAGTTATAGAGGATCAAGGAGATCTAGGTAGTTTAGGGATGATAACTTCAACCTAGTTATGATGTTATCATAAGGATTCTAAACATTAATTAAATATGGATTAATCTGATATAGGATATTAATCATTAAAGTCATCAAGATAATTAACTAATGCTGGAATAATTCAATAGTTGCTATAAATTATGTTACGCATTTCACCGTGAGATAACTTAAGGGATTTGTAAATATTTTATGCTGCAATTTAATTATTGCATGTTAAATTCATTAAAGGAATTAACAGTATTTAATGAGTTGTATAAAAATGTTCCTAGTTGAGAAGCGTAATAAAGAGGTGTTACATTTTGGTATCGGATTTGAAGGTTGTAACTCTTGGATTGATTAGGTCCTTGCGCTAGCTAAATATTTTAATTTGTTAACTAAAAATAATGGATATGTGAAGGATGAACCATGGAGAATGAACCGTTCCTTACTATGCTTTAGGTTTGGTGGTAAAAAAATTAGAGAAAAAATCTAACACTTCTTCATGACACATGAAACTAAAAAGTTTCTTGGAGTAGATATTGAGTGTAAAAATGATTAGCCAAGGTAAACAAATTGAACTAATTTATAACAACTAGCAAGGAGATTGTTTGATTGTTGAACTATCTTGATGACATATTTCAGAATTTTAAATCTGATTGGAAACTAAACAAAAAATGGGTAAATGAAGTAGAAAACGTGGAATGTTTATTGTGGAAGTAGTGTTCTAAAAATCCAAAAGGATAGAATAGAATATGCATTCAAATTCCAACTCGTAATATGAGAAAATAAAAAGAGCATTAGCTCTTCTTCACCTAAAACTTTAGGAAAAAGTGGTGGAAACAATATGACAGAAAATGTGGACTGCCAGAATGAAAATAATAAGAAAGAACTTGTTGTAATTTCTACAAAGAAGCAAATCAATGCTGTAGTGGATAACAAGCTAAGAATAAGGAACAAGTTTCCTAATGTGATATCAGGTACGTTAAGTAGAACATTATGTTGTTGTTTTAAAATTTGATATTCATATATTTGAATTAATTGTATTATGTGATTGGCTGAAAAAAAAATTGAAATCTAATTTTTCATTACCATATGAAATACAACTTTTTTAAATGGTAAACCTTTTTTTGTTAATACAACAAGGACATCGTTTAAACTTCAACATGGAAATTGGAGTTAAAGGTGAGTTCCTTAAAAGACTTATGACATAATGAATGATATAGATTGTTCTAAATTAAATCAATGGGATATTGGTTTGGGAACCAAATAAATGCCTTGGAGGTATACAAAATATAACAAGCATATGTTGTATAAAAAGGAACTTTTTCTTAGAAATGTAAGACTGATTTTAAATTCTGGAAATGAGATTTTACCGCAAGTTGTATTTGAGTATTTAGGGAACAAACTAACGACAATGTAATCATTAATTATCATAGGATAACTAATCAAAAAGTTGTTATCTGATTTGAATAGGTAGGTTTCATAGTTGTTTCATGGATAAGTATCCTTCCCTAGTATCCTGATTTAAAACAATAAAATATTTATGGGATGAGGATAGATGAAGGTTTTATGCTTATCCATCGTATGCTTGTAAACATGTGGATTTATGTACTAGTTTTCATTTTTTTACAAGTGTTTGGATCTAAGAACAAATGTGGTTATTAATGGGGATCTTCCATGTCAGTATTTGTAGTGCCCACATTTTTATAGCTCCAGTTATATGTTGGTTCCTTTATTCCTAGACATGTTGTGATTGAGACTCTTATAGACTTTGGACATTTTACTATGATATTTTATCCTCATGGATATTATGGCATTTTGGTCGCGTAGCACCAATTGGATTAGATTCATATACTGATATATTTCTTATGATGTTGATGACACTAACAGGGTTATATGATAGACTTATTGGTTAGATGTTAGTCTCTTGTGGTTGATTTGATTAATGATATAGGGTTTTGGATTTAATGATGGTAATTTTCATGCTAACCTAAGCGTATGTCGTTGCAATTTTATTTTTGGATGATTCATGGCAAACTATGTGGATAATTGTATGCATTGCACTATCAATTGTAAATTATTTTCAGACATTATAAGTTTTATTGATATTGTGATGTATAGATGATGTTTATTATATTGGACAGATGCGGTTAATGTGTGCAATGAGTGTGTAGGTGACAGGTATAGGAGAGCATGGGTTTCAGGGCAACTACGCAATTGTGCACAAGCGGCCCACGGGCTGAGTCCTAACCATGCTAAATGTTTGAGGCCTTAGATTAGATGTATTTAATTGGGCACCATGGGTGAACCCCTCAATTGTAATGTAATATTGTTTTGTAAAATTAATTAGGTTTAGGGTGTGTTTTATTAAGTAAACTAGCTTAGGGGTTTAATGATCTTATCTTAAGTTAAGTGTTGGTTTTGGGAAGTGTGTGTGTTGGTAGAAGGGATTGGGGACCACATGTGAACCTTGGGTGGACCCCACACCCTCTACCCTTGTGCCCAAGCATGCCAAACCCGAAATTGGGTTATTTTGGGTATTTTAGGGACCCCTTTTTAGTTTGGGGGTTCCCTTAGCATGAAAATGGGCCCTTGGACCCTACCTAATAGGTAGGGGGGCCTATTTCCAAGGTTTCGAGGGAGTTTCCCTCCCATTTTTCCCTCTTTAGTTACCATCCATGTAAGATGGTTGGGTTGTGTGAAATTGTTAAAAGTTGCTCCACTTTGTTTATTTTAGTTTTTGGTATTTTGGGTGAAAAGGGATAAAAGGTGAGTTTACTCTTACTTATTTAGTTTTTGGAATCTTTGACTCTTGAGAGGGAGGGGGTGACACTTGTCACTTTCCCATTGGTGAGGAAACTTTTGAGATCCTCTTCTTATTCTTCCTCATGTGGAAGGAATGGGTCTTCTCGGTTCATTTTTTTTTGGAGCACTTGGAGAATTTTTGGGAGCTTGGAGGTGAGCTTAGACAAGGGGAAAAGCTTAGAGTCTTAGAAATCATTATAAAGGTAGGATACTTAACCTTATTCTTCTTAGTTGTGCTTATCTTGTATGTATGCTTGATCAGTGAAATAATGTGTGTGAAATAATGTGTTGAGAAGTGTATGATGAATGTAGTTGTTGTTTGTTCTTGTTGTTTTCTTTGTTTTCTCTCCACCATCATTTGGATTGATGGTTTTTGGAGAATGTAGGGGAAGAGAGAGGGATTTCCCTCTCAAACCTCATGGTTTTTGGTCAAGCCATGAAGGTCCCTTCTCATCCCCTCATATGGTTTGAGGTGGAAGAAAGATTCATATGGCTTGAACCTTTCCCCATTCTTGGTGAGGAAACCCTTTTGGGTTTGAAAATCCTCCCAAGAAGGATTTCTATAGCATAAAGGAGGAATAAGGAGGATGAATGATTAGGAGGTATAAAGAGTTTTGTATATATGTATTTGTTGGTGCTCCTATGGTTGGACACCTTGATTTGGGAATCCTACTTCCTCTCTTCCCCCTTGTGAGGTTGACCTTGTTCTCCTCATGTTGTTTTCATTGTATAATAGGTCTAAGTGGTTGCATGGTCTTATGTTTTTCTTGTTGTGTGTTTGATCCCCATTTTACTTGTGCACATTGTGGAATCTAGTTCCTCTCTCCCATGGGCTTGGGGGAGGCTAGCATGACTTCCAACCATGGAAAGGCATGTGATGATGCCTATTGGTTCGGTGGTAAACAAGCCATGTTCTCTTGGAGTTGGATTCTTGTAGGAGTATTGGAGTTGGAGCTCAAGTTGGAGATAGTAGAGCCTCTTGTCATCTTGGTCTTGCTCATCTTTAGAGGACATTGCCTTCACTTGTAAATAAATGTGGCTTTGTAGGCTAGCATGACTTCCAACCATGGAAAGGCATGTGATGATGCCTATTGGTTCGGTGGTAAACAAGCCATGTTCTCTTGGAGTTGGATTCTTGTAGGAGTATTGGAGTTGGAGCTCAAGTTGGAGATAGTAGAGCCTCTTGTCATCTTGGTCTTGCTCATCTTTAGAGGACATTGCCTTCACTTGTAAATAAATGTGGCTTTGTAAAGTGTCATATTTTTGTAAAGATCCATTTTTATTGCACTTATTGTTCCTTGAAAACATTGGTCATTACTAAGAAAGTTTCTATTTTATTGTTGCAAGAATCTTGTAATATTATCATTTGAAATCAAAATGAAACTATGAACTTTTTACTTCAATGTCTCTTGTTGGAAGGTGTTGTTTTGTTTAGAAATCTACTCAATATATAGTTATGCAATATACACTTGAAAAATTGAAATATTTAGTTGTGCATTGCATATAAAATTTGAAAATGTAGTGTGCTTGCATTTGAAAAAAAAATTATGGCATTACAGTCTTAGACTATACCTCACCATTTAAGTGAGAACTACCTTTGTAGGAAGAATTTGTTCCGGTTTGAGAAAACTCTGTTAAAATGATTGGGACCATGAGTTAAGTATTGAATCCTTGTATTTAAAATATTTTACTCCTTAAATAGTGGACATAGTGTGAGTTTCATACCATTGTGTATCACCTTTATAACTTGGGTTGGGGAGAGCGGAGTTGTATAAATCATTTGAGATTTACCTAGTGAAATTTGTGCTTGTTAGGTAGGGTTAGGGTGTTCTAATAGTCTTTCCTCCGTAGAAAAAGAGGATCTATTTTCTTCACTTACTTTTGTCTTCTTAGGAGAAATATTTTATGGCCTATTTTCCATGGGGGCAATAGAAATTAGTTGTAGAGGGGTCCTGTGAGAGAACATTGGGATCACTCATTTTAACTCAAAATGAACTAGCTAAGGAAGTTATTGTATAAGTTTATAAAGATAAAAATGATTCATTATATAGATGTTTTAGTATATCTGTTAAAAATTTTCCTAACCAAGGATGATTCCAAGAATTGTGCTTAGGTACGTAAATCTAATATGTAAGACTTCGGCTTGGTTGGGATTACTAGATATTGAAAAGGCATTGTTTAATTATGAGTGTGGTTCTGATTGTCCAGTTGGTGATCCTTTTGATAAATTGGTTGATGATGTTGACATACTTAAGTATTAAGATCAATGTCTATTTGGGAATAAACCAAGAATTTTATCCATGTACTTATGCATTCTATATTAATTAATGTACCATTAGGAAATGGAAGATAATTAGGATCAACTAATAGGGGGGAGATGACTTAATAAATATAAAATCCTCTATGATTTGAACGTTGTTATCAAGTGATTTTTTTCTTGGGTACTAAATTATTATTGAAGATGTTTGTATGAGATCATTGTTATTTTTTTAAAATGATTTCATAACTATATTGATTTCAATATAGTAAGGATGTTTAATCCTTCAAAATTTAATGAGAAATGATTTTATTTTGGAAGAATTGAATGCATCATTCACATGATGTTGTTAATTAAGAATTACTTAGTTGTAACAGAATGAATGACTATAGTTATTCAGAGGTAAGGATCACCTATTGATATTTATCATCATTGATTTAAAAATTGAATAAAAGTTTGACCGGTTGAAGTAGGTATGCATAAACTACTTATAAGAGGTGGAAATAATCAATTATACTTGTTTAAGGATTCATTGTTTCAAAAAAATGTGGTATGGAAAGTGGTGAAAATTGTTCAGTTAGAAATTTCATTTCTTATGTTGATAATAAAATGTAGTATGGAAAGTGGCGAAAATTGTTCAAGTGGAAATTACACTTGTACTAAAGGTTCCAGATCCCATTCAAAACTCCTCTAGGGAAACGGACTTCTTTAGGAAAGGGGTTGGGTGGAAGGCTTCTGTAAAATAATGTGGATATTGCTTCAAACTAGAAAATTGAAGAACATAAATAGAACTATGCTCTCCAACACATGGAAATTTTTGTCATAACGTATGACTTGTAATACTTAAGGTAATGTTTGTTGGGAAATCTTATAGGAAAATTAGAAACCACTAATTAGGGCTGGAAATTATCGTCACTTAGTCAGATCTAGATGCAAGATAGCATGGTCAGTTAGAGATCTATCCCAATATGAGATGAAAATTTTAACTTCCTAAAGAAAAGGATTGTTAAGAGTGAAAAAGAAAAGTAGTCTTATTATACATAAAGAGTATAAGTACTTGTAGATAGGAATTAGGAAATACAAATCAGAAAGGAACAATGTAAATGATTTGAGTAATCATTGGCAAGAATTTTGGATGAAGATATCCAAAAGATAAAAACCATAGATGTATTTGGGTAAAACTAGTTGGAAAAAGGATCATTGCTAGTGTATTTCAAATAAAATGGGCAATTGCACAAGGCAAAATCTAAAAAGACCAGTGTAAGAATGAAATAATATAGTTTTGGAAGATAGGATGAGGTTAAAAATAATGTTTTCCTTGTTTATTTCTGTGATAAATAACTTGTTTTAGAATTTTTATTAAGTATATTAAATAATATTACATGAAATGAATGGTTGTAATGACAAAAACTATGCCATATTTTTTACTGTGTGATAGTTTAGCTAGTTGAAAGGTTGTTGTAGCCAATAAATTTGAATGTTAGATCTGAAAAATTGTAAGTTTCATGGAAAATGATGATTTTACTCCTTAGTTATAGTGTACAATTATGTGTTTGAGTATTCTGATTGTGATTAACAAATAAAAATCATCGGGACTATGATTCATTAAGCGGGTAAGTATGTCACATCCTACTTTTTCAATCTGTTTTCAAGGAAAACATGATTTATGGTTTAATAAATGCCTCTGAGAGTAAGATAACGTGTGCTGATGTGAGGCCAAGCTTACATGTGTTGATGTGAGGCTGCATATACAATTATACATATGCACATAATTCTGCAAGGAAGTATGTACATATGCATAGGTATATATCTAACATTGTACCTACACTCATCACCTTGTGATTGTAAACTATTTATTGAGTCACAAATCATTCTTTTTGCGCTTATTAGCATGATTTTTCTTCATCTCTTTATATGTGAATGAATTTTAACAGTGATATACATGTCTAGTTGTTGTACATGTAATAGTTATTGAAGTGCACCTTGTTATGTTATCCATTATGAGTTATTAACTTAGCTGAATGATTTTACACATACAACCTACGCAAGAATTCTTGTTGAGGTTGATACTTCAAAGGATCTCCCATCTCACATAGAGCTTAAAGTGCAAAATCACACTTGGACTCAGCCTTTGCACTATGAAGGCCTACCTTTTAGATGTAGGAGATGTTTCTCTTTGGGACATTCTGTCACCAATTACAAGATGGTAAAACGAAAAAATGAGAATGCTAACTGGTGGAAAAATGCCCTCCCAGAACATCTAGTATTTGAACCTAAGGGCACCCCTATTACTGATACTAAGGAGGAAGACATGATGAAAATGGTCCCTGAAACCCCCCATAGAGATATCACAGATTGTGAAAACAAGGAATCAATTGGGGCGGTAGTTGAGGGAGTTGGAGTATGCATTGAACCAATGGCATCTATAGTGGCTAAGGAGAATCACATTCCTTGTTCAAATAGTCAGCCAATAACACATGTTGAGGTTTTTATTCCTCTACAAAAGGCTTCTGAGGAATGGATTATTGTTCGTAAAAAGAAGACTGTTGTTCACACAGAAAATATTTGTTAAGTAACTGTTTTATTGTTGCATTTTTGTTGTTCTGTTGTGGGTTGATGATGGTTTTAGTACTTTTCATGGCAGAATTTTTTCTGCTTTTTATTTTTTTGTGCAAAATAGGGATTTTGATCTCTTTTTATTTTGGTTCAACTATGAAAGTTGGCTATTGAGGCTTTCTGTACAAGGGTATGGTCCCTTTCAAAAAACTATTTGCCAATAATAAAAAAAACCTGGCTGAATGATTCAGTTTTTTGAGTACCCCATTTGGCTGTTGTAACTATTGTTAGAAAAATTGTACAATAGTTGGTGGAATTCATGAATGGAAATTAAGATGGATTTATACTCAGCTATAAATTACTATCTCTGAATTAGAACTAATGATTTTATATATTAAGGGATTGATATAAGTTTGCAATGTATTATTAATTATTCGGAAATAATGATAAAACATATGAGTTGTTGACTTTCCTTAATATGATGACAGTCACTGATTTACATCGATAATATGGCCTTCAGGTAAAGAATTGGTTCCATCAAGGTAAAGGCTAAGTTGGTATAATTACATTCTTATCAGCAAGATTTAAGGGATATAATATTGGATGGCCAAGACCATAGTTATGGAAATTTTTATTTAAATTAGATTAAGTCAAAATCAATTGACTTTGGGAAAATGTATTATAAGGTATGATATCATTTATAAAATTCTATTTGACCAACCATATGACTTGGATCATTGTTTGAAATATTTAAATGTTGCATGTTAAGTTTATTGGATCATAGTCCCAAGCCATTTTTTGTGTTTTACTGGAAGGGCTAATAATTGATTTTTGGCTTAAACGAACCATTCAAGTAAATATGGATTACATCAAATTAGATCTTAGTTGAACTTGAATTGCAATGGAAAAGAGGCTTGTATATATAATTGATGGTTTGCAAATAAATAGTAAACTTGTATTTTTATAGGTTATTATTTATTGTGGGTATGATCCCTACCATATTATTTGGCTTCCAATTATTTAATAATGAGATGCACTTAAACCATTTTTGAGACCCATGAATTATTAATATTTTAATGGGGATGGTTAGCGGCCCGTGAAAGTGATTTTGGGTTCATTTAGTTTAATCCTCGAGTTACAATAATTATAGATTATTCCATCGATCGATTGACCAAGAAAAGGAAAGGGATTAATTATAGTTTAAAATTTACAAATTGTTCGTTGAATCAACCCATGCATAGTTTAAAGGTGAAGACATTGTTGCTAAACTTAGACTATTTTTTGGAACTTTACTAAGCCTAAATTGGTGGGGGGAAGTAAATTTGGTGGTAGGTAGCTTGGACAGTATGTGGAACCTACCATATTCAATGAGAATTAATGCATGTTCAATATTGGGGAATACTAAAGCTTCTCTAAGAAGAAATGAATCATGCAATTTGAGGTGGGGGGGGGGGTTTCATTTTTAAGTTTTTCAATTTCAACTTGAGCTCACTCTCTTTTGAACTTCCCTTCTGAAATAATCTATGTATGAATTTTTGTGGGCATGAGTGGCTATAATATTATGTATGAATTTTTGAGGGCATGAGTTGAAGATTTTCGTGTGGATCAAGGAAATCTTCTCTAAGTGAGCCGCTAGATTGTTGATTTGATTTACATAATATATAAATGTACAGAAGCTTATATTTATTTTCAGGTATGTAATCCTTACCCAAATTTGTTGCTCTTTTGTGAAATATAGAATAATATATGGTTATTTCCATTTTCTATAAATTTTTGAATTCAGATAGTTGTGTGCAAGTGGATTTGAGTGGGACATATAAATAGAGTTTTAATATGTGAATGGGTATGTGAAATTTTATTTCTTCCGAGTCACATGAGAACTAGATGATGATATTTTGAATATTGGGTTATGTATGGGTTTACTTCTTCTCTTCTGGTTATTTTGTTAAGAATAATTAGAATGATTTGTGATTTTTATCTTATGTTAGTTGTGAAATTTTGTGTGCTCCGTGTATTAATATTTTGAGCTTTTATTGGGTTATACACCTATTTGGGTTCTTGAATATTTACTAGAAAAGGTTGTTGATATTAGAGTTATTGTATTTCATTCAAATGGATATTCTTAACTGTTCTTTAGCACATATTTTGTGCAGATCTGTTATGGATCCGTGATACTTTCCTTAAGCCTTGTCATGGCTTAAAGCATTTTATTTTAGCTAGATTTATCTCCTCTTTTAAGATCCCAAAGCATGGATAGGTGCGTGAAGGGCACACATCCTTGTGGATAATCACCATGTAGTAAGGGGAGTACGTATGTTTGGATCTGAAATCTTAACAAGCTTGATATGGGTACCTTATTATAATTTTTGAGGCTATTTTGGTAGTGTCACGGTTTATCCAAAATAATTAAGTCATTCGTGAATTGATCATGTTTTCCAATGGTTTTCAAAAATGCTACAGTACCGGGTAAGGTATTATTGTTTTAATCTCACCTAGATCCTTCTATATGTTTAAACCAAAGAGAGGAATAAGTTAGTTTGGGTAATGATATCAATGGTATGGGTTGTGGAGAAGGATGTTATATTATTTATTTGTTTAAGTTAATTAATTAGCTAATATCTTCTTTCCATGACTATTTCATGACCGTTGCCTTTAAGAAGAGGCTATTGATTTTGATCTCTATTCAATGAACTTGTAGCTGAGTAATATTATATACTTGATGATAACTTGGTTATTTGTAATACTATTCGGCTTGGAAGTAAAAAGGAAAAAGACACTACTTTACCTTCCTTTTATGGTGCTTTAAGTTGTCTATTATGACATCGTCGTGAAATAAATCTGAATTTTCCAACTTTGAGTATATGGCATGTTGAAAATCATAAGATGATGTTGAAATATGTTCATGAATTAAAATTTATTAATATTCCTTTTATGGAAAAGTAGCAAGGTGTTGTTATAATAACATATACTTAAATATATATGTTGGGTGTGTTCGCGACAACGATTATTAAAGATGTTGTGATATTTGAATTATGATATTATTGTCAAAAAATATCCCTACAATTATTTAATTATATCATAACAATAAGATGTGATATATTTATTATGGAATATTAGCACTGTTGTTGGGGATACTCCCATAGGTTTATTGTTGATTATGAGCATGGGTTGGAGACATTTATGTTGTCCCTCTGTGCTAATTTCTTGCTAGTATTTTACCTGGACAAATTTGTATGGGTAATTACCTCATTGGATAATGGTGATTGTCTTAGTATTAAATTGATTGTCATTGATTTATTGATTGCTGAAAGAATAAGAGTTAAATAACCCTTTCTTATTTTTTATTTCACACTAAAACAACACAGTATGTGTAATGGATTCATGCTAGTTTGGTTGGAACTAACCATGTACATTATTGTACTTCAACATTTCTAGATTACAGGTTAAAAAGAAATGCAAAAATATTAGAAGGATGGATAAGGCATAATTGTTGATGTTGTTCTGAATTGTGAAATATCATGAATGTAATATGTTTGATTGACATTGATTGATTGAGGAATATCATAATTATATTTGTATTGTTAAAAGTTAAAGAAATTTATTCACATGATGTAAGAAAGGAAAATATAAGCATGTTGTGCTTATTTTTTGTTGTAATATTGATGTGTACTTTTAACGAGGTTTTTATCCTCAATGTTATAAATATATGCCATTATTTACAGCGTACTTGTGCTTCTATTAAGGGTTATGAAGCCGAATTTATGACATTTTTTCAATGAAGAATTACATGTATAATTTGATATATGTTTTCGTGTGATTGGATAGTTAATGTATGTAAGATCAGACATTAATGCATAACCAAAACAATTATATTGTTAAGATGCATTGTAAATTATTTAATCTAACATCATGCTTAATTATACTTTAAAAGATATATGAACAATGATTAATCATATGTTTAATGATTGATCACATAATTATTTCAGAAACCTATTGTTGTGAGACTAAATATATAGTAATAATTAATGACATGTTACTATCGAATCATGATCATTAACATATGACATGTAATAAACTAAGTGTACTTAAGGGAATAATTGTTAATGATATACTTAGTATTGATGGATATCATAAGACTTATTTTGTTGACATAGATAACTATGACAATATAATCAGTTGATATGATACAAATAGGTTGTCATCCTTCAACAACAACGACATGTAATAAAATTGTTAAGTATCATCGTTGTAAGATTAAATTATGACAGTATGGAATGAAGTACAAAGGTACTTCGAGATCACTTGAATAAGGTATGGATGTACTCATCTTTGTTATTAAACTAAATCAACCTAGTAACTAATAATGGTTATTGATGATTACCAAAGTGTATAGACAGTTAACTTTATAAGTAAACAATGGAAAGGAATCCACATAAGTGAATAAAGTGGTATGGTGAAAAGGTAAGTTTCTAATGATGAATGTGTCTTCATGAAATTGAGCATGGAAAGCATGTCTCTATAAATTTTTCCGAAGTAGTGTAAGCTCCTGATTACACTATCAAATTCACTATGTTCTATACCTAGGTGTGGGATATTGGATGGAATTCGATGGATTGAATTTCAAGTAAACACTTAGGGGTGTGAAACTAATCAGGATAGTGAAAAGTGGAAATTATCCACTTTCCTATTATATAAACAATAGTTGATAATATAAACTTTTGAAATAAATTTTCTCTTTTAATTAGTTACTCTCTAAAATCAAATTTTCTTCGGCTATATTGGTAATATGATCTAGAGATGCACAAGTTGACTCCAAAATTTATGGAATGCAGTGGGAAGTGGGTAGTAGTGGACCCTGTCTCCAATCATTTCTCAATCTCGACGCCTAAGTAAAAAGGAATGTGAGTATCTCCCTCCCCTTCTGCATATATATGGAGAGACGGGGGGTCTGGATGGGATTCGATGTACTGAATTTTATTTAGACACTTAAAAACTACAGTTGAAGATCCATACCTATTAAAGGTTAACCAAATGTATACTTTGTATACACACTAGTGGAGAGTGATTTATGGGGGATCAAAGAGATCTAATTGACCCATAAAATTACACATGGTTATGATGTTATCATAAGGATTATAAAAATTAATTAATGTTGGATTAATCTGATGTAGGCTATTAATCATTAAATCCATCAAGATAATTAACTAATTTGTGAATAATTTAGTAGTTTTTATAAGTGATGTTATGCAATTCAGTATGAGATAGCTTAATGGATTTATAACTCTTGTATTCTGGAATTTAATTATTCTATGGTAAATTCAATGAAGGCATTAACTGTATTTAATGAGTTGTACAAAAATTCTAGTTGAGAAGCGTAATAAAGAGGTGTTGCAGCCCTTATTGAATACAAGAAAAAGAATTTGGATGGAATTGTTAAGCTAGTATGATTTTAAAATACAGTATGTCCCTATTAAAGAAAATTTGGTTGTTGATGCTTTAAGTATGAAAATAATGTTTGCAAATGCTTTTTATTTAGAAAGAATTCAATTTGATTAAGAAATGAAAGATGTGTTGCCTAATGATAGTTTTTTTTAATTGTATTCTAGTTTGAAAAATGGAACTTCAAATGTGAATCTAAAAGATAGGACAACTTTGGAGGAAGAGAAGTTGAAGATGGAGAAGTTTCATACGATTCATAATCCTACAGACATGTTGACTAAGGTGGTCATAAGGGAGAAATTAAATCTATGTTCAACTTTGGTTGGTCTTCATGGATGACCATGAAGGGTTGAAAATTTTTTCTTGAAGGAAAACTAGTCTCCAAGTGGAAGATTGTTATGTTGTGGAACCTGTTTTCATGTGTGAAAGTTTTGAAGATTGTACACTCTCCACATTTTTCTTGTTGGGGTTCGAGGGCATAGCCCCTGAGAAAAAATGACTCAAAAAACATGTTTGATATCTCAAAAAATGTGCTCTTCTCATATGGGCAGGATTTTTGACCCATATGTTTATGAGGCGGTTTTAGCTGATGGTTTCAATACCCACAACATTATAAAACTACTTAAGCAATTACCTATTAATGTAGGGATGAAATATCATTGTACACGTGTGTGAGTTTGAGTGTGAATTCAGGGGATTTTGTTGAGCATATCTCCAAATAGATATGGGTATTTTATTGAGAGAAAGAGGTGGTTTGTAATAAAAATATGACAAAATGATTCTTGGTGGACATAGCCCAAATTGGGTGAACCACATTAAATATTGTCTCTGTGTTATCTTCTTCTTCTTTTTTTACTTTTACTCTATATTTGTGATATTATTCTACATATTAGATTCTAATATTGTGATTATTTGTGATTTTATTCCACATATTTTATCTCATATTTCCTAACAATTGGTATCATAGCAAGGTTTGGTTTACTGAAGTGTTGAATCACATGGAAATTTTTATCTTGAGTGGGAGCTATGGAAAATGATGGAAGATCAAAGGTTGATAAATTCAATAGGAAATATTTTAGTCTTTGGAAGATGTAGATGGAATATTACCTTTATCAGAAGGATATTTATATTCCACTATCTGAGAAAGGGAACAAACCCTCGAGCATGAAGGATGTGGAGTGGGATTTTCTGGATAGGAAGGAACTTAGAATAATTTGGCAATGTCTTACATCTTTGGTATTGTTTAATGTTTCAAAGGAAAAGAATACAAAAGAACTTATGGATGCATTAGGTAAGTTATATGAAAAACCCTTTGCCTATAAAAATATATTTTTAATGAAAAAATGTTTAATATGAATATGTCTAAGAATAGTTCAGTAGCAGATCATTTGGATGATTTTAATATATTTGTGAATATGCTAGCTTCACCTACAATAGAATTTGATGAAGAAATTAGGGCTTTATTAATTTTTTACTCCTGAGAGTTGGAATAGCCTGATAATGGCGGTAAGCAACTCAATTCCAGTTAACTCAAAGTTGAAGTTTGGGGACATTGTAGGCGTGATTCTAAGCAAGGAAATACAAAGAAAAAGCTTCAAAGAATCTTCTACTTCAAGGAATAATTTGACAGTGGAAACTAGAGGGAGACAGAAGAATAGAGGAAGCCATGGAAAATCGAAAGATTAAGAAAGCTCAAAATCCAAAAATTAAGTTGGTATGTTGGCACTGTGTAAAGCTGAGGAATGCAAAGAAGAATTGTTGGGAGCTTCGGGGAAATAAGAAACAACAGGAAGAAAACAAGGAGGTGAATGTGGCAACAGGTAATGTATGTCAAAATGCCTTGATTCTTTCTTTGCATAATATTATTGCATATTGAATTTTAGATTCATGGGCTTCTTTCTATGCTACTCCACATAGGCATTAGTTTGTTGATTATGTTCAAAGGGATTTTGGGAATATTTTTCTTCGTGATGATGAGCCTTACAACATAGTTAGAAAAAATTTGTTTAGGTTAAGATAAAAAATGGGAATACATGGCTATTAAATAATGTTAGACATGTGCCTACATTAAGAAGAAACTTGGTGTCAGTAAGGAAATTGGGAAATGATGGTTTTACTGTGATATTTACAATAGACTCTTTAAAGGTTACCAAGGGTGCTCTTGTGGTGGTGAGAGGTAATAAGATTGGAACCTTGTATTTAACCACTAGTACTACTAATGCATGTAATCTTATGGCTTCAAATGTAGATACAACATTGTGGCACTATAGGATTGGTCATATGATCCATACAGCCATACAGATCATAAAGAAAAATTTACTCGGATTTTCACAAACAGGTTTGGATTTTTATGAGAACTGTTTATATGGGAGATAGAAATGGGTAAAGTTTCTCAAGGTCATACATACGAAGAAAGAGAGTAAGTTGGAGTTGGTACATTCTGATGTGTAGGGATCATCTCAAGTATCATATTTTGGGGGTTCAAATTATTATGTTACTTTTATTGATGATGTGACAAGGAAAGTCTGGGTATATTGTATTATAAATAAATCTTATGTATTTGAAACTTTTGTTAAATAGAAAGATTTGGTAGAGAATGAAATAGGTGTTAAGATAAAATGTATCAGGTCAGATAATGGAGGTGAGTATTGCAACAATGTGTTTGATGGTTATTGTTATAAGAATGGAATATGTGGGAAAAATATGGTTCTGGGAACTCCGCAGCAGAATGGGGTTTCAGAAAGTATGAACAAGACAATAATGGAACATGTTAGGAGCATGAGGTTACATGCATGACTTCCTCTTTCTTTTTAGTCAGAAGCAGTAAACACATTTGTGTACTTTATAAACAAAGGACCCTCAATTTCCTTAGATGGAGGCATACCCGAAGAGGCTTGGTCTAGTAAGAAGGTTGATTATTCATTTCTTAGAGTCTTTAGATGTGAGGTGTTTTTCCATATTGATAAGGATGATAGGACCAAGCTAGAGGATAAATCAGATAAATATACTTTCATTGGTTATGGTGGTGATGACTTTGAATATAAATTTTGGAGTATTAAGGACAAGTAAATCATTCAATATAGGGATGTGGTATTTAATGAGAAATGTATAAGAAATAGTTGTAGGAAAACATGGAAGAATCCAAAAAATAATACGCAATGGTAGAGGATCTTCCAGATGGGAAAGTTACACATGAATCATTTCAGGAACCTACTCAACAGGAAACCCAAAATCCTACATTGAAGAGGTCTTCTAGGGAAATAATAACACCTGGAAGTTTTTCTCCTTCTATTTATTATGTATTACTCACTGAAAATGGAGAGATAGAGGGATTTGAATAAGTAATGCAAGTAGATGTCAGAAATAAGTGGGAGTAATCCATGAATGAGGAAAACAAGTCTCTCATGGAGAACTAGACTTGGAATTTGGTAAAGCTACCCAAAGGTAAAAGATCATTGCATAAGAAGTGGGTGTATAGAGCTAAAGGGGAAGAAGGAGGTAAGAATAGTTACAAGGCTCGGTTGGTGGTTAAGGGGTTTGCAAAAAAAAGGGTATAGATTTTGATGATATTTTTTCTCCTGTAGAAAAAATGACTTCTTTTAGAATTGTTCTTGGAATATTTACAACAGAAGACTTACACTTAGAGAGATTATATGTAAAGGTTGCATTCATCCATGGTGATTTAGAGAAGAATCTATATATGCACCAGCCAGAGGGCTATGAGGTCATAGGTAAAGAGGAGATGGTGTGAAAACTGAAGAAGAGCTTGTATGGCCTAAAACAAGCTCCACGTAAATGGTATAAGAAATTTGATATATTCATGACAGAGCAAGGTTATATTAGATACCATTTTGACCATTTCATATATACAAATAAATTACAAGATAGCAGTTATATTATCCTATGTATGTATGTGGATGACATGTTGGTTGCAAATAAAAACATGCAGGAAATAAAAGTACTCAAGAAGTAGCTAAGTGACTCCTTTGATATGAAGGGTTTGGGGGCAGCTAAATAAATCCTTGGTATGAGGATATCTTGGGATAGGAAAGAGCAGAAGCTAACTTTATCTCAGGAAGAGTAAATTAAGAAGGTCTTGGAGAAGTTTAATATGCAAGATGCTAATCCGGTTGGGACTCCTTTGGTAGGCCTTTTAAAGTTATCAAAGGAGTTGTGTCCCAAAACAAAGTAGGAGAGAAACCAGATGTACAAGGTACTTTACTCATCAGTGGGTAGTAGTTTTATGTATGTCATGGTGTGCACTAGGGCTAATATTTCCCATACAATGGGAGCAATGAGTATATTTATATGTGATCTACGTAAAGATCACTGACAGGAAGTAAAGTGGATCCTTCAGTACTTGAGAGGGACCATGGAAACAGTTTTGTGTTACAAAGGATAGGACACCACTTTGTGTGGTTATGTAGATTCAGATATGAATGTAGATGTAGACAATAGAAGGATCATGATAGGTTATATTTTCACTGAAGGTGGGACAGTAGTGAGCTAGATTTCAAGACTACAAAATCTTATGGCTTTGTCAACCATAGAGGTTGAGTATATTTCTTCCACAAAGGAAAGAAAAGAGATGATTTGGCTATAGAAATTTCTTGAGGATTTAGGGCATAAGAAGAAGGAAGCGAAGTTACATATTGATAGTCAGAGTGTTATACACCTACCTAATAACTCTATTTTCCACTCTATGACAAAGCATATATAGTTAAGGTACCATTTCATTAGGAAAAAATTAGAGGGAGAGAAGTTGAAGTTGGATAATATTCATATGAGTCATAATCTTGTAGACATGATGACTAAGGTGTTCATAAGGGAGAAAATAAAGCTATGTTCAACTTTAGTTGGTCTTAACAGATAACAGTGAATGGTTGAGAAGCTTGCTCAAAGGAAAACTACTCTCCAAGTGGGAGATTATTATGTTGTGGTGTTTGTTTTCATGTGTGGAAATGTTGAATATTGAACACTAAAAGTAATGTAGACTTTCCACAGTTTCCTCGCTAGGTTTTGTTAGAAATTAATAAAATCTAATGCGGAATAATTC
Organism: Taxus chinensis; assembly: GCA_019776745.2. Taxonomy (NCBI): domain Eukaryota; kingdom Viridiplantae; phylum Streptophyta; class Pinopsida; order Cupressales; family Taxaceae; genus Taxus; species Taxus chinensis. The sequence continues at coordinate 511,624,715 of CM034146.1, read as the reverse complement.
CTCAGAATCACAATAATAAGAAGTATGAATAGAAATTATAGAAATGAAATATGTAAAACACGAAGACAATATTTAACGTGGTTCACCCAATGTGGGCTACATCCACCAAGAACACTTGCTCATATTTTATTACAAGCCAATAGTATTCATAATTACAATAACCAGATCTTGTTTGGAGCTGCACTCAATAAACCCTCCCGAATTTGCACTTGAATTTAAAGACACTATTCACCTTCACAAAAACACTCATGTCAATCCTATTGTATGTCCATCTATTTATAAGTACATCAATAGATAGCCGAAGAGGCAGTTTTACAAAACAATGTGTACCGAAAAACCATGGGCCCAAAAACAACCCATAACAGTTACCCATTACCCATGGGTTAATAAACCACCCATGAAAATTTACTTTGGGGAATTCATCCCCCGAACCCCCTTGACCCGCTCACCGGTGAGCTGGACCACTGTAAAAATATCTGAGTGTAGCACATGGAAGGTGTACCAAACTCTAACATGAAAACAGGCTCCATAAACATAACAATCTCCCACTTAGAGACTGATTTCCACTGAGAAATCTTCTCAACCCTTCACTGTCATCCGTGAAAGCCAACCAAAGCTTAACATAGCTCTAGTTTATCCCTTGTGACCACCTTGGTCATCATGTCTGCAGGATTCTGACTGGTATGAATCTTCTCCAACTTCAACTTATCTTCCTCCAAAGTTGTCCTGATGAAGTGATATCTCAACTATATATGCTTCATCCTGGAGTGGAAAGCAAAGTTCTTAGCTAGGTGTATAGCACTCTGACTATCACTATGTAGCTTACATTCCTCTTGTTTATACCCCAACTCCTCAAGAAATTGTTGTAACCAAATCATTTCTTTGCTTGCCTATGTGGCAGCAACATACTCAGCCTCCGTGGTTGACAAAGCCACAAGCTTCTGTAGTCATGAAATACATCTCACTCTTGTCCCACCTACATTGTAAATATAACATGTCATGCTCCTCCTACTATCTACATCTCTATCCATGTTTGAATCTACATAACCACATAAAGTGGTGTCTAATCCACTGTAGCATAAAACTGTCCCCATGATCCCTCTCAAATACCGAAGGATCCACTTTACTATTTGCCAATGCTCTTTACCTGGATCACTCATAAATCTACTCATAGCTCCCACTACATGGGCAATATCAGGCCTAGTGCACACCATAGCATACATCAAACTGTCAACCGCTGATGAGTAAGGTACCTTGGACATCTGGTTTCTCTCCTACTTTGTCTTGGGACACTGCTCCTTTGATAACTTAAAATGGCCTGCCAAAGGAGTCTCAACTAGTTTAGCATCCTACATGTTAAACCTATCCAATACCTTATTAATGTACTCTTCCTGAGATAAAGATAGCTTCCATTCCTTCCTATCTTGAGTTATCCTCATACCAAGGATTTGTCTGGCTGCCCCCAAATCCTTCATATCAAAGGATTCACTTAGCTGTTGCTTGAGTACTTTTATTTCATGCATGTTTTTACCTGCAACCAACATGTCATCAACATACAAACACAGGATAATATAACTTCCATCCTCAAAATTTTTTGTATACACGCAATGGTTAGAATGACATCTAATATAACCTTGCTCCATCATGAAGCTATCAAACTTCTTATACCTTTGATGTGGAGCTTGTTTTAAGCCATACAAGCTCTTCTTCAGTTTGCACACCATCTCCTCTTTACCTTTGACTTCATATCCTTCTAGATGCTGCATATATAGCTCCTCCAAATCACCATGGATAAATGCAGTCTTTACATCTAACTATTCTAAGTGCAAGTCTTCTATTGCCACTATTCCAAGAACAATTCTGATAGAAGTCATTTTTACTACAGGAGAAAAAATCTCATCAAAATCTATACCTTGTTTCTGTGTAAACCCCTTGACCACCAACCGGGCCTTATATATTTTCTTTCCTTATTCTTCATCTTTAACTCTGTATACCCACTTGTTTTGCAATTCCCTTTTTCCTTTCAGTAGCTTCAACAAATCCCAAGTCTGGTTCTCCATGCGAGACTTATGCTCCTCATCCATGGCTTGCTCCCACTTCTTACTAGCATCTACCTGCATTGCTTCATCAAAGATCTCTGGCTCTCCACTATCAGTGATTAATAAATAATAAAGAGAAGGATAAAAATGTTCAGGTTCTTTTCTTACCCTAGAAGACCTCCTCATTGTAGGATTTTGGGGTTCCTGTTGAGTAGGTTTCTAAACTGAATCATGGGTCACTTTCCCATCTGGAAGATCCTCTACCACTACATATTATTTCTTGGATTCTTCCCTATTTTCCTGCAACTGTTGTTTATACATAACTATCTCATTAAAGACCACATCCTTAGATTGAATGATTTTCTTGTCCTTAATACTCCAACATTTAAATCCAAATTCATCACCACATAACCAATAAAAGTGTATTTTTCTGATTTATCCTCTAGCTTGGTCCTATCATCCTTGTCAATATGAACAAACACCTCACATCCAAAGACTCTAAGAAATGAGTAATCGACTTTCTTACCGTACCAAGCGTCCTCAAGTATGCCTCCATCCAAGGCACTTGAGGGTCCTTTGTATATCAAGTACATAGCTGTGCTCACCGCTTCTACCCAAAAATAAAGAGGCAGTCCTGTATGTATCCTCATGCTCCTAGCACGTTCCATTATTGTTTTGGTCATCCTTTCTAACACCCCATTCTACTGTGGGGTTCCTAGAACTATCTTTTTCCTGTGGATTCCATTCTTAGAACAATAATCATCAAATTCATTGCTGCAATACTCCCTGCCATTATCTTACCTAAGACATTTTAACTTAAGGCCTGTTTCATTCTCTACCAAGGCTTTCCATTTAACAAAAGTATCAAATACATCATATTTTTTTCTAATACAATAAACCCAAACTTTCCTTATTGCATCATTAATAAAAGTAACATAATAACTTGAACCCCCAAGAGATGATACCTAAGTCAGCCCCCACACATCAGAATGTACCAGCTCTAACTTACTCTCTTTCTTCATAGGTCCAACCTTGAGAAACCTTGCTTGCTTCTGTTTCCCATATATGCAACTCTAATAGAAATCCAAACTTTTTTTTGTATATCCAGGTAAATTCTTCTTTATGATGTCCATGCCCTTATGGCTCATATGACTGAGCCTATAGTGCCATAATGTTGTATCTACATCTGAAGCCATAATATTACAATCATTAGTACTGTCTATGGTTAAATACAAGGTTCTAACCTTCTTACCTCTTGCCACCACAAGAGCACCCTTGGTAACCTTCCAAGATTCAGTTATAAATATCACAGTACAACCATCGCTTCCCAATTGCCTTGCCGATATCAAATTTCTCCTTAATGTAGGCACATGTCTGACATCCTTTAATAGCCATGTATTCCCATTCTGCATCTTAACTTGAACAGAACTTTTTCCAACTATACTACAAGGCTCATCATCACCAAGAAAAACATGCCCAAAATCCCCTTGAACATAATCAAAAAAATAATGTCTATGTGGAGTAGCATGAAAAGAAGCCCCTGAATCTAAAACCTAAGATTCAGTAATATTATGCAAAGAAAGAATCAAAGCATCCTGACATACATTACCCGATGCCAAATTTGCCTCCTTGTTTTCTTCCTGTTGTTTCTTCTTATCCCAAAGCTCCCAACAGTCCTTCTTTGCATGCCCAAACTTTCCACAATTCCAACATATAATCTTGCTCTTGGATTTTGACCTTGCCTGTTTCCTCTATTCTTCTGTCTCCCTCTAGTTTCCACTTTCAAAGCATTCCCTGAAGTAGAAGATTCCCTGGAGATTTTTCTTCACATTTCCTCGCTTAGAATCACCCCTACAACATCCTCAAACTTTAACTTTGAGTTAGCTGGAACCGAGTTGCTTACCGCCATTACCAAGCTATTCCAAATTTCAAGTAAAGAGCATAGAATTAATAAAGCCCCGACTTCTTCATCAAATTCTATTATAACTGAAGCTAGCATATTCACAACCGTATTGAAATCATTTAAATGATCTGCTATTGAACTATTCTCAGACATCTTCATATTAAACAACTTTTTCATTAAAAATATCTTGTTAGAGGCAGAGGGTTTTTCATACAACTTTCCTAATGCATCAATTAGATATTTTGTAGTCTTTTCCTTTGAAACATTAAATAATACTGAAGATGCAAGGCATAGCTAGATTGTCCTAGGTGCCTTCCTATCCAACAAATCCCATTCTGCATCGATCATACTCGAGGGTTTGTTCACCTTCTCAGACAACAAAGTATAAAGATCCTTCTAATAAAGGTAATCTTCCATCTGCATCTTCCAAAGACTGAAATTCTACCCATTGAATTTATCAACCATAGATCTTCCATCATCTGCCATAGCTCCCACTCAAGCTAAAAAATTTCCCTGTGATTCAACACTTCAGCAAACCAAACCAGGTTCTGATACCAATTGTTAGGTATTAATAAAATCTAATGCGGAATAATTCCTTAGAATCGCAATAATAAGAAGTATGAATAGAAATTACAGAAATGAAATATGAAAAAAACAAAGACAATATTTAATGTGGTTCACCCAATGTGGGCTTCATCCACCAAGAACACTTGCTCATATTTTATTACAATCCAACAGTCTTCACAATTACAATAACTAGATCTTGTTTGGAGTTGCGCTCAACAAACCCTCCTAAATTCACACTTGAATTCACACACACTATTCACCTTAACAAAAACACTCATGTAAATCCTATTGTATGTCCATCTATTTATAAGTACATCAATAAGTAGCTGAAGAGGTGGTTTTATAAAACAATGGGTACCAAAAAACCATGGGCCCAAAAACAGCCCATAATGGTTACCCATTACCCATGGGTTAAAAAACCACCCATGAAAATTTACTTTGGGGGCTTCACCCCCGAACCCCCTTAACCCGCTCACCGGCGAGCGGGACCGCCATAAAAATATCCGAGTGTAACACATGGAAGGTGTACCAAACTCTAACATGAAAATAGGCTCTATAAACATAACAGGGTTTGGGGGCACAACCCTTGAGAAAAAAATTTACCTAAAAAAACATGTCCGATATCTCGAGAAACATGCTCTTCTCATATGGGTGGGATTTTTAGCCCGTAGGTTTATGGGTAGTTTTATCCCATGGTTTTGGTACCCACGACATTGTAAAACTGCTTAAACAGTTGTTTATTTCTGTAGGGATGACATATTATTATAGATGTGTGTGAGTTTGAGTGTGAATTCAAGATATTTTTTTGAGCATAGCTCCAAACATATCTGGGTATTGTATTAAGAGAAAGAGGTGGCTTTTAATAAAAATATGAGCAAATGATTCTTGGTGGACGTATCCCAAATTGGTTGAAACATATTAAATATTTTCTTTGTGTTTTTTTATTATTGGAAAATAGTTTTTTGAAAGGGACTATACCCTTGTTTACAAAAGAAGGCCTAGTAGCCAGAATAAGAAAGAGAACCAGAGAGAAAATGATCAGAATCCAAATGTGACAATGAAGTTCAAAGTAGCCAAAAAATAGCTACCAAGACGAGACAAAACAGCAAAATTACTGCAAAAAAGCAGTAAAGGGTCCACAAAAAAATAGCAAAAAAACATACAAGGACAGCAGAAGCATCTACAACTACTTTTTAGTAGCTTTGTCAATGATGGTTTTGATATTCTTCTAGGATTTGAACATACCCAAAGTTGTCATGTGGGCAGCGTCATTATAATCCAGCTACTCCACGATCTTCTTGCTTTCCTTATCATTACCCCAAAGTGTTGCCGGAACTCCGCTTAGGTTGGAGACACTTTTGACGTGTTGCTCAATGAACTCCTCAATCGCCCTAAATATTGTCTTTGTGTTATGTTCTTTTATTTTCTGCACTTTTATTTCAGATCTATGATATTATTTTACATATTAGTTTCTACTATTACGATTCTGTGTGGGATTATTCCATATATTTTATCCCTTATTTCCTAACATAAAATTTGGTTGTTAATTATTTAAGTAGGAAAATAATGTTTACAAATGTTTTTTCTTTGTAAATAAGTCAATTTGATCAATAAATGAAAGATGTGTTGCCTAATGATAGTTGTTTTGCTTAATTGGATTCTGGTTTGAAATATTGAACTTCAAATGTGCATTTAAAGGATAGACATATTTCTTATTTTCTTGGTGTGAATGTATTGTTATATTATAAACATGGATGTTTATTCTTAATCTTCCTAGCTTAAGACAAAAAAAAAAGAGAGAGATTCTCATGATATTCCCATAGCTAGACATCCTGGTTTTCGAAAGACTTACTTGTTGGTCAAACATAATTTTTTCTAACCTAGGATGAAGTAAGACATTAGGAAGTATGTGCAGCAGTGTATGACTTTACAAAAGGTTAAAAATAAACAATGTATTAAACTTTGTCAATTTTAACCTTTTTCTATTCTTGATTGGAAATGGGATTCAGTTAGTATGGACTTTATTATAGGTTTACCTAAGACCAAGAATGGACGTCATGTTATTCTTTTGGTGGTCGATAGATTGAAAAAAATGGCTCATTTTATACCAGCCAAGATCAAAACCCTGCTTATGATATAACTCATTTTTTTCTAAGGAATTTTTTATTTACATGGTCCTAAAGATTTAGTAACTGATAGAGATCCTAGATTAAGTTCTTCTTTTAGAATATATTTGTTTGATGAATTAGGTACTAGTTTGAGTTTTTGTACTTATCATCCTGAGTCTAATGGACAAAGTGAAAGAATAAATATAATTTTATAATATATGCTTATAATTTATATAGGTGAAAATCTTGGGACTTGGGAACAATATCTGCATTTGAATGAGTTTTCTTATAATCAAGGTTATCATACTACAACCAAAATGACACCTTTTGGAGTTGTTTATGGTAAGAATCATACTACTCCTATTTCATGGTCAAATCTTGAGCATAAATCTTGGTATGATAATGATAATTGAAAAGAAAAGGAATAAATCATAAATAAATCCAAGCAAAACATTAAAGATGTCCAATATAGGTATAAACAATGGACTGATTCAAAAAGGTATGTTAGAGAATTTAAAATAGGTGATCAAGTATTTCTTAGAGTTAAACCTAAGAAAAGTTCTTTGAAATTAGGAAAATATGCTAAGTTAGCTCCTCACTATTGTGGGCCTTCTGAAATTATAGAAAAAATAGGAAATCTTTCTCATATACTTGTTTTACCTCATGAATTGTCTAGAATTCATAATGTGTTTCATGTAATATTTTTAAAGAAATATGTGTATGATGTTAATCATATTATTGATTGGAAAAATATAATTATTGAGCCTACATGTGAATTCAAAATTGAACCTGAATTGATTTTGGAAAGAGTGACTAAAAGTTTTAGAGATAGATAAACTAAGGTTAAAGTGAAATAGACTTTCTGTGCTATTAAAAGTGCTACATGGGAAAGAGAAGATTTCATAAAAGAGCAATATCCTTGATTATTTGGAATCAAGAGACCTCATGAATCTGATAATTTGGACAAAGAATGCCCTTTCTCTCTTAGTCAGGATTTACAGACAGACACCCCTCTAATTTTGGCCATAACTAATGCATCAGGCTTGGAGGAAATTTTTATGGAAAATTGGTAGTTGGTGTGCTCGAAGAAGGGAAAGAAGGGTAGGCTCTGATTCCATATCCTCTTTTCCCTTTTTCCCTTCTTTTGCTTTACTTTTGGTTACCATTTGGTGGTCTCCACTTCTCTATTTGGTAGCTTTATATGGATTGTATCTACTCTTCTCCTCTTTTCTATTTTTTCTTGCCGCTTTTAGTCACAACTAAGGGTATTCTTCCTTCTTTTCTTCTCAGATCTGTTCGCTGCTGACTTTGTAGCTTAGGCAACTTCCTCTCTTCTTGATGTGCTTTCTTCTTCTTTTTTCCTTGTGTTGTACTGGAATTCTCTTCTTCCTTTTCTCTACACCCTTCTTCTTTGTACAAGGTTTTGGGCCCTTTCAAAACCCTCAATTTACCCTAATCCAAAAAATATCCTTAATTATTTAACCAATGATTTGTGTTTTGTTCTTTGATTTTCATAATAGACTCGGAACTACTAAGGATAGTAGCTGATTCAAGGGGGGGGGGTGTTATGCAAAATAAATCCACAAATATTTTTAAGAGTTAAAGAATTTTTGGATTATTAAATACAAGTTTGATTTGTGATTAACAAAGATATTGTAATAAGTTTATTGGCTTAATATGGGAATACATATCCTAAGAATTTGATTAAAAATGCTTAATTTGACTTATGAAAATGTGTAGAAACCATTTTGTTGGTTCGTAACCACCTGTGATGTATTATAAAATGGATATAAATTTAAAAATAGTGAACATGAATATAAGAATGAATACATGAACAATTGAATGAATGAGAAACAAGGAATTGTACTTGTGATTCTTAAAAAGAGAGTAGTTACGAAAAGAGTCTTAAGGAATTCGTGTATTTAGTCAATGGAAATAATTCCAAGGCTAACCAGGTTATAGGAAGGCAATGGGAAAGAGAAAGGGGCGCAAACGGTGTCCTAAACGAGGGTACAGAGTATAACCTCAAATGGTTTCTTACCAAGGCAAGGTGAAAATACACGGGGTAGATAGTATTTTCGTCCCATAGGCGGCCATATTCTAGTGTCTATTAACCTGTGGATGCATTGGAATTTTGTATCAATAATGCCATATTATTGTTCTCTCTCTCTCTGTAATTGGAATTTTATACTAGAATTCCTGATCCTTGTTCTCTCTCAGCTTTGGAATTCCTAATTATTGACTCAAATAAGTTTTCTCTCTATAAACAATGTAAATTATTTTAAAAAGGATAATGGAAAGAAGTTAATTCTTCTGTTTTCTTTGATAAATGAGAAAATGAATGTTTTTTCTATGTATATCTTGAAAATAGGTGCTTTTATTATCAGAAATAGTGAACTATAGGAACTGAGTTAATGAAATATGAAATTTTGGATATCTATGTCTGTTTAAAGGAAAATTTGTTTAAATAAATGTAAAATAATATTGTGTGTATGTAATTGATCATGATTAAAGAATAATCTTGCAATTTAATGGTGTTTCGGGATAAATTAACTATTTTCAATATTTCATGGTCATGTATTTTGTTCTTTCTATTTTATCTGTTTATCAAACCTGACACTCATTTAAATTTGGCTCATTCTAGAAACTTCACGTCTACCCAGAGCCCTTTCCCAAAGATTTGTTAGAATTTTTCCACATATCTAACCCTCTCTTGTTGGATTGTCATCAAGTGGCACACTCGGATTATTCCACTATCTCTTCCTCTGTCAATGTGTCTTTTACCTTTCCTATCGCACCAAAAATTGCACCTAGATATGCTTAAGTCTATATTTCTAAGTCTGCCCCAATTCCAATGCAATATATAATATTGTGAATTTCAAACCAAATAAAATTATTCATGTGTAATTCAATGTTTTAGAGTTTATTAGATCCTTTCTAACTTTTTTGAAGCTTTAGCCAATTAGAGAAATCCATGTGTCATTGTCTTGTTATACTTACTGACTATTGTGAATATTCTAGCCAATGAGAAAGTTCCATATAACTTTGCAATGTCAGGCCTTTTCATTTATTTCTATGTGTTGAGAAGTACAAACCAATGATAGCACTCCACGTTCTTCGTCGATTCAGAGTTTAGATAACTTGTTCCTGACCCATGTGAAACCTGAACCAATAAGATTATGCCATCAATTTCATGGTGTCATTCTATTGTCAGGTTTGTCAGAATGCAAGCCAATAGAATTTATCCATTTTTTTATTTTTCATATTGTTTTATTTGTAAGTACCTTGTCACTGTGTGAAAAGTGATCCATTTAGATTACTCCATGTGTATATGGAGTTTAACAGTATATCTTTCTATTAAATGATCTTTTTTCTGGTATCCTACACTGCAAAGTTTGAACTAATAACAAAGTAACACTTCTACAGTGTCTGACTTATATAACCATTACCAATGAAATTTATCCACCTTTTTTTGTCTTTTGTCTTCAAAAATTTGGTCGAATATGAAAATTATTTGGTATTTATCTAATTTTGAGACATGAAGTCCGCGGGACAAAATTTTTTAGGAGACTCACAAAATCCTAACATGTACCTCTGGTCTAACCCTAGTTAGTTACGTTTTAAAGCTTTAATTAACCATGTTTATCCATAGCCATAGAATTAATAGTTCTTCTCAATTTTTTAACAGTCAAATATTTCTGTAAATCAAATTAGTTTGCTAAATTTAATAGACTATCATGTAAAGATCTATAGATCTTCTAAAATTAGACATAATTTCTCAATTAATGATAGAAAATGTATCATACTTCCGTAATTTAATATTTTTTCAACAATTATTAGCATTTTTTTTAGGGAAAAATTTGTATTTCACAATAGCACTTCGTTAAACCTATGTGCAAAAGGAGGTGGAGGAAAGGTGTGTGTATTAAGAGACCAGAAAAAGTGAGAAGGGGGTTTACTCAATAAATAACAAGATGAGTTTATTGACATAAAACCAAAATATTTCCAAGTTAATAATGAGAAGAAACCATATCAAGGAAAGAGGGAAAAAATAAAATTAAATCGAAGTTCATTTGCATAATATTACACAAATAACCATGCTCAAGGAGTAAAGTTAAAATGGATAGGAAAACATAAGACAAGTAGATATAATAATTGTAGTTTCTTTCTTGTAGTAGGATAATGGGAGCTATCAACCAAGAAAATATAACCCTTTGGAATGGATAATGTTATCCACAATAACTCTCCTACTTAATTAGATAACTCATCTCCCCATTCTAGCTCTATGGTTCTACATGTAGGTTACGCGCACGTCACTTGTTCACTTGGCACATTTTCATGGTTGCAGATTCTTTGTGCACCTTGCATGTACCCATTACTTTTCATGCCTTCTCCCCTTCTTTTTCCTTTTCCTTTTCCTCTTTTTTCCATCTTCCCCTTGTGCACACTCTCTTTTCTTCCACCTTCCCTACATTATTTCACCTTCCACGTGCACCTTAGCCTTTGCTTCCAAAAATTGGCTAAGTCCTTAGCATACCCATGCACCCTTTCCTTGCACCCTTGCACATCATTCTGTAATGATTACACCTCTTCCATATGTTTCCCTTTCACATGTTTTCCACATTTCCTCCGTGCACATTGTAATTATGTGCGCCTTCCTTTTTTCATTCTCCCGCACCTTATTCTTCCACACGCGTACCTTTCTACCCTCCTCTGTGTCAGTTTGTGTCACACGCAACCTATCAAAGTGCACCAACATGGTGCCAAATCCTTATAAAAATAAATGAGTTACACATGGTAAAAATGAAAATAACATTTGCATATTTATTCTTCCTTTCATCCAATCCACGCATGCCATGTGTATTGCGTGCACAAATAGCTCTGACAAACTTTTTCCAGCCATATTTTTTTCTACAGAGGTTTGATTGGTATGCACTTGGTCTTAATCAATAGTTTCTTACATGGGCTAAAGTGGTGACATTCAAATTCAAATTCTTGACTAATCTAGTAGGGGAGAAATAAGAAAACATATTTCTGGTAATTAATGAGTATATATGATTGCTCCAACCACCCAGATTTAATCCAATCTACCTTCCTTCCTTCTCTAACATGCCAAACATACTTAGGGAAGTGCATTTGATAGATTTTTAGGCATATTTTCATGCATGAATGCTTCTTGTTAGTGGTTTTATTTCAAATTTGGGTTTTCCCTCCTTTTCTTCTTCTTCCATCACTTCATCTATAAATGTAAGAGTTTGGATCATTGATAATGTTGGGCATTTTGGATCCTAATGCATTTTGCTAAGGACTTCATATATCTATATTCTGAGTCACATACCTCTAAATCTGGCTCGTGTATGTGGATATCAGCCTCTTTCACCATTGTTATAATTCTATGCATTTCTGGAAGTAATGAAAGCATCATTTTGTGATTTTTATCTCTCCTAAGTGTAATTATATTCCTTCTTCTTTCCTTTCTTTTGCATAGTGCACTTTTTGTGTCACTTTACGTCCCTTGCAGCTTCATTTTTAGTTGTGTTCCATAAAACTGATCTGGTAAATGTGTTTTAGCTTGTGCTACATGTACCTAACCTTCTTCCATTATGTTTCCTTTCATTTTCACTTAGAACCAATAGTGTTCATCCCTCTTTTTCTGGTTCTATCGCCTTCCTTAGATTAGTTTTCCATTATGTTATCTTTCTATCCCTGGTCCTTTGGCATTATTATCTTAGTCTTTCCCTTCCAGCATTAGGAGTAGTAGTAGCAATAGAAATAGATAGAGGAACTAGCTTTCTCCAGAGATCTGTCTCAAGTGCGCAAAGTCCCACAACTTGGAGATGGTTCCATTATTGTCTCAAACAACTTGGTTCTTCTAGATCTAAGATGCAGGTACAAGTTTAACAACCAATAATTTATGGCATGCCCAGTGGGATAAGCATTGAAATCTTATATTTCATATTACTAAGTCCTGGTGTGTGGACTTATTATTTCCATCCTTTGGAGGCTCATTTCAACACATATGGCGACTCCCAACAAATTCTAGATCTCTGTTTTAGTATTCTTGGGTGCTTTTCATGAGAAGAGTGCATCCAAGGCAAAGCACAGTAGCTAAATATTCTTTCCAATACCTCAAGCTATCTCTGAGAAGAGTTTGTAGTAGAAGACCCGCATGCACATCTCTATCTCTGGTGCACCACTCCCACTCAACTCCTCCAAACAACTGACAACTGACACGTGTTTTCATGGCACATAAGCCATCTCCTCCAATGAGGAACTTTTCCAACTTCACCGGTGGAAGTCCTCTAGTTCTAGCCATGTAACATGATATGCAAAATGTCACACTTAAAAAGTATTCCATACTTTAATGGAAAAAATCAAGTCACCCCTCAGGAGCATATCCAAGATGTAGAAAACATGTGTTCCTTCTACTTAATCACACATGAAGATGTAGAAGTTAGGCTACTTGCGGCCTCTTTGAAGGGGAAACTACCCCAGTGATGCTGAGGCTTGAGACTTGGATCTATTGCCACCTGGGATGAGTTGGGAACAACTCTTTGTAATTACTTTGAAGACAAGTCAGATCACCTATCCTTGGTGGAGAAACTGACAACAATAAGGAGGGATCCCAACAAGCAAATGATTGATTTTAATATCAGATTATATAAGACTTGGGATATAATCCCTCTTGTGGTAAGGCCTACAACTCATCATGTTTTTCTCTATTATCTAAAGGTGTTGAATAGTGACATCTCAGTCATGATTCAATCCATGGGAGGTAGGACTTTACTAGCTACTTATAATATTGTAGTAATGTCAGAAAATAGTCTTATTCGGGTGGGAAAGTTAGCTCCTAGACCACCTATGCCCTTGTTCCCAGAAATGTCTGAAGCACCCTAAATTTTTGTTGTTCCTGTTCCTATTCTTGAGAAAAGTGAACAACATGTTACATCCACCTCCTACTCTCTTGTGCAATAGAAAGAAGATTAAGAATTAAAGAATTTGATTAGAAACTTGTCCAATAGGTTTGTATCATTAGAGAAGAAACATGTGCAATCCTATAGAATCAATTCTAATCAGGTGCATAGCCAAAGCAATCAGCCTTAGCAGAATTAGTATAGAAACTAAAGATACGCACAGAACCAATAAAATGATAAATGGTAGGCTAATGCGTACTTGCCTTTGCAATTTTTTCCTCCCGTGCCTTCTCTTCTGGTGCCCTATACAAGTCAAACACTCTTTCTAGTTCAGATTAAATTAGCATAAGAATCAGAATGGTTATTTCCTTGTAATATTCCTCATAGTCAATATCATTGTGTTAATGTTACGTGCGTAGAATCCTATATGATCCAAAATGATTTTAGCTATGAGCCTTCATTTCGTGCAAGTGATCCTAAGAACCAAGAATAGCTAGAGGTTCCTCCTAAAGCCAACTTGATATTCTTTGGAGTCAAGGAATTTTTCAAAATAAATCAAGTTTTAGATGATCCAAGAAAACCACATGCCCAGGTTGTAGACAACATGAGGTATAAAAGGAGAATTCTTGAATATGGCGTGTAAATATCAATTCCAGCAACAAAAGCTGATCCCCAAAAGTAGAAGGAAGTAGCTAAGGCATCCAGCAACAAAAATTCTCAAGTTCCTACACATGATGCTCCATTTCAACGTCATTCTGAAGTGGTGCACACCCCTCCTTTGGTAGGTTAAGCCTATGTGATAGCTAAATGCCATGTTCATGTGCCTGAATAATCAATAAAATACGTTGTTGTACCAAAAATTCACAAGTCATTGGGCCTTTTATTCAACATTTTAGATCAAATGAAAAATACAAACATAAACATCACAATGTGGGATGCTCTGACTATTCCATCTCAGTGTGACCTGTTGCATGAGGCTCTAACCCAACTTCCACGTGTTGATCCAACTATTCACAAACTACATGCTTCTGTTAATATCTGCTAGACAGAGGAGAAGAAGGTAAGTAATGTTGTTAAAACCCCTCCCTTTTATATGTCCTTGATCATATGTAAACACCTAGTGCATAATACATGATAGACTTAGGTGCTAGTACTTTTGTTATGCCCAAGAAGATTCTTGATGTCTTAGGTCTTAAGTACAACCCCTTGTCAAAAGGAGTCCTACAACTTGATGGCTCAACTATCACTACCTTAGGAGTCATTAAGCATCTTGATTTAACCCTCCATACATGTCCAAGCCTTATTTTAACTCAAGATGTGTATATTATTGACCTACCTTCTTTGTTTTCCCTATGTCTATGAAGAGAGTTTACTACAAAAGTGGGTGTTTAGTTGTCTTATTATTGGTCTCATATGTTACTCAAGAAAAGATATGGTACCCAATTTACCATACAAGTTGAGCCTATATTTTCCTATCATGTAGAGTCATATGACTCATCCCCTCTGTAGGCCAATTGTCTAATCTAAGAAAGTCAAGACCGATTTTCTGAAGAGAAGCATGTTCCTCCTCATCTACTTGACCTTGTTCTAGATGAGTGGGAAGAAAGGAACCACTAATCTGATCCATATGTTGAAGAGCTCAAATCCTTTGAAACTAGGCTTGGCACTTATTGCATCCTAGAAGAAGTGGTGCTACCATGCACACTCCAGAAATACCAGGCATAACCTGGTCTATGGAAGTTATACTTTTATGGTTCCAGAAGCATAAATGGCGTAGGTGCATGATATTTTATCATTTATACTAAGGATGAGAGGTTATTTTTTGCGCACAGGTTATAGTTCACATGCTCCAACAATGTGCTAGAATACGAAGCATGGGTGCATGACATTCTCATTGCTGAGAAGAAAGGAATTAAGGAATTACAGATATTCAGGGATATAGAATTAGTTATCCACCAGGTCACCAAAAAATGTATGGAAAATAATAAGATTCTAAAAGTTTATAAACATAGATTTTGGGACCTCCTTGAGAGCTTTGATGCTCTGAATCTATAGGTGGTGATGCGTAAATTAAATAAAGAAATTGATCAAATGGTCGCGATTAGTTCACAATTCTCTCTTGCTGAGGAATTTATCAAAGGAAATTCACAACATATCAAGATCGTGATTAGACCATCCATTCTAGATAATAACATCAGCTGGAAAGTGTTTGACAGCAATGCATAGATCGTGTAGTTCATTTATAATGAAGTTGATTTCTCATCAAGCATGCAATCCTGCTTCCATGACAGCTATGGTTACCAAGTGATTCAACTGAAGACAAACAAGTTGCCTAAAGGTCTAGTCACCTTAGAGAAAATGTTTAGACCTGATGATGAGTTCAAGGGTGAAGAAAATTATATGCGTTCAGCACAAAAAGACTATGTCCTAGTCAGAATTACACATGGAAAGGAGTTGCTGCTCAGTAAAGCTTATGCACATGATGAAAAAACCTTCATATCTCTCTGCTAAAAATACAGTGATGTCTTTTCATGGGAGTATGAATACCTCAAAGTTTTTGATCTAATTATTTCTCAACACTCCATTGACCTTGATCCCAATATCAAGCCCATCAGAAAAAAGCAAAGGTCAGTCAACCCAAGGATAGAACCCCTCATGAGGAAAGAGGTGTCTAAATGCATTGAGGAAAACATTATTTTTCCTATCAAGTACTCTACTTGGGTCGTGAATATAGTTCTAGTATGCAAAAAGAATGGTGAAATCAGACTGTGTGTTGAATTCAAAGATTTGAACAAGGAACCCCTCAAGGATAATGATCATTTTCCTTCTATGTAGTAGATTTTACAAACTGTGGTTGGTGCACAAAGGTTCTTAATGTTGGATGGGTATTCAGGTTTCAATCAGATCATAGTCAAGGAAGATGATCAATTCAAGACAATGTTTACAACCAAGTGGGGAACATATGCTTATCAGAAGATTCCCTTTGGTTTTTTAAACACAGGCACAATGTTTCAACATGCCATGTACATTTCCTTCAAAGGTTACATTAATGAGTTCATCTTGGTTTACCTTGATGATATTGTAGTCTTCTCAAAGTAGAGCATGGATCACATGACACACCTAGAGAAATTATTTAAGAGATGCAAAAAGTATGGGGTATCTCTTAACCCTAAGAAGTGTAATTTTTTAGTGGCACAAGGCAAGCTCTTGGGCCATGTGGTTTCAAAGGATGGCATTGCAATTGATCATGAGTTCATTTCATCTATCCTATATATTTCTCTGTCGTCACACAAAAAATCCTTTCAGTCCTTCCTCAGTAAGATCAATTTTGTTAGGCACTTCATTCCTAACTTTACAAGACTGATTCAGCCCACCACCCTAATGCTTAAAAAGGACATAGCCTTCATATGGATGATAGAAGGAAGAGACAACTTTTTAAAAATCAGGTACAATATTTCTTGTGCACCAAAACTCATCAACCCAGATTACTCAAAGGATTTCATCCTTTATGCTTATAGCACTGATGTAATTATTTTTGTTATCCTGACAAAAGAAAATGAACAAGGACTAGAACAATCAGTGGCTTTCTTCAATCAAACACTGACGGATTATGAGTTGAAATACAGTCACATGGAAAAGAAAGTCTTATCCATCATGTGCATGCTCAATAAATTCAAGAGCATGCTCTCCATAAACCACATCAAGGTGTTAGTCTCTCACTCATTTGTTAGATACTTCCTCATGGGAGCAGATATTAGTGAAAAGAGAGCACGATGGGTAACTAAAATCATGGAGTATGATGTGAATATTAAAGCCACCAAGTTGGTAAGAGGCAGTGCGCTCTGCAAGTAGCTTACTGAGGCTTCATTATTTCTGGATGAGGATCTCCCTGTGCAAAACTTGAATAGGGTGCACATTCCAGCACACATGACTGGATGAAGGATATGATCATAATCCTTTCTAAGGGTGTATACCCTCCTGGTTTAAACAAGGAAAAGAGAAGACATCTAAGGTTACAATCCATTCCTTATGTGATAATTAATGGTCTTCTCTTTAAAAGGAATTTGGATGGCATGTTGTTAAGTTGTATTGATGGCACACAGACTGAAAGAGTGTTATTAGAATTTCATGATGGATTCTCTGGTGGAAACTTCTTTGCCAAGAATACAACAATAAAGATCATAATGACATGTATCTTTTGGCCTACCTTGTTCGCCGATGGGCACAAGTGGGTCATGAAATGTAAGGAATGCGCTTTCTTTATAGGTAAGAAGAAATTGGTAGTGCTTCCCCTCTGACCAATCCAAGAAGATCATCCTTTTGTACAATGGGGTCTTGACTTTATAGGCATGATAAATTCGCCTTCAAGCATTGGACACAAGTGGGTGCTGACAACTACACATTACTCCACCAGATGGATAGAATTTTTTCTCACTCAAGGAATTGACTGAGTCATTCATCCTTGACTTTATCGAAGGTATAGTAACAAGGTTTGGCATTCTTCAAACCATTATCTATGATAATGCAAATGCCTTCCTTGGTACCAAAATCATTGATTGGGCTCTTAGCCTTGGGATATATTTAAAGACTTATTCCAACTATTACCCTCAAGGCAATGGTCTAGCAGAGTCAACAAAAAAGAAGCTGATTAGGATCATGAAGGGCACAATGAACATTAGCCAAAGATAATGGCATATAAAGGTCTCATGCACGATTTGGGAAGACATACTTACAGTAAATAAAGCAATAGAAACTTTTCCTTACAATATGTTCTATGGAAAAGAGGATACACTTCCTTTGACACTTAAGTTGAACTCTTTGGCGCTAGCCCAACAACTAGAATTTTTAGGTGCAGAACAGAGAGAATTCATAATGCAAATATGGTTAGTCTTTAAGAATCAAGGAACTCTACCATGATCAAGCTAGAACAGCATTAGCAAGCAACAAATAATTGATTTGATAGAAAGGCTAGGCCTTATTATTTCAAAGTTGGGGACTTTTTTTTAAAATGGGATGATAACAGAGCTAAACCAGGGCCCCATACAAAGTTTGATGCACTTTGAAGTGCCTTGTATACTACCAGTTCATGCAAGGAGTATAAATATTTTGACTTAACTCATCTCAATGGAGGCGCGTTGTAAATACCAATAAATGGGATCTATCTCTAACCCTTCCATTGATTTTTTACATCATTTTTTATATATTAGAGTAGTTTCAATTCCTCCAAGTGCATTGCATGCACATTGTTTGTTTTTACATAGTTATTTCTTCTCATGTGCTTCTGTGTGCATTCTTTTTTTGCTTCCAGGATTCTTGTTATCTTCTAGCAGTTTCAATAGTTTTTTAGGATTCAGAACAAAGTTTAGAATATGTTTCAAAGTTACTTTAGTAACGGTTCTTCAAAGTTATAAATCAGATATTTCATATCATAGACTCCATGCCCAATGGATGCTTCAGGCTATTGATCTCCTTCATTTAGTAGGCAGATGGCCCCAGTTGCCAAACTGTTATCCATAATAACTCTCATAGTTATTTGGATAACTCATCTCCCCATTATAGCTCTATGGTTCTACATGTAAGTTGTGCACACTTAACTTGTTCACTTGGAAAAATTTCATGGTTACAGATTCCTTGTGTGCCTTGCGTGAATCCCTTCCCTTTCATACTTTTTACCCTTCTTTTTGCTTTTCCTTTTCCTCTTTGTTCCATCTTCCCCTTGTGCACACTCTCTCTACTTCCACCTTCTCGACATTGTGTCACCTTCCGTGTGCACCTTGGAATTTTCTTCCCAAAATTAGTAAGTCCTTGACATCCCTGTGTGACCTTTCATTGCACCCTCACACATCATTATATAATTATTGCACCTCTTCCATATGTTTCCCTTTCACCCATTTCCTTTGCATGTGTTGTAATTTTGCATGCCTTCCTTCTGTCATCCTCTCGCACCTTATTCTTCTATGTGCATACCTTTGCACCCTCCTCTGCACCAGTCTTTGCCACATCATTCTATGACATGCTTGAGTGTGCCACACACAACCTATCAAAGTGTGCTAATAGGTCACTGAATCCTTATAAAAAATAAATGAGTGACACATGGAAGAAATGACAAGAACATTTACACAGTTGGTCATCCTTTTAGCTAATCCACATATGTCATATGTCTTGCATGCGCAGATGGCTCTAAAAAACTTCTGAAAACCATATATTTTACTACATAGTTTTGATCAGCACACACCTAGTCTCAATCGATATCTGTTGACATGGGCTATAGTGCTGAACATTTAAATTTAAATTATTGATGGATCTGGTAGGTGAGAAATGGTAAAACATATTTCTTGGCATTAATGAGTAGATCTGATTGCTCTAACCACCCAAATTTAATTTTATCTTCCTTCCTTCCTTATCTAACATGCCAAATACTTAGGGAAGCACATTTGAAAAAATTTTAGGTGGATTTTCAAGCATTGAATGCTTCTTATTGGTGGTTGTATTTCAAATTCAGGTTTTCTCTCCTTCTTCTCTTCTTCTTCCATCGATTCGTCTATAAATGTAAGATCTGGGCTCATTGATAATGTTGGACATTTTGGATCCTTATGCATTTTTCTAAAGACTTCATATATCTTTATTCTGAGTCACAGACCTCTAAATCTGTCTCATGCATGTGGATATCATCTTCTTTCGCCATTGTAATAGTTTTGTGCATTTCTGGAAGTAATGGAAGCATTATTTTGTGATTATTCTTTGTCCTAAGCATGTTTGTATTCCTTCTTATTTCCTTTATTTTGCATTAAGTTTTTTTTTATCACTTTACGTCCCTTGTAGCTTCATTTTTAGTTGTGTTCCATGAAACTGATCCGGTAAATACATTTTAGCTTGTGCTACACATACCTAGCCTTCTTTCATGCCTTTTTCTTTCATTTTCACTCAGAATAGATAGTTTTCATCCCTCTTTTTCTAGTGTTATCACCTTACTTAGATTATTTTTCCATTTTGTTACCTTTATATCCTTGTTCCCTTTGCATTGTTAGCTTATTATTTCCCTTCCAACATTAGGAGTAGCAGCAGTAGTAGAAATAGATAGAGGAACCGGCCTTCTCCAGAGATCCATCTCAAGTGCGCAAGGTCCCACAATTTGGATATGGTTCCATTTTTGTCTCAAACAACTTGGTTCTTCCAAATCTAAGATGCGGGTACAAGTTTTATAACCAATAGATAAGCCATTCCAATTTACATATTTACAATCCATCTCTTCTCTCTCCATTCTCACTCTCTACTTTTTAATTCTCCATTATAAATTGTACTTTATGGCTCTTTCATCCTATTAACTTGAGTGAATATTGTAATTTTTCATTGTAAAGTTCCCCTTTTCATTAATAAGAAAGGGGTTTACTTTTCTTTCCTAGAGGAATGTGAAAGGACACAAGTGGTGAGAATATAAAAGATCATGTGGGGGGTAGATGAAGAGATGGATTATAAATCTATAAATTGAAATGCCTTATCTACTCCAAAGGGTTATATTTTCTTGGTTGATAGCTCTCATTTTCTTACTAAAATAAAGAAACTATAATTCTTCTATCTCCCTGTCTTATTTTTTCCTCTCCATATCAAATTTACTCCATGAGCACGGTTACTTGTGCAATATTATGTAAATGAACTTGGATTTTTTTTTGTTTTTTATTCTTTCCTTGACATGGTGTCTTCTCATTGTTAACTTGGAAATATTTTATTTTTATGTCAATAAACTCAACTTATTATTTAGTGAGTAAAACCCCCTTGTCACTTTCTCCCCTCTCTTTATAAACACGCCTTTCCTCCACCTCCTATTACACATGGTTTTACTGGATTATTCATGTGTGATGCATGATCAAAATTCCACCCATGTTAGTTATAGTAGCGTAAATATTTCATGTTTTTAATAAATGGAGATGTCCCATTCCTAAGCAAAGGGACCTAGTCCATGTTGGTCATTGTGTGTTAATGTTATCATTGATGTCAAGTACATTGATGGAAAAGGGTGTTATGATGTCATATTATTTTCCATGAGGTGTCATTCAAAGGTCAAATATGAAGGTCGATTGGTTGTATCAAGTTTGGTGATGTTCTATGAGGTCATGCTACATGGTTTTGCTTGCATAATCATGGTTTGAGTCCTCCCAAGTGAGTTAAAGTTTTTTATGATGTAATACATGGTCTTAGATATGTGTTACAAGTGTATGATTTTATATGAGGTCAGTAAGGTCAAATCATGGTTTTTCATGGTTGAGTTAGGTCATTCCTAGCTTATTCCTAGTCCTGGAGCATGCAGAATGAGATGGAGGTATGATTTTTAGATCTAATCAGTCCTAACCAAGAAAGGTAGAATAATTTTGACAATTTATACGAGGATTATGTTGAGTTTCAAGTTATTATTTAGTGATATAGTGCATTTATGAGGTCCTTGGGAAGTAAATAGGTGAGAACATGTAAGATTGCATGGGTAAATGAGATTGTCTGGAGTGTTTACAAGATATCTGATATATGTGGTGAGTATGGATAGATTATTTTTTCATGATGCTTCATGAAAAGTGTCAGGTCATTCTGAAGAAATATTTGGAAGATACATCAGTTTTGGCAAAATTGGGTAATTTATTGTGTGTTTTTGAAGTAAAAGTGGACCTTCTAATGCTCGTTGTGAATTTTTTGATTTTCATGCGGATCTGATATATTTTTAATATATTTTTAATTTATTTATGAATATTTTCCAAAAATAATGAGGTGGTTTGATTGTCAATTATTTATGAACGATCATTAATAAGATAAGTTGTTTTAAAACCCGGGTTAAACCCTAGCTCAAAGAGACTTGGGATAAAGTGAGTATATTGAACCTATCTTGTTTGGTTTTGAAAAAATTATTATTTTATGTTGTATAGTAATCTTCCATATTTCCAAAAAGGTATATTAGAGCATGTGACGGTATGTGGGTCCCACATAAAAATGTAATTTTTTAAAGAATTTTAGTTTGTGGAAAAGTTCTCCAAAGAAGGTGATGAATAAATTGACATTTTTATATCCCTAGAGTTTTTATACATGTACATAATAATTTAGGATAGTGGTTGAGGTGAAAAAGTTAAAATTGTTCCCATTTATGAAGATTTTGTTTTTGGGGCAGTTTGTAGTTGTTTGCACTAAAAGTGGAATTGCAGAAGCTACAAGATGAGTTAGGACTCCATTCAAGTTGTGTTGTGATCCTGGTTCGGAGATATTTATATTTTTATATCATAATTGTGTTTTTTATATGGTATGAATAATTTATGGCCTATTATTTTAAGATCAAATCTAGAGGATGTTTGATATAGCATGGTGTTGAGTAGCTTCATGAGGTATGTTGATGATTCTGAGTTATTAGTGCTTATTAAAGGTTTCTAAGTGCTTATACATCATGTTTAAGGGTGTTCCATGATTTGGTCAAGTGTGGAAGTGAGTTTTGAGGTGATGAAGTGAGTTGAGCTCAAGGTCATTTCTTGAGTCTTAGAAGGCTTAAGAAATAGTTTGCAAACACGGTCTTTTTTGGAGGCTATACACTTGGATTTGGAATGAAATATAATATTTTATAGAAAGAGGAGTTATATATATTTTCAATGGTATATATTTTTTCTCATGATGGTTATATTTTATGGTACATCTAGGTCCGTTTGTGAGAAAGAAGGTTGTTTCGTTTTTAGGACTGAATTTCTTAGGTTGAAGGAATGAGGTGAATAGGGAATGATATGGTTTATTTTATGATTTCTATCAGTTGGATAGTGAAGATGGATTAAAAATTGTTTATAAAATTCATTTGGATGTCTTTAAAGTGGATTAAATGGTATAAACCAAATGATTTTGTGAAACTACTTGCTAGGTAGCTCAATATGGTGAAGAGGAAAGTGAGTGTGGTTTACACATATGGATTTTTCATGAGATATAACATGCATGGATGTGATATAAATTTATTTATAATTACAATGAGTGGTTACATTCCATATTTTAATTGTTATTTGTTGATCTTGAGGCCCAATGATGAAGACATGATCCTAGAAACAATTGTTTTGAGAAGGATATAAGCCTTCTTGAGTAAGTTATGAATTATTTGATTAGTCCAATCTTATGTATAAACATGTATTATTATTAAATTTTATATTACACATGTATGAGGAATTTTTAAGCTTTACAAATCATGTTTATTAGGTTTGTGGTTTTAGCTCATCTAAGTGATGGGGTTTTGAGCTAGTTTTGAGTATGTTTTGGAGGTTTTGGACATGGTCGACCTATGTGGCTTGATTGTGAACAATTTTATTATTATTTTTTTATTTGTTAAAAGTTTTTTATGTTTAAAAAGTGAGGTAAACTGACTTGGTTTGTGTTTTAAATAAAAGAGGCTTATAAAAGCAATGTTTTGAATTCATTTTTTAACTAATTAAGTATATAGAGAAAATGTGACCTAGGTGAGGGTTTGAAAGCTAATAAAGGGAATGAATTCAGATATGAGGATGTATCAAAATGTTTTAAGAATATTATTGGAAATTTTATCAAGGGTTTGAAGCCAAGACAAGGTGTAAAAGAAGAAGAAAGAGCAAGTCAGGTGAATGAGTGTTTGAAGGTGAATGTGTGAGTTGAATTAGTGATCTCCATTAGTTGGGGCAGAAAAAAAAAATATAGATATTCATAAATAGGTGGATGAGTTGGATCTTATTCATCTTAGGGGGTTGTATCCTCCTTTTGGAGTGTGTGCTTCACTAAAATAGGGATTCGTGCTCCTTGTAGAGTTGGTACTTTACTAAAATAGGGGTTGGTGCTCCTTGTGAAGTTGGCACTTCACTAACTCTCTTTTATTTGATTAATAAAAGTATAGTTTCACTGGTTTTTCTTCCCCATGAGGTTTTTCCACTTACATATGGTTATAATGTGTTGTGTATCTTGCATTATGCTCTTGTGATTAAATGTTTAATATCTTAATAAGTTCACATGGTTATGAATAATGTATGGACAGCTTAAATGATGAATATATGGTTTGGTAAATGAAGTAAAAATTATTATAGGACTGATTCACCCACCCTCTCAATCCATTATTCTTCCAACTATTAGTATCAGATCAGGTCCATGAGAACCAATTTTAACAACTTGAATATCTTTTCGAAACACAAGCAATGTGTAAGTCTTCATAAAAGGTTAAGTAACAAAAGAAAAATTAGGCAATGTGGTGTGCAAGGCCAATAACAAAACCAAAAAATAAACAAACAGGCCAAAGATAGTGGTCAATTAGTAATTTTTTCCCTTAGGAATAATATGAATGTAAGTATGTTATTAAGACCTAGAAACATACCCAAAGTGCATGATTTAGTGTCTACATTTTCCCCCACTTTATGTTATTGAGTGAAATATCATTGACATAAAGTAGATAAGAGACACGTACCTAATAGCCATGTAAATCGATGGAAAAATCATGCCGAAGAGACAAGAAAAAGTGTGGAGTGAATAACATGAAGCATGTAATCTTGGAAAGGGGAAGTAGAAATGACCCTATGGATGAAGCGTATGTTATGTGTCATATTGTACCTATTTTCATTATTATTTTTTATGTCAGTGATGTGACTGCTACTCCCCATAAGGAAAAACTTTCAAAACAGAAGAGAAAATGAGTAGTAAAATATGTGTATATGAAATTTTTTATCCAAATGAGTAAAAAGTGTGTAAAAAGTCTGTAAAAATGAGAAAAGGAACATGTGCACTTGATTTGTGATGAGTGGAAGTAGATAGAAAATATCCTAAATGTAACGCCTCTAACGTGAATGGTACATACGATGACTTTTACTCTAGAAGAATTAATAGTTGACTGGTGATTTTGTCTTAAGATGGTGTACTCTTATGACTTAGGAAATAATGTTTGTAATAGATAACAAGACATCTATTGAATAGGTACATTCTGTTGTGTTTTTACTTAATTAAATATGAAGCAATCCATCTCTTTTATGCAGAATAAAGTCACTACTTTGCATTGAGAAATTTAGTTCCATTTTCTTAAATTATGTTTTTAGAAAAGCATAACCTAGGATCAATTCTATTGATCTAAGGTATGATTTTGATTCGTGACTTTGTGGCCATAATGACCAAGTAAGATAGATCAGATGATCTATGGATTCTGATTGTGTTAAGGAAAGAATGAACTCTTCATACCCATGTTACATATTGAAATTTTGATGATTAGTATGGATCTTCTTTTGTTAGTAGAATGCATACTTTCTATGAATGAGGAACCTAATATAACTATGTTCTAATGTTAGTGACTATAGCCTTAAGTTAATTCTAACCTATGTCTCTTTGATCTTTGTTAATTGGGATGTTATGACTTAAACTAAAGACCTACCTATGGACCTATGTTGATTTCCTAAATTAATTTCTAACCTAAGTGAATGGCTAACCTAAGGGGACCTATGGAACGATATGGTGAATGGGTTGGTCGGTGTCATTGATTTATAGATATTAATTGGGAGTTAATGCAATCTTATCATTTGGTGCTGCCAACTTTGGCATGGGCATGAGGAAAAATAGAGAAGGATGAGTATGTGCCTTAGAAGAGTTTAGTTCCATGCAAAAATTCAAATTTAGTCATTGCTAAATATAGAGATGGCAGTGGCGTGGGAATTGGAGGGAACTAAGAATCCTATTTTGCATTTAATGTTTTTGAAATCGGAAAAAACCACTTAGGAAGGTGCATGAGGGGGTTTTGGTTGTTTTGATCTTTTGTTGATTTTTGAACCTAAGCTCTGCATGAGGTTGTTTCTACTCTTCGAAACTCCATTTCTATTCTTACATGACTATTATTCTTACTTAACATACAACTATTTGAGTGGGCACTATCAAAACTATAAAGGAATTGGAAAGTGTTGAAGGTTCTATTGGCATTTCCTGAAGAGGAAGAAATTATCCAAGCTCTGTTTGGGGATCTTCTTCGAATCGGTGAAGGAAAAGTGCTATCAGGAATGAAAGGATATATCCATTAAGTTTTATGCTTTTACTTAAATGATTCATTAAGATAACTCTACTCTTGGGAATAATTTGGTTTTTTCTATGTTGATAAGATTACTCTGCTTGTGGTTTTTGTGTTGTTTTGGAAATTCTTTATCGACCCTGCTGAAATGATGGAAAGTATGATCTGGGTTTCAGTTTTCTTGTATGGATAGCTAGTTTATTATTTAGTCTCTCTGCATGGACATGGGATCAAGTCAAAAAATTGTGTGAGATCTGGTTGAATTGTTAAATTGTGTAGGTGGCTTGGTTTGCTTTAATATGTGGAACTTGCTCTATTTCAGTTGGAAAACTTTAGTTATTAAAATTATTTTGAATACCTTGATTGTTGTTGAATCTTACTTGAATCTTCAAGGAAGATAAAAATTTTGTGAATTCTTCTTAAACATATTCTTTTGAGTACTGATGGAATGCTCAAACTTAGAAAAACATGTTTGATTACTTATCATTGTCTGGGATTAAGGGTCTGGGTTTTGTTTGTATTATTTTAGTTTAGACTTCGAGACCTGAGATTATTTAGGAAAGATCAATTGTTGGGATTTTTCTTGGTATTTGGTTTAATGTGTCCATGGAATTTTTTAAGTTATTCCGATTATTATTTACTATAAATCCTACAAATGTATACTTCCATTTTTCTTGGAATTGTTCAATTGTTTCAATAAGCCTGATTGTTGAAAGCTCGTAAGGGGAAAATTTATTTATTTTTCTACTTTATTGGGTCATTGGGTTGCTGGTGAAATTTTAGCATTAGGTGCTAAGAAGGGAAAAACTCCCTTGGGTATTGGCTTACTTTTTTTCGGTTGTTGTTGCCAACTTGAACTTCTTGATAGTTCTATTGTCATTGTTTGGATGTATTTTAGTTTGCATGTTTCTTATACTTTGGGCCATTAAACCTAATTTTGACTCTTTAATATATTTGGCCATGTTCTTCATGAAAAAGTATCAATGAATCCTGTTTAGTTTTAATTGTATTATAAAATTCTTTTCCTTTACGGATCTAAGTTTGGAAGTTTTTTCAAACTTACCATTCTATTACGTTAATCCTTTCATCTCTGTATCTTTTGGGAAATGGATTATTTGTTATTACCATCTCCATGAATGATGAAGAGTAACGGAATGATTATTTTTCATTGTTCCCTTTCTTCTCCTAGTTATTGAACATCTAATTTGAACCCCGATTAGATCTTTGTTTTGGATTTTAGTTTGTAACATTTGATCAATGACCCTATCAATATAGGTTTTTGGCTTCTCAAGGTTCTCTTTATAATCATGCTTAGAACTATGAGGAAGTAATCTCTCTCTTTTTCCTTTAACCTTCTTCATCCTTCGAACTTGGTAAAGGTGTTGTCTTTCTTTGGTCTATTTGTTATGCAACTTCTGGGTTGTCTGGTAAGATTGATTGCAGATTGTTGTTAGGGCAGTATAAGTGAAGTTGATAATATTAGAATGGAATATTATGTTAAGTTGGAATATTCTGAATAGATCTTTGTGTTTGGTAGGGAATATTTAGATGGCTAATTGAGTTAGAGTTGAATGATAAACCTTTCCATTGTAATATCTTAACTTAACAATATCAATAGTATCCTTCTAGGATTGAGTGTCGAACTCATTTTATTGCTAAAACGATCTTAACCTTTGATGAGATTTGTTTTAGTTTGCTTGAATTTAACTTAAATTGGTTCCTAATTCTAAGCTTGAGTATTAGGATACTCAAATCAGAGACACATTTAATGATATGAGGTTTGGATCATCCTAAACTTATTCTTATGCTTTTAATTTTGATTATTGGCATCTCATAATTTAGGATGAATTTAGGTTAATGAAATATTAAGATGGAAGTATTGTTGTAATGATCTACTACTAAACTATGCCTAAAATATAGTTAGGATAGTTATCTTCTTCTGTTAAATAGATTTAACTGAATGAGTGATCATGAAAAGAAATGTATGAAAATAATAGTGAGATTTTGATGAAATGTTACTTATCTGAATTACTTTTTTAATTCCTTTGATAAAATACAATAGTATGAAAGGTTGAAGTTGTTATTTTCATGACCTAACCTTAATTTTGTTTTGGTATATTTCTTTTTCTCTCTCTTTAATTTGAGTATTGTAACTCCTTTTGGCTATGTATTTTCTGAATTTCTCAGGACTGTTTCATAACAACAAAGTTCTTTTTATGAAACAATTAGCTAAAAGCACATCAATTTAATGTTTAGTGCTTATCATGCTCAGTTCAATGAACTGACCCATGCTAGAAATTTTATAGATGGACTTCGTAAGTGATGAAGGAGAAAGATCTTTAGGAAGTTACATTTGTTTATCAAAGAGACTAGATCTTTTTATGATGAAATATGGTTCATTACTGAAATGTAATTGATGGAAAATAAAGTTGTATCTAAAATTGATTTAAATATTGTTGTTTGACATTAGTAATGTCTGAAGTGTTTGGACTTGTAAATATATGAATCCTTGCTGAGTAAAAGATGTGTGATATTTGTTTGTACTTGATGAAAATCCTTTTGGCATGAATGACTGGAAATAATAAACATTTCTCTATTTTACAAATAGTAACATACTTTTATGATTGGAATGGAATAATTAGAGATCATAAGTGTTAAGATGTACTACCCTCTCGAGTGAAGATACAACTTACAAAGTTGACATTATTACATGATATTCAACTATATCTCTATGACTATATTTAAATCAAATGTTGGTATGAGAATTTAAATTGATATTAATTTATATTGTATAATAGGTTTGTAATGGATTTTAACTTGCAATAAGGGAAAGGAAAGACAATTCCCTTGAAAAGAATCAGTCTTAATCTAAAGACCTTTTTGATATGAATCCTTATTGTTATCTATAGCTGGGAAAGGTGTGTTTTCTCATGTTCAATTCCTTAACTATAATAGGAATGTGGGGAAGGAAAAATAAATGGGATTAGAATTTATTTCAATGAAGTCTAATATAAAAAGAACTTGCTTAGAACTTATATAAGCTATGGCTTGAGTAAGTGAGTAAGCAAACAACACTTTCAAGTGTGTTGGATCTGTTATGTAAAACATAAATCAGAATGTTAATAATATAAAAACATAACATGTGAAATGGTTAGGGAGTAGATTTATCTACATACCTACCTCTATTGCAGTTTTAACTTAGAACCCTAATGATTAAGGAACCTAATTGTTAAGTAGGGTTACTGCAATTAATTCTTAATGAGGAAATTAATAAGTTATTAAGTTTCTATCTAAGGTACGTTTGTCCAGATGAGGAAAAAATTGATGTATGTTGACACACGCCAATTGTAGTAAAGTTCCTTAGTGATGATTAGGGTCTTCACGAGGATACTATGTTGCAGTTGACATGTTTCAACACCCTTTTGAGTTTATTCAACTAGACTAACATAAATTCTGACTTGATCACAGTTCTGCCCTAGGTAGAGATAGGGGCATGACCTAGTGTCGGGGTCAACTCACATTGACTTAGGATAAATAGACACACCCAATTGACATAAGTTGATTGAGTATGTCTAAGTACCCTTAGTCACCATAAGCAGTCCCCCACACTAGGCCATGTTGCTAACCTTGGCTAGGGTTAAACCTTGAACAAGTGGACTGACAGAAGTTAGTGAAGACCATTCTAGATAACAGATCAAGTAGGGTGAAGGACATATTCCATTTGATGAGTAATCGATCTAGGAATATAAACATGAATAGTATGTTTAAAATCTTTGGCCAAAGTATCACAAGCTACTGGTTGCATTGTCCTATGTCACTCAGTTTAAGAAGAAATATTTCAGATTAATATCGGTAACAGATATTCAGATAGGCCTCTTAAATAGAACACTTGATACCTCTAAAAGGTAACAAAACCAAGTATACGTAGTATACACATTATAAGGTTAACATGAGAGATCAGTATGATATCAAGTCATGAAATGAGAGATCGGTGTTTCACCGAGTCATTTACAGTTGCATATGGTTTTCTGTTATGAGATTGATTAGCTTTGGAATGTGTGTTCTAAATTATGTTAATTTAGAACAAAGAACATTATGTAAAAAAAAAACCTTGTTTCTAAAGTCTTAAAATGGGAATGTTACATCTTGGTATCAGAGCTGAAGGTTGTAGCTCTTGGACCTATTGTGTCCATAATTTGATAAAACTTAAATTTTCTTGTTAACATAAAATGGTTAGAATGAGAGGAAATGCTGCAAACAACCCACCACCAGGTGGAGAAGCAGCTACATCCCAAAAACTCAATGAGATCCTTATTTCCATGTTGGACAAAAGATATCATCTGGTTGTATTATAACAACAAGTAATTAGAAATGGGGAGGAGGAAGAAGATGTCGGTAATAACAATCATCCACTTCTTGGGGACAACACCAATATTGGAAATTTGGGCATTGATAACAATAACGCTTACAATTCTAATGCAAATGTACGCAATCATATTTAGAACAAAAAGGTGAGATTGGAAGTTGAACTCACTAATGATATAAAAAGGATAAGTCCACCCAAGTTTGATGGCACTACACTGGGAGATGGAGCTAAGAACTGGCTCAGTAAAATGGAGAAGTAATTTTCTATAATGAATTTCCTAGAGGAAACAAAGCAATATGGGGAGCTTATCAGCTTTCCCATGAGGCATCTTCTTGGTGGGATAGCCATAAGGCTGAGTTAAAAATTGATGAAACAAACATCACTTGGGATCATTTTAAAAACTATTTTAGGCAATGATGGCTGCCACAATTTTACTATGATCAGAAAATGACTGAATTTCAGAACTTAGCTCAAGGCAAGTTAACAGTAACAGAGTATTGGGAGAAGTTTACTAAGCTTCTCAAGTACGTGCCTCAGTTTCAAACTGACGAGAAATTCAGGATAGGAAAATTCATTGTGGGATTAAACACTATTATAGGTGGTGAAGTAGATGTTCATGGCCCAACCACCATGGAAGGGGTTGTTGAAAAATCCATAAGGTAGGAGCAGAAATTGAAAGCAATATCTACCCATAAGGAGGAAATCAAAAAGAAAAATCCTAATTCTTCTTCGTCCCTTGCACCCAAAAAGGGACCATGGAAAAATTTTGGTGTGAAAAACAAATTTGTTGCTGATAATAACAAGAAAACTACAACAAATAAACCTATTACTAATGTACAAACCAATTTTGTCAAGAACAATAATAATGGACAGAAGTCCTATAGAGGAAAGAATGATAACTTTAAGGTGGGAAATAAATTTGAGCCTAAGAGATGACATGTATGAGGCTACTACAATTGTGGTAAGGATCATTATACAAATTGGTGTCCTCTAAGGAAGGATGACATCAATCAGCAGCATAAGATGCATGCTACAGTAGTTGAAAAACAAGCTGAAAAGTAAGTTACGCCTATAGAAGTGCCAGGTAAGTTATTTGGTATACCTATTACTATAATTTTTGATACTAGAACTACTAAATGCTTTATTTCTACTAAATTATCTTCAAAATTAAAAAGAAAATTTGGAAAAATAGATAAATCATGGGTTGTACATTATGGAAATAATGTTGTCCACACAGTTAGTATGTGTATTTTTGGAGCAGTCCTTGACTTGCCTAGTTTTTCCACTGAAGTTGATCTTTATGTTGCTCCTTTGGGGTCTTATGATGTAATCATAGGTGTTAAATGGCTTTCTGAACATAAAGAAAAAGTTGATTGTTTTGAAAAACATATTAGTTTTCTTGATGATCTGAAAAAATAACAGACATCTAGGGGGTAAAACATGAGATTTCAGTTAGAAAATTGTTAGCCATGCAGCTTAAAAAGGCCAAAAACAAAGGTTGCACCTTGTATGTAGTAAAAATTTCTAAAACAACTGAAGGGGATAGTGATTTCTTGGAAAGATACCCACTATTATGAAATTTCAGTGATGTGTTTTCGAAAGAACTACCCGTTCTTCCGCCCAAATGGGAGTTTGATTTCACGATTGAGATCAAGCTAGGAATTAAACTTTTTTCCAAGGCACCATATCAAATGAATACCATTGAATTTTTAGAGCTTAAGGCACAGTTACAAGAACTGTTGTCTAAAGGTTTGATAAGACCAAGTGTCTTACCTTGGGGAGCACCGGTAATTTTTGTGAAAAAGAAATATGGAACACTTAGATTGTGCATTGATTATAGGATGTTAAACAAAGAAACAATAAAAAATAGATATCCACTTCCTAGAATTGATGATCTATTTGATCAGATGTATGGTGCATCAGTATATTCTAAGATAGATCTTCAATCTGGATATCATCAGTTAAGAATCAAGGATGAAGATATTCATAAAACAACTTTTAGGACAAGGTATGGGCATTATGAATTCACAGTTTTACCTTTTGGTTTGACAAATGCACCTGCAACTTTTATGAACTTAATGAATAATATCTTTCAAGAATACTTGGAAATTTTTTTGTTTGTATTCCTGGATGATATTCTCATATATTCTAAAAGCATTGATGAACATCATGAGCATTTGAATATAGTTCTAGAAATCTTAAGAAAAATAATATTGTATGGTAAGTTATCCAATTGTTCATTTTACGAGACTGAAGTACACTATCTAGGGTATGTCATAAGTAAAGATGGAATAGCAGTAGACCCATAAAAATTTGTTGCAATAACTGACTGGCCTACACCTAAGAATGTACATGAAGTTAGAAGCTTCATGGGTCTCGCTGGTTACTATAGAAAGTTTGTAAAGACTTTTCAAAGGTCATTGCACCAATAACTTTGTTGCAAAAGAAAGATAAGAAATTTGTGTGGAGTGAAAAATGTGAATCTGCATTTAAGACTCTAAAGAATCAACTTACATCTGCACCTATTTTGGTTGTACCTGATCCAAATGGAAACTTTACTGTAGTAACAAATGCTTCCAGGGAAGGGCTTGGAGGTATTTTGTTTCAAAATGAGCATGTTATAGCATATGAAAGTATAAAACTCAAGTTACATGAACTAAAATATGCTCCCCATGACCTAGAGCCTGGTGCCATTGTTCATTCACTTCAATTATGGAGGCATTATCTTTTAGGGATACCTTTTGAATTAAATACTAACCATCTTAGGCTGAAGTATATTTTCACTCAGCCAAATCTGAATGCAAGACAATGAAGGTGGTTAGAATTTCTATCTCAGTATGATTTTGACATAAGTTATATAAAAGGAAAGGAAAACAGAGTGGAAGATGCACTAAGTCATAGGAAACATATTTATGCACTTATAACATTGAGAACTCAGTTTAAGGATGAAGTAAAAAGTATCATGGAATCTTATTCTTATTTTTAGCAAGTAAAAATAGCACTTGCTGCAGATCCAAATGATATGAGATATAAAGGTTTTCACTTTGATGACAAAGGAATCTTGAGATACGATAATCAAGTATATATACCTTTAGGAAATGAATTAAGGATAAAGTTGTTAACTAAATTTCATAACTCACCTTATTCAGGGCATCCTAGAATTGCAAAAATGTTCATTGATATAAAACAACAATATTTTTGGAAATGGATGAAAAAGATGTAATTGATTTTGTGAAACACTACTTAGAATGTCATTGTGTTAAGGCTGAACATATGCATCCAGCTGGTTTACCCTCATACATACCTCATATAAATGGAAAGTAATTAGCATGCATTTTGTGTAAGGGCATATGTCAAGAAATAAGCATGATGTTATTTTAGTTGTTATTGATAAACTAACAAAGGTAATTTTAGCATGGAGTAATCTTAAGGATGATTCACCTATTTTAGCAAAAAGATTTATGTGCATGAAATTTTCAGATTACATGGTGTACCTGAATTGATCATATCAGATAGAGACCCTAGAATGACATCTAGATTTTGGAAAACACTCAATGCATCCTTAGGAACTAAACTAAATTTTAGTTCAGCATACCATCCTAAAATGGATGGGAAAACTAAAAGAGTTAATCAAGTTTTGGAAGATATGTTATGAATGTACTGCATGGATCAACAGTACAAATGGGAAGAGTACCTTCCATTAGTTGAATTTTCTTATAATAACATGTATCATGCCTCTCTGAAAATGGAACCTTTCGAAGCATTATACGGAAGGAAATGTAGAACTCCAGTTAGTTGGGATAGCATAGAGGACAGAGAGGTAATTGGACCTGAGATCCTTATTGAAATGGAACAACAAGTTAAAATTATTCGTGAACATTTGAAGGAAGCAGTAGATACGTAGAAAAGTTATGCAGACTTAAAAAGGGTTGACAAGAAATTTGAACTTGGTGAAAAGGTATTTTTACAGGTTAAACCGAAAAAGAGTTCTATAACTTTTAGCAAGGCTACCAAGTTATCACCTCATTATGTGGGACCCTTTGAAATTATTAAAATAATCAACCCCTATAGCTTATTGTTTAGCTTAACCACCTGCTTTATCACGAATGCATGATGTTTTCCACATTTCTTTACTTAAGAAATATGTTTCAAGTTTATCACATGTGTTAAATTGGAATTCCTTGTAGATCCAAGACCTAGGAATACTCATGGTTAAACCCATTCGAGTGCTGGAAACTCATCAGATGCACTTAAGAAATCATGAATAGGTCAATGCAAGGTCCAATGGGATCAGTTTAGGAAGAAAGTGCAACATGGGAAAACCTTGAAGATATGAAAACTTACTTTTCCACATTTATTTGAACAGATTTGATATTGTTGATCAATAAAACTTGAAGATTTTATTCTTACTATATCAATAAATCTACCAGTTTTGGGTAGATACTAAATTCATTAGTATTGAAACAACTATTTTAATGCTAAATAATTTATGAAAATTGGAATTTCTCAAATCTGGTTCTGTTATGAACTTATGAAAGAAAGAATTATAATTTGGTTATATTCTTCATTGAAGTTATTTGACTAAGTTAATCATTTGGATGATGATGCTTTTTAGGAGGGAGGTATGTAACACCTCTAACATGATTAGGACCTATGATTACTTTTATTATAGAAGGTTCAAACATTGACAAGTGATTTTTTCTTAATACAATGTAGTCTTATGACTTAGGAAATCATGTTTGTAGTAGATAATAAGACATCTGTTGGATAGGTACATTCTGTCATGTTTTTTCTTAATTAAATATGAAGCAATCCATCTCTTTTATGCAGAATAAGTCACTGCTTTGCATTGAGAAATTTAGTTTTTGTTTTCTTAAATTTTGTTTTCAGAACAACATTACCTTGGATCAATTCTATTGATCCAAGGTATGCTTTTAATTCATGACTTTGTGGTCATAACGACCAAGTCAGATAGATCAAGTGATCTCTAGATTTTGACTGTGTTAAGGAAAGAATGAACTCTTTAGACCCCTAGTGCATATTTTAATTTCAATGATTATTCTGGTTCTTCTTTTATTAGTAGAATGGATACTTGCTATGAATGGGGAACCTAATATAACTATGTTCTAATGTTAGTGACTCTAGCCTTAAGTTAATTCTCACCTATGTCTCTTCAATCTTTGTTAATTGGGATATTATGACTTAAACTAAAGACATGCCTATGGACCTATGTTGATTTCCTAAATTAATGTCTAACCTAACTAAATGAATGGCTACCTAAGGGGACCTATGGAATGACATGGTAAATGGGTTGGTTGGTGGCATCGATTTCTAGATATTAATTGGGAGTTAATGCAGTCTTATCCTTTGGTACTGCCAACTTTGGCATCAGAATGAAGAAATATAGAGAAGGATGAGTAGGAACCTCATCCATATTTAGTTGCATGAAAAAATCGAATTTAGTCATTGCTAAATATAGATATGGTGGTGGCGGGGGAATTGGATGGAACTAAAAGTCCTATTTTACATTTAATGTTTTCAAAATCAGCAAAAACTGTGTAGGAAGGTGCATGAGGGGGTTTTGGTTATTTTGATCTTTGGTTCATTTTCTATCCTGAGCTCTGCATGAGGTTGTTTTGAACCTCCATTTCGATTCTTTCATGAATGTTATTCTTGCTTAACATGGAACTATTTGAGTGGGCATTGTGAAAACTATAAAATAATTGGAAAGTGTTGAAGGTTTTGTTACCATTTCATGGATTGGAAGAATATATCAAATCTTTGTTTGGGGATATTCTTCTAATCGGTGAAGGCAAAGTTCTATCAAGCATGATAGGCTCTATCCATTAAGTTTTATGTTTTTACTTAAATGATTCATTAAGAGAACTCTTCTCTTGGGAATAATCTAGTTTTTTCTATGTTGATAAGATTACTCTACTTGTGGTTTTTGTGTTGTTTTGGAAATTCTTTATCCACCCTGTTAAAATGATGGAAAGTATGATCTGGGTTTTGGTTTTCTTGTATGGATAGTAGGGTTATGCTTTAGTCTCTCGACATGGGTTTGGGATCAATTCAAAAAACTATGTGATATCTGCTCGAATTGTTAAATCATGTAGGTGGCTTGGTTTGCTTTAATTTGTGGAACTTGCTCTATTTCGGTTGAAAAACTTGAATTATTAAAATTGTTTTGAATGCCTTGACTGTTGTTAACTCTTACTTGAATCTTCAGGGAAGATAAAAATTATTTTAAGTCCACTTAAACATATTCTTCTTAGTACTGATGGAATGCTCAAACTTGGAAAAACATGTTTAATTTCTTATCATTATCTGTGATTGAGGATCTGGGTTTTGTTTGTATTCTTTTAGTTCATACTTCGGGCCCTAAGATTATTTAGGAAAGATAAATTGTTGGGAGTTTTCTTTGCATGTGGTTTAATGTGTCCATGGACTTGTTTAAGTTATTCCAGTTATTATTTACTATAAATCCTACAAATGTATACTTGCACTTTTCTTGGAAATGTTCATTTGTTTCACGAAGCCTAATTGTTGAAATCCCGTAAGGAGAAAAGTTATTCAATTTTCTAATTTATTGGGTCATTGGGTAACCGGTGAAATTTTAGCATTAGGTGCTAAGAAGGGAAAAACTCCCTTGAGTATTGGCTTACTATTTTGCAATTTTAGTTGCCAACTCGAACTTCTTGATAATTCTATTATCATTGTTTGGATGTATTTTAGTTTGTATGTTTCTTACACTTTGGGCCATTAAACCTAGTTTTGATTCTTTTAGATCTTTTTTCATGTTCTTCATGAAAAAATAATGATGACTCTTGTTTTGGTTAAATTGTATTATAAACTTATTTTCCTTTATGGACCTAAGTTTGGAAGTTTGTTTGGACTTACCCTTCTATTAAGTTAATCCTTTCATCTCTATATCTTTTGGGAAATGGATTATTTGTTATCCTATGGAAGTCAAGGCTATCTTACCGTCTCCATGAATGATGAAGAGTAACAGAATGATTTTTTTTCATCGTTTCCTTTATTTTCCTAGTTGTTTTACACCCAATTCAAACCTTGATTAGATATTTGTTTCAGATTTTAGTTTGTAACATTTGATCAATGACCCTATCGATATAGGTTTTTGGTTTCTCAAGTTTCTCTTTACAATCATGCTTAGAACTATGAGGAAGTAATCTCTCTCTCTTTTTCATTTAACCTTCTTCATCCTTCAAACTTGGTAAAGGTGTTTTCTTTCTTTGGTCTGTTTGTTATGCAACTTTGGGGCAATCTGGTAAGATTGATTGTAGATTGTTGTTAAGACATTATAGATGAAGTTAAAAATAATAGAATGGAATATTTTGTTTGGTTGGAATATTATGAATAGACCTTTGTGTTTGGTAGAAAATATTTAAATTGTTAATTGAGTTGGATCTAAATGATAAACCTTTCCATTATAATCTCTTAACTTAATGATATCAATCTTGTATCCTTCTGGGATTGAGTGTTGACTCATTTTCTTGCTAAAAATATCTTACCATTTGATGAGGTCTATTTTAGTTTTCTTGACATTCACTTAAATTGGTTCTTAATTCTAAGATTGAGTATTAGGATACTCAAATCAGAGAAATGTTTAATAATATGAGGTTTGGATCATCCTAAACTTATTCTTATGCTTTAAATTTTGATTATTGGCATCTCAGAATTTAGGATTAATTTAGGTTAATGAAATATTAAGATGGAAGTATTGTTGTAATGATCTACTGTTGAACTATGCCTAAAAGATAGTTAGGATAGTTATCTTCTTTTGTTAAACAGATTTAACTGAAAGAGTGATCATGAAAATAAATTAATGAAAATAATAGTGAGATTTTGATGAAATGTTACTTATCTAAATTACTTTTTTACTTCCTTTGATAAAATAAAATAGTATGAAAGGTTGAAGTTGTTATAGTTCAGGCCCTAACCTTACTTTTTTTTTGGTATATTTATTTTTCTTTCTCTTTAATTTGAGTATTGTAACTCCTTTTGGCTATATATTTTTGAATTACTCAGGACTATTTCATAACAGTAGAGTTCTTTTTATGAAACAATTAGCTAAAATCACATTAATTTAATGTTTAGTGCTTATCATGATCAGTTCAATGAACTGACCCATGCTAGAAATTTTACAGATGGACTTCGTAAGTGATGAAGGAGAAAGATATTTAGGAAGTTACATTTGTTTATCAAAGAGACTAGATATTTTTATGATGAAATATGGTTCATTACTGGAATGTACTTGATGGAAAAGAAAGTTATATCTGAAATTGATTTAAATATTGTTGTTTGACATTAGTAATGTCTGAAGTGTTTGGACTTGTAAATGTATGAATCCTTTTGCTGATAAAAATTAGGATAAGGACAGAAGAACTGCCTTCAGTGTTGAAAGCACACACGTAAGGATATTCAGTCAGTAAGGTTTTTTACGCACCAGAATGTTGTAGAATTTTTCATGCAAGATTGGGCATGGGGTTAAAAGCACTAAAGGTTGGCATTAGGAAAAATTTCCTTTAATGCAAAAGTACGTTAGTAGGTGGCATGACATTTATCACAAAAAAAAGAAAAAGCTATAAGTAGAAGATCATGGTGCATTATTGTTTACCTTTTATTTGTGTTATTGAAGATCTCTCATGAACTAGGGCATCCTTGAAGAAAATTTGTGCAAAAACGGGTTGTGAAGATTTGTGTGCATAGCTAGTTTGATTAGTGAATCAGAGTGGAAAAAGAGTACACATGTGTGAGTGGAGAAGATCATGTGAGAGGATCCTGCAGGTGTTACACCATCTTATGGAAAAGGGGTTTTTCCAGGTTAGGGTTATGTGGCTAGGGCATAGGGTTTGAATGAATTTTCACAAAGGAATAGAGCCACATATTTGAGCAGATCTAGGATCGGGAGAAAGGAAGAATTTTTAAGGACCTGACAAAGAAATGGCACCAAGGAAAGTAGCAAATTTTTCACCAAAGAAGGGAAAGGGCAAGGGGAAACAAGATATCTCCACCAATTTCAATGAATAATGGTACGCGGAGATGTAATATCCAAACTGTGTATTACTTGGTAAGTAATGGGTATCACATGTTAGAAAGATAGTCATGAGTGACGATAACCATCGAACGAGCACCACAAAGAATGAGATGGCATTGGAACTGGTTTTCCCTACATACAAGAGGACACTAGATACAATTCCTATCTACAATGATGAGGTAAAGGTGAAAATGGAGAAGTCTGAGTTATTGAAACTCTATGATTTTCCCTATTTTGGAAAACATAAGTCACTATATCACTGGTTAATGTTGCGCATGCATGAAGACCACTTCTATTTCACAGGATGAAGGATGTAAATAACTCCCTAGGTGATTTCTAATTTTATCAGTCTTATCTATAAAGGAGAATTATTATATGATGACTTGGATGATAAGGAGGCCATTAAGAAGACCGTTGAAGCTTATGACTACAATAAGGGTTCACGCTACTTCGACATTTCTATAATTTTGACCCTGTAATGAGGATGGTCACGTGTTTGGTCACAAATCTAAATGGATAGGAGAGATGGACATAGATCAATAAGTCTTGGTTGAATGTTTTCC
Organism: Taxus chinensis; assembly: GCA_019776745.2. Lineage (NCBI taxonomy): Eukaryota > Viridiplantae > Streptophyta > Pinopsida > Cupressales > Taxaceae > Taxus > Taxus chinensis. Next base: position 511,584,194 of record CM034146.1, on the reverse strand, counting down.
ATAAGATCTTAGATGGGACCATTTATAACCTATCGGATTTTAGATCAAAAGAAATCATCAATGCCGCGCGCGATGGAGAGAAGATCATGTTTTGTAATATCCTCGTTACCATTGTCTTTTTGGAGATTAGAGAGCCCAATGGGCTAGATAAAAAATTTTAGGAATACCCAGATGAGAACCCTTCCCTTTGAAAATATTTGAAAAATACACTTGTAACACCATGATGACCACCCACAAGGCACACCTAGAAAAATGGTATAAACATATGCGTCATGCATTCAGCACTAAATGGAGAATACCTTAGCAGTTACCTACTTTACTATAAGTTGAGGTTAAATTCACCATATACCAACATTTTTGTATTAGTAGGTTTACTCTGACATATGGCACCAATCACTGGTGTAAAATTTTGTTCTCCTTCATAGCATAATACTTCCAGGTCATGGTCAATCAATTCAAAGAGGAAAAGAAGTTAAGGTTTGAGATCAGTAAGGTAGACCAAGATTAACATGAGCTACACAAAAAATTGATATATCCTAATAAATGTGCCTATGTGAAGAAGTATGTCTCCCATGACGTACATATTTTGAAACCAATGACATTGCCTATTATTGGGAGGACCATAATAAGGGTATACCTATGTATAAGGCCTAAGTATGAGAAAGGTGCTTACATTGGAAATGATGTCTCTATCCTGGAAGACCCCACCCTAAGGAAGAAGGCCACGCCAAGGCAAAGGGAGAGAAAGGAGGCTCCTAAGAAAAAGGCACCAAGCACACATAAAATGTAGTCTGTAGGCACGTTGATTCAGGCACAAGACCAAGCACCTATACACAAAGGAAGAAGTCCCCTGCAAAATAAAAAGAGAAGACACCTGAGGAAGTGGATTCAGACCAAGAGAAGTCCCCTACAAGAGAAGAATCACCGGTGAGAAAGGAATCACCTAGGGAAGAAGGAAAGGAAAATTCTCCTATATTGAAATCACCAGTTAGGAAGAAGCAAAGAATAACATAAAAGGTAGACTCAAAAGAAACATAGAGTATGGATGCCAACAAGGGTAATGAAGATGATGAAAAGTGTGATGAGGCTTAGAATCCCCCTGTGTATGATGTACATGAGTCGGAGGAAGAAGGAAATGAAGAAAGGGATGAGGAAGAGGAAGGCGCCCATAACCAAGGAGGAAGTGAAGAATTATACATGAAGGATCAGAATACCTTGACCCTGACAAGGAACAAATGGATAATACCATAGAGAGGGAAGTAGTAGGGATTATCTAATAGTTGGTAGAGCATGAAATAGAGCAAAGCACTAAGGAAGTACTGAAGGAAATGAAGGAAAGAGAAAGTGTGGGAAAGGATTATAGAAGCATGGGTGGAGACCCTAGATTAGCAGTAAGCTTCCCAAAGGTAGCATGCATAGGTGGAAAGGGCATAGTAGAAGTACAAGTAAAAAAAATACTTATATTAATTATTCAAATAAGGTATTTTGCACGTGTTTTCAAATTAACGTGCCTACAAACCAACTCTTTGCATGGTCTTATTTCGATGAAGAGGGCTCATACCCGTGCATGAGGAAAATGCTATCTTGGGATTTTGAGTCCCACGTTGATGAATCTGAATTTTAGGTCAACTGAGATAGATAGATGCAGATACCATATGCCAAAGGAGTGAACCCTTTGGTGAATTCCCAACAATTGTCTGATGAGCAAGTTTACAACATTCTCAACAAAGTATCAGTGGAGGTAGAAGCAATAATCTTCAAAAGAAACAAACAAATAAGGGTCTTTGAGGAGGAGCTTGAGAAAAATAATGAGGATATCATTGAGCGGGACAAAGAGATAAAACAAAAGGAATTGATCAGTGCATAGTTAAGGTGCGAAATGAGGGATGAAAAGGAAAAGGTGTGCTAAATCCATAAGAAGATAGAGGTCATTTCAAATGACATAATCTTAAAGTACCTAGACCTAACCCCGCCTGAGCAAAAATATGAGTCAACCATGCACAGCTTGGAAGACTTAACCCGCATCCTCACCATAGAAAGGCAGCCACTAACATTAGAGTTGGTGAAAAAGGCAATGGAACACCAGAAGGAGAAAGAAAAAATGAATATTATGGAGATGATTACTTAGTATTCTTAGTTCCTTTCCATTGTAAATACAGTCATGTAAATGGCCAAGGCTATATATGAAAATTATGCTGACAGAGATACGATAGCGAGCATATTGGTTACTACACATGAGGTGGATCAAAAGGAATTTAAAGAAAATAACAAAGGCAACAGGGTGGATTGTGATAATATTTTGGCTGAGGTTGAGAAAATTAATGGAAACCTTGTGGGGTTTGGTTAAGAATCAGCTTTAGGAAATATATCCCGAGGTCAGTCATAGAATGGACGCGATGGGCGATCTTAACAAGCAACTAGAAAGCATTGTAGATACACTGAATGCTAAGAGCAAAAAATTGAGTTTTGATGAAGTAAGCACTCCATTAGGTGACCTACTTCATTAGGTGCATGGTGAGGTAGATTTGTGGGAGAATATTGAGGTAACTATGAAGAAGGAATTCCCACTCCTCCTGTAGAATTAGAATATTCTTCTATTCTTTTGTTCTTTATTCAGATTTTCCTAGTTCCGTTATTCTTTATTCTTTGAAGAAGTAGGTTGTTTTCAAGGACGAAGAACATGCATAGTGTGGGGTGATTTTGGACCCTAAAATATTGGCTAAGTACCAAGAGGCACATACGCACATGACTAGTGAGAAGAAGGGAACTCAGGGGAAATCTCACAGGACAAAGGGGTTCAAGATGGGTTTACGTGAAACCAAAGTGTGCGTGGGAGTTAGAACAAGGGTTTAAAGGACTTAACCATATTTGGAATTCTAGAGGCACTTGAGGAAAAGTGTGAGGACCCAACTAGGTGTGATGAGTGGATAAAATTCCATCCTGGAACCTTAGAGGCCAAGAAAAGTATATTCCATGCAGGGAATATTCATAGATACATCATTACAGAGAGTGGAAGGTTTTCAAAAGGATAATCATTCACCTATGAAGTACCACATCAACACTTGGCACATGGTATGCTCAGGAGAGAAGTCATGGTGGTGGTTGATGATCCTATAAAAAGAGATGTTTGGGTTAGGATTAGATACACAGACACAGAAAGGCATATAGATGTAGAAAGAATGCATAGAGAAAAGATAGAAAAAGAGAGTTAGATAGATGTGTGTTGGAGAGGCATGAAAGAGAGGTGGGATATACATATGCATATATGGGGACCAGAAAGTAGAAGCAAGGGAAAAAAACTACTCCGTTCAAATCCTATTGTATAGGCTGGACCTCTATCACTTACTTTATATGGTCTAAGATGACCCTTTAGATTGTAATGTGGTTACCATAACTCTTTTAAATCAATATATATATATGGGTTCATTCTGTATATCTTGTTTATGGGTGTAAACCCTTTTGATACTTAACATGTTATATCTTAGATTTATTTTCCTATGGTTCATTTGGTATTTATCTACCTTCTCTAATACATGGGTGTGTGTGTGGATCTGCAAGTTTTATGTTCTTCTTTTAGGATGCATGTATTTCTATCTCTGTAAATAAGCCCCTATTAATGTTGGAACCTTCTCAAAAATCTCACATAAAAGAGGGGCTCGGTGCTTGTGCATGCCTTAGGTGAGTTCTCAGTGCCGACTAGGTGATAGGTCAGTGCACTTGGAATTAAAAATAAGTATTAAGTATAAAATAATTACTACAAGATCCATGAGATCATGATGTATTGTTGATCCATAGGAATCTAGTATTATAGATGAAGTCATCTTCATGTTTCCATAGGTTATCTAGTGATGTAGGAGAGACTTACTTCTTGGTGCATAGTTTTGGTTGCACATTGGTAGACCCTTTTGAGAGGTTTTTTTTGTAGATTCATAGTGAGAGATTTGTTACATAGTGGAAGATGTAGGGTAGCTTCTGGTATGTGAGATCTGGTGGTGTTTCAGAGGAACAGTTGAAGTGCACTCAAGTAGATCCAATTAGCGATCTGGAGGAGAAACATGTGGTGGTATGGAGGCACAGTTTAGTGTACTCAGGAAAATTTGGTTGGAGATCTGGAGGAGGAGATACTCTTATAGAGATACATGTACACTTATGCAGAAGATTTGGTTTGTAATCTCTTGTTATATTATATATATGAGATCTCTATCTTTTTTGGACGTATCCCACATTGGGTAACCATGGTACATGATGTGTTATGTGCGTGTACTTTTTTTATTTGGATTATTCTTGTTTACGCTTTCACTATTGTAGATTTTGTGGGGATTGTTAGATCCGTATTTGCATGTTTTGAGTTTTATATTCAATGGTTGCAATGTTTCCACATAGACCCATCCCCAATAGATACAACTCAAAACTAATTCAAAACAATCGAGACAGTAGGAGGTAATAAGGGATGCACTATTTGTAGTGGTTCTTATTGGTAAAATTCATGGATGGATAGTAATGGTAGACCTTTGATGTAGGAGCATCCACTCTCAACTTGTACATATGGATGGTATCATCAAATTTTGGGTTTTCCTACTAGGTTGATACATGTTATAAGTTATTAAGGGTCATCTAACATTGAGGGAGTGTGTTAAGTCCTTCAAAAATTCAGATTAGGCCATTTCCCTCCAAAAGGAAATTTGAATGTTGATGGAAATTTTTAGCTTTAAATTGGGTTTTGAGTGTTGTCTTGAAGAATTCATGATTTTGTAAGTTTTTTAAAAGCTCTATTAATGTCTAGGTGGCTTGGTAAAGTCATAGTTGTAGTCTAATGTCATAATCTTAAGGTCCTAGGCTTGGATGAGTCTTATAATGTCATAGTAAAGACAAATCATGGAATTTGAATGGTCATTGAGGCAAGATTTGGTTAGGAGGGTTCATGAAGCCTATTTAAAACTCTTGAAACTATTTTACAAAGCATCATTTGAATGGTCTTGTGTTGAGAAAGAATCTTCAAGAGGATTTAAAGGAAGAATTGTTGTACACACAGTTCTTGCGATAATATTTCTTTTTTTGTACATTTTTTATGATAAATATACATGTGCATGCAACATAGAATAATTTTATCAATTGGTAAGATCTATTTCCTAAGTGATTTCATTGGTGAATGTGTAAGTTCTCATAGTTTTTGTGTTTTTTCTAGCCTGAATTGTAATGTTTGATCATGTAAGGGATAAATAGGATACCATTTAAAATCATGTTGTAAGATTTGATAAGGAAGGGTATTTTGTAACGAAGAAAGATTCTAGGTGAAATTTTAGTGAAGTTCCTAAGTGTATTCAATTCAATAGTGACCTATATAGTAAGAAGAAAGTCACCTTCTTTTGAAAACTGTAACAAAATAGAGAACTATGTTTCTCAGCAGACAGTGAGGTTTAAGACCAACTTTTTCCTGAGTTTTGGAGCATATTGATTATGACTGGTAAGGAAAGTACATTTATGAGATTAAAATAAGTAATTGAATCAAGTATCAAGGTTGAAAACTGAGTCATTTTATTTTGGTGAAAAGATTTATCTTATCATGCTTGAAAGGAAACCCTTGTTAGGGTTTTGACAAGAAGAGTATTATGAAGGATTAAAAGTGTGACAAGGTTTATGAAATCATCAATTAGGTTATATAAGATAGTAGTTTGATGAAACATAATGTTAAGAAGCCTTGAAACCCTTTAGATGAATAGAAATTCATACTGTAATGTAACTTGTAGGTGCTTATTGGTGATACAAGAACAATGTTTCCATAATATTTAGGAGGTTTTGAGAAAATTGAAGAAGGATTCACACTATTAAGGAATACATTGTACCCATAAACAATAAATTATTGAAAGAATTGCCAGGTAAAACTTCATTTATTAAAGTTTGCTCGTAGTAACCAGTGTAAGTAAAGATTGTGTCATACATAATAGATGAGAAAGGACAGGATAGGGTGGTTATAGGATTGATGGTTTAAATTAAGGATGCCAATATGAATTTATAAGTTAAAATAATTCATTTCTAGCCTTTGAAGGTTGAGGGACTAAATAATCATTGTTGTGGTTCTTGATAATGCTCAAAGAAAACTAAAGTATACATTTTTTTCTAGGAAGAAGGGAAGACTTTGTAAGTTGAAGGAGCTTGAGGAAGCACTGAGTGTTGAAAATTTGAAATTAGCACCTAAAAAGGTAAAGTAAGGATATAAAAGAGGTTTGAATATTTTTAAGTTCATCCCATGCTTAGAAATTATAACATTCCACCCTTGAATGAGCTTGCACAGTTAGTAAAACCTAACTTGAGGTCATCAATAGAAGGTAGAAACGAATTTTGCAAAACAAGTGATACTGAAAATCCTCACATAGTTAAATTTTCCAAATGGGTTCCTATCTCAGTAATTGGGTTGAGATTTTAATCTTTATTTCAAAATTTATACCAAAATAAGTACCTAACCAAGGCTATTGTAAGCCTTAACAAAGAAAGGAGAAGTGTTATCAAAAAGGCACTTAAAATAAGTTTTAGAACTCTAAGTTTTGCATGCACCTTGATGGCCTAAAATGGTACAACAAAGTGGGATTAGTTGGTTATGATATGCTTCAATGTTTTATATTCATGACTAAATCAAATGTAATTTACTTAAGAAGCATAGAACAACATGGTGGTTAGAAGGTAAGTCATTGAAACCTTTGGACTGTTAAAATACATTTCATTGCTTAAATTGACATGATCAAAAGTTCTAGAACCTAGTGAAATGATTGATATATTACAAAGGAATTACATAGTTTTGATGTACGTAAGAGTCAATAAGAAGCTAGTTCAAGGCCTTAAGAGACATTGTTTGAGTTATAAGTCACTTCTAACAATAGATGTGATTCAGATTTATTTTTCTCTGCATTAACCTCTCTCCCCAACACTTGCTCTTTGGTGTGAGATCACCCAAAAAAAATTCTCTTGGCATGAGATCACCCAAAAATCTCACTCTTCACATCATTTTCAGGACATATTTCTATCCTTTACACTCTTTTACATCAGATACACACTTTCCTTTACTACTAATTTTACACATTTTTGCATACTTGGCTCAAATTTTTCATATACACAACTTTGGATACTCTTTCAATCTTCTTTTGTAGGTCCACCCCTAATATGCAACAAGAACCAACCTCTAACAATAAGTACAAACAAAATAACCGGTACAACACAACACATATGCTTCACCCTTATGGTCAATTTCCTTTCCTATCCTTCACGCTTCACTTTCCATCATTTCACGCTTCACTTTTCCACTCGGAATGTTATTCAATGCATGCTCTATGTAATGCCCCTCCTGGGACACTGAAAAAATGCACCAAACGTGCCTAAAATTTCAGGGTAAATTTTTTTTTTTTTTGAAGCGTTTAATTAATACTAATACATCTCTTGTACTCTTTCTTGATTACTAATTTTATACTAATTTAATTTAACCAATTAAATTAATTACTAGCCTCAACCTGATTTAATTATTTTATTTTATTTTAAACTTACTAAGGCCATAAAGATAAGACTACACCCTTTCCTTACTTATTAAACTCATCACACCTTTCCTTTTTGTTATATTTCCCATTAAGACCCCATGATAAAAACAAAGTGCAAGGATTTGATAATGACCCTAGGATTAAATCCATCTGGGCCCTTGGTTATAGAAGAATGCCCTAAAATTTCATTTTGCCCTAATCCTCTCATGGGATTTTTCTTCTCTTTATATTTTTTTCTTTCTCTCATTTTGCTTTCTTTTCCCTTATGTAGGTGGTTGGAGAGAAACTATGGAGACTATTTTTATTATTTATTATTTTTTTGTTAATACTCTTGTCTGTGTTATTCTTTGTTATGGAGTATATATATATATATATATATATATATATATATATATATATATATATCTATGTGTATGTATATATATATATATATATATATATATGTGTGTATGTATATCTATATATATATATATATATGTGTGTATGTATATCTATATATATATATATATATATATTTATGTGTGTGTATATAAAACTATTTCTATTTACTATTTAAATTTGAAAAGAGTGGGGCAGATTTATTGTTGTTACAGGGGAAGGATGTGAAGGGGGGCATATCCGCAGCGAGGAGAGGGTCAATGGTGCAGGGTTTGGCGCAGTAGAGGGAGGATGAGAAGGGCACACAGGTCAGGCACGATGATGCATGGGAGGTGCTGTGTGGGCGGCCATGGGAGTCGTGGGTCAGACAGGTGGGGGAAGCGTGTGGGGCAGCGGCGAAGCTGGGCACATGAGGGCAGTGGCCCGGGCAGTACAGAGGTGCGGAAGGGGGCAGCGGCCCTAGGTAATGCGGGGTTTTGTTGGGGGGGGGGGGGGTAGCGCCCCCCCATGGAACATTGAAAGGGGTGGGGGAAGGGTTCGACCCCCTCCCACCAGCATTTTTTTTGTATATGCGTAGGGGTGGGGGGCCAAACCCCCCCACCAATACACATTTATTTTTGTTTTTACATATAAATTTTGAATTTTATAAAACATTTATTTTGTTTATTATTATTATTAATATTTGTTTTCGTTTATAAATTTCTTAATATATTTAAGAAATGTTATTATAAACATTTTTTTATAGCATTTGTAATATATGTTATAAAAATAAACATATAATATATATAATATAATAAAATTAAAATATATTATAATCTATATATATATATATATATATATATGTATGTATGTATATTTTATTTCTGGAAATTGAACTTACCAATATTTACATTTCTAAGTACAATCTCCTTTGCACAAAATAATGAAAAAAAAAAAAGATTTCTAAAACCATGTTAATATAAAAAGGAAATGTGCATTTTACAAATAAATATAGTTTCTTCCAAAGTTAAAACAAGAACAACTTCTTATAACCAACTAGATTTCATTTCAGATTTAATGTAAAGGATCATTTCAGATTTACACACATGTAGGATTCCTCAACAAGTAATATATCCTTTTTGTAAATAAAATATGGAGATACATTAAGTTACAGATAAATGAGACTTTTGATACAACACTTCTCTTCCACAAGCTTAGACTACAAGGGTGTTGCATAACTATTTCCAAATATGCCAACAACCAAAAATTTCCATTACAAGTTTCTTACAAGTTGGGAGAGAGATTTCTCATTTTAATCACCATATCTCAAATTTACATGTGAATGCAAGATATACAAAATGGATAATTTGCAAGGAGATGAAACTATTCTCATAACCATATCCAAAGGAGTTACAATACAATAGGTTTTCATAAGGAGAGAAAATAACAATAAGAGCCCAAGAGGCCACCCACTCCAACTTGAGAGCCAACTTCCATGTCTTCCCAAAAACCATACCAGGAGAAAAAGAGCTTGTTTGCCACCCAACCATAGGCATCATTACATGCCTATCTCGAGGTTGGGATGCATGCTAGCTTCCCCCAAGCCCATGGGAAAGAGGATAACTAACCAAAACTTTCACAAGATGGAGGGTGAGCTAACAATGATACAAGCACACAAAAATTGGGATAAATACAAACAAGACTCCAAAGTTTACAAGGAGGATAACCCGTGTTCTTCCTCAAAAGTGGGGAAGAGAGGAGAAAGTTCTCTAAAAATTATATTCCAAAATTCTTGCACAAAGCAAAGATCTCCCTACCCTCCTTATTGCTCCTAAATTCCATCAAAATCCTCCTTATTCCTCTACCCTTTCTCCAAGTCCTTCTTGGAAGGATTTTCATACCCCAAAGGGGTTTCCTTACCAAGAATGGGGAAGGAGATTCAAGACAAATGAATCAACTTCCCCACCTCAACCATTGAGGGGAAAACAATAAGACCCTACAAGGCTTGTCCATCAAGCCTTGAGGATTAAGAGGAAAAATCTCTCTCTTCCCCAAAAACTCCAAAACCTCATCATGCCATATGATGGAGGGAGTAAAAACAACAAATAACCAAATAACAAAATCATGCAACCCATCTAACAACTAAGATAAATGTAACACAAGAAAAATAAATAAGAGCCTACCTCAAGGAAACCTCTCCAAAAAACTTTCCAACTTCAAGTTTCTCCACCCTTGACTCAAGCAAATCCCAAGCTCCAAATCACCCAAGCATCCAAGTAAGAAGTTCCAAAAAAAAGTCCCTCTCTTTTCCCATGAATGGGAATTTGAAGAGGAGCAAGCAAGCATCCTCACAAATGAGGGGGTGACATGTGTCACCCCTCTCCCTCATCAAGGTCAAAGATGCCAAAACAAAAGAGAGAAAGGGTAAAATTATCTTTTTGCCCTCTTCTCCCAAAATCCCCTAAATGTTAGCAAGACAAAATAAGTGAAACTTTTAATAAGCACTCCAATCCACACCCCTTACATGGATGTGACCAATCAAGGGGTAAAAAGGGAGGGAAAACTCCCTTTAGCCTTGAAAATAAGCCCCCCTACCCATTAGGTAGGGTCCAAGGGCTCATTTTTGTGTTAGGGGAACTCCCAAGCTACAAAGGGGTCCCCAAAAATGCCCAAAATAACCTAATTTCTGGTTTTTCATTTTTGGCACAAGGGTAGAGGGTGTGGGGACCACCCAAGGGTCTCACATGTGTCCCTAAACCCTTGTGATTAAGTGACTCGATAAACAAAATCAACAATTTAAAAGAAAGTGGAATTATTAACTCCCAAAACAAGTTTACAACTTTACTAGTAACCCTAAACAAAATTAATAATTCAAAGTACAATACATTACATAAATTGGGGTCACTCATAGTACCCAAAATAATAATCTCCTATACTAAGGCTTCACACAATGAACATGGCTAGAACTCAGACTGTAGGCTGCTTGTGCAAGATTGAGTAGCTGGCCTGAATCCCACGTTCTGTTGTAAACTTGTCACCTGCACTCTCATTGCACACATTAACCACACCTATCCGATACAATATAATTCAATGACATAGTAAGATATCAATGCATTCTAAACTAACCTAACATCCTACTGAAATCAAGATGCGACAACGTGCACAATTATACTCAATATTCCAAAAGTTAGACAAGATGATACATGATATATAACCATAGAATTTCACATGCAACAAGTATCCATTATTATAATTATGTTCCAAACACAGCATCATATCCATTAGTATCCATGACATTATAATAAAATATGACAATATATAAATTAAGCTAAATTGGTGCTATACGCCTAAATGTCCACACATGTCTAATAAGATCAAATATCAAAATATAATGTCCAAGATATAACCAATCACTGTCAAAACATGTCTATGAGAAAAGAAACAACAAGCTATTGAGCTATAAAAAGTTTGGGCACTACATCCCCCTCTACTAAAATTAAACTTCCTCCTGGAAGTCACTGAAAGGGATAGGGATATCTAGCCCTCAAAGGAATCACATCCTCCCAAGTAGCTACTATCTCGTCATACCGGTCCCACTTTACTCTAACTTGGTCCAAGTCTCGACCCCAAAGGGCCAACCTATGGTGCTCCAGTATGCGTACAGGCTCCAGTCTCCACTATCCTCCTTCCTCTACCTATAATGCCGACCAATCCAAAACATGAGAAGAATCAGGTACATATCTACGTAGTACAAAAACATGAAACACATCATGGGCCCGTGCAAGACGTGGTCGCAAAGCTAGGTGATAGGAAACTAGACCAATGACCTCTAAAATATCAAAAGGTTCCACAAAATGAGGTTATAGATTAGAACCCTTTCCATAACGGATCGGACTCTTATGCGGATGAACTCTCAAGAAGACTTTATCACCCATTGAGAAGTGACGATCAATCCTCTTAGTGTCTGTATACACCTTCTAGCGTGCTCTGGCCTGCTCAAGATGTTGTCTAATCAGAATAACCTACTGCTCTAAATCCTAAAGGTAGGCTGGTCCTAGAATGATCCTATCATCTAGTCTATCCCAACTCAGAGGTGTCCTACAAGGTTGTCTATACAAATCCTGGTAAGGAGCCATACCAATGGAACTATAATAGTTGTTGTAGGCAAACTCAACTAAATGCAAATAATCTTCCCATTTCTTCTGTTGATCCATGACATACATTCTCAACATGTCCTCTAACACCTGATTAACCCTCTTTATATGCCCATCTGTCTCTGGATGATAAGCTGAACTGAAATTAATCTAAGTACCCATAGCGGCCTGAAAGGAAGTCCAGAAAACTGAAGTGTAGATGGTATCCCTATCGTTTATGATGGTCTTCAAAATCCCATGCAACCTAACAATGTCCTCCATAAATACCTTAGCAATGGCCTAAGCATTATACGTGACCTTGGTTGGTGAAAAATGCACAACCTTGGTTAATTTATCCACAGTGACCATAATGGCGTCATGATGATAAGAAGACATAGGGAGTCCGACTATGAAATCCATAGAGATCACATCCCATTTCCACTCGGGAATAACATTAGGGTGTAAAAGTCCTATAGGATGTGAATGCTCTTCCTTAACCCATTGACACTCAAGGCATCATGCAACAAAATCTGCTATGTCCCGTCAAAGACCTGGCCAATAATATATCTCCCTCAAATCGGCATGCATTTTCTTCACTCCTGGATGTGCTGCATATGGGGATCGATGAGCCTCTGAGAGGATGAAACTACACAGATCACCTAACTTAGGCACATAGATGTGCCTCTGGAACCGAAGCAAACCATCTGTCTCTAAAACACACCTAGAATATCTACCCTCTAAAGAACCCTATGATTCCAACATCTATTTAGCTCCCTCATAAAATTTGTCCTCTGGAAGGTGCTCAAGAATCCTGCCTCTCAAATATGACTGAAGTGTCAAGGAGACAAGCACATGTCATCATCTTCTGAGTGCATCTGAAACAACATTTTCCTTCCCTTTGATATATTGAACCTCCATTTCATACTCACATAGGAACTCCATCCAACGCCACTGATGAGCGTTGAGGTTCGGTTGTGAGAAAATATGTTGCAAGCTACGATGGTATGTCCTCAAAATGAAAGGTCTACCCAAAAGAAATTGTCACCAACGCACTAGGGCATGAACAACTACTACACGCTCCAGGTCATGGATAGGATAGTTAAGCTCGTAGTCCTTGAGCTTATGAGACTCAAAAGTAATAACCTGACGCTCCTGCATAAGAACTACTCCCAAACCCTCTAGTGATGCATCAATACAAACAACAAAATCCCCTGTCAGGTCTAGAACTGCCAAGACGGGCACCGTGGTTAACCTTTCCTTAAGCAACTGAAAGGCCTACTCACACTTCTATGACCAATCAAACTTCTTCCCTTTCCTCTGAAGAGAAGTAATAGGGTGATAAATCCTAGAAAAGTCCTGTACGAACCCGTGGTAATACCCTGCTAAACCCATGAAACTCCTCACCTCAGTAACTGATGTGGGTGCTGGCCAGTCCAGGATAGCCTATATCTTAGAGGGATCTATGAAGATACCCTCACTTGATATGATATGACCCAAGTACTAAATCTCTATCTGAAAGAAGCTACATTTTTCCAAGTTCCCATACAACTTCTGCTCTCTCAAAACCTGAAGTACCTATCTCAAATGCTCCTCGTGTTCCTCCTCGGAACGAGAATAAATCAATATATCATCAAGGAACACTAAGACAAAGTGATCCAGAAATGTCCTAAATACTCCATTCTTGAGGCTCATGAAGACAGCTAGGGCATTGGTCAAACCAAATGGAACCACTGTGAACTCATAATGCCCATAACGTGTGTGAAATGCTATCTTATGAATGTCTACATCTGAAATGTACAACTGATGATACCCTGACTTGAGATCAATTTTGGAGAATTCTCTCACTCCCTACATTTGATCAAACAAGTCATCAATCCTAGGGAGTGGATAACAGTTCTTTATTGTGACTTTTTTGAGTTTCCTGAAGTCTACACAAAGCCTGAGATAACCATCCTTCTTCTTCACAAATATGACTCGTGCTCCCCAAGGAGATACACTAGGGCAAATGAGACCCTTATCCAACAACTCCTCTAATTGAATCTTAAGCTCATGAAGCTCCGGAGTCGTCATCCGATAAGGTGCCCTAGAAACTGGTGCAGATCCAGGTACTAAGTCAATGGTGAAATCCACCTCTCTGCGGGGTGGTAACCCTGGAAGCTCACCTGGAAACACATCTATATACTCCCTCAAAACTGCATGATCATCTAAGGGTGAGTGCTCTGAAGTGCTCTCTGATCAATCACTGATGGTGATAGCAAACAACTGACACCCCTTACGCATGCTCTGCTTGAGTTTCTTAGCCGATATCATGCGCAAGGAGATAGGCCTCTACATCCCTGATATAACCACTACACTCCCAAGATCATCCTGACACTCAATGACCTTATTTCTACAATCCACCTTAGCTCGGTGACCCTCGAGCCAATCCATACCCAAAACTACCTGATAGGAACCTAGAGGGATAACTCGGAGGTCAAGAGTAGTGGAGAAGGCTCCTAAATCAAGTACGCAACTCCCCACATATGAGTTCACATCAAGTTTGGCCCCAGAGGCCAACTCAACCTACCAACTATCTAGTTTCCTAGCCACCACTAGCCCGCACTGGTCCACTATAGAAGGTGATATAAAGAAATCTAAAGCACCTGAATCAAAAAGTACTGAGACAAAAATACCCCTAATAGTACATGTCGTCTCAATGACTGTGGCCTAATGCTCGACCTGGCGGTTGTCAACCATTACATATACATGATGAGCGTGTCCTACATCACCCACCATCTTCTCGGATCTAGCATCTCTCTGTGCATCCATGGTATTGGGTTTGTGCAGGCACATGCGCACATAGTGATCAGGAGATCCACAAATAAAACATCCTACTGTACCCCTCTGAGATGGGGTCCCTCCTATACTCTGGTGTACTGATCTTGCTAGTCCAACCCTAGCAGACTGCTACATGCAAGCTGGCTGTGCCTACTGAGTGTCATGCCTCCTATCCCTAGCTCCACCACAACCTCCTATAGAAACACCTCTCTAAAATCCCTGTGTTTGTATAGCCCCTGTTGTGCGTGGCCCTGCTGTTATGTCTGTCGCTGCAGGTGCAGTGGAGCCCTTGTGGCTGATGGCAGAGGCTAGAATCCTCCTCTAGGGGGTGGTGTAGTACCTCGTGACCTCTGACTCTGAAAGGCCTGTATCCTCTCTTGAAACTTGCTCTTGTTTCTATCCCGATGCTCCTGTGCCTTGGTCCTATTCTCCTCAGCTAAGTAGGCCTTCTCAACGGCCTTCTCAAGTGTGGGAGGAGATAACATCCTAACTAATCCTTCTATGTCTGCATTAAGGCCACGAATAAACCTGTTAACCTATAATTTCTCATCTTGCAGGTAGTCCACATACTGTAGAAGATCAAGGAACCTGCTCTCATACTACACTACTATGCCAGATCCCTGCCATAAGTCATGAAACTCATCAATCCTTTTTTACACAAAATGCTCTGACATATAACGAGCACTGAAATGCTCCTCGAACATCTCCCAAGTCACTATCTCTCAAGTCAAATGGAGCTTCCGCTCCTCATTCCTCCACCAAACGCCTGCTACGTCTCGGAGGAGATGTATAGAAAACTTTTCCTTAACGTTGCTCTCATAAAAGTTCAAGCCAAAGCAACTATCTAAACTAAGGAGCCATGACTCAACCCCAAAACCATCTATAGAGCCGATGTAGGCGGGTGGCTACAAGCGAAGAAGATCCCTGATCACACTGCCTGTATCTCGATCCTGGCGATGTAGTCCAACAGGAAAATGGGGTCACCTATCCTCGAATGGTCCCTCGATATTGTATGAGTGGATACAACGGAATGAGTCTACCCTCTCGTGATGAATGGAGGGGCTACATGACCTCTCTTACCTCGATGTGTCGTGCTCTAGTGGATTTGAATGTGTGTCCTCACCTAATGGCTCCTCGTCTCCCAATGGTGCCTCCACTCTCGTCTCCTGTGGTGGTGGTAGACGCTGCTCCACAATGCCTATCAGCTGGCGTAATGCCTCTAATATCCGAGGCCCAAATTTGGGTGTCGGTGGCTCCCGTGTAGGTGCACTACGCCCCAAACCTCTAGTTGATCATCCTCGCTTGGGCGCCATCCTATGCACAGGGTGAGCGAAGAAGTTATTAACTTAGAATTTAATGGTTGTGGATGGTTTATTTTAACTGTTTATTTTTATTCATTTACTTAATTTAGTGTTGTTAAAATTACCATTAACTATTTTAATTAGTTACCCAGTGGTCCACATGTGTGAACCTCATGCTCTGATACCAACTGTAATGCCCCTCCTGGGACACTGGAAAAATGCACCAAACGTGCCTAAAATTTCAGGGTAATTTTTTTTTTTTGAAGTGTTTAATTAATACCAATACATCTCTTGTACTCTTTCTTGATTACTAATATTATACTAATTTAATTTACCCAATTAAATTAATTACTAGCCTAAACCCGATTTAATTATTTTATTTTATTTTAAACTTACTAGGGCCATAAAGATAAGACTACACCCCTTCTATTCTATTCACCATTTCCTTACTCATTAAACTCATCACACCTTTCCTTTTTGTTATATTTCCCATTAAGACCCCATGATAAAAAAAAAGTGCAGGGTTTAATAATGACCCTAGGATTAAATCCATCTGGGCACTTGGTTTAGCAGAATGCCCTAAAATTTCTTTTTGCCCTAATCCTCTAATGGGATTTTTCTTCTCTTTCTCTTATTTCTTTCTCTCATTTTGTTTTCTTCTCCCTTGTGCAGGTGTTTGGAGAGAAACTATGGAAACTATTTTTATTATTTATTTTTCTTTGTTAATACTCTTGTTGTATTATTATTTGTTGTGGAGTAAATATATATATATATATATATATATATATATATATATATATATATATGTATGTATGTATGTATGTATGTATGTATGTATGTATGTATGTATGTATGTATGTATGTATGTGTGTGTATATATATGTGTATGTATGTATGTACATATGTATGTATATATATATATGTATATATACATGTATATAAAGATATATGTATATATAGATATATATATATATATATTTATGTGTCTGTATATATAACTATTTCTATTTACTGTTAAAATTTGAAAAGAACGGGGCGGATTTATTCTTGTTACAGGGGGAGGGGAGAAGCAACCATAGCCGCGTGGCTAGGGGAAGTAGTGCAGGGTTTGGGACGAGGGAGCAGAGAAGGGCCACGGGCTGGGAAGATTATGCAGGGGAGTCTGTGGGGGGGTCGTGGCGAGGAGGTGGCGTGTGGGGTAGCGGTGAAGTTGGGCGCAAGGGGAGGGGGCAGCAGCAGGTGCAGGCGGGTGCAGAAGGGGGCAGTGGCCCTAGGGAGGTGGGGTCTTGTTGGAGGGGGGGACAGTGCCCCCCCTGCACGGGACAGTGTAAGGAGTGGGGGGAAGGGCCGAATCCCCCCACCAAACTTGTTTTTTTTATATATAAATTTGTTTTATATATGATATGTTATATATATATAATATATTTATTTATTTATTTATTCTGTGCATGTATAATACACAATATTTATAGTATATACATATTATATATATATATATATATATATATATATATATATATATATATATATATATATATATATAAAGATTATATATTAAGATTTAATGAGATAACATTTATATAAATATTTTTTTGACAAAAACAAGAAAACTATCACATTTCTAAGTACAATCTCCTTTGCACAAAATAATGAAAAAAAAAAAGATTTCTAAAACCATGTTAATATAAAAAGGAAATGTGCATTTTACAAATAAAGATCTTCCAAAGTTAAAACAAGAACAACTTCTTATAACCAACTAGATTTCATTTCAGATTTAATGGAAATGATCATTTCAGATTTACACACATGTAGGATTCCTCAACAAGTAATATATCCTTTTTGTAAATAAAATATGGAGATACATTAAGTTACAAATAAATGAGACTTTTGATACAACACTTCTCTTCCACAAGCTTAAACTACAAGGGTGTTGCATAACTATTTCCAAATATGCCAACAACCAAAAATTTCCATTACAAGTTTCTTACAAGTTGGGAGAGAGATTTCTCATTTTAATCACCATATCTCAAATTTACATGTGAATGCAAGATATACAAAATGGATAATTTGCAAGGAGATGAAACTATTCTCATAACCATATCCAAAGGAGTTACAATACAATAGGTTTTCATAAGGAGAGAAAATAACAATAAGAGCCCAAGAGGCCACCCACTCCAACTTGAGAGCCAACTTCCATGTCTTCCCAAAAACCATACCAGGAGAAAAAGAGCTTGTTTGCCACCCAACCATAGGCATCATTACATGCCTATCCCGAGGTTGGGATGCATGCTAGCTTCCCCCAAGCCCATGGGAAAGAGGATAACTAACCAAAACTTTCACAAGATGGAGGGTGAGCTAACAATGATACAAGCACACAAAAATTGGGATAAATACAAACAAGACTCCAAAGTTTACAAGGAGGATAATCCGTGTTCTTCCTCAAAAGTGGGGAAGAGAGGAGAAAGTTCTCTAAAAATTATATTCCAAAATTCTTGCACAAAGCAAAGATCTCCCTACCCTCCTTATTGCTCCTAAATTCCATCAAAATCCTCCTTATTCCTCTACCCTTTCTCCAAGTCCTTCTTGGAAGGATTTTCATACCCCAAAGGGGTTTCCTTACCAAGAATGGGGAAGGAGATTCAAGACAAATGAATCAACTTCCCCACCTCAACCATTGAGGGGAAAACAATAAGACCCTACAAGGCTTGTCCATCAAGCCTTGAGGATTGAGAGGAAAAATCTCTCTCTTCCCTAACAACTCCAAAACCTCATCATGCCATATGATGGAGGGAGTAAAAACAACAAATAACCAAATAACAAAATCATGCAACCCATCTAACAACTAAGATAAATGTAACACAAGAAAAATAAATAAGAGCCTACCTCAAGGAAACCTCTCCAAAAAGCTTTCCAACTTCAAGTTTCTCCACCCTTGACTCAAGCAAATCCCAAGCTCCAAATCACCCAAGCATCCAAGTAAGAAGTTCCAAAAAAAAGTCCTTCTCTTTTCCCATGAATGGGAATTTGAAGAGGAGCAAGCAAGCATCCTCACAAATGAGGGGGTGACATGTGTCACCCCTCTCCCTCATCAAGGTCAAAGATGCCAAAACAAAAGAGAGAAAGGGTAAAATTATCTTTTTGCCCTCTTCTCCCAAAATCCCCTAAATGTTAGCAAGACAAAATAATTGAAACTTTTAATAAGCACTCCTTTCCACACCCCTTACATGGATGTGACCAATCAAGGGGTAAAAAGGGAGGGAAAACTCCCTTTAGCCTTGAAAATAAGCCCCCCTACCCGTTAGGTAGGGTCCAAGGACTCATTTTTGTGTTAGGGGAACTCCCAAGCTACAAAGGGGTCCCTAAAAATGCCCAAAATAACCTAATTTCGGGTTTTACATTTTTGGAACAAGGGTAGAGGGTGTGGGGACCACCCAAGGGTCTCACATGTGACCCTAAACCCTTGTGATTAAGTGACTCAATAAAAAAAATCAACAATTTAAAAGAAAGTGGAATTATTAACTCCCAAAACAAGTTTACAACTTCACTAGTAACCCTAAACAAAATTAATAATTCAAAGCACAATGCATTACATAAATTGGGGTCACTCATAGTGCCCAAAATAATAATCTCTTATACTAAGGCTTCACACAATGAACATGGCTAGGACTCATCTTGTGGGCTGCTTGTGTAATATTGAGTAGCTGGCATGAATCCCACGTTCTGTTGTAAACTTGTCACCTGCACACTCATTGCACACATTAACCGCACCTATCTGATACAATATAATTCAATGACATAGTAAGATATCAATGCGTTCTAAACTAACCTAACATCCTACTGAAATCAAGATGCAACAACATGCACAATTATACTCAATATTCCAAAAGTTAGACAAGATGATACGTGATATATAACCATAGAATTTCACATGCAACAACTATCCATTATTATAATTATGTTCCAAACACCGAATCATATCCATTAGTATCCATGACATTATAAGAAAATGTGACAATATAGAAATTAATCTAAATTGGCGCTATACGCCTAAATGTCCACACATGTCTAATAAGATCAAATATCAAAATATAATGTCCAAGATATAACCAATCACTGTCAAAACATGTTTATGAGCAAAGAAACCACAAGCTACTAAGCTATAAAAAGTGTGGGTGCTACACTCTACAATATCATAAGGTACACATCTCTTATCTACTTTATGTTATCAAGTATTCACTTAACAATATAAAGTGGGGGAAAATGTAGATACAAAAACATGCACTTGGGTACATTTCTAGGTCCTAAAAGCATACTAGCATTTACTTGATTCCTAAGCAAGAAAAATAGTGGTTGAAAACTATCTTTGGCCTCTTTTCTTT
The DNA here is from genome assembly GCA_019776745.2 of Taxus chinensis. Taxonomy (NCBI): domain Eukaryota; kingdom Viridiplantae; phylum Streptophyta; class Pinopsida; order Cupressales; family Taxaceae; genus Taxus; species Taxus chinensis. The sequence continues at coordinate 511,563,684 of CM034146.1, read as the reverse complement.
GTCTCTCTCTTTATATTTGGTCTTGAACACCCTACATCTGAGCAGGAACTTTACCTATTTATCTTCTATGGCTTCATAAACTAGCGCCAAGCCATAACAGTAGTGCCAAGGTGCTGATATCTTCTCTAGGCAGCCCTGACCCTTTTCTATCTTAATCACTCCTTTTGGGTCTCTTTTATCTTTTGGGAACATTTTTCACTTGTGGGTTGGCCTTCTAGTTTTCAATTATGAAATTCAAACAATATATTGATATAAATACATAGTTATGTGTTCAAAATCAAGGACCAAACACTAAGAATTACTATCGTCACCTAAGCTTGTATTCAAAAGAAATGTAAATCACTTCAAGGCATCCATATAACATCCATTAAAGGGATAAGGGATTGTATATTTGCATACACAACATAGGAAGGGGAATTTCATTTTATTCCATCCACATATTCTACTACATTGCTACATTCTAGCTACCACCCGCTATCAATTGTAACTTACACATGGGCATCCTAAGGCACAATTTCTACACACACATAAGAACTACATGGAATATGAGATGTAGTGAAGCACTCAGTTGTAAGTTCTCTCGAGGTGACCGTTGGTGACAGTTTGACTCCCCATTTTGTATCTTTTTTTAGGATTTGATGTGGTTTATGGGCTTTTATAGGTGAACTTTTTTTTTAAATTACATATATCATCGGTGATCATAGTACGAACAATAGGTGATCAACAAGAAATAGCTTAGACACTCTTGCGACACAGTTAAAACCATATTACGATGATTTATGCAGTCACATGCACCCAGTAGTAATCTCCAGCACCTAGGTTCCCTTACCCTAGCATGGGCACCCTTGTCTATCCTTTTTGTTGAGCTCCATAATTTATAGAGGTCAGATATAATGTTGTTTACATTCTATTCATCACTTATCCCTACTCAGATCACTTCCAGGTTGTGCATAAATCAGCTAAGTCTCTTCATCTCATCCTCTTTCTTAGGGTTTCATATTTTAAATCTTAGTTTAATTGTGGCATTGTTGTACTTTACCATTTAAACATCAGTTACTCTGCAATTCCTAGATTTAATTAATCCAAATTAAATTAAATTATTTGGTGAACCGTATCACTCAAACCCTACCTTCTAAGAATGCATCACAATCTATATCCTTCTTCTAAATTCATGGATCAATATTCATACCCTTCTTTTACTCTTGGACCAAATTTTCCGGCATGACTACTACTGTTGTTGATTTTATGAAAGTTAGTACTCAACATCCTCCTCGTTTTATTGCTCCAAATCTTGATCCAACTATCAATGTATTCACTGCTTTCCACACTCGTATTCCTATAGCTCACAAAATTCTTAGGTGTCCCATACCACCTAAGAAGATAATTATTACAAGGTCATAAACATGGTTTTTTATCCAAGCATGGGACTATAAGTGTTTATAAAATTATTACTTACATCATTCTTTAGCTATACAAGTTTTTAGTTTCCTCAACGATTCATACACATTTACTAACTATATAGAAAATAATATTTTTAATATATAATAAATCATAGTGCAATAAGAAAATCATTATGATCCAAATATCTTCTAAACTCCCTAGATTTCATTAATTATATATATACTACTATTATCATCCCAAATTTTGGTTTCATGGATATGTGCATGTTATTCTAACATCAAATGAAGGGACCATGAAGAAAAATATATTAAACAGTTAAGTAGCATAACAAAAACACATCAGAAAAGCAATAGAATAGCATGTCTGCAGTACAAAAACAGTAAAAAGATAGCTAGACAACAAAAAACATCTAATAGTCATACCAGACAAATCCACTTTCATTCTACACATTGTGGTTTCCTAATCTTATAGAAGACTGGGAAAACATATTCCCATATGTTTTTAATGACAACAATGGTGTCCATAATTTATCTTTACCATGAAGACATTCATGTATTCTTATAGTTATCTATACAAAATCTAGGTAAATTAAATGTTATTTTCCAAATCTATAGATATTATATCCATGTTAGTAATATTTTATACACCATAATAATATTATTAAGGAAGGCTTAATTAGTATCTTTATCTACGTAACTAATCAAATTAGAAACTTCTACTTTTTAAAACCTAGTTTATTATGTCTCCTTTTTAATTTGCATATCCTATATTTTATTTAATGTATTTTTAAAATAGTTTTGTCCCTTTCTAATATATTTCTTACATTGACAGTTTTTTATTTGCAGTTGGAGAAGTATGGTTTGTGGGTTATGAACCCACAACCTTTCCATGAAAATACTATTGTTTGATTCAAGGAAATTTTTTAATTCTTTTCGGATAAAATCCATATTTGAAATTTCCAGGTATGGTTTAAAATAATATTATTAGTCTTGAATTTAACTCAAAAATTTAAATCTTATGCTTGATGATTTTTAAATTCCATAGTTAGTCTCCTCGTCCCTTCTTTGTTTATTGTGATTTCGTTTCCTCCATATAACCAAGACAATACCACCTTTGGCCTTAAGGCCATATCAATATGTCATGGTATCCAAGGGGGAGTAACCTCATAGGTGACCTTCGTGTGTGTTTGTGTGTTATTTTTATTTTACTTGTCATGTTAGTTAGGAGGTATCCAAGGGGGAGTAACCTCATAGGTGACCATGGGTGTGAATGTTGTATTTTCCCTTTTTTATCATCTTAGTTGTGTATGGGATTTTATTGAATTGTAATGTCTTCTCATTTTACTGTACTTATTTAGGGTACTCTTAATTTAGTTAATTAACTATGTGGATAATTTTATTTAGGAGATGTGACAAAGGGGGAAATGAATGTGGTAGATATTCCTTATTCTCTTCAGAATTTTAGATGGATTTTATTCGATTTTGATTCGTGTACCCTTCCCCACCTCTCAAATCTCGGATTTGGTCTTCGAGCCCATTTTTGGAGGCTTGTGGGACAAGTTGTACTTATCCCATACTCCTTAAACTCTCCCAAAAACCCAACCTATGATATGAGCGGTCAAATTTAGCCCTTATTATGTTTTTTTGAAGAAAAAATGGGCTATTAATGGCACCTTTTGACTTACTCTCTTAAGTGTGTCCTTGAAGTGTGGAATGGTGGATTGTGTGTAAGAATGAAAATTTCATACCTTCACCTTACTCATTTATGGAGTCTTTAATTATTTTTTTGACTTATGAGGTAGATTTGGGAGGAATGATGTGGCATCCTACATGGAGCCACCTCACCATTCCCTCCACAATTTTCTATTTATTGGAATTTATCGGTTGTTTTTGGGGTTACTTGCTTGGAAAATTTGGGAGCTTTCATTGGATTGGTTTGGATTTGGAAAGAGATTGGAGTTTTTTTTCTTCAAGATTGAAGGAGATCATAATGGCAAGGTAAGGTCTTATACCTTGTATGTTAGTTTTCTTGTTGTGTATGGTGTTGTATATTGTATGAATGCATGTGATTTTGTATGGGATTGGGTAGAATTTGGCCTTAATAATGGTGTAGGGAGAGAGAAATGGATCCATTTTTGTGGAGGTAAAATGGAGTGTGTGAGGATTTTGTGGAGGGAGTGCGGCAAGGGTAATCCACCTATGCAGAGTTAAAAGGAAACTATATCATTTTGTATTCTTAAAAATGGAGATATAAAGAGTTTTGTGTGTGTGTGTTTAGTGCACTTGGAGGCTTGGGTGGACCCCTATCCCACTTGGGAAGCATAAGAATATGGCTACAATTTTTACCTCCTTTGGCTTAGCTTTTAATCTTATGTGTTTTGGAAAGTTGTAGATTTTTATTATTAGAGTTTTTGTTCTTGTATGTGTTGCAAGTTTTATTGGTGTATGTGTATGTATTGTTGAATCCATTTTGTGAAGAGTTGTCGTGGTTTGTCATGGTTGTAAATATTCCTTATTTTTCAATTGTTGGGTATCGGGGGCCAATGAGAAGGTAGGCTTCACCTTCTCATTGGATTAAGGTTGGGAGGTTAGTGTTTCCTATCTCCCTTCCTTTCTTGTTTATGTGAAGATGGAGGGGAAAAGAAGAGAATGCAGATTTCAACTACGGAATGAAGATGCAAGAGTATTTTAAAGAGAAATAATTGTTGTAAATTTTAGTATGTTGTCTCCACTTTTGTGTGGAGGGCTTCTTATACTTTCATTTTAAGTTGAAAGATCCTTGTAAATGGATTCATCAAATCTGATTGGCACTGTTTAACTATGAAGTGTGTATGGTTGGAAAGAATTATTGGAGAGTCCATATTTTATTGAATTTGAATCTCTTTAAGTTTGTATTTTTTTTTAAATCTACAACTTGAATTAAAATTTGCATCTTATTTAAAATGAGAAATTGTTCTCTTTGAAATAGAAACTCATTGAAGTATATAATTGTTTTCCTTTTGAAATGATCTTGTTATACTCCATTTAAATTTTAAAAGAAAAGAATCTTGTAAATGGTTGATTTCTCATTCTTATTTCCCTTTTGAATGTTGCTTAAGATGATAGGATTTTAGTATTGTTGTTAAAATTCAACATTGTAAAACAAACAATGCATGCAATTAGGTTCCATTAAATCAAAAAAAAATTATGTCTCCTCTCTACCTTTGTATTTGTGTTTAAATGAAAGGAATAATAAACCCAACAACTATACATAAAAGTGTGTGTGTGTGTGTGTGTGTGTGTGTGTGTGTGTGTGTGTGTGTGTGTGTGTGTGTGTGTGTGTGTGTGTGTGTGTGTGTGTAATATGTATATGTATTTACCTATGTAATATAATTTCCTAAATACCCTTTTTGAAAACAAAACAATATATATATATATATATATATATATACACATACATACATATAGGGTAATCAAAAATTAATAATATTGGGGGGGTGGATTATCCCCCCCCCCCCCTCATGGCCTTATTTTAAATTAAAAAAAAGGGAATTTTGGGGGGAGGGAGGGGCAACACCACCCCCCCCCCCCCGCCGCGCGCCCCCCTCCTCCCCTAACATAAACCCCCAGCAATACGGCCACAACCATATATTTAAATAGTGTGTTGTATATAGGGCCAAACCATGTACTTTTAACAATACGAAAAACATATAATATAATAGAGATCTATATATGTATGTGTGTGTGTGTGTGTGTGTAGACATATAATTGTAAATAGATTTAGATTATATATATGTATATATATATATCCACTCAAATGGATATACCCAGGTATTTTAAAGCAAAATAACAAATAGGGTAAACAAATACCCACAGCTAGAAATCTGGTTGAATCCTTTAAAAAAATATAAACTAAAAATGGAAAACCCTAGAAAAAAGAATGCAAAATCAACAAAAGAATGGATTCCATGGGAAGAAATTTATCCCTTCATTGTAGATCTAGAACAAAAATCCTCCATAGCTTCCCCTAAGCTTCCATGGCCTCCACTTCCTTCAACCTGCAAATCCAAATGTGCAAATGAGAGGAATTAAGGAAAACAAAAGAATAAAATAAAACATAAAGAGAAATTAGGGATTGTTTACGAATACCTAGAACCCAGGGTGAGGATTAAATCAATCTAATGGCCCATATTTGATCCCCATCACTTAAATTTTATGGGAATGAGTATTTTAAAATTAAAGTTTATGGGTATTTGAATAATGGGGTCTCCTAAGGGACGTTACACATGGGGGTAAGTGGGTTAGGATATGTTGTGGCATTTTGATTATGAATAAATAAACAAAAATTTTGCATGGGACATTATAATAAATTAATTAAGGGGTTAAAATAATTAAAGGTAAATGTGAAGTTAAATAAATTAATGGGAACCCTAGATGAGGATTTAACTCCATAATAGTTTTGGGGAAATTAATAATAATAATTGATTAGTAAATGCTTTTCGACTACTTTAAGGGTGTGTAGAAATTAATAAATGGGAATTAATTAAACGTAACTAATGTTGTTACCCTTGCAAAATTTTTTAAAAATCCATTATTTTTCCTAAGTAATTGATGGAGTTTGACATGGTTTTGGTGCATTGAAATGTGGGTGTTACACATCTTATCTTCTCTTCCTGGTGATAACATTTATCGTATTCTCAGAACACCTACACATGCACAACCAATAATACCCAATGCATTATATTTTCAATATAATTAATCAACTTTAAACAGATCATAAACAACATATTATCACTAACAGTAATCAATAATTGTAATTTTCATATCCAATATCCATCTAGTTTTAATTCAATTACTAAATATAAATGTTTTAAATCCAAAACACATCATAATTCTAATCAAGAAAATTTAATCAGTAATGATATGTTGTATCTATTGTGGCCATTACTACCATGTTCTCATAATGTCTCGAAATAATAAATGCATAGTTTTAGGATGTGATATCCTTCCCCTCTAAGAGGAAGCATTGTCCTTATAATTATTAGTACTATCAAAGAAAAATAACTAACGAAATAAATTTGGGTATGATTTGTGGATTTTATGCATCCTCCTTGGGTACTCTGGTATTTATTATTTTTCTCATGTTTAGATTCATTTATCCTTCTTTGATTTATATGGCCATTGCTTCCTATCCTTGATAATTTGGTAATTCTTATCTCTCTCTTGCTTGGGTCCATCCATCTCGCTTGGGTTTAAAAGGTCACGACTTCCTATTTTGGAAACTATGTTCACCACATTCCTCTCATCTCTTGTTTGGGATTATCTCTCATCACTGGGGTTGGCCCTATCATTTATCCCCATTACATGATATCAACCATACCTACACTATCTATCTTAAAATATTTTATCATTTTATTTCTCCTTAATCATAAATGTTCCTAAATTTTTGTATGTATAAGAATCTATAATCCTAAAATTAAACATACATCAAAATCAATACACACTATATAAAAAAATAATGGTATCTCATACATATATCAAAATTAATCATTTTATACATCACATATCTCATAAAATCACATAATCAACAATCCCTAATGAATCCCCTCCCTCAGATGCAGGCCATCGAATGTTTTGAGAGAATGGTGTCTAACTAGTCACATGTAGAGATTGTGCCAAATATGTGTATGGTTCTAGACTAATCCCCTAAATCCTCTCTATCTTTTCTTTCCAACCACACAAACTTCCAATACTACAATATGGGACACATCTACTACCTGGCACGTTGTCACCCATGTGTAATATATAGTCTCACTTCCTTCTCTCATGTCATATTTGTATTTTCCTCCATAATACCTTGTACCAAGGATGTCATATCTCCTACATTCACCACCATTAGATCATATTTTTTCCTCTAAATATTACAATATGCCTCTTTCATGATACTAATATCACCCACATGGTCTCTAGTTTTAATGACATTGGATCCATCGTCATAGTCATATATGTTAGATCCAGGACACCATACAAAATATTTTGGTGTGTTAATTCAATCATCACATGTCACTCATCCATGGTCCACTTTACAACACGAACACCCCACACGCGGTATTATAACATCTATTAAAAAATCAAAAATCTATTATATCAAATAATGTAACTCTAAATCTCACCTGGGTTGCCATATTGCTCCAACATAATATTTCCATTTTCATGACCTCACAATAGTACCCCTTCCTCCTCATACCTCATAAATCTCTCACCAACTTTATCCATCTATATCAGGGCACCAATATCATGGGTGATCTCCTCAGAACCTCCACCCTCTTCCCTGGTCATCCCATCATGCACACCACTATCTAATAACTTGTGTATAGTAAATATCTTCCTCTAAGACTCTATAATTTTCACTCACTATGTCATCCCTAAGGCCTCTCTACTCTCTCCTATTCTCCAACAACTTATCTCTCAAATTTATGCTCCACATATACTATCTAAGGTCCCTATATACCTCTTACTCCCTTATGTCACTATCATCTACCACCTTATTATGAGGCACACCTCACTCAGTATGGTCGTAATGGTGACACGCCTACCACAAGTATCATTCTCACTCCTCTCTCTATATTGGTCAACAATATGGTAGAGGTGGGGTCACAACATGATCCAAATGCATTAACTACAAAGGCACTTTATACATTAGGTATGGCTCCTCCCATTATACATAATGACTTATAATATCTAAGGTCCCCTCTACCACGATTTTACTTATCTATTTGATTCATTGATCTAATGTATCTCTATAAGGATCCCATACTATATACTCCACCCTAACATGTGGAAACTTCCTAAAACCTACCGTTGTCCTCACTGTTAGGCCTCTCTCCCACTATACAATCCTCAGGAAATATCTTGCTACTTGTAGTAGTGTACCCATAGGCCTATACATAGGTAATCACTCATATATCCAGGTCAAAAATGTATGGTGTTCTCTACTACCCTCTTTTGTCTAACCCAAATCTGTTACAAAGCATGCACTAGTTATAGCCCTATGGTTGTACCCAAACTAGACTAAATATCAACTTCTAATGCATTCATACATGCCACTAACACAAAAATGTGTACTAATCCATTCTCCTTGTGGCATAAAAATAATTCCACAACCAGACCAATGATATCCTTTCAAATATTGAGATTTTGTAAAACATAGACAATACACAATCGAATCATCATTGTTCAAGTGATACTCATTATTGTTTGTGGCCCATCATGTATCTCATCTCTATTGTATCCATTGATACATCACAAAGCATGTTGACTCCTTGAATCATTAGTCTTATAATGGCATGTACATTTTGTAATTTCAATGAAACCTTTATAATCCATCTATCATCCCTCCAACTGAAGGTGTTGGATATAAACTCCCAGTGACTCAATAACATTTGAATTAAATGTGCATCTAGTGAGAATCACACCATTTACATAATGCCTCCAAATCTAAGGCCCTATTGTAGACACTCAAATTTGCTAATTCTACTATTTGGAACTTCTAGTCTTGATATTGTTCTCTTGCTCAAACAAGTGCATTTTACCCATTCTCATTTAGTACATCTCTATGTATCTTTTTTATCTTACTTATTCATACATACTCATTTTTCAAAATTTTCTGATAGTTGAATACATGAAATCCATTAATAAACTTGGTTGGTCACCTTCTAAACTTTACACATCATATTGTCTCTTCAGGGTCAAAAATGTACAATAGGGGTAATAACTTCCATAAATTCCTAACCCTAGTGTATGTATTTTATGTTGCTCACTTTGATCCTGAAATTTTAGTTGTACATTATTATTTGGGTCATTTACTTATTATTAGTCATTCTTTGTAATTTAAATCACCTTTAGAATCATATATAAGAAAGTGAAACTCACCTCATTTAGTACTTATCACTCTTATGGACTCTTATTGGAAAAGATAGCACAAAAGGTACCCAAAGATCCTTATACTCTAAAAATACCACTACACACTCATTAGGGTAGCACTATCTATAATTTTCAATCTTCCCACTAGGTCTAGGGGACTACTTCTCACATTTACAAGCACTCAAAGTCATTCACTCGGGTAGATTTTCAAGAGAGAAACTCAAGTCAAAATTTACCAAATGAACGATGTCGAGTTTGATTGCACTATATCTAACTATCACATGCTAGGTGGAGAATGATGTGTGGTTTAAGGCCTCTTTAGAGTAGTTCCAACGTTGGCAGTGCATGAGATAACCACAATCCAACTAATGTTTTTTTCTGTAGGACTTTTTTATCCATGTTTAGGGTTTGAAATATTAAGTATACCATTCAAATACCCCCGCAATGTGAATGAAAGTGACCAAAAGATTCAAAAAGTTATTCATATAAGTGAAAAACCTAGAAATTTGCATATCATATTCATGAGTAGGGTCGAGACTGTATGGATGATTCTTCCCCTATTGTATAGTCCTACCTAGGAGAATATTGAGGTCACATTTCAATAACAAGGAACTCTTAGGTCTAAATCTCCATGCTCCATCATTCAAATGACCCAAATCAATCCAAAAACATTTGTAATTAGATAAGTGTACTTAATCCCTTATGTTTGTGAGCTTGCATTGTATCATGTACATTTGTTGCAAGTATTTATGTATTGTTCTGATATTAAATTATTAATATAGGAAGTTAATTAATCAAAATAACCCCATGCAGTTTCTATTTCATTATTTTTTGGTTATAGGTGTAAATCATAATCAAATATAAAAAAGGTGAAAACACCTATAACTGTGTAATGTCCTCTTAGTCAACCCCCTCAATAATTATGGTAACCATGCCACATCTATGGATCTCCATAGTCAAATCCTATGTGACATATACAAAACATCAATCAAGAACCCATTATATCTCAATGCAAAACCATCATAAAAATAAACAAAATATATCTAGAACATTAAAATTCAAACTTTCCTACTACATCAGACCTGCTAGCAAGACATCATTGGCCCATGAGAAATTATTCCTACCTCTCTGTGTCATTAGCCCTCCTAGAATAATGTCATCATCCATGATATAAATTCCCCTTCCACTAGAATCCATCAACCCTGATATGATCCATCATCCTAGTAGGGCCAATCTCATCCATTTCAAGGTCCCATGAATTCTTTTATATTAATTACAAATATTTAACCTAATGACCTATAAATTAAAAATGATCCCAAACCCATCTAGACCTTGACCCGATCTACATTTTGATTATCTTTAGGTAATATTTCAGTAGGTGAATTTCACCTGGCATCCATTTTTCCCTTTTCTCCTAGTTACTCATTCCCAATTCAAAAAAAACACCTATAATGGGAATTGCACCACCGTATGCCTCATCATGACCACCTCATCCTCCACCATGCACTCTCACCATCATCAATAAAATTGCATTATTTAGGTTATATAAGATTTTATTTTCTCTTAATTTCAAATTAGCAAAGAGACAAAGGAATTCCTCCCTTTACCATTTATAACAATTTTTATACATGATTTTCATTGTGATTTCCCCCAAAATTCAAAACTACATATCTTTCACATTGAAATCCTTAAAACCATGTCAATATTTTAATAAAAAACTAATTAAAGAGTAATTAATATGACAAAATACAATAAATATACAAATGTTAAGCACTTGAGAAATGTAAAACTATAAGTAAATAGGAGAAATAAAGTACTTAGTTGATTCTTGTGCGATATGGAAATTATCTGGGGTGTGTAAAGTGTTGGAAAAGATGCAAACAATGTTGCAACTTCTCCCTGTAAAATCTAGAACTTGAGAATAAAGTTGGGTAGTGGCGCCTAGTAAGGATAGGGGCATCTAGGTGTTCATGACTATTCTTGGGTGCTAGTGACTGCGTAGAAGCTCAAAATTTACTTTTTCTTATATCACTATGGTTTCACTACTAATTCATGTTAGTTACCTTTTATTTGCTCTTTGATCTCTAAGATTACTTGTAACTTGCAAAACAAACCCTAGTTACCTACACAAACTCATAAACACATCAAATTGGAATGAAATATGTAAAATGTGAAGTCAGAATAACCATGGCAGTCACCTAATGAGTGAAATTATGACCGATCATTGTACTAGACTCTAGACTCCATGTTTTTTATTTGTGCTTGTGTGTGAAATAGTGTCCTTAGATTTCCCTTATGCCAATTATGCCAAGAAATCTAGTTGTAGCTAGATAAGATGCAAATTTCTAATATGGAATTTAGCACTTCCCCTTCCTATGTAGTGTATATATTCCACAAATGTAGTCCCTTTGATGGTAGTGAGAGTATGTAGATGTGATTTCCCCTTAGAATTTCAAGCCAGAATAATAGAGTATATGTTGTCTATATATATGGATATCTTGTTTGAATTTTGACACTAGTGACACAAAAGGACTATGAGCTCAGGATAGGGATAAGAAAACTAAAAAGGTGGACCACAAATGTCAAAATAAATAAAAATAAAAAAGAGGACATGAGTTCCCAAAATGGATAGGAGCGCTTGGGTGCTACTGTCTAGAGTGTGCACTGGTGTCCTGGGAAAAATGATGACAGATGTGAAAAGACAGACAAACATGGATCCATGTGACCTAACCTGAACTAGATGTAGAAATGACATAGAGAGAGAAATATAATAGAAATAATCAAAGCAAGTGGATGGACAAGGCATTGTGTCACCAATGAATACTTTTTTTGCTTAAGATTCATGCATATAACAAAATACTTGATGGCATGGTAAAATAGTAGTATGTGCATGATTTTGTGTCTATATTTTCTCCCCATTTATGTTATTTGAATAAAATTCAAGTAGTGTAAAGGAAGTAAGGAACATACCTGCAAAATTTTTAGAAAAACCATATTACAAAGTGTGCATAAAGTGTAGAAACTTGTAGCATGGAAAACCATGGTTCAACACTTTGACCTATATTGTGTAAGTGGAGATAGAAAACCATTGTTAGGAGAACTTGGAGAAATAGTTGAAATGGTTTGAAAATTTTGGATATTTTTAATTATTGCTAAAGGAGATTGAAGAGGTAGGGAGTGATCAATTACCAACTCAATTTTTTTATTAAATGGGAGGATTTGGGCATCCTACCTTCATAGGAAGAGTGTTAGGGAGAGAGGTCTATTTTCACTCTCCATCTATGACTATATTCCCAAAATTTCCAACTACTACAAACAGATGGAGACCAAAAAAATTTTTGATCTAGATATTATTAGTTTCAAATTAGTTCTGATTAAGAACCCACATATGATCAGTATAGGAAAGTTAATAACGTCTCATTGCCCCCACTCCTACAGTAGTGAGTGTTCTGATTGAATAGTAGTATATGGCTTCCAAGTTAGCTCATATGGAAGTGATAGTAATGTAATGTGACTCAAAATCTAGGTCATCTAGTAGAGATAGTGAGTGTGTGTATTATACCAATTAATTGATTTGATTTGAATGATAGGAGATTTCTTTGAGATTGTATCCTTAGTAAATTACTCACGGAGAAATTTTTATGCTTTTCCCCTAGATTAGTTCATTTGGGGGAATACATTTGAAATAGGTGAAAATATTGAATGTATTATAGAATGATTTTACCTTTGTTTGCATGAGATCATAAAAAAAATTAATAGTAATATGTTATGAGTGTAAATTGATTGTATTTTATCTTGAGAGGGATTATGAGATGATCCCACTTATATGCCCCCCTATTGGAAATAGGGTGAGGGTCAGAGAAATGAGCACTGATTTGAAAGAAAAACATATAAGAATTTTGTAATAGTGAATGAGAAATAGTATGAGAAAGTGTTTCCAAATTATGAGTAGATATTGATTGGTACATATGCCAAAGTATGGGTAGATATTGATTGGTACATATGCCAAAGTTGAATATGAGATATTAAAAATTGTATGGTACAGTGTTAGAGAAATTTATAATTCATATGGTATGAAAGGTGATAGAAAAAGAGTTACGAGGAAAAAAATATGAGAGAAAATGTGTGACGTGTATGCGTTGTAAATATGGATATAAATATTAAATATAGTATATGGTAAATTAGAAATAGTATATAAGTAATAATGAAAAGGGAATAGTATTATCATTTTTATCAAGATTAGGTGAGATTTGGAGCTCTAAACTATGAGGATGTCACTCGTTAGAGTGGCGATTTTGTCGAGATGAATGAGTAATGGAGGTCATGGCTTCGTATAAGACCGATGAGTTGGTAAGTGTGATTATTTTTGGAAAATTTTGGCAAACATGTCTAGTTTCATCAATTTTAATAAAATTTACATTTGTGTATTTTTTGGTGTTTCAGACCTAGATAGAAGTGTTCAGGTCATTTTTTCCTATGAGACACTAGCGGCCAATTGTAGGTGTTAGTGACATGTTTCTAGGCACTCATGACCTTCTCTTGGGAGTTAGCATCCTTGAACAGGATTTGGGCACTGTGTTTTGACATGTTTATATTCTTATCAATTTGATGCTATGATATGTGATTTTTGTAGTATGTATGGTGTACAAATGGAAGAAATTTTTTTTTTTTGTGTTGTACAGAGGGATATACACTCAATAAAGTTTTGGGCAAGCCACCATTTGAGTATGTTGCTTGCTTTGGGGTTTTCAGACACAAAGTGGGATATATTGGATAGTGTCAGCCTACGACACATTGCAAGATTAGGGGAAGTACCCTATAATATGCCTATGTTGACTTATTTATGTGTTAGATGGTGCACAAATACATGTATATTTTGGTTTTCTATTGGTGAGATGACGGTGAACCTAGAGTGTGCGTACTAGATATAGTGGTTTCCTATTATAGGAAATAGAGTACAAGTGATGACTTTAGTGGATTCTTGTAATTAGAGGAGGGTTGAGAGGAGGTATTTCATAGGTACATGAGTACAAGAAGAGACTAATATCAATTTAGATGTGATATTGAAATCTATGAATCCGTTGTTGCAGAATTTTATCGTAGTGATCCTAGCTTTGTCAGTGGCAGTGGAGGGTATTGAAGCTAGGATATTGTATAAGATGTATGATATTTTTCACAAGATAGAGGAGCATGGGACTAGATATGCATGGTCATGATGTGTATTTTCCCACTTATATAGATATTTGTATAGATTTACTCAGGATTATCATGGGGCTGGAATAGAAGCCACAACTTTATTACATGTATGAGCCTTTGACCATAGTGAAATATTGAGGCCACTCAATGGGCCATGAGCCAAATGGGATAAAATTGAGATATTTCAGTGAGGTGAGTGGGTACCCATAGTAGGAGGATGGACACGACAACCTATAGGTTGATGATAGATCAAATGGGTTCTTGGGCCATTATATGGAGGCCATATAAAGACTATCGAGGCTATGTACATACTATGGAGGTAGGTTAGAGGATGTTATGAAGTTTTGGTGCATTTGATGCACCATGTTATTATAGGATCACTTCCTAGGGGTGACATAGTTATTCTAGAGTGATCAAATATCAAGACATATTGGCATGGCGCAGTATGTTCCTATAGACATCAAAAATCTACACACCCCTCTTTTACACAAATAATCAACCACATCCTGACATCGCTTCATAACGTAAGTCATATGTTCAATTAATCAAGTTCATTACAACCTCCCTAAACCTAGGTCATTACCCCCACACCCCTCAAATTAATTAAATCATTTATCCCATAACATATCCTCCCTTTCATAGCTATTTAATTAATTAATTAATTAACATATTCACCCTAAAACTCACTCATCCTAACTCACCAGTTATGAATAGTTTAGATAACCCTTCTAAATATGTTATCCTAATGACCTCTAGCTTATCCTCACTTCTTACTAGTTATGACTAGATTAAATTAGGAAACCTTATAAATCGTCTCCATCTATCCTAACTACTCCTATCCACCCCTAAACCCTCACACTCGACCTCTCTATGTATTACATCATGATCTCCCTAAATCTCTCAATAACCCAAGTTCAAAATAGAATTTTTATCCCCTCGAATCTCACCCAAAATTTAACTAACCAAAAATGTCGGCAATTCCTTCAAACATATGTGATCTATAAATACCATTTTGCATGCCTCTCTTTGAGACCTTTCGCGACCATCTAGGTGAGTCAGGATCATCTTCAAGCTTTCTCAAGTGTTACCATGTTTCATTGTTTTCATATCACATCCATTCAGATCTCACTCATGCCTGTCAAGATTTTTGGGATCTATTCAAGAGCTCTTCCATCATTCGTCGCAATCACAATCAACTTATTATCAATTGTTGGCATTTGAAGTTTCATCTTATCCTATAATTATGATCTTTCACCTTAATATTATCTATTTAATCATCTCCAGTCCCAATTTTTATCTCAAAAAGATCATAGCTTCTTATTAGACAAACAAATCATTTATTTTAGCAAACTTTTAGTATTTCTCATAATTTCCTATGATTTATGTGTTTTTTATCTACTTAGTAATAAGATTTCATTTATAATTTGTTATCAATTGCTTTTTTTTACTAACTATTGTATATATCTCCCCCCGGGGTAAATATAGACAAACAGAAGAATATGGAAATCAAAGAAACTCAAAGCCCGATATTTATTGCATCACCAACAGCCAAGGCGCAGGTTGGAGGTGCACAACACAAAGTGTCAATATGAAAAAATTTACGCCCAAGGTGCAGGTTGGAGGCACACAACACAAAGTGTCGACATGATAAAATTCGTGCCCAAGGCGCAGGTTGGAGGCGCACAACACAAAGTGTCGACATGTAAAAATTTGTGCCCAAGGCGCAGGTTGGGGGCACACAACACAAAGTGTTGACATGTGAAAATTCGTGCCCAAAGCGTAGGTTGGGGGTGCACAACACAAAGTCTCGACATGCAAAAATTGCCGCCCAAAGCGCAGGTTGGGGACACACAACACGAAGGTGTTGGAGACACCACATTTTGACAAAATGCCTATGGTGCATGTAAGAGTATGTTAGACATAGGATTGATGCACCGAGGCACTGAGGCGCATCTTTAGGAGGCACAACATTTTGAGCGTTGACACCCTGAACACGACAGAAAGCAAACCCTGGTGCATATATTCAAATGGCCATAACTTTTCACAGGGAGCTCAGATTCACGCAAGGTTGGACTTTTCAGAAATCTTACAAGGTCCTCTATCCAACTACGACTAGATATCTTTAATTGGGTGAGAAAAATTTCTTCAAAAATGCAAAATACAATTCGCCATTTTTTGGGTTTGCTAGGGTTCTCACCTACCGCCATAATGAGATGAATTAAATACAACCTTCGAGGTGGTTGGGGTAGATTTAGAATTCCTCTCTTTTCCCTCTCTCATTCTTCCTATAAATTATAAGGAGGGTCTTCTTTCTAAAGGTTGGACAATTCTTGTTTTGCCCCTCCCTTCTTCTCTTTGGCAGGTGAATTTGTGGAGTTCAAACCTCCCATCTAAAACTGTAATGCAACTTTGCCTCTTGGCATTTTGTAGTGTATTGTATCAATCTTTGGAGAAAATAATGCATGTCTGTGGATGATTCTCAACCCTCTCTATGTTCATTTGCATCCTCCTGATCTTTCACTGCAAATTTGGTTATCTGTGCATGATCTTGCATTGCATTTTAATGGTTTGTGTTTATTGGCAAGACAGGTGTTCTTCATTCCTCGGTGCATCACCTTTGTTAGTTTAGGTTTATTTTATGCTTCTTCTTACCCCTGTCTCCTTGGAAAGTTAGATTAGGTTTTTGAGTAAACCCTCTACATTTACTTTTATGTGTGCATCTAAATAGAGGAATATGAACCGGCCTTCATCTGGAGAGCTTCCCGATTCGCAAGGTCCCCCACTTGGGAAAAGCTCCATGTTATGCAATCACAGTGAGAGTCTCAATCCATCGAGTTGTAGACATTCAGGGGTGTTGTGATTCACCATCAACAGTTTTGGCATGCCTCGGTGGGACCAAAGAGGTCATTCCACAAGATTTGAAGGAATTTTCAAGAAATTTGGACTTAGAAATTGTAGGTTTTAAAATTTCATATTTTTTTCACCTTCAGGCTGAACTTTGAAATCAATTTTCAAGGACTTAACTTGCTCAAAACAAGTCAAAATTTCACTAGTTGATAGATCGGGGGATAATATTCAAAAGGGTATTCTTAGATTTTTGAGATTTTGACTTTCAAAATTTCATAGTTTTTAGTATTTCGGGTTTTCCCAGGTGTTGAGCATGTCCCAAGTTCCGACACAGTGTGTTTCAGGTTTTGTAAGTTGCCTTGCATGACCTAAGTTTCACCTGTACCTTTCAGGGATTAGTAGTTACACAACAAGACCCAATAACTGAATTGTATCTTTCGGGTCCTTCAAAGTTTTAAATTCTTTTAAATATTGTCAGGTTTGGTGTGTAACTTGGCAAAATCTAGCCTTTTGAGGCTCATTCTCTAACACATCTGGTGACTCCAAAGGGATAGAATTCAGTGGTGTAGCAGCAAAAGTTTTCCCAGGTACATGAGAAGAATTTGAACCAGGTCTGATACTCGAGAAGAGGGGTCATTTGTCCACTTGCAGCTATCACCAGGAAGAGGAAGGAGAGGAAGAAGACCACAAAGATCACCATCTCCACCTAACAGGACTTTATCAACCCCTCCACTTGGTAGACCTTTCATCCAATCAACAAGGGTTCTCAGGCCAATCAGAATGGTGCAACAAAACCCTTTTGTCAACTTCACTGGTAGCAGCCCACTTGCCCTCAATGCACAGAATCCAGTTCCAATTGCAGCATTGAAGAACATTCCATTTTTCACTGGAGAAAATCATACCACTCCTGGTGATCATGTCAAAGACATTGCTAACGTTTGTGCAATCCATGATATAAATGAAATGGATGTTGCTGTCAAATTGCTGGCATCTTCGTTCAAAGGGAAGGCATTGCAATGGTTTAGGAGCCTTGGAGCTGGTTCTATCCAAAATTGGAATCAGTTATGCATAGTTCTCCATAAGCTATTTGGAGAAAAGGGAGACAATTTGTCTCTACTAGAACAATTGAAAACTATCAAGAGAGCTCCCAATGAGCAGCTGACTAACTTCAACTTCAGATTTCAAAGGTCTTGGGATAGTATTCCAGTGGCCGTTAGGCCAACAGCTGAAGGTGATTTTCTATACTATCTTAAGGCTTTGAATTCTGATATTTCTATGTTAATTCAATCTATGGGAGGCACAACCTTACCTGCTGCTTATAGCATTGCCATTAGGGCTGAAAAACTATCTTATTCAAGCTGGTAAGCTGGCTCCTAGGCCTCCCATGCCCTTGTATCCAAACTTAGAAAATCCAAGCACTAGTCAAGCACCCACTTTGGCTCCTATTCCCACTCCTAGAAATCAAAGTTCAAATGAAACTTCTACTTCATCCTCTAGTGCTTCAAATGAACTCCAAGAGGTCATGAAACAATTGCAAAATTTGGGAAATGAGCTAGTTACACTCAAGAGGCAGCAGGCCCAAAGCTTTAGACCTTCTTATCAGCCTCAAGCTCAACCTAATAGGCAACCATACCAGCCCAATAGGCCACCCAATCCATCTGCAAATCAAAGCCAAGTAAGGCCTCCCGCCAATAGACTCATTTCAGCCCTATAACCCCAATGTTGCATCTACTTCTAAAGCATTAGTGCCAGTGCAAAAACAACATAGCTCAAGAGTATGATTGGTGTTTCCCATGCAATGAACCTCACAACCAATCTATGTGCTTCAATGGTGCTTTGAACCAAGCCTTGATGGTGACAACTACTAGCGTAGAGGGTGAAGTGAGTCAAGAAACAAATCAGCAACAAGGGACATCTCAGCAAAAACACAGCTCCAAATGATACCGCACTTGTGAATTGGCAAGCTGAGGATTTTTGTGGCATGAATCAAACAATTTCTCAGAGTGTAGCAGCTAACACAAGATCAAAGAAGAGGAATATTGGTGAAGGGAAGTCATTGGCTCCAAGTGATCTACAACCTTCCATCACTCCACAAGGTGTTGGTAAGCAAAATATAGTTCCAAACACGCAAGGACAGCCAAAACCAACTCAAATGCCAGTTGTTGCTACCCATGCACAAGAAAGGAATGTGCAGGCTAAAGGATAGCAAAGAGATGTTTCATCCCCATTTAGCATCATTGATCAAATGAAGAAGACAAATGTGAATATATCAATGTGGGAATCTTTATCCATCCCAGGCCAAAGAGATCTTCTACAAGTTGCCATGAAGAATTGGTCGACTTTGAACCAGCAGGTCCATATGCAAGAGAATGTCCTCACAAATGCTGCTCAGCCTAAAGGGAATCATGGAGGACAACAAGGTAAAGTTTTGAAACCCCCTCCATTCTATGTTTCATTAATCATTGGGGATAAACTAGTACACAATTGCATGATTGATTCTGGGGCAAGTAGTTTTGTCATGCCCAAGCAAATAGCTGATCAGCTGGGTCTCCAATATGAATTCATATCAAAGGGGGTAGTGCAATTGGATGGGACAGCAGTAGCAAAGGTGGGAGTGATTAAAGGTTTGAATCTTACCTTGCATGCATGCCCCAACGTTACCATTTTGCAACATGTGTCAGTAATAGATTTTCCACCACTCTTCACCCTATGCTTATCAAGGGATTTCACATCTAGAATTGGAGGCTACTTATCTGCTGACTGGTCACACATGTTGTTTAGAACAAGATATGGTACTAAGGTCACAATCAGATCTGAACCAATTGCAAACTTTCACATTGAGCCTCATACTCCAAGTCCAAATCAATGCCAACTGTTCAGCATTTGATCAAGAAGATTATCCAAGCACAGATGAAGCTGACACCAAAGTTGGAAGCATCCCAGATTTGACTCTTGATGAATGGGAAAGCAAGGTACATGCTTTTGATCCCTACCAAGAAGTAGAAGAATCTGAGCTAGGAGTCTATTGCATACATGAAGAAAACCAGCCTATTCCTAGCATCACCAAACCAGACCATTAGGATGACAATGAGGTATGTTAGTTATTTTTTTTATGGATCAAGGAGTAGGCAAGGTGTAGAAGGAGGAGTTATGCTTGTTTCACCTCAAGGAATCAAATATTTTGTAGCTTTCTATTTCTAGTTTTCCTGTTCAAACAACACAGCGAAATATGAGGCCTTGATTCATGGACTTCGTTGGGCCAGGAAAAAGGGCATAAAGAACTTGCAGGTGTTTGGAGATAGTGAGCTAATCGTCAACCAAGTTAGGGGACAACATGCTATGAGGAATGATCTGACGAAGAACTACAAGAATATGGTATAGGACCTCATTGAGGACTTCGAAGCCTTTCAACATTGTGTTCATACCTAGGAAGAAAAATGAAGCCGCAGATAGGCTCACAGCAGTTGGAGCAACATTTGATGTGGCTGACAACATCAGAAGGGAAAAAATACAACCACATATATATGTGATTGTGAGGCCAGTAGTTCCAAATAATAACACAAGCTGGCAGGTGTTTGAGAATGATCAACAGATCATCAATTTTTTAGAAGAGGCTGAATTCTCAGCTAGGAATTAGGACAGACTAGAGCAGTAGTACGGGGATCAAGTAGTGCAGCTACGGAAAAACAAGCTTCCTAAGGGTTTAGTAACATTGGAGTCTATCTTCAACCCTAATGACTAGTTCCGTAAGGAAAAGGCTAATATACAGGTCAAGAGAGAAGATTCAGAGCCAATTCCGGTTGGGGAAGGAAAAACACTTCAAATTGGTAAAGTGGCCACTGAGCAAGAGAAATCAGATTTCATACAGCTTTTCCAAGAATTTCCAGATGTCTTCGCTTGGAGCTATGAAGACTTTGGAGGATTCAATCCAAAGTTGGCACAACATACCATAGAATTGGATCAAGATGCTAAGCCCATCAGGTAGAAGCAAAGACCATTCAAACTTCACATTGAGCCTATAATGAAGAAAGAGCTAAACAAGCTAATAGAGGCAAGAATTATATTCCCGATCAAGCAATCAAGCTGGGTCGCAAACTTGGTTCCAGTCAGGAAGAAGAACAGAGAAATTAGGTTGTGCGTGGACTTCCGAGACCTAAACAGGGCATCTCTCAAAGACCATTACCCACTTCCTTCAATGGAACAAATATTACAGAGTAGTATCCGGTTCGGAGAGATTCTCTCTCCTCGATGGCTACTCAGGATATAATCAGGTAATGGTGAAAGAAGATGACCAGTTCAAGATGGATTTCACCACCAAATGGGGCACCTATGCCTACAAGAAAATGCCATTTGGGCTATCAAATGTTGGAGCCACTTTCCAAAGGGAAATGGATATGGCATTCAAGGGGTTGATCAACGAAATAGTTTTGATATATCTTGATGACATCACTGTATTCTCCAAAAATGCAGCAGATCACCTCTTTCATCTGAGACAGGTATTTCATAGGTGTAGAAGATTTGGGGTATCATTGAATCCCAAAAAATGCATATTCTTGGCTTACAAGGGAAAAATTATAGGCCATATTGTTTCAAAGGAGGGGATGACGATTGACCCAAAAAGAGTTGAAGCAATTCGAGCATTGCCATTACCAAGTAACAAGAAGGCTCTTCAAATCTTCTTAGGAAGGATCAATTTTATCTGTAAATTTGTAACAAACTTTGCCATGCTCTCGTGAAGCCAATAACACTGATGTTGAAGAAGAGCATGGCATTTAAGTGGACATCTGAAGGAAAGGCAAGTTTTGAGGCAATAAAAGAGGCTATATCTCAAGCTCTAACTCTCATCAATCCAGACTTCTCCAAGGACTTCATGCTATATGCCTTCGGTGGTGGAGACACAATTTCTACAATCCTGGTACAACAAAACAAAGAAGGATTAGAACAACCAGTTGCTTTCTTCAGTCAAGGCTTGGAGGAATACAAAACTAGGTACTCTTTCATTGAAAAGCATGTCCTTGCAGTGATCAGGAGCTTAAAGAAATTCAAGCACCTAGTCTCAAACAACAAGATCCAATTGTTGGTCTCTTATGCGGGAGTCAAGGACTTCCTTCTAAACAAGGATCTGAAAGAGAAATATGTGTAGGATGGATAACCTGTGTCATGGAATATGACATTGATATCAAGGTCACAAAACTAGTACGTGGAAAGGGATTATGTGAACAACTAGCCTTGAGTCAACAAGTTCAAGCAGGTGATGAAAAAGAGATTATCTTGGTACTACAAGATGGTCAAGAACAAGACAAATGATGATGTGTCCACTCCTTGTTGGACTCAGAATATGATACACTTCCTACAGGTAGGCCTATGCCCTCCAGAAATGAGTAAAAGAAAAGAGGAGATACTTCAGATTACAATTCATTCCATATGTGCTTGTTGATGGTGTTTTGTTCAAGAAAGACATCAATGGAGTTCTATTGAGATGCATTGAGACAGGTCAAATTGAGAGGGTGTTACGAGGATTTTCATGATGGAGATTCTGGAGGACATTTTTCCCCATGGGTAACAACTCTCAAGATAATGAAGGCAGTGTATTATTGGCCGACAATGTTCAGTGACTGCTAGATAAGAAATTGCAAGAAATGTGCACTCTTCATAGGAAAAGAAAGGTTAGGAACGCTTCCATTGCACCCAATTTTGGTTGACCAACCATTTATGCAATGGGGATTGGACTTCATCAGGGTCATCAATCAAAACTCAAGCCAAGGCCACAAGTGGATTCTCACTAGCAACAGACTATTTCACCAAGTGGACCGAAGCAGTAGCGCTCAAAGAAGCAAATGAGTCTAACATACTAGACTTTGATGAAGGAATAGTGACCAGGTTCTGTGTGCTGGCCACTATCATATCATACAATGCATTGGCATTCATAGGTTCCAAGATTACAAAATGGGCTTTCAAGAATGGAATCTATTTGAGCACCTCTTCAAATTATTACCCACAGGGTAATGGACAGGCGGAGTCCACGAACAAGAATTTGCTAAGAATCATCAGAAGGACTCTAGATGAAAACGAAAGGACATGGCATACCAAGCTAAA
This sequence comes from Taxus chinensis, assembly GCA_019776745.2. Lineage (NCBI taxonomy): Eukaryota > Viridiplantae > Streptophyta > Pinopsida > Cupressales > Taxaceae > Taxus > Taxus chinensis. The sequence continues at coordinate 511,540,243 of CM034146.1, read as the reverse complement.
ATCAGCATTATGGGGTGATATGATAACACCAAAGAGGTATACAGGTAGTTCTCCCTACAAGTTAGTCTATGGGAAAGAGGCAGTATTCCCTATATCATTAGAACTGCCTACATTGGAGCTCATCAAGTAGTTGGATTTGGTTGAGTTTGAACCAATGGAGGCTAGGTATATAGAGTTGATGGAATTGGAGGAAATCAAAGATCATGCAGTTCAAACGATTGAGAAAGATCATGCCTTAGTAAAAATATGGTTTGATAAGAAGGCAAGAGTAAAGAACTTCTAGGAAGGGGACCTAGTTCTGAAATGGGATGCAGATCGGGAAAAACCAGGAAGGCATTCCAAGTTTGATGCCATTTGGAGTGGCCCCTACATGGTCACGAGATATAGTAATGCCTTCTAGATTATCTACAATAGGATAAAGACACTTCCGATTCTGGTTACTATCTTAAACCACTTAGGGAAAAGGTTTACCCTTGTAAATATTAGCCTAGATTTTAATTCCTCTAAGTGCGGATGCACATTGTCGTGTTGTAGTTAGGTTTCAATTTCCCTAAGTGCTTCGGCACAGGTTTTGTTGACTCTCAGGTTGAATTTCTACACATTCAGCATGCTCTATGGAGAAGTAGAGTTGTGCAGTATCAGAGCTCAGGATGCAGATATCAGGTTGGTTTTAGGTTATTGTCTTTATGACTCCATGCCCAATGGATTGCTAAAAGGCCACTGATCTTCTACCTAGCAGGCAGGTGGTGATCCCATTGAGTCACCAAATTGTTGTATATATCTCCCCCCCGGGTAAATATAGACAAACAGAAGAATATGGAAATCAAATAAACTCAAAGCCCGATATTTATTTTGTCACCAATGTGACCAAGGCTGAAGAAGGTGGAGGTGCACAACACAAAGTGTCAACATGTGTCAAAATTTGCACCCAAGGTGCAGGTTGGAGGCTCACAACACAAAGTGTTGACATGCGACAGTAAATTCCTGCACCTAAGTTACAAGCTGGGGGTGCACAACACAAAGTGTCGACATGACAAAAATTTGTGCCCAAGGTACATTTTGGAGGGTGCACAACACAAAGTGTCAACATGTAAAAATTCTACCCCAAGGCGCAGTTTGGAGGGCGCACAATTCACAGGTAAGTGTCGACATGTAATTTTTTACACCAAGAGGTATCTATGGAATGAACCCTATGTAAGAGTCAATGTCAATTAGAAGAAATTCAGTGCCTATGGTGCACGTATGGATGTCGACAAGGGATGCATGCTTCAAGAGGTGCATCTTCAGGAGGCACAACATTTTGAGCATTGACACCCTGACAGAAAGCAAACCCTGGTACGCAGATTATTCAAATGGCCATAACTTTTCACAGGGAGCTGCGGATTCAGGCAAGGTTGCAAGCTTTTCAGAAAGCTTACAAGGTCCTCTATCCAACTATGACTTGATATATTTAATTGGGTGATGAAAAATTTCTTAAAAAATTCAAAATACAATTCTCCATTTTTTGGGTTTGTTAGGGTTCTCACCTACCGCCATAATGAGATGAATTAAACATTGTAACCTTGAGGCAAAAGGTTGGGGTAGATTTAGAATTCCTCTCTCTTTTAACTCTCTCATTCTTCCTATAAATTTTAAGGAGGGGCTTCTTTCTAAAGGTTAGACATTCTTGTTTTTCCCCTCCCTTCTTCTCTTTGGCATGTGAATTTGTGGAGTTCAAACCTCCCATCTAAAATTGTAATTCAACTGTTGCCTCCAAAGGTGAATGTTATAATAGTCTATTGTGTCAGGATATTTTAGAGAAAATAGATCCATGATCAATAAATGACTATCTACCCTCTCTATATTCATCTGCACCTTCAAGATCTTCTTAGGACAAATCTGGTGATTTGTGTATGATATTGCATTGCATGTTTAATGTTCAGCAGGTTATTGGCAAGCAGTCAGGTGTTCTTCATTCCTCGTTGAATCAAGATTGTTAGTATCAGGTTTATGTTTATGCATCTCCTTAACTCTACCTCCTTGGCATGTTAGATTAGGTTTTTGAAGGTAAACCCTCTGCATTTTTTTTACCTATGCATCTGAACAGAGGAATAGGATCCTGCGAGTCATCCAAATTGTTATCCAATTTTTCCCTTGGGAAAAATTGGACAAACAAGAACTTGCACACAACAAAAATGGAGGATTTGATTCAGTCATGGAGGCTTGCATTTTGGAGTTGGGTGAATAAAGTTAAAACGAGTCGAGAAAATTGTAAAGAATTTCACGAAAAGAAGAAGCTCGGAACAATACGACCTACTACATGACTTGGAGTTGTGTGTCATTAACACAACCCCCATTGATCGACTAGAGACTATCTTTGCATCTACCCAAAGAATCCTAGAAGCCACTGAAGAATTTTGGGAGGCCTATTACAAAGTACAATACATACAAGTAAACATTTACTGGTTCGAGTACCACTACGAAGCGGGATTCGAAATCCCAGAAGACACAAACATTATATCTAAATCAGAAATCGAGAGTGATAACATCCTTGTAGATTTTGAATCCAACCTTGCACACCTGTACGACACCGAGGAGGATTTTTTTTACTTCTTAGTCGATGATTACATTGAGAAACATGATTCATACTTCACTAAGTAAGATGATTTATCATGTTCAATGGGCTCTAACTTTTCTGATAATCTGGATACAGACCTAGATTCTGAATTCAAATTTTAGATCTATCTCTTGTCATATCATTGTTATCATCTGATATATGTAATAAAATAAATAATTGATAAACACTTAATCACATTTTCATATATCTTATATTTTACCCCTTTTTCACAAATAAAACTTAAATGTTTTAAAATTGGGTTGAAATCCACATAAGGAAGTCCTTTGGCTACTGAGAACTGGCCTTTGTTAGGCAACCCACCCAACTATTTTACTAATCATATCTCGTGTAGTGTTTATTTTTGTAGATTTAGTCACAAGAAAGGAGCTTGAACCATTCTTCATGGAGTGCACAATCAACAGCAATCAGTATCCTCCATGGGTACCTTAGAAACCCCTTCATATTCAAGGTTGATCAAGTTTTACCTCTTTTAATTACCAAACAAAATTATAAGGTGAAATTTTCATCAACATTTCCCTCAGAGCCATATATATTTTTTAGATCTACTAGAATAGTGAGATGAATAGGAGGAAGGTCGGGCCCAGCATGAGCATAGCTAGTGCATCCTAGTCCAGATGAGGAAAATACAGCTATAGAGCCTATACATGTTCACGGCACAAGGTAAGATTTCAATAATGAGAAGGCTAAAAATAGCCTCCAAGATCTCCCACTCATCCTTAGTCAAACAGGGATTTTAAATGGAGGGAAAGGAACCTACCCTCAACTTAGATGATGTAGTAGTGGTGAGAGTGGAGAATAAGTATTGTTTGCGTGTTATTTATGAATAATTGCTTGATGATATAATGTATGCATCTAAAGATGTTGAATAACTAATATAGGTTGTGGGATTTTAGGTGATACGTATTGATCACTGATTATTCAATATTCCATCCTTGCACACTGACTCACAAGCCATGTGTACATGTTGTCACCAAATCACTACACCCCCCAAATGGCCAAAATGTGAATCAGATATTTTGGTGTGATTGGGACACATGGGATCACCTCTCAAGCTTGTGGGACTTGGGCTTGAGGTGAACCAACGGAGAAGGTCAGATTCCTCTTCCTAAACTAAATGCTTTACTACTCCTAGTGTAATAAAATGGCCATCTAATCCTAAGCTACCATCTTCATGAGTTTTAAGGAAAGAGATTTTTGCAGAACTAAAACTATACTAAGGGTGGTGATGCACCAAAGTAAGGGTTGCTTAAGGTATCTAGAAGGGTTAATGTGGGAGGGATGTTTGCATCACTAACCACCTTCACCTATCACCACTCGAAAGGGTACACAATACCACAAACCAGGAGTGTATGTTCCTTCGTTAAACTTGAGCATACATAAGGATAGATCAAATTGGATTCAACACACAATTAATTTATCATGAGGAAACCACACATGCATATGTCAAACATCTATTTCTACAACTAGGGATAATGATGACATAACTTAATACAGAAGGAAAATAAGGTTTTCACAACTGACATAAAAGATAGTCTTGTATTATTCCTTCACAACATGAAATAGATAACCTGAAATAAAGGTAAGATAATCACTCACACTAAGGAATTGTAAATTCATAAAGTAAACATTGATTAACCATTCAACACAATAAATCAGATTTTCAATAGCAAGGTGTAACTCTGAATATAATTAAAAGGTTTCTTAGAATCTCTAAAGCACTCTTCCAAGATTGAAGAGAAACTCCTCTCCAAAAATAATATATATCTACTAACTTGAAGCATTCAACTATTTATAAGTTCTTAGGCTGAGCCATTACAGCTGGGCCCTTAACTAACCTTTTTCTAAAAATAGAAATGTCATTAAATTAAGGGAGCATGGTCCCATGAAAATAGCTAATTTGTTACAAGGGTTTGACTCAGTCAACCCTATAACTTTGATTGATCCAGAGCTTGCATCTGACCCTTTCATGACCGCTTAGCTTTGGCTTTAGTTCAGCTACACCTTCCTCTCCTGCAATTTTATGTTGTTCCTCCTTCCCATACAGCCATTCGATGCTTATAATCAATGAAGCACTTGATGATTCCCTAATTTCTTCATCTCCAGGCCCACATGCGTAGTGATTCACTACATCTTTTGTCTCGATTTCCTTTGTGATCCTAGCTGACAATCTTTGAAGTTTATTTGTAAATTTCTTTAGTCTCCATATGAAATTTAGGCATAAGAAAAATCAGTTAATGGAGTAACTATTGAAATTTTGGTAACCTCATCATCACGGTTCACCAAATCCTTGAAATTTCCCTTAATTTGATCTTTAGGAAGAGCATCGATGTTTTCGTTGAATAATTTACACTTAGAAATATCAAATTATTCTGAGATGTCATTCAGGGCATCTATGATTTCCACTCATTTCTCCTCTAACTTATTAATCAAATCCTATAATACATGACATTGGAATTCCATGGATTTTTTATATTCAAATAATTTTGAGGCATCATTGATCACCTCTTCCTGAAGAATCAAGTCGAGATCTTCCTCTCTGATCTACTCCATGTTTCCAAATTTGAATTTATATTATTATTATCTTTAGAAAAGGCCTCATCCATATTGGAAATGGTGGTTTTCGTAACCTACAGATCATTATATATCTTAACTGCTTCCTTGATTAAAGGATTGGCTTCTTGTAGAATTCTCTCCATCCATCCACTCATTGATCTCCCTTTCTGGCCTAGCTTTTCAAGCTCGTGATAATAAATATCATTGATTGTAGATGAAATCGTCATAGCCGTAGTAGTTGAGACTTCAGTAGATGGAGTGGGTTGGGTTAATTTGCATAGCAGTGCAGTGAGTTGCTCGACCTTGGCTTTGAGTTCATATTTGGTTACCTTATCTTTGTCATATTTTTCCAAAAGAGCCCCAAGAGAAGTGTGCACATCTTGCTTGGATCCTTCATGAGTAGCCTTCCCCAATGAGAATTTTGAGATCTAGTAATCCGTGGCTATGATTGCTTCTTTAGTTTTCCCCTCAACAGGGGTGGAAAATTCTATCACTCATTCTCCAGATGGGTTAGCTGTCATACTTGACATGGTTCTTGGTCTCTTGGCCTATCACTTGGGCATATGCTCCAATATGCTGAGATCTATAACATCTCCCATAGTAACCTTCTTATTTTTCTTAGGAGTTTTCCTAAATAGCCATTCTAGTATGGCTAAAGTTGATGAAGATGGAACAATGGATCAATTACCTGAAACATTGGTTAAAACAAGATCACTAGAAACCCTAGCTGGTATTAGAGCAGAAGTTGCAATGATGGATGGTGTGGATGTAATGACAGCCATAGGAGTTGATAGAATGATGATAGGGGGTATGATTGAAGAAAATGGAAGTGTTAAGGGAAGTGAAGAGGAAATGGGTGACCCAATATTTTCCCTAGCTAATAGAACTATAAGTGATGAGAATACTTGGTCCATAGAAGGGGATAAGAAGGAAGAAATGGTTGTGGAAGTGGAAGGAACTGATGTTGGAAGTGAAAATGGAGGAGGAAGAAGATGTGATGGATCTTGGGAGATACTAGGGGATTCACTCACTTCAACCACTTTTGTCACAGGCACTATAGGAGATATGGTCTTGGGAGTAGGAGCCTTGAAGAGAGATGAGCCACAAACAACAAATGAAATATTTCTTGGAGTCATATGGGTTTGTTGGGTTGACCTTTTCCCTTTTGTGGGTGTTGATTGGCTCATAGTTGGTGTGGCCTTGGTATTTATAGGTTGTTCTTCTCCTTTGGGTGAAATTTCCAAGGTAACCAACCAATTGTAAGTTCTCTATAGAATGGGCCTCGCCCTCTCCTTTATATTGCAGCATTCCTCTACATACCAATCAATCCATGGAAATGGTTGATTGGCAATATTATCATTTTATATGCCACATCTAAAACCTCATCATTATCCTACCCCTCCATTGGTACATTGGCCATGCTGAATTACCAAACATCATCCAAGGTCAACCTCTCATAATATCTTTGTCACACGATGTATTCATCTCAACAATGAATCTAGATATCTTCCAATTGGGGAATGTGGGCACTGGACCAACATTTTTTGCCAAACTCACCCCCATAATCAAAATTAGTTCATGGATGAAAGGTTTGCAAAGTCACTATGGCAAATTCTACATCCACATTTTTTTCGCTATGAATGTTTGAGCAGGTCTATCTGCCAATTGAAATAGGGAAATTCATTCCCTATTTGTGGTGCTTGTTTTGAATTTGATGATAATCCAACAATTGTGGGACCAATTCCAGTAGAACCCATTTATCAGTGGGGCAACATGGTAATTTGTTAGGGGCACCTATAAAGCCTAGAACTTGAATGTAAGTGAAAGTAGGGAGCTGCAAATAGATGGTTCCCCACTCACGCGCCTCTTTGAAGGCTTCATCAGAAATCCTTCAGTTGTATAACTCTTTGTCAAAACAGTAGAGGATGACATCAAAGAAAGCATCATTGATCCTGTAGAAATTCCTTCTTCCCTCATCTAGAGTGAGTTGGGGATAAAAGTCATATATTTGGGAAGTTCTATTAACACCTCTGGTATTCAAACTAACAAAATCTCCCACAACAACAGTAGCATACACCAAGAAGGATGTCATGTAGAAAGTCTTTGTATCTGACACCTTGCCCAATTGATAGAAAATGGAGCTACTTATATGTTCCCCCCATTGGATAAACTCATCGTTATTCTTGATGGTAGTGATGTATAAAAACATCCATTCTTGGAATTTCTTTACAGAAGGAAGACCTGAAACTCTACTTAGTAACACAATAAGATCACCGACCTCCTGAATAAAATCCGACTGATGCATATAATTTTGGTAATTTGGTGAAGCTCTTGTCCAGATAATTTTTATCATGATTTTTGAGCATACTCCCTCTTCCTTGTCTCAGTGTCCCTCTACTAACTCTAGTGAAATTGTGGTGTAATATTGAACATCGTGAATCTTGAGTAGATCTTCGAAGAAGTCTAGGTCTAAACAGATTACTACCTTATCATCACTATCTCTGACTAATATGGATTCTTTGTCAAAGTGAGTTGATGCGGCTAAAACGAACTCTGGTCAATGATTGGATGTGGGAAAACCAATAGTAAGGGCAAGCCCTCTATCGTAGATGGCTTGCATCCATGATTTATTATTTGGAGCCTTTACTCTTTCCCAAAAATCATGAAAATCAATTTTCCCTAGGTCATTGTCCCCTATATGCCCTAAGTCAGAAGATAGGCAGGAGTGAGGAGAAACCTCAAGAAATGAGTACTTCATCTTCTCTTTTCCCTTTAAAGTGGAAGCAGACTTCAAGCCCTGTGTTTCAAAATCCGAAGTTAGAGAAATTCAAAAAACCTGAAGGAAAAAACTTCTGAAGTCTTGAACTGAAAAGTTCTGAAAAGAATCACCAAGCTAAAAAGTCTAAAAAATCTTCTCCAAAAGATATCTCCAAAACATTTTTTCTGAAAGAAATCTCCGAAATATTTTCTTCAAAATGATTTTTTTGAAAGAAATATCTGAAATTTTTTCTCCAAAAGAAATATCTGAAATGATTTTTGTCGAACAATGCTAATTCCCAACCCCTGATAAATGAGAATGTTGAGGAAAAGTATCAGAAACTCGAAAGGATCGTTTGAAAAACACTGAATACCTGAAGAAAACTCAAAAAGTGAAACATGGTGAATAAAGGGGTCGACATTTTGAAAAATACATAGAGGGAGACCAAAGAGAAAATAAAATGAGAAGGAAACAAAGAAAAAGACCTTAAACCAAACGAAAATAAACAAATTACCATACCTTGAAAAAGACGTCGCAAAGTACAAGAAACGGAATGTCAAAGAAAATGTGTTAGGTAAAAATGATGAGTAAAAAACTGAGTTTAAAAATAAAACTCGATATTAATGACAGAAATTTGATCCCTATGGAGGTAGGTGAAAAATTAATTGTGCGAAGAACTTCTGAAAGTCTGAAACTTGAAAGCCTGAAATTTAGAATTTTAGGGTTTCAAACTTCAGATATTAGGAGACGAAAAAGTGAATTGGCAAAGAAAAATTTTCTGAAACCTGAAAGTCTGAAAATTTAGACTTTCAGACTTCGGAAGTTCGAAAGTAAAAATCCTGAAAATAACTCAGAGAATTCTAAAACCCAAAATCCCAAAAGTATAAAATTTCAGACTTTCAGAATTTCAGACTTTAGAAGTCCAAAAGGGATTTAAACAAAATGGGGCCAAAAGTTCTGAAACTTGAAAGCTTGGAAGTCTAAAATTTTGGAATTTCAGGGTTTCAGACTTCAGAGAGGTCAAAAAAATTCCAAATCCAAGCAATAAAACTCTGAAAGAGAAAAATCTCCAAATTCTGAAGATCAAAAATTTCAAATTTCGAGCCTTGGAGAATTTCATTGTACAAAGGATTTATAAAAAAAAAATCTGACATATATTTCTTCAAGGTAAGTTAAATGGTTAACATTTTTGGCAAACTCTAGGGAATGCTTGCCTACTAAGATTTCAGACCAGTAGCCTTAAGCAAAACATGTTAGAGTAGGTATTTACCTTATCTCATGTTCACCTAGGTACTTTATTTACCTTTATTGTATTTATCCCCACCCACTTATGTGTGTGGATATTTCTGTTATCTTATTTAGATATTAGGAGATATTATCTAGTTGTTAGGTATAGTTCTTTCCTTGATCTATGGTATTGACTAGATCCTTAATGTCTAGTTCTCTCCTAAATCTATGGTCTTGACTAGTTCTTTGATGACTAGTTATTTCCTTGATTTACAGCTTGATCTATGACCTTGACTTGTTTTTAGATTGCTATTCCTTGCCTATTTAAGCAAGGCCCATTCTCAATGTATTGCATTGAGTTCCAGAATAATATATGATATTATTTCTCATTTGTTTGCAAAGGTTTTATATAAAGTTATTTTGGCAAATTGTTTTCATCTTATTGATCGTGGTGTTTGATTAGCATCTATGTTCTTGGCTTGGTACGATCTGGTTATCATTCCTTTCATGGTATCAGAGCAAGTGATTGTTGTTGACATCCGTCTATAAGTTTTATTTTACAAATAAAATATGTGTATTCATATATTTGGGATTTGGTCGTATTTTGTTGTTACGTGTATTTTTATGTAAAACAAAGGCTTCCATTAGATCCGAAAGGTGTGAAAACCCTAATATTGACTATAAACTTAGCCATTTCTAGGGACAGTAGTTTTTTTTTTGTGGTTATAGTGAAATACATAGGTACGCCTTGGGATTCACTCCACGCGGTGAAGAAACCGAGGAAACTTTCTACTGGGTTTTTTGGATTTCATGAGATTTACATTGGGTTGTTTTCTGGTACGGCAGATCGTATTCGGGTTGCATGCAGAAGAATTTTGAATCTTTCCTTTTTTGGCAAGGGTCCATGAATGTTGTGCACGGTTTTACTATTTCGGGCAAATCTGTAGGTTGCTATTTTCAAAAAACAAAGGTCACTATCTACATAGTCCATAAATAGTCTTTTTTACCAGTAGAGGCAGTTGGATGTGACTTTCTTGAAAAACACATGACACTCCCTAGAATAGCAATTTGTGCAAAGACCCATTAAAATCTTTAGCCGTTAGACATATGAGGGCTTAACGCTTGTGATTCTTACTATTAGGTGCTTAACTTGAGCCCCCTTTAATTTTATTTGTGTGGTGAAGGAAACAACATTTTAATTTGTTTTAGTGGCACTTAAAATAAATAACAGAGCAAAATATTAAAAGCTTGTAACTTTTGATCGGTAACTCGGTTTTGAGTGCCGTTTTTTGTAAAAGTGTTTGTTTTTTTGTGATCTTTCCATTAGAAATATTTATTTTGAGACTTGAACTATAATTATAAAGTTCCAAGTATGGAGGAGTGTTGTAATCGATTGTGGATGCAATTTTGGCTGAGCCCGACGTCCTAAACTTTTGGGAGTTGTAATTTGTACCTATCATGGATTCTGAGAATGATATGTTTTTCTTTGAAGTATGTGGACTTCAAGAGAATATTGTAAAAATTTTGTAAGAAAATAGATCGCTCAAGAAGTGAAATTCTCTTCTACAATCACTCATTCATGATAAGGATACAATAATACACTCCATGTAGAGCTAGCCGACATCATCATCATCATTTTGCGGACAGCCATATCCATGCTCCTAGTCCACTTGCAGCTATTACTTCTGAATCCACTGACATTGATCTGTCTTTCTTTAAGTTTGTTCCTGCTCTTGATACTCATACACCTATGAAGCTTGTTACTACATGCTCTTCCCCATCTGTGCCTATTACAATACCACATGTTGTGTATCCTATTTCTGCTCAGTTGCATGGATTTATTGGGAAGCATACCACTGCATCCAGTTCTCGCATGCTCCAGTCTCTGGGTCTCACTAGTGGAGTCATTGGCAGACATTCACAGGGTATTATTTCCTCTATTCCACATGTGAAGTGGAATTCTCGTCATGATATATTTTTTCGAGCAGATACTTCATTGGGATCACACATTGACAAAGCTCCTTTTTTTGTTCTCGCGACTCTTTTTGAGGATCCTAAGAAACACATGAGTTCTACATCTTCCCTCAGGCTTAAGAAACCTAAGATTTTAGTTGTTAGACATGATCAACCTGACACATATTCTGATGTTCTTTTACATGCACCCATTGTGCATTTTGCACCAAGTCATATGCAAGCATCTTCTTCATCCATCCGTGTTGATTTGGGGAGGATATCTGATCACTCATGGAGGTGACAGGAATTCATTGAGAGGACTCTACAGGCATGGCTCCTCCACCATTCGACCTCTTGCTCCACTTTTTATACCTTCTGTATTGTGATGTTTCTTATTTTGAGTATTTTTCTTTAGCAGGTGTAGTGTATCTCTCTTGTTTGTTGAGAGATTTTGTATCTGTATTTTTGACGCTTTTGGCATGTTGACAATATCTCTTCTGAGGGATCTATTCTGGTGAATTTTAGTGTTATTTTGTCATTGTTTGAGTAGTTGATTTTGGGCAACTCATAGAGATTTATAGCATCACTCCACCCATTCAGCAGTATGGGAGGGTGTGGTGTTGGCCTTGCTTCTTTGGGTTTCGTGTCCTTTCCTTGTTACCTTGGCTTTTCTTGGATCGTGACACTCTAGATTTTGTGTCCTTTCCTTGTTGTTTTGGTTATTGTTCTTGGATTGTGGCACACCTATTTGCAGCAGTTGGTCGAATTATGTTTGGTGTTTTTTTACACTTTCGACATCACTCCATTGACAGTCTCCTTGTATGGAGCTATTCTGGTGAAGCCCAGTGTCAGTTGTTTTCGAGTTCTATGATAGAATTCTTCAGCATTGTATGATCTTTTTGAGCTGATCTTCTTTGGATTCTTTGGAGCAGGTTTTCACTCTCTTTTACTTTATTGTTACTGGTTTTGGGTACCTTGCACTGTCCCTTTTTTCCCAATTATTGTACATGTGTACCTCATTAGGGCTAGTTGCCAGGACTCATACTGTGGACATGCCACTTCTATTTTGGCCCCTAGCTTCACTTAAGGGGGGTGTTAGAGTAGGTATTTACCTTAGCTCATGTTCACCTAGGTACTTTATTTACCTTTATTGTATTTATCCTCACCCACTTATGTGTGTGGATATTTCTGTTATCTTATTTAGATATTAGGAGATATTATCTAGTTGTTAGGTATAGTTCTTTCCTTGATCTATGGTATTGACTAGATCCTTGATGTCTGGTTCTCTCCTAAATATATGGTCTTGACTAGTTCTTTGATGACTAGTTATTTCCTTGATTTATGGATTTATCTATGACCTTGACTGTTTCTTAGATTGTTATTCCTTGCCTATTTAAGCAAGGCCCATTCTCAATGTATTGCATTGAGTTCCATAATAATATATGATATTGTTTCTCATTTGCTTGCAAAGGTTTAATGTAAAGTTATTCTAGCAAATTACTTTCATCTTATTGATTGTGGTGTTTGATTAGCATCTGTGTTCTTGGCTTGGTACGATCTAGTTATTGTTCCTTTAAAAATGTTGGGAAAAGGAGTCCTAAAAAATAAAAAACTAAAACATAAAACACACAAGCAAAAGAAAAGAAAAGAAAAACGATGTGCAAAGCACCTGGAAGAAAAAACAAAGAACATTGTAAAGGGTGGAAAATCTTCAAAGGCAAGCTTTGAGGTGTATCCCATTCACGTGAATGGGTAATTCTTCTCCTTTGAGTCTGGATAGGTGAAATGAATTCACCTCTTTGTAGCTTGTAATAACATAGGGCCCACTCTAGAGAGCATTAAACTTGGCATGCCTACCGGGTTTGGCACGATATTCCTCCCATTTTAGAACCAAATCTCCCTCCCTAAACAACCTATCAGAGGCCTTATTTTCGAAGGATTTCTTAACTTGAGCCTGATGTTGTCCTAACGTATTCATGGTTTTGTTTCAAATTTCCTCCAACTCCATGAGTTAAACAAACCTCACCGTTAAGGCATCATCCTCCATAACTTCAAGCTGATAAGCCAAGTCCAAGGAAGGCATCTCCAAGGAAAGTGGAAGTTTCACTTCCCTTCTATACACAAGCATGAAAGGAGAAACCCCAATGGCTTTTTTAGGCATTATTTGATCTGCCCATAGCGGGATCTTGAGCTATGTATGTTAGGTTCTTTTATTGGCCTCCATCGTGTGCTTGATTATTCTTATGAGATTCTTATTATTGGATTTAACCAACCCGTTCCCCTATGGGTAATAGTTAGACGAAGTCTTGAGGTAGACTCCATTCTTGATGTCCCATTCATTTATCTTTATCCCAAGGAAAGCCATAGCATTTTCTGAGATAACAGTAAAAAGAACACCGAACCTTGTCATCAAATTTTCTAGAAAATCCACAATAGCTTTTTCATTACTTTCCTTTAGGGCCACTACCTCTGTTTAGTGAGTGAAATAATCTGTTGCAGTAAGCACCCATTTATGTCCCTCACTAGATGGAGGATTGATCATCCCGATTAAATCTAATCCCCACTTAACGAAGGGTTGATCCACCTGTACGGGATGTAATGGGAGAGCCACTAGCCTCTATTTGCCTACAAAAAGAGCACACTCCTTACATTTCCTCACCCAGATATGAAATTATTTGAACAAGTCTAGCTAGTAATAACTGGCTCACATGATCTTAGTAGCAATTGTTCATGCAGAGTAATGTCCTCCGAACAGGCCATTGTGAAATTCCTCTAATATCTTGTTCATCTATTATAGCTTGATGCAATGTAGAAGAACACCATTTATATCCTTTTGGAAGAGAACATTATCTATCACGGCATATGGAATAAAATAAAGACAGAAAGTATGTATTTGGAATTTATCCATGTCTGGAGCATATATCCCTAAAAGAAGGAAATTCTGAATCTTAGTTGACCAATCAATATGATCATTTACTTCATCAGCATTCAGAAGCATGATATCTTCCGTATCTTTGGTCTCCATGTCCGCAGCCAGTGGCTGACATAACCCTTTGCCCCTGACAAGCTTAGTGACCTTGATGTGTACGTCATACTCCATTACTTTTGTAATCCACCCAACACGCTTCTCATTCATCTCTTTATTCAACAAAAATTCTTTGACGCCAGGATGATAAACCATTAAATGGACTTTGTTGTTATACAACATATGCCTAAACTTCTTTAGGGCTTGAATGACTGCAAAGACCTACTTTTTGATGAAGGAATATTTGAGTTCATATTCCTTAAGAGACTGATTGAAAAAAGAAACAGGCTGCTCCATCAGATCATCATTATGTTGAGTGAGAATTCCATAAATATTTTCCTGTCCTGCAAAAGCATAGAGAATGAAATCCATGTCAAACTGGGGATTCACCAGCGTGGGAGCTTGAGAGATAGTTGTCTTGATGGCTTCAAATATTTCTCTTCCCTCCTTCGTCCATGAAAATGGGATATTATTTTTAAGCATGGCCATTAGCGGTTTTACCAATGTTGCAAACTGAGGAATGAATCTCTGAATAAAATTTATAGCCCCTAAGAAACTCTGGAGACCTTTTTTATGACTTAGGAGGGATAAGGACATAATTGACTGAATCCTAGCTGGGTCGATAGACAACCCCTCTTCCGAAACAATATTCCCCAACAACTTTCCTTCTTGCACTACGAAAATGCACTTCTTAGAATTCAGTAAGACACCAAATTCTCTACACTTTCAAAAAACTTTTCTTAGCTGAGTGATATGATCCTCAGCATGCTTAGAGTAGAAAGTGATATCGTCAAGGTAAACCAATATCATATCATTGATGAGTCCTCTAAACACCATATCCATGGCTCTCTAAAAGGTATCCCTTGCTTTAGATAACCCAAAGGGCATCTTGTTATAAGTGTATGTGCCCCATTTGTTGGTGAAAGGCATTTTGAATTGATCAGATTCTTGAACGAGAATCTGATTATATCCTGAATATCCATCAAGCAAAGAAAATATTTGTGCCCCTGCCACTGTTTGGAGGATTTAATCCATTGACAAGAGAGGGTAGTGATCCTCCAATGAGGCACAATTCAGATCCCTAAAATCTATGCACACCTAAATTTCACTGTTATTTTTCCTTATGGGTACCAGATTGGCTACCCATAAAGAATGCTTGATGGGAAAAATTATGCAAGCCTTGATAAGCTTGGTTAGCTCTTTCCTCATCAATGGCTCAATTTTTGGATTGATTGGCCTCTATTTTTGATGAACTGGCTTGAATTTTGGATCTAGTTCAATAGTATGTTGAGCTAAGTTGGGATCGAAACCACACAAGTCCTTGTAGCTCCATGCAAAAATATCATGGTATTCCTGACATAATTTGATGAAAGCTTTCTTTTCCTGAGCAGTGCATACCTTACCAATTTTTAAAACCTTTTCGCTTGCCACCTCGACCTCTTGAAAATCCTCCTCCTCGACCACCATATTACTACTCTACTTGGCTCACTCATCCAAATTGAAGATGGATTCCAATGTAACCAGGCCTTTTGGCAGCTTGTTTCCTTTCAGTTTTATAATTTGATCACCGTAAGAATTTTGAATTTTATCTTGATTTTTGGCAGTGAACTCTACTTCTTGTTGTAGGAAGAGAACAATCTATTGATCACTATCGAACACATGCCAACTACTCACATTATCTGGTACTACGGGACAAACCACCATTTTGACTATCTATTGCTCTTCTTGTATGATGTTTGTAGGTACATCGTACTAGGAGCCAATAGTAGCCAGCCTGTTAGCATCTTGATTTTTTTTCCTGGGAATTGCATGAATTCTAAAAGCCTCAAAATATTCTATCAGATCCCAAACGTAATTTTTATAAACCTTAGTAGATCATTTTCTGATGCACTACTAGCTGTAACTTGGTATATAACCAATTCGCTATCGCCAAAGATGGTCAAGGTTTGGATTCCTCTTCTTTGGGCCAGCTAAATTCCTTATATAAGAGCTTCATATTTAGCAACATTATTAGTGCAGCTGAATTGCAACCAAAAGTAAGAGAAATATTTGTTTCCTTCTGGAGAAATTAACATAACTCCTACACCAGATCCATTTTTACTTCATGATCCATCAAAGAACATTTTCCATAGTCCTTTTGTATCACTTGATGCCTTAATAAGTTGAGGTACGATGGCATCTTCTTCATGAATGCAATATGTACCTAATCCAGTCTCTTCCAAAAACAACAGACCAGATTCTTCATTCGCCAATAAATCAGCATACGGGTCATATTGATGATCTATACTCACCTCATCGAGAACTGTACCTAGAATCTCTTCTACAAGAGTAGTTGGCTCATGATCTGCATCCTCATCTTCATGGTCACAAATTGTGTAATTACTATTTATGGGTTTGGTTGTGTAAGGTTCCATGTGATTGTGATAGATTAGTTCTACCCTTATAGTTACCTTAGTCCCATACTGGGTCCTCATGATCATATGTGACCAGTCTGATGACAAATAACCACCCATTTTTGCGGTGAAATCCTATGATAAGAAAATGGCAAAGAGGGGAGGAAGATAAATGACGGATGTGTCTTGTGTGAATGTCAAGCTAGGACATGCTTGGATAGTAAGCTGAAGCCCCTTAATGACCCCCATAGTTTGGACTGTAGTACCGTCTAGTTGAACAAACCCTCTTAAAATCAGAGTATATGGAATTTGTAATACATCTACAATGTGCTTGGGAATTATAGAACTACTGGCTCCATAATCGACCATACAATTGTGTACCAAATGGTCACCAATAATCAGTGAGATATAGAATGATGGAGGTTTGTTGGGCTTAGCATATATTTTTGTTTTGGGTTGGCATAAGTTGGTGACCACTACTACTTCTTGACCTGAAGATCTATTAGTAGTGCCAAAGTTGCTCAAAGCCTCCCGTAGCAAGTTCCTCTGAGAAGGAATCGAGAGTGCATCCCACATTGTGACACTCAAATTGGTCTTCTTCATTTTCTCCATGATGTTGAACGGAATCACTCCCACTTTGCTAATGCCTTTTGGGGCATTGGGGTCTTCTTTTGGAAATTTCCTATTAGCCATTGTGATAGTTGAAGTCCCATCCTTGTTTGTAGACTGATCTATGGATACTTCTGGTGATTTCTTTCTCATGCATTTATCATCTGGTATTTGTTTTGGGGGCTGAGAAGTAGATGCTTGATAAGTATTGGAAGACTGCAGATATATTTCCCTTTTCTTGGAATGTGTGTAGGATGCTATAGTGGAGGCATCAGTATTAAATCCACAAAAGTCTTCTGCTTGCCAATTTAGTAGTGTAGTTTCATCAGAAGGTTGGTCTTGAATTTAGGGAGTGGATGGTTCGGCAGATGATTTAGGTAGAGCGGATATGCTTTGGACCATAAGGGTTTGACTTAAAAATCCATTTGGGCAGAGGTTCTGATTATGGGGCTAAGAACAAGGGTAACACCATTCATAGTCTTAGATGAGGTTATTCTGGACTGGGACTATAGCTCTGGAAGAACTGGCAGCAGAAGGATTCCAAAAGTTCAAAGGTTTTACATTCCAATCTTGGCTTGTGGCATGATTTTGTGACTGACCGTTTCCTTGGCATGGAGGATGGATCGTCTGATATTGGAGTTAAAAAGGACAAGCATACTAGGACTTCTACCTCTTCATTGCTACAAATTCTTTCACAAAATTTTGTAACAATGACTTTACCTCAACCAAAAAAATTGAGGGATTAGGTGCATGTGTAGCTATTGGCCTAGAATCTTTCAAAATTGGGGCAATGACTGGCTATTTTCCTGCAAGCTCTACAAACATAGGTATGTGAGGTCTAGGATCAATTTTACCTGCTTGAATCAAGAAATTTTTATCTCTTATAGTGATTTCATAAGCATCAAGGATAATGGTACCCCCCATAGATTGAATCATGATGGCTACATCAATATTGGTTATAAGTAATATAGAAATGTGCTCTTTGGAGACGGCCTTACAAGTGTTGGGATATGTTTTCAAGTCTTGTCAAAACAGAGGTTGAAATCACTCATATACTCTTGAGGGGACCACTTGATAGTATGGAATTGTTCTACAAGTGATATATTATCACTTTTTTCTTTAAAGTACTTACAAAAATTCATACCTGACTCACTCCAAGTGGTAACAGATCCAGCAATTAAATTCTAGAACCATTGAAGTGCTCTACCTTTGAATGAAGTAGTAAGGAGTCAAACTACCGTGCTATCTTCTGTAATACTGTGTACCACACAAATGCTAGCTATATCCATTATGTGTTCTTGAGGTGAAAAATTAGTCTCCCCAATGTAAAATGGTAAACTTTTTAAGGTAGTTGTTGGCATGGCATCTCTTTGTGCTAACAGCAAAGGACTGCTAGTGTTGAAAGGAGGACAAGAATCGGCTATCATGGCATTAAAAATTTGGTTGTGTCTCGGTGGAGAAAAATGTCCCTCAAGAATATTTGAATTCCCTCTATGAGGTAAAGTGGCAGTTGGTGCTGCTGAAAGGCTTCTTCCCCTTCTACTTAAGGGAGACAAGGAAAGTTTTTTATGCTTATAATTTTCCTGCCTTGAAGAATCTCTTGTGTGAATTCTTCTCATAAGTTGATTATACTAAAATTTGAAATCTAGAGAGATGGAGTCGACAGGTACTTTTAGTTAATGGAATGAGAAGAGAAGTTGCAACTCTGTCCGACCGGTCGTGCCAAAAACTATTTTCACCAAATCACTGCACCCTCTGAATGGCCAAAATGTGAACAGAATGTTTGGTGTGATTGGGACACATGAGATCACCTCTCAAGCTATGGGACTTGGGCTTGAGGTGAACCAATGGATAAGGTTGGCTTCCTCTTCCTAAAATAAATGTTTTACTACTCCTAGTGTAATAAAATGACCTTTTAATCCTAAGCTAACATCTTTATGAGTTTTAAGGAAAGAGATTTTGCAGAACTGAAAATATACTAAGGGTGGTGATGCACCAATTTAAGGGATGTTTAATATATGGAAGGGTTAATGTGGGAAGGATGCTTCCATCACTAACCACCTTCACCTATCGTAACTAGAAAGGGTACAAAATACAAAAAAACAGGGGTGGACGTTCCTTCGTTAAACTTGAGTGTACATAAGGATAGATTAAATTGGATTCACCACACAATCAATTTATCATGAAGAAAACACACATGCATATGTCAAACATCTATTTCTGCAACTAAGGATAATGATGACATAACTTAATACAGAAGGAAAATAAGGTTTTCACAACTGACATAAAAGATAGTCACATGAAATAGATAACCTGAAATAAAGGTAAGATAATCACTCACACTAAGGAATTGTAAATTCACAAAGTAAACATTGATTAACCATTCAACATGATAAATCAGATTTTCAATAGCAGGTGTAACTCTAAATATAAATAAAAGGTTTCTTAGAATCTCTAAAGCACTCTTCCAAGATTGAAGAGAAAATCCTCTCCAAAAATAATATATATCTACTAACTTGAAGCATTCAACTATTTATAAGTTCTTAGGCTGAGCCATTATAGTTGGGCCCTTAACTAACATTTTTCTTAAAATAGAAATTTCATTAAATTAAGGGAACATGCTCCCATGAAAATAACTAATTTGTTACAAGGGTTTGACTCATTCAACCCTACAACTTTGACTGATCCATAGCTTAGATTTTCCTTTTCATGGCCGCTTAGATTGGCCTGATTCAGCTACACCTTCCTTGCCTGCAAGTTTCTGTTGTCCTCCTTCCCACATAGCCATTCGGTGCTTATACTCAATGAAGCGCTTGATAATTCCCTGAATTTCTTCATCTCCATGCCCACATGTGTAGTGCTTCACTACATCTTCTATCTTGATTTCCTTTGTGATCCTGGCTGTAAATATTTGAAGTTTATTCGTAACTTTCTTCAGTCTCCCTATGAAATTTTGGCACAAGACGAATCAGTCAATGGAGTCTCTATTGGAAGTTTTGGTGACCTCATCAATAGGCTTCACCAAATCCTTGAAATTTCCCTTAATTTGATCTTTAGGAAGAGCATCGATGTTTTCATTGAAGAATTTACAATTAGCAATATCAAACTCTTCTTAGATGTCATTCAGGGCATCTGTGATTTCCACTCGTTTCTCCTCCAACTTCTTAATCAAATCCTGAAATACTTGGCACCAAATTTCCATGGATTTTTTATATTCAAATAATTTTGAGGCATCATCGATCACCTATTCTTAGAGAATCAAGTAGGGATCTTCCTCTCTGATCTCACTCTATGTTTCCAAATTTAAATTTAGATTATTATTATCTTCATAAAAGGCCTCGCCCATTTTGGAAATGGTGGTTTTTACAACATGTAGATCATTATATATCTCAACTACTTCCTTGATTAAAGGATTGGCTTCCTACAAAATTCTCTCCAACCATCCACTCACTGATCTCCCTTTCTGGCCTAGCTTCTTGAGCTCGTGATAAGAAATATCATCAATTGTAGATGAAATCATCATAACTGTAGTAGTTGAGACTTCAGTAGATGAAGTGGGTTGGGTTACTTTACACACCAGTGCAGTGAGCTACTCGACCATGGCTTTGATTCCATCTTTGGTTTCCTTATCTTTGTCGTATTTTTCTAAAAGAGCCCCAAGAGTAGTGTGCACATATTTCTTGGCTCCTTCATGAGTATCCTTCCCCAATGAGAATTTTGAGATCCAGTAATTTGCAGCTGTGATTGTTTCTTTAGTTTTACCCTCAACGGGGGTGGAAACTTCTATCACATGTTCTTCTGATGGGTTAACTATCAAACTTGACAAGGTTCTTTGGTCTCTTGGCCTCTCTCTTGGGCATATGCTCCAATATGTTGATATCTATAACATATCCCAGAGGTACCTTCTTGTTTTACTTGGGAGTTTGCCTAAATATCCATTCCAGTATGGCTAAAGCTGATGAAGATGGAGTAGTGGATCTAATACCTGAAACATTGGTTAAAACAAGATCACTAGAAACCTTGGCTGGTATTTGAGAAGAAGTAGCAATGATGGATGGCGTGGATGTAAAAACAGCCGTAGGAGTTGATAGAATGATGATAGGGGGTATGATTAAAGAAAATGGAAGTGTTAAAGGAAGTGAAGAGGAAATGGGTGACCCAATATTTTCCCCAGCTTATAGAACTAGAAGTGATGAGAATACTTGGGCCATAGAAGGGGGTGGGAAGGAAGAAATGGTTGTGGAAGTGGAAGGAGATGATGTTGGAAGTGAAAATGGAGGAGGAAGAAGATGTGATGGATCTTGGGAGATACTAGGGGAGTCACTGAATTCAACCACTTCTCTCACAGGCATTACAGGAGATATGGTCTTGGGAGTAGGAGCCTTGAAGAGAGATGAGCCACCAACAATAAATGAAATATTTCTTGGAGTCATATGGGTTTTTTGGGTCAACCTTTTCCCTTATTTGGGTGTTGGTTGGCTCATAGTTGGTGGGGCCTTGGTATTTGTAGGTTTTTTAGCTCCTTTGGGTGAAATTCCTAAGGTAACCAACCAACCGTAAGTTCTTTGTAGAATTGGCCCCGCCCTCTCCTTTATATTGCAGCATTCCTCTACATACCAATCAATCCATAGAAATGGTTGATTGGAAATATTATCATTTTTATATGCCACATATAAAACCTCATCATTACCCTGTACCTCCATTGGGACATCCACCAAGCTGAATTGCTGAACCTCATCCAAGGTCAACCTCTCATAATCTCTTTGTCGCACGATTTATTCATCTCGACAATGAATCTAGATATCTTCCAATTGGGGCACGTGGGCACTAGACCTAGTTGTTTCACCAAACTTACCCTAATAATTGAAATTACTTCATGGATGAAATGTTCATAAAGTCACTTTGGTGGATTCTACATCCACATTTTTGGCCCTATAAATGTTCAGGCAGGTGTATCTGTCAATTGAAATAGGGAAATGCATTCCCAATTTGTGGTGCTTGTTTTGAATTCGATGATAATCCAACAATTGTGGGACCAATTCCAGTAGAACCCATTTATTAGTGGGTCACCTTGGTAATTATTTAAGGGAACCTATAAAGCTTGGAACTCGAATGTAAGTGAAAGTAGGGAACTGTAAATAGATGGCTCCCCACTCACACACCTCCTTGAAGGCTTCATCATAAATCCTTCGGTTGTATATCTCTTTTTCGAAATGGTAGAGGATGACAACAAATAAAGTGTCGTTGACCCTGTGGAAATGCCGGATTCCCTCATCTAGATTGAGTTGGGGATAAAATTCATATATTTGGGAAGTGCTGTAAACACCTCTGGTATTCAAACCAGCAAAATATCCCATAGCAGTAGTAGCATACACCAAGAAGGATGTCATGTATAAAGTCTCCATATCTGACACCCTACCCAATTGATAGCAAATGGAGCTACTAATTTTCTCCCCCCATCAGATAAACTCATTGTTCTTCTTGATGGTAGCGATGTACAAAAACATCCATTCTTGGAATTCCTTTACAGAAGGGAGAGTTGAAACTCTACTTAGTAACACAATAAGATCACTGAACTCCTAAATAAAATCTAACCGATGCATAGTTTTGGGTAATTTGGAGAAGCTCTTTGCCAAATAAGTTTTCATCATGATTTTTTAGCATACTTCCTCTTCCTTGTCCTAGTGTCCCACTGCTAACTCTAGAAAAATTTTGGTGTAATCTTGAACATCAGGAAGCTTGAGTAGATCTTCAAAGAATTCTGGGTCTAAATGGATTACTACCTTATCATCACTATCTCTAAATGATATGAAGTATTTGTTAAAGTGGGTTATTACGAATAAAATGAACTCTGGGAAATACATGGATGTGGGAAAACAGGCAGCAAGGGCAAATTCACTATCGTAGATGGCCTACATCCATGATTTCTTATTTAGAGCCTTTACTCTTTCCCAGACATCTTGAAAATCAATTTTCCCTAGGTCAGTGTCCCCTATATTCCCTAAGTCGGAAGATATGTAGGAGTGAGGAGCAACCCCAATAAATGAGTATGTCATCTTCTCTTTTCCCTTTGAAGTGGAAGCACACATCAAGCCCTGTGTTTTGGAAGCCGAAGTTGGAGAAATTCTGAAAACCTGAAGGAAAAAACTTTCAAAGTCCTAAACTGAAAAGTTCCAAAAAGAATCACTGAAATTAAAAGTATGAAAAATTTATCTGAAAAACCTTCTCCGAAAGATATCTCCGAAACATTTTTCTGAAAGAAACCTCTGAAATATTTTCTCCAAAACAATTTCTCTGAAAGAAATATTTGAAACGTTTTCTCCAAAAAAGAACTCTGAAATATTTTCTTTGAAATGATTTTAACCAAACAATGCTAATTCCCAACCCCTGAAAAAAAAGAATGTTTAGGAAAAATATGGGAAACTTGAGAGGATCATTCGAACAAATCTGAATACCTGAAGAAAACTTGAAATGCAAAACATGGTGAACAAAGGGGTCGACATTTCAAAAAATACACAAATGGAGACCAATGAGAAAACAAAATGAGAAGGAAACAAAGAAAAAGACCTTAAACCAAAAAGAAAATAAACAAATTACCATACCTTGAAAAAGACATCACAAAGTACAAGAAACGGAATGTCAGAGAAAATGTGTCAGGTAAAAACTACAAGTAAAAAAATGAGTTTAAATAGAAAACCTAATATTAATGGCAGAAACTTGATCCCTATGGAGGTAGGTGAAAAATTAATTGTGTGAAGGACCTTCAAAAGTTAGAAACCTGAAAGCCCAAAATTAAGAATTTTGGGGTTTCAAAATTCAGAGATTGGGAGATGAAAAAGTAAATTGGCAAAGAAAAAATTTCAAAAACCTGAAATTCTGAAAATTCAGACTTTCAGAATTTCAGACTTCGGAAGTTTGAAATTAAAAATACTGAAAACAACTCAGATAATTTCAAAACCCGAAAGACCAAAAGTTAGAAATTTTGGAATTTCAGACTTAGAAGTATGAAAGGGATTTTTAAAAAATGGGGCCAAAAGTTCTGAAACCTGAAAGCACGAAAGTCTTAAATTTCAAACTTTTGGGGTTTCAGACTTCAGAGAGGGAAAAAAAATAATTCCAAATCTGAGCAATAAAACTCCAAAAGAGAAAAATATCTGAAGTTTGAAGATCGAAAATTTCATATTTCGAGCCTCGGAGAATTTCATTGTACAAAGGATTTCTATAAAAAAAAATCTGACATATTTTTCTTCAAGGTACATTAAATGGTTAGCAATTCCCCCATATGTGCTCATGGGAGGAGGTATGTTAGATCAGGTTGATGTTGTTATGGGAAAGCATGCCCGTTTGTTTGATCTAGTATCTATTGCAGTAGTGACATGCATGGTTTTGTTGAGAGATCGTGATGAGGCTCGCACTAAGGAAGAGAGAGAGAGAGAGAGAGAGAGAGAGATGTCATAGGTGGAGGTATAGATCAAGATATTTTTGCATGATATGTGGAGCTACAAGGTCAATATACGAGGAATAATAAGGAGCTTGTTGTGTTTTGGAGTTAGCTAGAGAGGCATATAGGTTGAGATATTCTTCATAGAGTGAGTGTTGATGCATCTTTTTCTATAGCTCCCACAATTGTAGATAGTAATAGCGATGATGATATACGATATTTTTTTTATTATGTATCGATGCATGGGTGTTTGTCCCCCAATGATTGTTTTTTTTAAATGTTGTCCATTATGTGTTTTTTTCATTTATGTCAACCCCATTAGTGTAAAAGGGTGTCATGATTTCATGTTATTCTCCATGTGGTGTCATTCAGATGTCAAAGATGAAGGTTTGGTTCTACTATCCAAGTTTGGTGATTTCTAAGACGTCCCAGTGTTTGGTCTAGTGAGTTGAGCCACTCTATGATTCTTCTTGAGGTGATTGTATGATTTCATGAGGTAAAACATGGATGGTTTGATGTTTCTTGGGTGTACATGAGTCTACATGATGCTAGCAAGTTTAGTTCATGAGGTTACATGGTTGAGTCAGGTCATTCTGGGCTTATTTCTAGCCCTGGATCATGCAGGATGAGTTAGATATGTGATAAATGGAGTTTCATAATTCTTGTTGGTGTATGGTATTAGTATGGTGATGATATAGAGGGCTTGTATATTTATTTTTAAGTCTACACTTAGTGGTTTGATGGTTATATGAGGTCCTTAGGAGGTAAATAGTGAGAAACATGTAAGTAAGCACATACAAATGAGATTGGCTAGAGATTTTCTGAGATATTTTTAATATGTTGTGAATTTTATCAATTAGATTATGTTTTCATGATGCTTCATGACAAGTTTCAAGTCAAACTTCTAAAGAAATTTGTAGATATGCAACTTTTGGTAAAATCGGGTAAGTGAGAGTGTATTTTTCTTACAAAAGTTGACTTTCATATGTTCATTTTGGACTGTATGTTTTTCATGGGACCTAGATATATTAGGGGATGTTTTTTCATGTAAATAATAAGGTTTAGAAAAAATAATGAGGAGGTTTTATCATCACAATTTTATGAACAATTGTTAAGAAGACAAAGTGGTTTAAAACCCTAGCTAGAAGCATCTTACAAAAAAAGTGAATATACCAGCCTAGTTTTGATCTATTTTTCAAATTTGATGATTTTATGATGTATAGGACTCCTTCAAATTTCTAGATAGGTGTTTTAGTGGTTGTTACATTATGTGGGCTCCACCTGAAATGGCTCATTTCTGAAGATTTCCAGTTTAAGGCAAAGTTCTCCAAAGAAGGTAAATAATAAATTAGCATTTATGATGTCCCATTAGTTTTTATTTATTTACATAAAGTTTTAAGGTTATGTTTATGGTGAAAAATTTCAAAGTGTGCCCTATTTATGAAGATTGGTTTTTAGGGCGGTTTGGAGCAGCTTTCAGTAAAAGTGGACTATCATGAGCTACATAAGGATTTAGGAGCTGATTAGAGTTGTGTTGTGAATATGGTTCAGATTTATTTCCAATGTTGTATCAAACTTGATTTTTTAATAAGTTATCAAAAATTTATATGTGTTAAATACTCATTCTAGCAGGGTATGAATGGATTCATGAGGTAAAGTGATGAATCTGAGTTTTTCAATATTGGTGAAAGTTGTTGAGTGCTTAGACATAATTTCTAAGGGTGTTCCATACTATGATAAAATTTTAATTCAATTTTTGGAGTGATGGTGTGTGTTGGGCTCATACTCAATTCTTGAGTCCTAGAAGGATAAAAAATAATTTGTAGATATGAACCTGGTTAAAGGGTTTACACTTGGAGTTGGAAGGATTTAAAATATGTTATGTAAATGTGATACATATATATTTATAGTGGTGTATTTCTTATCTCATGATGATTTTATTTGGTTAGTCTTTCATGTCATTTTGTGAATAAAAAGGTAGTTGCATTTTCAGGACATGTTTGCTCTTGTTGAAAGAATGAATTGGTTGGAGCAACAAATGGATGACTTGATGCTTGTTATCACATATAAATTTAAGAGGGGTTAATTTTGTATCATTTTAATGAATTTAGAGGCTTTGAAATTGAAATAAAGGGTACAAACTAGCTAAGTTTGCAAAACTTGTTTTTGGGCAGCTTGTTTTGGTGAAAACAAAAGTAGTTGTAGTTTGAGCAGGTGGATGTTTCATGTATTCTAACTTGAATATGATTTTATCTATAGGTTATATTATTTCCATTGAGATGTCACATTCCATATTTGACGTCTTAGTTAGGAGTCTTGATTCCCAAAGGTAAATTCAGGTTGCTAGAAACAGGTGTTTTGTGAAGGTTATGAGCCATTAGGCCCATTAAATGAGATAATTTAATTTGTTTAAGTAAATGTGTGACCATGGATGATTTTTAAATTTTATATTACTCATTTTTAGTGAATATTGGAGCTTTACTAAGAATTTTTTTGGAATGACTGGATTTTTCTCATTCTAATGATAGGGTTTTGAGGATTTTTGGTGCATGGATGAAGGTTTTTGGCTTGGCTGACCTACTTGGGTCATATGTGACCATTGCAATCAATGTAATGGAATTTTTTTAATTTTTATGGGTTGAATTAGTCACAAGGGACCGACCTCTCTCATTTTTGGATGAAGAGAAGGCTATAAAGCTAGTGTTTTAGTTCATTTTTGAATTAGTGCTCTTGAAGGGAAAAGTGTGACCCAAAGGAAATTATTTTACAAATTTAAAGGCATGTATTGAAGTTTGATAGAGTTTTTTTCAGGTTTATTAATATTAGAGAGAATGTTTGCAAGTGTTTAGATCTATGAAAAGTTGAGAAAGAATAATATTATGCAAGATTGAAGACTTAGGGTTTGAGCAAGGATTTGTGAGATAAAATTGTGATTTCCATCAGTTGTGGCAACAGAAAAAGCAGATATCAAACATATTAAGGAGGCTTAGTTTTTTCTTAGTCATCCTATGGGGTTTTATCCTCCTTGTGGAGTTGGTGCTTCACTAATTTGTGGGTTGGTGCTCCTTGTAGGGTTCGTGTTCTAATAAACTAGGGGTTGGTGCTCCTTGGTAAGTCAGTGCTTCACTAAATACATTTTATTTGTTTAATATAAGCATATTTTCAGTGGTTTTTATTCCCCATGAGGTTTTTCCACTTATATCTTGTGTTTATGTGTTTTTTCTTATGTGTTATGGTTTTTTGAATGTATTGTGCACACTAAATAAGTGATGGTTGAATGTATGTGAATGCATGAATGATAATGGTTGTTGTAATTAATGGTTAATGAAATAATATTTTTTTAGGAATCATTCAGCCCTAGTCTATTGTGGTTCCAAAAATTGGTATCAGAGAAGCTCATTGAGAATAAAGTCTAACATCTTGAAGGAGATCCTATAAGTAAAAGCAATGGGTAAATATTCAAACATTAAGGCTATATTAAGAAGGAGGAATGAAATAACTCAGTCAGTTATTAATGGATACCAAGATCATATCAAGGACATAGAAAATATCATAATCAATTCATCGAGGTTTTGGAGTCATGGGTTGAAATTATGTCAAAATCCCTAAAGGAGAAAGAGGAAACTTGTTCCAAGTGTAAAGACCAATTTAAAGCTCTTAAATCATATTTGGAGAGTGTATCTAGTAGGTTGAATATGTACATGAGATACTTGAGAAGAGCTAAAATGCTATTGACGGGGTTTTAGAATGTCAAAGAGCCACAGATTACAAATTAATCCTAAGGTTTGAGGGAAAACATGAGGAGAATGATGATGAATCTGGTCCGCGTTATAAACTAGATGTGAGAGTGACGAAGAAGACTAATTTGAGAAGGTATAACTCCATTATATAACCTATGTTATGAGTTATGGTTCATAATTTATTGGCTATTTCTATGTTTGTCATGATTTTGTTCATAAAGCTAGAGATTGCAAAAGAAGGTATCCTAGGAATGGTGTAGGGTTTTTCAATGTTGAATGTCATTTATGTTGTGAGTATGGCCATAGATACAAGGATTTTTTATGGAATCTAAGAGTTTTTAAACCAAGAAGAAACAATATTGGTGTGGTATGTCATATGTGTCACAAGGAAGGGCATATTGCAATATTTTTTCACCAAATAGGATCTTTAGGGTACACAAAAAGATTTCAAGTTCAAAGTGTAATACTTTTCAAGAAGAAGACTCTCATGAATGAGTCTAACGATGTTTTTACAGATCTTAAGGGCAAGAAGGTGGTTTTTCAAAAAAGAAAATCTAAGGGATTAGATTCTCAGTCTAAAATGTAGCCTAATCTAGTGAATTTTGTTAAAGAAGGTTCTTGTGGCATCAAGGAAGGGTCATTGTCAGGTCAAGGAGGATGATTTCTCTTATTGAGGGGCTTAGAACTAAATAAGATCACATGTGTATGAATTTTATCCATTCCCTAGTGCATGAGAAGATAAAGGAGCTAGGAATTTGGAACACTTCAAGTGTTGTAAGCTATGTTAAATGATATTTCCATGTGTCTTTGAGTACTTATGTCCTTTGTAGGTGTTTGAGTTTGTAGGCGTAACAGAATTTATGTTTGGTGTCTTCCCCATGATTAAGGGTCTCAAATTTTTGTTATCATCCTTATAAGGTTAGTGTGTGTGTATCATTTCTAAAATTATCTATGTCATGTGTCCATGCATCTAAGTTTCTCTCATATTTTGTGTCAAAGTGAAAGCTAGTAAAATTTGAAGGACTAATGGTCAAATCATCTATCTCAATCTATCCTTTGATTTTGAATCAATAAGGTCTGAGCATTAAGTCCTTGAATATTATTGTACTCATTTTGTCTCAAAGAGTTGATTATTCCAAGTGCTCTAATTTAAATTCAAGTCTCATCAATTAATGTTATTTTTACATGATCTTATTCCATAAAGTGATGACCAAAGGTTATGTTACTCAGTAAAGGGTGTGATATCACTTTGTCTCAGTCTAAGAACAGTGTCTTGGTTCTTAAAAGTTTTAAGATTCTGTGTCACTGTGTATAGTGTCTGAGATCTCTATGTACGTCTTCAATAATGATTTATTTGTCCATAAGATTGTTTCAAATTTTTCATAACATGGAATATTTTTTGGTTAGAGTCTTTGTAGTCTGATTGTGGATCATTAAGGACTGTAGGTCTGTGGTACTTCATCTTAGTTGTGTGTCAAGGTAAGAAAATATTTTTTTGAGGTCTCTTGGTTGAAATGAATTCCATGGTATCTTGGTGAAAGTGAAAGTGTCAACCATCTAGTATGCCTATGAAACTAAATCATGAATTCAGTAAGAAGTGTTCTCAATATTGAAAAGTCTCTATTGAGAATGATGTATGGTAAGTATCTTGAAGGTTGAGATAATGTGTTATAACTCTAAGGTTTTTTTTCTAAATCTTTAAGAGGGTTGTCAGAGATTTCAAGGTACAGTTTACTAGTAAAGTGAAAAATGGATATTATTAGTCTGTGAAGTGCAGGAGGATCTGTATATTGAATTGTATCAGATACTATAGTGCTTAGGTATCAATTTTAAAGTTTCTTAAGTTGTGATTCATGAGATATTGATCTCAAATCTTTTGGTCTATGTGAGATATTCTATGGAAGATCATGAGAAAAGAGGTCTAATGTCTTCAAGGATGTTTTAAACAAGTATGAGAGAAGTTGAAATGTGTGAAAAGAATGTAACAGGTTTGTAGATAGTATTAGAGGCAGAGTATAATGTAAATGGTGAAAAATAAGAGGTCTTAGTCTAATTTTATTGAGGACTAGTTATTATTTGGGGTCCATCAGTTACAATAATCTAAGTTGTTTGAAAATTTTCCACGACCTCTAAGAATGTAGTTTTGAAGCATGATCTTAACCTGGGCAGAGGTGTTTCAAGTCTAGGAACTCTAATAGGGTATCAGTGTTCTAAAAGTTCATTAAGACTATGTAACAAGTAATCAAATAGGTATTCAAGGATTCTCGTGACTGTTAGAATCAAAATCATGTGTTACCACATCTTACTAGAGATTAAACAGAGATATAAAGGTTTGTGTTGTCTAAAGAAGGCTAAGAAATGTTCAAATGGTGATGTGAAGTGACAAGAAGGATATGTACAGTGACAAGAAAATATTGTATGAGCTTCAAGCATATGGGTTTCAACATTTAATTTATAGTGAGTCATTTATAGGGATTGTAAATATGAGAAATACGTAATTCTACACACTCAATTTAGCGATCTGTACAAAATGGATGATTGTATGGTAAAATCCTGTAGAAGGTCACTAGGGTAGGGGGAGATTTTTGAACTCCTCAACCAAGTGTAAAAACTTGAAAGTAAATAATATGAAATGTGTTACCCATTTTGAAGATGAACTGAGATTGATCAACTGTAAACAGTAGTTTCATTGTATGTCGAGAGGTCTCTATGTAAATTTGGGAGTTGTAATGTATGGTAATAGTGGATTTGTGGGCTATGTGTGGGCTCTAAATGATGGAGTAGGTGAAGTAAGGATTGAGAATATTTTTTTATAACACAAAGATGAATCAAAGTTATAGATTATTGTGGTCTTCAAATGGCTTTCTATAGGATAAATGAAGAGGTGTAGAGTATGAATAGTGTTGGGGTATTTATCTGTGACCTGAGCAAGATCGTGTGAGTCAAATGTGTATTTCAAGGACAAATCTGGGTTTTTGTATCTATAGGAATGGATTCAATCATGTATGTAATATGGTCTATAATATCCAAAATACAAATATTAACTCTCATTATATCTAGTATAATGATATTGACTATATACAAGACAAATTATGGATTTCATAAGAAGAAGCTACTACATGTCAGAATTAAGAAGTTGAATGGAGTCTCAGTTATCATGATAGTTGTATGAAGATAAAGAAGGTTAGAAAAGTCACATTCAAAGTTTGATTTTTAATATGTTCAAGAAAGTTTTAAAAAAAAATTGGTACTTGTGGATACTCGTATCTTGAATATTACTACAGTGACTGAAAGAGCGAGAAATCCATTTGGTCTAGGTCTGTGATGGTTCATTCAAGGTAAGGGGAGTAGATTTTTGTTCCTTAAAATGTAATAATCTGATTGGAAGATTGAATAGGAATAGCAGATGATGTTTAACAAGAATTAAGAAAGTTTTTGACACAAGAAGGCTATAACATCATCAAGACAATGTTGAAATCATTTATTTATGGCTTTGGGACTATAACAAATGAGATGTTCCATCTTCAGGACTTAAAATCAAGGTAAGTGGTCTAATTTTTTACATTTCTCACTAGATATGGGTATTAAAAATATAGGGGGAGCTATAAGGAGGTATATCATGATGAGTTTTGGATTCTAGAACCTAGCAAAGTTTGTCTAAAATTCACTGAAGTTGGTTTTAGGGACAAGTGGTCCTTAAGTTGGTCAAGATAGAGATGAATGGAAAATTTGATCTGATTTTCACTATTTATCAGGTTTAGAGGATCATTTTTGTTGTTGTTGAGGTCAGGAAAGGAGATATTTCAGTCCCAATGGGAGCTATTAAGTCAAGTAAGTTATGTTTTGCAATGTTGACATTGTTTCTAGTCTTGTGTTGTCATTTATCATGTTATGTCATCATAGTATCCTTTTTCATAGATTTCAACTAGGGAGAGAGGCATAAGACACATGGTATTCAGGTCATGTAGGTGTTATTCATGTTAGTTGTCATCAATGTTTTTTAAGATGGTTTTCATAAATGACAAAGGGTGAGATTGTTAACCATTGTGTGTTTGTGTTATCATTGATGTCAACCCCATTGATGGAAAATGGTGTCATGATGTCATGTGATTTTCCATGTGGTGTCATTAAGATGTCAAAAATGAAGGTTGATTGGTAGTGTCCAAGTTTGGTGAGTTTTAGATTGTCCTAGTGTATGGTCTAGTGATTTTAGCCATTGTATGAGTATTATTGAGGTGATTGGGTGATGTCATGAGGTAAAACATGGATTATATGATTTGTCTAGGGTGTACATGATTTTCTATGATGTCAACAAGGTCAGTTCATGAGGTTACATGGTTCAGTCAGGTCATTACAGGCTTGTTTCTAGCCCTGGATCATGCATAATGAATTGGAAATGTAAGAAATGAGATGATAATTATTTTTAGTACATGATAGCATCATGTTGATTATATAAAATTATTTTATAGTGAGTTTTAGGTCTGCACTCAATGGTTCGGTGCTTCTATGAGGTCCTTGGGAAGAAAATAGTGAGAAACAAATAGCTAAGCACATGCAAATGAGAGTGGCTAGAGATTTTCAGAGCTATTTGTGATCCAAAACCGAGGGGTTTCAGACTTAAGGAACAGATTAACAAATGTGCCAAATGAATTGCAAAACAACTATCTCTGAAAAGAGATGTAAATTACTCAAAGATTTCGAAATACATCAATTATCTCTGCCAAGAGATGTCTATCTCTTCTTTCGGTTACATATGTATTTATAATACTTTATAAATACGAAAGGACACCTAGAAAGATGTGGAAGGTCACCAGTCTCGAGGGAGACGAGGTGTTTCATCTTCCAAGACTTACATGTGCACTAATTTTGCGAAACATACTATTTTTAGAATTTACTATTTTTAGACAGCAGTACAAAAATCACAATTTCGGCCCCTTAAACGTGGATTTCGGGGGTCAAACATTGCCGAACAAATTTCTGCACCTTCTCATCACATTCTACACATTCCAAGCTTTCCGTTGCCTTTTGAACAGAGTCAATCGGAGCTACGGTGCAAAAGTTATGGTCTCTGGAAGTTGCGCCACTAGAATTGCTGCCTGGATCATTCCTCCCTCCTTCAGAAGCAATGGTCCCCATTGCATTAAGATGCCCCATCAGCTGTGGAAATTACTTCTTTACCTGGTATGCAGTGAGCCATTCACCTTGGTGACTGAGATTTCCTTTCTTTATCACACGATAGAGTTGAATAGGTTGTCCTCTGGTGGTCTTAGTCAAATTGTCCACAATCTGATCTTCTTCAGCTGGGGAAAGACTTGCTGGATTGAGCTCAGAGATGTCCAATTGTTCTGCTGTGACTGAAGTATCCAACAAAGGTGGATGGTATGGCTTGAGGAGGTCCACATTGAAGATGGGGTGCAGACCAAGGTAGGGTGGAAGATTCAACTCGAAAGCATTTTCCCCTACTTGCTTAGTGAGAGTGTAAGGACCATACCAGAGAGGTCGAATCTTTCTGTGTGGACCTGCAAGTCGTTCCTTCTGAAGCCGCAACCAAACCTTATCACCAACCTGGAAATGATGTGGAATCATGTGTTTATCATGGCGATTCTTATATTTTTTATTCATTTTCTGTAAAATGTCATGGACTTGGTGCTGAATGTGCTGGATCTACTCAACAAACCTTGTCGCCTTTTCTGCTTCACTTTTTCCATGAAGTGTGAATTCCATGGCAGGAATTGGGATGCATACATCAATGGGAGCCATAGGTTGGAATCCCTAACAAGCTTGAAAAGGACTGTGTTTAGTGGAGCTGTGCAGGGCTCGATTGTATCCATGTTGTATGTATGGCAGGGCCTCGTCCCATGTGCGGGAGTGCTTGGAGTGGTACATATGAAGCATGTGAACAATTAGGCGATTCACCACTTCTGTTTGCCCATCAGTCTGTGGGTGAAAGGATGTGGACTTCATCAACTTTGTATCTAGCATTCCCCATAAGGTGGACCAGAAGATGCTCAGGAACCTGCTATCCCTATCAGAAACAATAGACTTGGGGAGCCCAAAGTTGATCCATACATGACTGAAATAAATTTTAACAGTATCTTCAGCAGAAATATTTTTCTTACAGGAAACCATTACAGCCATTTTAGAAAATTGATCAACTACAACAAAAATACCATCATTCCCATGTTTTGAAGTTGGCAAACCTAAGAGGAAGTCCATCGAGACAGATTCCCAAGGCTTGGTTGGTTCTGGCAATGGTGTGTACAATCCCTATTTCTTGTTAGTTGGCTTAGCAATTGCACAAGGAGTGCAGGACTTAATATACTTCACCACATCAGTCCTTAGATTAGGCCAGTAGAAATGCTTCTGAAGTACTGCCAATGTCTTGTCCCACGCCAAAGTGCCCTGCGGTCTTGCTGAAGTGTGCTTCCCAGATCATCTTCTGTTGTTCACTTGCTGGAACACAGATGTGTCCCATATGGCAGAGGAGATTATCCTGTAGATAGAAATCAGAGACATGTTTTCCTTCACAGAGGGCCTAATATGTGTCTGAAAACTCGGGATCCTTCTCATACAAACTGCACCAACTTGAAGTCTCATGTCCACAGAGATCAAGAATAGTTGTGAGGGCTGCAATTGGAGGGCGGCTTAGGCAATCTACTGCTGAATTGGCACTTCCCTTCTTATGCTTTATTATCAGGTGAAACTGTTGTAGGTATGTGGCCCATTTCTGGTGTCTCTCATTCCTCAACTTGCTTTGTGTCTGAAGGAACTCCAAAGGCCTATGGTCAGTGTGGATTACTGTCTCCTTCCCCAGAATGTAGTGTTTCCACTGCTTACATGCCTGGACAATGGCATAAAGCTCCTTATCATATATTGGGTACTTCCTGACCATGTCATTGAATGTTTCACTATGGTATGCAACAGGGTGGCCATGTTGCATGATAACAGCTCCCAAGGCATACTCAGATGTGTCTGTCATCAGCTCGAATGGATGATGTAGATCAGGAAGGGAAAGGACAGGGGCTGAGCATAACCTTTCTTTCAGCCCTTCAAATGCTTTCTGTTGTGCTTCCCCCCATTGAAATTTAGCCTTGTTCCCTCCTTTAGTCACCTGATTGAGTGCCCAGGAAATATGTGAGAAACCCAAGACAAACCGGCGATAGAAATTGGCAAGGTCCAAGAAGCTGTGAAGCTCTATAAGATTCTTTGGGATAGGCCACCTCTGAATAACCTGAATTTTCTCTGGGTCGACATGGACTCCTTCCTCATCCACGACGTAACCCAAGTACTGGACCTTTGTCATCCCAAATGTGCACTTATCCAGATTTGCATACAGTTTGTGCTTCCTGAGGGTCTGAAGTACTTCTTGAACATGTTGCAGATGCCTCTCCCAGGTCGGGCTATAAATGAGTATATTATCTAGGTAGACCACTACGAAGGAATTGGTGTAGGGCCGCAAGATGTTGTCCATCATCCGCATGAATGTTGCAGGTGCATTAGTTAGTCCGAAAGGCATGACCAACCATTCGAATAGGCCTTCACGAGACTTAAATGTAGTTTTCCAAACATCAGTGGACTCGACAGGGATCTGGTGATAGCCAGATTTGAGATCAATTTTGGTGAAAAATTTTGCACCGCGGAGCTGGTCCAGCAAATCATCAATCCTTGGGAGGGGGTAGCGATTCTTCACAGTGATTTTGTTCAAAGCCCGATATTCTATGCAAAGTCTCCATGTTCCATCCTTCTTTAGTGCCAAGATAATTGGACTTCCATAAGGTGAAGAGCTTGGCCTAATATGTCCCTTTTGAATCAATTCCTGGAGCTGCCTCTTTATCTCCTCATTTTCAAGGACTGACCTGCGGTACACAGGGCTATTGGGTAAAGGAGACCCCGGGACCAAATCAATAACATGTTTTACCTGACACTGAAATGGCACTCCTTTAGGTGTCTGGAATAGATCATCATACTCAGTTATGATTTGGTTGAGCTGCTTCTGTTGTTGTATTGAGTGCATGTTCATGGAGGCTGCAACAATTTTGTTTGTAGGTTTTGGCCTGATCATCAAGACGACAAACTATTTGGTTTTCTCCACTAACTTCTTACATTGTTTGGCACTGATGAGGGAGACAGATTTTGGGGGAATGACCTCAGGTATCCGATAACGTCGACTCCCAATGGTAATGGTGACCCTTCTAGGTCGCGACTCATAGATGCCATGTCTATCCCACATAAATGGCTGGCCTAGGAGCACATCACAAACATCTAATGGAGCAACATCACACATGACTTAATCATGGAAGGGCTTGATGGCATATGGAAGGAGGCATTGTTGTGTGACTTGGAGGTCTCTTCCTGGGTTTAACGACCCAATACTATATGGCTGGGGATGTGGCTTTACAGGGAGGTTTAGGCTTTTTACAACATCAACAGAAATTAAATTCTTCTGACTTCCACTATCAAGGATAAAATGCAGTGGCTTACCTTTTACCCAGAGCTTGGAGTTGAAGAGCCTTTCCTTCTCATCCATATTCTTGACTTTTGAGGTGGCAATGATCACATCTAGATCAGCATCTATAATTTCATCATCTTCATCCTTGACCTCAGGGTCTGTAACTGCTGGTGCAGAGAGTGTTGAAGAAGATGATTCGGCGAGTAAGGACTTGATGGCTCGACATTCTTCCTTGGAGTGGCGATTTGTTTTGTGGAGGTCGCACCACTTCCCTGTCTTCTCCTTCTGCATCTTATTTCCTTGCGACTCCTTCTGTTTCCAACCTTGACCTCGGGTCTGGCCTTCTTTATCATTCTTCCCCCTCACGGGTTGGTTCCTAGCAGTCCTCCTTTTGTGCTTTTGTTCAATCTTGACTGAAAACTTGTATGCCTCACCGAGGGTTTGAAACTGAAAGAATTCCAAGTCCTCTCGGATGCTCCATTGTAGGCCACTGCGATATTTTAGAATCCTATGTTGTTCTGTGTCTTGAATGCCCAATCTTGCAGATAAAGAATGAAATTTGTCAGTATAATCTTGAACCGACTGGTCCTTACCTTGACGAAGTTGCTGCCACTGTATGTACAGTTCATCATAGGCCCCAACAGGGTAATATTCTTCCTTTATGGCATCCACGAAATCATTCCATGTGGGTTCCTCTGTGATTCCTAGCTCATCCCTTTCGAGCCCATTCTTATACGCACCCCACCAATTTTTGACAGCAAGAGATGATTTCAATAGAGAAAATGTTATCTTTTCCTTATCAGTAAATTGATTGACAGAAAAATATGAGGTCAATTGGTCCAACCAGTTCTCTACTGCATCAGAATTGATCTTACCTTCAAAAATAGGAATGTCGAAATTTACTTGCACCTTGAATGGAGTCGGGGCACCAAAGGACTGATTTACAGATGAGGAGGCATGATTTCCTACTTGTAGTTGTTGCAGAATTTGGGTGAATTGTTGTAGCATCTGATCCTTTTGCTCCCTAAGAGCTTCATTCACCATATTTTTGAGAGGATCATCCATCCCGGTGTTGTCCGCCATTGGAGGTCACCTGCAGCGAACGGGCAAGTATTCTGAAGGATTGTGTGTGGACCACCCAAGCTTTTTGTATTCCGACCTCGTTCTGGGGATCATACATTCTCAAGACGACTTAGCTCTGATACCACTGATCCAAAACCGAGGGGTTTCAGACTTAAGGAACAGATTAACAAATGTGCCAAATGAATTGCAAAACAACTATCTCTGAAAAGAGATGTAAATTACTCAAAGATTTGGAAATACATCAATTATCTCTGCCAAGAGATGTCTATCTCTTCTTCCGGTTACATATGTATTTATAATACTTTATAAATACAAAAGGACACCTAGAAAGATGTGGAAGGTCACCAGTCTCGAGGGAGACGAGGTGTTTCATCTTCCAAGACTTACATGTGCACTAATTTTGCGAAACATACTATTTTTAGAATTTACTATTTTTAGACAGCAGTACAAAAATCACAATTTGGGCCCCTTAAACGTGGATTTCGGCGGTCAAACATTGCCAAACCAAGTTCTGCACCTTCTCATCACATTCTACACATTCCAAGCTTTCTGTTTCCTTTTGAACGGAGTCAATCGGAGCTACGATGCAAAAGTTATGGTCTCTGGAAGTTGCGCCACTAGAATTGCTGCCTGGATCAATTTGGGATATATGGTTATTTTTATAATTTATAGGATGTTTTCATGATTCGTTATGTTAAATTTCAGGTCAATTTGTAGAATAAAATTGAAGATATGCAAGTTTTGGTAAAACTGGGTAAATGACAGTGTATTTTTGTGACAAAAGTTTACTTTTAGATGTTAATTGTGTGATATATTTTTTGCATGGGACCTAGATATCTTAGGGTATTTTTTTATATGGAAATAATAATTTTTATCAAAAATAATGAAGTGGTTTTATAATCACATTTTTATGAACGATCGTTAAGAAGATAAAGTGGTTTGAAACCCTAGCTAAACCCTAGCTAGGAACAGCTTGCATAAAAGTGATTATACCTGCACAATTTTGATTTATTTTACAAATGTGATGATTTTATGATTTATAAGGCTCCTCAATATTTCCATAAAGGAAATTTTAGTGCTTGTGACAATATGTGGGCCCCACCTGAAATAGTTTGTTTATGAAGATTTAAATTTTAAGGAAAATGTATCCAAAGAAGGTAAATTATAAATTAGCATTTATGATATACCAGGATTTTTTCTTTATTTACATGAAGGTTTAAAGTTATGTTTATTGTGAAAAATTTCAAAGTGTTCCCTATTTATGAAGACTAGTTTTTGGGGCAGTTTGGAGTAGCTTTCAGTAAAAGTAGAATATCAGGATCTACAAGAGGAGTTAAGATTTGATTTAAGTTTTTTTTTTAATCTAGTTCAAAAGGATTTCCAATTTTTTATAAAACTTTATGTTTGAACAAGCTATGTAAAAATTATGAGGTCTTCTTTGAGAGTCAAGTTTGGAGGATGTTCATTATAGCAGGGTGTAGATGGCTTTATGAAGTAAAGTTGTGAATATAAGTTGTTAAATATTGGTTAAGGTTAATGAGTGATTATAAATAATTTCTAAGGATTTAATATTATTTTATCAAGTGTGGAAGTGAGTTTTTGGATTGATGGAGTGTGTTGGGTTCATACTCAGTTCTTGAGTCCTAGAAGGATAAAAAGAAGTGTGTAGAGATGGACCTTGTTGAAGGCATTACACTTACAGTTGTAACGACCTATAATATATCTGTAAATTTGATTCATATATATTTCTATTTATATATTTATTATCTCATTATCAGTTGAATTGTTTTCTCTTTCAGGTAATTTTGTGAAGAAAAAGGTAATTGCATTTTCAGGATAGGTTTGTTCTTACTGAAAGAATGAGTTGGTTTGAGCATCACATGGATGATTTTATTTTTTATCACCTAGAAAGTGAAGAGTGGTGAATTTTTCATCTATTTAATTCATTTATAGGCCTTTAAAGTTACATAAATGGTGAAAACTAGTTGATTTTACAAAACTAGTTTTTGGGCAGCTTGTTTTTGGTGAAAACAAAAGTAGTTGTGGTTTGAGAAGGTGGATGTTTCATATATTATAACTTACATAGGAGTTATCTACAAGATCTAGGATTTCCGTTGAGTGGTAAAATTTCATAGTTGATGTTTTCTTGAGGGGTCTTGAGGCCTAAAGATAGATTTAAGGTGTTGGAAACAGGTGTTTTGTGAAGGTTATGAACTAGTGGGCCCGTTAAATGAAATAGTTTGATTGGTTCAAGTAAATGTGTGACTATTTATGATGTTTAAATGTTATATTACTCATTTTTTATGAATATGGGAGCTTAAATAAGCATTTTTTTGTAATGAGTGGATTTTTCTCATTCTAGCGATAGGGTTTTGAGGATTTTTGGTGCATAGATGAAGGTTTTTTGCTTGGCCAACCTACTTGGGTCATATGTGACCATTGTAATGAATGTAGTGGAATTTTTTAAATTTTTATGGGTCTAATTATTCATGAGTGACCGACATCTCTCATGTTTGGATGAAGAGAAGGCTATAAAGCTAGTGTTTTGGAGGGAAAAGTGTGACCCAAAGGAAAAATTTTTTGGTTTTAAGGAATGTATTAAAGTTTGATAGAGTGTGTTTCAGGTTGAGGAAGATTAGATGGCATGTGTGAAATTTTTTATAGCCATGACAAGTTGAGAAAGAAGAATATTGTGCAAGATTGAAGACCTAGGGTTTGAGCAAGTATTTATAAGCTAAAATTGTGGTCTCCATCAGTTGTGGCAGCAGAAAAATAAGAGATCAAACATGTTCAGGAGGATGATTTGGTGCTTAGTCATCCTAGTGGGTTGTATCCTCCTTCTGGATTTTGTGTTTCACTAAATTATGGGTTAGTGCTCCTTGTGGTTGGTGCTCTACTAAACTATGGGTTAGTGCTCCTTGTGAAGTTTTTGCTTCATTAAATCTCTTTACTTTATGTAATATAATTAGAGTTTCAGTGGTTTTTCTTCCCCATGATTTTTTCCCACTTATATCTTGTGCGTATGTGCTTCTTCTTATGTTTTTTGGTTATTTGAATGTATTGTGCACACTAAATAAGTAATGGTTGAATGTATGAGAATGAATAAATGATAATAGTTGCTATAATTGATGGTTAATGAAATAAGATATTTATATAACAGATTCACCCCCCAATCCATTGTGCTTCCAACAATAACTATGATTTTTATGAGATATATATATATATATGTAATTAATATTATATTGGTTGTTAATGTGTATTGTATACTATGTGATGATGATAAGATGTTTGTGGTATTTAGATTGATACAGTCTATATGCATTGTTAGGATGACTAATTAGATAGATATTTGTTGATAGTTGAAATGTGTTATGATGTGGAAAGAATAACCAAGTAATGGGATGGAAAGGAATTGTATGTGAATAATAATGAATAGTATAGCATATGGTAAATATAAATGTTTGTATGTGATGTAATGTGGTAGATAAATAAAAGTAATGATGATGATGTGTTGATGAATGAATGATGATGAGGTGTGAAATAATGTTCATAATTGTGTGTGATGAGGATGAATGGGGGAGAAGATTGATTTCCCCCCAATGTGAGAATTAGGTTCATTTATAAAATCCCCCCTCAACATTTGAGAATGAACCATAGAATAAAAGTGCATCATCGAAAAAATAGGTTTATCGCATGGGAGTAGATGCTAGAAATATATATCATGAAGCACATAGCATGAAGTGTGTAGATAATGTGGGGTTCATGAAAGAAGTGATGCCCTCAATAGTCAAGTGTGAACCGTAGCACTAGAGTGTGTAATACGGTAATGAAATGGAAAAAGGATGTCATCTACCATATATAAAGAGGCATGCAAGGCATGGATGGAACATGTGAAGT
This sequence comes from Taxus chinensis, assembly GCA_019776745.2. Lineage (NCBI taxonomy): Eukaryota > Viridiplantae > Streptophyta > Pinopsida > Cupressales > Taxaceae > Taxus > Taxus chinensis. The sequence goes on along the minus strand of CM034146.1, from coordinate 511,498,498 downwards.
AGCAGTGGTATGTGAATAACTACCAAATTGGATGCCAAATGGAATGGAACAAAGAATAGAAGGTGTGGTGGGAGGAAGTGTGGAAGTGATGGGCTTGGGACGCCAATGAGGTACTACAACAACGTTAGAGGAATGAGAAGATGTGACCATAGGTAGATTAGATGGAGTATGTTGATGGATAATGACCTTAGGAGGTGGGAAAATGAATACATTAGATGGAGGTGAAGGAGATAAGTGAACAATGGTAGAAGATCTCTTATGGGGTATAGGAGAGAGAGAGCACTCATGAGAGCTAGATTGGAAAGAAATGACACCTTTGTTTTTTAACTGTTGTAATCATTCATGGAGAGCCTAGAATTCATTATCGTGGTGGCCATTGATGTGGTGTAAATTGTCGAAATGGTGGTAACACTGGCGTTGTAAGTGGTGAGGTGGATCATTTTAAGTAGAAGGTAAATGGATGAGCCATTTATCAAGTAAATATTGTAGAACATCTTGTGGTTTTGCATTATGTGAGAATTTTAATAGTTCATGAGTAGAATATGAAGAATAATTAGGTGAATTATGATGCAAGGAAGGGGAAGGAATATGCTTACGCAGAGGCGGAGATGGGGATCATGTGGGAGGGTCAATAGATGGAAGAGGGGAAGAAATAGAAGGCGTAGAATGGGTAGAAGAAGTAAAATAAATTTTTAATACATTATCTGTAATGAGGTACTTTTATAGATCAATAACTTTATAGCACAAAATAGTAAATGATTCACATGTATTATATAAAAAAATTTCCTTTAAGGGAGGAATTAATCCACAACAAAAAATAAAGTGCATTTCTCAATCAATAAGCTAAAATAATAATTGATGCATGCAAGAATTAAATGATAAAATGTAATTTACAATGGGTTCATTCTTTCCTTGATGCAAAGAAGGAAAACGTTCATATGTAACTTTAGAACCATTGTTAGAAATAAATTGTCTAAGAAAAGTATCCTCCATATTGTAATAAGTACTAATGAATCCATAAGGAAAATGAGTATACCATTGGAGAGCATGATCAACAAGGTTATGAAAAAATGCTTTGAGTAAAAAAGTGATCATTGGAATAAGAAGACATGGTTGAATAATAATGCTTGAGATGTAAATAAGGATTTCCAGTGTCATCAAAACAAGATAAGTTAGGCATAAAGAATTCCTTTGGGAAATCAGAATTGTGAATCTTTTTAGGAATAATATTTCCATGTAGATAATTATTGTCAATGGAAGCATAATAGGATTTAATTTCAAGGGTGAGTGTATGAACATGAGATTTCAAAGTTCTAAAATCATGTATGAGGGATAGAATTTCATGTGAAGGAATGGTTGGTGAAGTGAGAGGCATATTTAGGGGTTGGATCTTGCCATTTTGAGTGATCATGGGAATGTGATAAGGAAGAGTGGATGTGGGTGGGGGAGAAGGAGATGGAAGAGGAGAAGAGGAACATGGAGGCTCTATAAGAATGATAGGTGTAGAATCATGAGAAACAATAAGAGGTGTACTAGTGGTAGGATTAGAATCATCAAGACCCACAGTTTTAGAAGTGGAAGAAAGAGAAGTAGTAAATTTACATTAAGCAGTATTAAGAGAAGTACTATCATCACTAACATGTTCATGATCAGAAGCATAATTGACATCACTACCAGTCATATTTTCACAAACAAATATTTCATCAAGACAATCATCAACATGCAAAGAAGTGGTAAGAGTACTAATATCATATTAGTCATTGAAATCATTGGAAGCATTTTCAGAACTAGAAAGAGTAGGAGATATAGCTTTACATTAATCTAGACTACTAATAGAAGCGACATCATACATATTTACATTTTCAATAGTAGATGTATAATTATTGTTATCCATATTATCACAAGCAAGGACATGATCAAGCAAAGAAGTTATGTAATATTGTCATGTGTTATTAGAGGAGGAGAAGGTACAATAGCATGGGTGACTATGGAAGATGAGGGAGAACATGAAGCAAATCTTTTGTAATGGGAGACTATGTAAATTTAGGGGTGTAAAGTCCAATAGGAAGAGCATCTTGGAAAGCAAGAAGTTTTTGAATAACGGAAGAATCACATTAAGGATTGTGTAGACGTAAAATCATGCACTTGGGTTCATTTCTAGGTCCATAAACACATATTTAAATTCATATGATTCCTAAGCAAGAAAGCTAGTAATTGATCGTTGTCTTTGTCCTCTTTGATTTGTTTCTTGTCTTCTCTCTGGTCTTTTACACCCTACATCCCACTCCAGACTTCACTTGTTTATATTTTATGACTTCGGACACTAGTTCCTAGACAGGATGCCAGCACCTAGGCACCCTCATCCTTCTAGGTGCCACTGACCTCTTTCTATATTACTCGCCCCTTTTGGACCTCTTTTATATTTTATGCATTTTGTTTTCCTATGGGTCGGCCTTTTAGTTGTCAATTATGAACTTCAAACAAGGGAATCATATAAATACAAAAATATGTGACCAAAATAGAGGACCAAGCTCTAATCATCTATTATCATCACCTAAGGTTCCATCCAAAAGGCATCAAAGGAATCCATCTAACACTCATTCAAGGGATAAATGACTATATTTTATGTATACACTTCATATGAAGGGGAAGTTCATTTTGTTATACACATATCTATTTACATTAGTACATCTAGTTATTACCCACTATCACATGCACTTGCATAAGGGCTTCCTAGGGCACTATTTTATCACACACGCTCAAGAACTACATGGACACTGAGATGTAGTATAGCATTTGGTCATACATTCACTTAATCGAGTGACCTCCGGGGTCAGTCTGACTCCCCATATTGCATATTTTATTTTTGGGATTTGATGTAGTTTGAGGGTTTTGTAGGTTACAGGAAAAAATTGTGACCATAGTTTGACACACAGGAAACCAACAACAAATATCAATGACACCTTATGACACAAGAAATACTAGTTTATGAGCTTTTGTACAGTCACAGGAACTTAGAAGAGGTCTCTGGTGCCTAGGCTCCCTCGCCCCAGTCTAGGTGCCCTAGTTTAAGAAGATATGACAGTTCCATAATTTCATGCACTCAGATGTGACGTTTTCCCTTCCTGTTCATCAGTTTTCTAACCCAGATCAATTCCAAGGATAATGTGAATCAACTAAGTCTTTCTTTCCCTCTCTTACACTTAGGGTTTTCTATTTTACTTTCTTATTGCTTGTGTCATATGTATTCTAGTAGTTTCTTAGCATTTATTTATCATACGTGATTCTGCAACCATATTTGTTAAATCATTTGGTGAACCCATCGCTCAAATCCCACCTTCTTTCTAGGGTCATTTTAGGTATTTTTAGTAAATAGAGCTCCCTCCATTTACCTGTAGGGTTTCTAAATCAATGGCTGAATCTGACAACCCCTTTGCCAACTCTAAAAGTGTTCCTCTTGAAAATATTGAAACTCTGATAGTGAGAAATCCTATGATGAGAACACCAATGTTGATCAAGAACAATTAGAAAAGCTTACAAAGTTTTGTCAAGATTTTTGTGACAATCCTACGCATCTTTTGCATATTCTCCATGCTTTTATGGCTACTAAAAACTCCCAAGATGTTGTTTATGCACCCCTTATAGGTTCTTTCTCAGATGTCGTGGCCTCCACTCAACCCCTTTATATTCCTACTTCCATTCCCACTATTATCATTCCAATCATTCAACCTAATGTTTCTATTGTACAACCTAGATCTTCTTCAAACACCTGCAATTTAACTTCTTAATATCAGAATATATAAACTCAAATCTATGAACTTCAAATAGCTGCTTCTTGTGCATCTCCATCTCTCAACTCCACTTTACTCCACACTTCTTTCGCACCCACCATTTCCACTTATGCACTTCCTCAAAATTTCATCACCCCTAAGCTACCCACCTTCAATGGCTATGATGACCCTCAAGAGCATCTTAGATCTTTTTATGTGGCATGTCTCGATTATGTGGATGATCATAATTTATCAAAAAATATCTTCCCTAAAATCCTCTAAGATTATGATATGCATTATGTTTACGATCTACTTGTTCATTTAGTAACATCATTTACGCATTTATCCGATGTTTTTCTAGCTCATTTTTCAATAAATATTGATTCTAAGATATATTATGCTCAACTTGCACAAATTAAAAAAGGATATAATGAGAATCTAGTGGATTATGTTTTATGATATAAGCACAAACTAGCTAGGATGAACAATGTTCTCACTAACTAGGAACTTCAAGATCTATTTGTTCAAAGTCTTTTACCACCTCTACAAGAGAGTATTATCTTTGATACATCTCCTTCATTTGATCAATTATGGCATACTCTTAAATTACATGAATGTAAACTTATCTTTATGGGAAAACTCAAGTATCATGATCAACCTTCATCATCTTCTAACCAGTTTCAAAGAAAATCAACTTTTAATCCATCTCCTAAGCCCATTGAAGAAAAATCTATTGTTAAAGGTGTCTCTACTCATAGAAAGCTTCAATGGAAGCCTCCAAAGTGTGCATTCACAAAATTTCCTTGTCTTCCGCACATTCTATTAGCACAACTTATTGAGAGAAATATTATTATGCTTCCTCCTCCACTTAATCTGGACCCATGTCACCCTAAAGGGTGAAATTATAAAAAAAATACTAAATGTTACTATCATAAATGCATTGGGAATTCTACCGATCGATTTTTCAAACTCTGACATCTCATTCAAGATCTTATTGACAACAATGAAATTCATTTCCCTGATCCTTTGGGATCTAAGTTGGTCAATGAAAACAAAAATCTCAAAATCTTTAATGATCCTCTCCCTAAGCACGATGATCAAACTGTTGATTCTTATGCTAATCATATGTATCATGTTGTACCCACTCCTTCATTGTGGCCTCTTAATTTTGTAGTTGCTAGTGTTGATGCATCACCACCATTCATTACATTCTCTAATCATGATTTTTATGCTACATTTTCTTCTAATACATTACATATCAATGATTCTATTGGACCTCATGCTATAAATAATATAATGTTTTATCCATCAATTTATGTGGGTGTGTTCTCTATAGCACTTCTTGTCACTATCAACTATCCACTCTCTCATATTTCATATCCAGTTCCGAAATCTTATGGTTATGTCAAGCTTCCAATTACATTTGGGGCTCTCACCATGCTTTTGCTATATTTTTTTTGTGCCTTCAATCAAATTTTGTGACATCCTCTTAGGTATTCCTTGGCTCCATGTCACTCAAGCTATTATTTCCATGAATCACTTATGTCTAAAATTCATTCACAAGAAGTAATTTATCACTATCCAAGGTGTTCTGCCATGAACACTGTGACCTCAGCATCCTCAAGAGGTTTTCATTGCACTTGTTAGAGAATATAAGTCCCCTAGACCTCTCAAACCTAAGGCACATTCTGCACCCATCTCTCTAATTCATACATGACCTATTCATTCTCATCATTCTACTAGTCCATCTTCTCAGCCCTAGTCCCCTACTCATATATCCCTTTCACATAGGATTTGACCACCTCCTTCACCTCCTAGGTATACTTCATATAGGTTCTCATCACCTCCTCAATATCCTTCACATAGGTATTCATCATCTCCCAAGCTTCTGTCACATGTACTTCATCATTCTCATACACCACCAATCTCAGAGAATGATCACATGCCTTTATCTCCTCGGGTAAAGGGTGGAGGACCCTTTCCCTTCACTTTCATCAAATGGATTATTCATCATCACACACTTAGGGGGAATCATACTTAACCCCCCCTTTCTAGCATTCTCATGTGTCTCTTATTTCTACTATTATGCTCTTTTATTCATACTTTCTATTTCTAAACAATATTACACAACTTGTATCTTCACCACCCTATGATGCACTCTAGTTCCATGGTTCATACTCAATTACTAAGGGTATAAATCAAAAATTAACCTCACCTTCTTCTAAATTTCACACTTTGTGCTTCATGATCAGTCTTACAAACATCTCTTTCAAACCATTTCCCAATGATGCACTCTTGTTCTATGGTTCATTTTTTACTGTCGAGGGGTATTTTATAAATGAAACTCATCTCATACATATTCATCCACATCCACTTGGGGGTCATGTTGCTCCTATTACATTCACATTACATATCATTCCATCTCACTCATTCACATCATACTACATATCTTCGTTGCATTTACTCTTGTTTTCTTATACTTGTTACATGTACATTTTGTTTCCTATGCTAGATGGAGAATTATTATGTCATTATCTTTTCTATATACGCATGTGCATTCATTTGTTCTTTAGTGGTGAATGCAGACTTTTAACAGATCTTTACATGTAGCATTAATGATTGGCACTATATATCTTACTATTCCCATCGAGGCTCCTAGGAGAATCTACTTTATTTCACACTACATCTGTTATTGTTTCATTTTATACTACCTCTTATTATTACTAGCACACTACTTGATCCATTGATACATACATGCTTAGACATACTATTTATCTTTATAACATGCTAATGGGTGCTTCATGTGCAGCATTTACCTTGTACAACTATTTTTCACCATGGTTTTATGTTACACGTTGCTTGATATTATCTTCGCTTGAAAGCTATTATTTGTAGGTTATACCCTATGTCTTGTTTGATCATTGCTTGTATGTTTTTGGACACTTCAGCCTTAATTTTATTTAAACATTATGACTGATGTCCCATATTTGAAACCCACTTTTTACGATCTACTTTTTCTGCACTATTGTTTATTTACATTGTCTTCTATAGCATGTTTGTCACTTTTTCTACTAACACATGTTTCTAGCTACTTTGTTTGCATGTGCCTTGATTTCTATCATACACATTCCCTCCCTTTGTATGGTATTTGTATGTAACTTAATAAACCAAGCTAAGTCACTTAATGAAAATTAACACCACATAGTCTTCATAACTAAGGTAATCTATTAAAATCACCGTGATAAAGCCATGAAAGGGGAAAACTAACTAATGCATCTAATTAAACATTAAATATAAAGCCATCCCTTGTTGTTTTTTATGGGATTTTTAAAATGTAATTGCTCCTTATTTTAGCCTATTGTGATTACGAGCAATAAAAGGAAGGTTATATCCATGAAGAGGAAGGGATAACACCAATATGGATTTATTGCCATGTATGGTTCTTCACTTACTACTCTTTGCAAGTCGAGGATAGAATGGATACTAGATCAATAACCTTTTCAAATTAGAAATGCCCTTATCATGTGCATATAGTGTAAATATGTAACACTGGTGTAATATTGGAAGGAAGGTGGTAAGTTGTTTATATAGATTTCCAATCTGGGAGAAGCTATAAACCTCAAGAATGTGTGATAAAGAAAGTAGAATCATAAAGTGATAAACATGATTATAAGAGATTAATTAGTTATTAGAAACTCATGGGAGTTGGAGATTATTTAATTAGTCAACTAGGATTAATTAATAGGCCAAGATAAGCTTAAGAAGCCATTTGGATGTGATTTAGAAGGAAATTGGTAGAATTTGAAGGGTTTGAAGGGGGAATTTAACCAATAAGAAGGTTTATTGACTAAATAGGCTTAATTAACTAATAATAGTTAAAATTTTGAGTATAAGAGGATTATAACTAATGAAGTGTTGTTAATTGGCATCCAGGATGAAGGAAAGGCTAGTTAATTAACGGAGTGTATTTAATTGATCAAAATGGAGGGGAATGTTAGCTAATTAGCAGGAAATCACTAATTACAATAAAATGATGGGAAAGAGGATAATTAGTGTATTTTTAGTATTAAAACTACATAGTTATATTTAGGTGTCTACATTTTCCCCTCTTTTAAGTGGTGTACCGTTAGTGACACCATTTCAAAGATAGTAGATAATTACAGACAATTTGAATAAGTAGAAGAAAAATGAGTAGGATGGATGATGCCCCCTCAAGTGTCGATGGGGTGATAGAAGAGGTTGGTTGACGCTCGAAAATAAGAAGGAAATATCAAGATTTAAACTGAGCCAGGTAGGCCATTAGTCAAATTGATTGATTTAAAAATAATTCATGTGTCTTGACGAATGGAAGAAAGGAGGGAGGGAGGGGAATAAATATGATCCATATTGCCCCAATTGTTTTGGAAGAAAATGTTGATAGCAATAGAAGGGATTCAAAATGGGCCTGATTGGCCATTGAGAGAATTGATAAAAATTGTAAAATGATTAGGATAAATTTAGGTAAAATAGAACCAAGTGTATACATGGAGAATTGGAATATCGCAACATAATCGATGAACCATTTGGCTCAGGAGAAACTTTTTATTCGATATAAGTATACAAAAAAAGTGTAAAATGACATGAAGAACCATAATATTGATTTTTATTCATTGCTAAAGGAATGACTCAAAGTAAAATACATAAAGTAATGCAGTACGAGAAATTAAATAAGTAAACTCATAAAGAAACAAGCACAAACAAATATACTCAAATAGACAATGTTCAAGACATTTGCACAAATGTTTTAGTGATCCAACTTCATTTCCCACATGTTCAAGTTATACGACAAGGGTTAAAAATGGAACCCCAAGTAAAGATACATACAAGGTGAATAAATGGAGGGAATAGAAGTCCTATGAAAAATATATCATGCACTATGAAACTTCCCCAAGAAACAATATGTGCAAGGGAAGATAGACATAGCAACTAAACTAGCTTTGTTAATACAAGAATATCAAAATGATCTGCATGTCATGCACGATAACAGGTGAGTACCAAAGGAATATATTTTGTAGGATAATTTTCAATGTTTGAGGATGTTTTTTCCTATGAAGGTGTAGAATGTGTGAATGTTTTTTACCAATGTTTTGGATTTTTAGAATTTTTACCAATTTTTTGGATTTTTGAATGGATTTTGTGATTTGTTTGTGTTTTAAACTTTTGGGAAGAATGTAGTGAAGAGAATGATAATGGTGTATGTGGTACACCAAAAATATCATCAGGAAGCAAGGATATGCCTCGGCATGAAGAAAATGTTAGCATAAAATGACGGTTTAAATAAATAAATCATCACAATGGAATGCCAATACATGGAGGAAAATAGAGGAAAATTTTAGTAATCATGCACTTGTGAGGAAAGAAAAATGGAGAATTAGGTTGGGAGGGGATAAATAGCAAGGGGGGAGCGGTAAAATCCATTGCGACCCATTTGAGCTATTATACCCTTTTGCTCCTTTAGAGAAATTTTTTCTTTAATTTTTTAGATATATGACATGATTACACAGCCGTAAAAATCATGAAGACTGTGTTCAAGAGTATGAGAGGACTCCACCAGATGGTACTATGGTAAGAAATTTTAAAAAAAATTGATTTTTATCACATTTATTGATATTTTTAGCTAGTAAAAAATTGAATTTTAATGCTAGCACATGTTATAGTGCACGCTAGCATAGCCAAAAAAATGCACTAGTGTGAATCTCACGAGCTAGCATTAAACTAATGGTATGAGTTTTGTTAGTGTTTTTGCTAGCGCATTACATGCGCTAGTGTAAAACAAAGAGCATGAGTGTGAAAGGATGTGTGCTAGCATGAAATGTGCTAGTGTGATGAGAAATGTACTAGCGTAGAAATGATGTGCGCTAGGGTGAAAGGAAGTGTGATGGCATAGCAATGATGTGTGCTAGTGTGACAGTAATTTTGTTATCAAAAAAATGATGTGTACTAACATAGTTTCTGACCTTACAAGATAATTTAAAAGGAAATATAAGAATTTATAATTTATTAAAAGATGAGAAATGAAGAAATGATGTTAATTTTTTATGTCTCAAGTAATCTACAGGAGATACTGTGATCCTTGGAAGTACGGGAGCGCCACAGACAACTGTGGGAGTAGAGGGGATTAGTTGTAATACTCAAGGTGACTGGCTTGGCCTACATTATGGAGTCACCACATATCATTATGAATCGTACCCTGCTCAAAAAAATAGTAGTTCAATGGCGTAGTGAGAGCCATAATTTTTGTCTGTCAACTAGAGAGATAATTGTCACACTAGAGGATGTCTATTAGATCCTGCAGGTTAAGATACAAGGTATTTTGGTTGTATATGATGATGAAATTGATCATATATGAGTTAATTTATGGGATATCTTTCTCAAAGAGGAGATACTTCGAGAGGGGATGGAAATGCATTTATATAGAGGTTTCGAGAGTAGGAGAATAACATGAATTCTCATGTACTTGATAGCTCTTATCAGTGGCTACTTTCTTCCTTATAAGACTAAGATGCACTTCTATCTAGGATTGATAGGATTAGTGGCCCAACTAATGGATGGTAATATCTTTGAATGGGGCTAGAGTATACTAGAACACTTATACATAGACTTGTACTTGATTGTGTACAGACAGTTGAGGATCCTAAGTCTCGCGCCCCTACTACAGATATGGGCATGGGATCAAATTGTGATTGGATGTCCCTTAAGTACTTTGCAAGTTAGACAAACATATGAGACCTCATGCCGAGGCTAGGAGATGGTGGGTGTCAGATTCATAGGTCACTTGGAATATATCACCTTATACATGTGAGCATTTGATGACCTACAACTACATATGGTGACTTGGAGTTCATACAGACTATACCACTAACACAAAGATGCAGTAGAGTTAAGCACATAAGAATTGGATCACTAAGCACATCCACATCTTGGAGTGGTATAGAGTGGACAAGGTACAACGCTAACTTGGCATTATTCAGGGGATTCCATGTGATGAGTGATGGTATGCATAGGTAACATGAGATACTTTTGATTTTGGACCTTGTATTAGACCCAAGATATCATTGGACATTTTATGTAGTGTTATCCCACGTGGGATGCACATGCATAAGTAATTGATCCTAGGACTATCACTAATTATCCTACTTGTTACATGATAGTTTTTTTGATGTAGATTACTATTCTGCATGCAGCTATAGTAATTGGGATTGTAGCAGCAACAAGGGATATGGGATAATGCCTTAGAGACAGGGCCAAACTTGTCCAGCATGAGGCTGAGGTATAGGCACCAGGACCATAGGGATAGGCTTCCCTGGGACCACAGGTATAAAAGGTGTCATAGGGGCCTCAAGAGGTACATGTGGCACAAATAAAAGTACAAGTGCTTTCCCAACAGGTATTATAGCTTGTTATAAAGATGTCAATGAACTAGCAGGTATCAATACATGGTCTACCATAACCACCTAGAGTAAATAGCCCAAGTTTTTTAGCAAGTCATGGAGTGATGGAGATGGAGATGGAGATGGGGTGGGAGTTACACAGGTACCACCCCAGATACTAGTGTCTGGTTACAAATTTATACCAGTAACAGGTGGGATATCAATGGCCACCTTATAATTAGAATGGGACATGGCCATGATGTGAGTAGATGTAGCACTTATTACAATGCAGACCATCCAGAGGTAATCAAAGTAAAGAGCCACAGAGAAGGTTACTCTTAGGTAACATCTTCAGTAGGCCATCACTAAGCAAGATCATCTCGCTACAAAGAGGACTCAATTGGTAGCCGAAAGGATGTAATTGTAGGTGTATGTGGCATGGATTATAGGAGAGCATGATGTTCTATAGTGTGTAGCAGTGGTAGCTGGATCTGGTGACATTGTTTATGACTTTGTGGAAGCTTTGGAGACATAGGTTACTATATATGGTTATACTTGTCTATGGTTATAAAGGTCCAGAGGGAACCTCCCTATAGCTATATTTTAGGTAGCAAATCGAGGTCACATAGACCATCCAGATCTATGAGATCAGTTTAGATGCCCCCGCCTATTCATAGGACTGGTAGTCCTGGCATTAAAGAGAGTCAGACATGACTCATTTATTAGATGACACATTATGTACATATATTTATTTGTGTTTATGCCTCAAGATGAAGACACACATTTTTGACGTAGTGTATATGTATGTTTTTCTATATGCCTCGAGATGAAGGAACGCATTTTTTATTGATGTCCATGATGGCTTGTTTTTGTATATGATTTTATCGAGACACATTTGTATATGGACATTGATGTATATCACATTTTTATTTATGAGATATTTTGTTAGCCCATGTATTTTATTATGGTTTATGATGGGGGATAAAAATAATCCCTATATCCCCATTGATGATATGATGTGATGTGATGTTAGCTTAGCGTACATGTTGATTTTACTTTATGATGATGTAACTTAGAATTTATTGATGATATGTGATGATGTTATAGATAAATTTGATTATATGGATGTGAATGATGAAATGATAAGACACAAGGTACAACCAAATAACAAGTACAAGGAACAATTAAGAAATATAATATATACACATGCTAAACAACACAACAATATAAAGAAATAATTAATCTAATCAAGTAAAGAATAGACTAATCTAAAAAACATGCAAGACAACACACTATATGTAAAAACAAGCAAATAAAATTATGTGCAAACAAACAAACAGGAAAGAAAACCTCTACTTTGTTGGGAACATTTTTGAAGCATTTTGTACTATTGCTTATTTTCACGAGACAATGTTATATTGTTTTGGTTTGTTTTGGTAAGACCTATTTGAATGTTTTAGTGTTTTTGGAAAGTTTTCCAGAGCTATATACAAGAAAATGAAGATGTAAATATGCCCCTAGCGATATATGGGAATGTACAAGGGAAAAATCCTCATAGATATACAAAATTAGGATCATTTAGATCAAGGTCACAAAGGACAAGTTCAAAAGGATCTCAGAAACACACAAAGGACTAGCTTAGGGAAAATCGATCATGCACCCACGTGTGAGATGAAACACTCATCTGGAACTGGAAAACCATTTTTCACCAAAGGACTTGCCCAAAGTGCCACAATTGAATGGTTTTCACATTTGGAAAATTTAATTTCTCTCGACTATTTTTTTAATTATTTTATGTTTTACTTCTTTTATTTTTTGATAGGTATCCATGTTTAGGCATAGAAACACATGAGATGCATGGCATTCATGGTTTCTCAAATTTCATCACCATCTTGATATGTAAGCTTATAAGCACCTAAACCAAATTTAGCCACCACAATGTATGCCCCTAACCAACTAGGTTCAAACTTGCCTTTATTTTCACGCTCTTTTGTAGTGTTAAATGGATTATCTTTAAGAACAATGTCTCCTACCTCAAATTCATGAGGCATGATGTGTTTTTGTAGCTCCTTTGCACTCGGTTTTGATACACTATGAGTTAATCCAGTGCATGGATGCACCTTTCATCAAGTAGTTCCCACTCTGCTAGCCTAGCCACTCTATAGTCATCCTCTTTATCCAAATAATATCTCAAGGATATCCGTAGATAAGGAAGCTTGATCTCAAGGGGTAAAATGGCTTTAGTTCCAAATACAAGGGTATATGGAGTTGCACCTGTAGGTGTGTAGATAGAAATTTTGTAAGCCTAGAGGGAAGGATTGATTTGAAGATGTCAATTATGTCTATTTTTACTAATCATTTTCTCCATGATACAAACAAGAGTCTTATTGGAGGCTTATTCATGTCCATTACCTTGAAGGTAATAGACCATTTCTGGAAAATTTGAAAACATTGGCACAGTGTCTTCATTTTTTTGTTCTTAAAATACTTACCATTGTCAGATATAATGACGAAAGGGATTTTGTAATGGTAGATGATGTTGTTCATGATAAATTTGTTAATATCCACACCAATAACATAAGTAAGAGGAATAACCTCTACCCATTTTGTAAAGTACTCGGTGGGAGTGATAATGTGATTATGGCCATTAGAGGAAGTTGGTGTGATATTCCCTATGAGATCGAGTCCCCATTTTGAGAACGGCCATGGTGTCATGATAGGATGCAAATATTGTGATGGAGCATGTATTAGGTTGTCATGTTCTTGACATAGAAATAATTTCTTCATAGATTAACAATAATTTATTTCCATAGTAGGCCAATAATAGCCTACTCTCAAGAGTTTCTTAGCAAGAACCATTCTACTAGCATGAGCCCCACAGATGCCTTTGTGTACCTCTTTGATTACTAGAACAGACTCTTTTAAATTTAGATAGTGTAACATATTCCCATCGTAGCCTCGATGATAGAGAGTAACCCCAAGTAGGGTATAATGGTATTTTTCATTGGATGAGGTTTCTTTTTTTAGAATGGGTGATGTTGGGAGGGAAGGTACCATCGGGTAAGTAATTAAATATATCAAGGTACCATGGGGCAAGGGACCAACAACTTCACATACAAAATAGGATTATGGTTTGTCATATGTAGGTACCATCAAATGATCAACAAGGAATTCAAATTCCTTAGTGTTTGGAGATAGTGATACCAATGATCCAATGGTAGCCATGGCATTCGTCAAATGATTTTGTGCTCTTGGTACCTGTTCAAAGGTGATTTGTACAAATCATTCCTTTAAAGTGTCTATCATTCTCTTGTATGGGATGAGCTTCTCATCCTTGACCTTATACTCATCGTTCACATGTTTAACGATCAATTAGGAGTCGCCTATAACATTGATTTGTCTGATATTCCATTGTATAGTGACTTTCAATCCTATAATAAGGGCGTCATACTCAGCTATATTTTTAGTACATGGAAAACCAAGTTTGAAAGTTTGAGGAATTAGATCACCTGTAGGGGTGATAAGAACAACACCTTTTCCTAATCCATTAAAGGTAAATTACCCATCAAAGTATATCTACCATGTGGTAGATTCCTTAATAAATAGAATAGAAGCATCTGGAAGATCTAGAATCAATGGTTCGGTTCTAAACAAAGGGCTTTAATCTAGTCAATCTCCGAGCACTTGTCTTTTAACTAATTTCTAGCTAATATACTTAATATTCAATTCACTAAGTAAGATGATCCAGTTGGCCATCCTCCCTATAAGCACAGATTTAGATAATAGGTACTTGAGTGGGTCAACTATGGATATAAGCTTAGTTTTTTTCTTCAGAAGATAGTGACGTAGTTTTTGAAAGGTAAAAACAATGGCCAAGGAAACTTTTTCAGTTTGCCGATAATTGAGCTCATAGGAGATCAATGTTTGACTAAGATAACAGATGGATTTCTCTTTTTGATTCAAATCATATTGATCTAAGAGAGCACTGATAGAAAATTGAGTAGTTGATATATATAGAAGAAGGGGTTCCCTTGGGTAGGTAATACTAGAATAGACGGGTTAGCAAAATACTCCTTGAGTTAAGGCGAATGCTTGTTGGCATTCAGGACCCTAGTGAAAATCAACATCTTTCTTGAGAAGATGGGTGAATGAATGGAATTTATCTGCAAGTTAGGAGATAAATCTACAAATGGCTTGGATTTTACCCTATAAGTTGCGCAGTTGTTTGAGGTTCTTGGGAGGAGGTATTTATGTAATAGTCATGACCTTTTCTGGGAGTTGGAGATAAGTATGATTAGAAGAGATTAATTAGTGATTATCAACTCATGGGAGTTGTAAATGATTTAATTAATCAACTAGGATTAATTAATAGGCCACAATAAGCTTAAGAAGCCATTTGGAGGTGATTTACAAGAAATTGGTAGAATTTTATGGGTTTGAAGGGGAAATTTAACCAACAAGAAGACTTTTTTAATAGATAATGTTTGGAAAAGGCTCCAAGGGCCATTTACATAGCAGATATTACATTGAATCTCACAAAAATAAAAAATAAAATATCTATTAAAAAACGCCACAAAGCACTCGAGTCAAAAAGAATTTCACTCAACCAAATAAAAATAAGAACCCATCAACCAAAGATATAAAAAAGCAAAACAGAGAAGGCCACGATAAAACCGGCCTAGAAAGATGATCAACAAAAATTCTACAAGAAAACCCCTATACACATTTTTCCCTAGTCCTAAAACTTGGGCCAACAAAGTCCATCTAGATGTCTTCCTAGTCAAAGCTACTTATGGCGAGCTACCTCTTCTTTCCTTTGTCGACTGCAACCATCTCCCAAAGAACATCAACCATGTTTTCCAAAATAGCAATCTATGCATTAGACCTCTTAACCCCCCTAAGCATATTCCTATTTTGATCTTTGACTTGACGAACAATATGCTCCAAAGCTTCAATTTTGTTAGCAAGAAAATTAAACACAATATTTCCCTCCAACAGAATATCACTAGGGTTATCCTCCACATTTTTCCTTACAATATTTTGTAGAACAGTTGTAGCATCCAATTTCTTCTTGGCTCTCTCTTTCATTTTATTGAGTCAAATCCTATCAGCCAAAGAAATGTGATCCTCCCAATCTTCACCAATCCTAATGTTAATCCCCTTGTTTGCGGAATCATCTTACCCATTTTAACTAACAGAAGGATTATCCCCTGATGAATGGGAACCTCTTTTTTCTTGTATTTAAAAAGCTTAACAAACAATTGAAGGGAATTAAACAAGTAAAATGGGATACTCAACTTCCTTCCTCTTTGAAAATGGTTTAGAAGCATGACATGTTGAGAATGCAGTTTCTGATACTTACCATCCAAATTTATATATTTCATAATGTAGAAACAAACTTCAGACCATCTCCCCATAAGAGATTTATGGGTTATATCATCCTCCATAAAACATATTTTCTCCTCATCTTCAATAAAAATGTAAACTTCATCCTAAAGCCAATTCCTATCCTTAAACACTTTGCTTCCACCAAAATCCATATTAGTAACCCTTCCAATTAGTTCTTTCGACACCAAAAAACTAACACCCCACATTATGACAACCCCAATATTCCACACCATTGCAAATTCCATCGAGATATTTTCATCAAACCCTCGCAGCTATTGTAGAAACTGAGTAATTCCCCCTAAAATTTTCCCAAATGATTGTATCTCTCTCCAGACCCATGCAAGATGATGGCTCAACCCTAACCCTACTACCACCCATCTTAAGGAAACAAAATTGAAAATAGAACTAGTTTATTGATTAAATAGGCTTAATCAACTAATAATATTTAAGTATTTTAGTAGAAGAGGATTATAACTAAGTGTCGTTAATTGACATCCAGGATAAAGGAAAGGCTAGTTAATTAACGGAGTGTCATTAATTGACCAAAATTGAGGGGAATGTTAACTAATTAGTGGGAAATAGCTCATTAAAACAAAATGACAAGAAAGAGGATAATTAGTGCAATTTTAGTATTAAAACTACATAGTCAAATTTAGGTGTCTGTAGTATTAGTTTCATATTAACATCAGGTCCTCTCTTTGGCCTGCATTCTCCTAGCGACTTCACATGCAGCCCAAATGAGGGGGGAATACATTCGGTGAACCAGTCACCCCACATAGTAACTCAGAGCTATAACATATTATAGTACAATACATAATTGACACAAAGTACAGGTATAGAAATAGCCCAAAATCTAACTCGGGTCCTCAGTTCAATATAGACACTAGTGGAACAAGCCGGTGGGATCTACTATCAAGATCAACTTTGATGGGGCTTCCAAAGGAAATCCTAGTCAAGCAGGGGGAGGGGGTATCTTAAGAAATAAAGAGGGTGATTGGTTGTTTGCCTATGTCAGCCCTTTAGGAAAACAAAACAAAAACATGGCGGAAGCCAAAGCCCTCCTATGGGGAATTTTAATAGCCAAGGAAAAAGGTATTAAGGATATACAGATTGAAGGTGATTCCCTAATCATCATAAGTGCTCTCAATAATAGGTGTAAGATTAATTGGGCTTTAAGAAACATCATCCAAGACATCAAGGAAATGCTTAAGGATTTTGATAAAGTTTCTATTAATCATACGTGGAGACATGGTAATGTTTGTGTGGACAAGATGGCAAATATAGGCGTCTAGAGCCATGAGTACAAGATATGGGGCAAAGAAGATAAGCTTCCCTCTAATATTAATGATGAAATAATTAAGGAAAAGGGGCGCTAAGTTTCATAATGTTGGCACGAGAGGTCGTAAGTATTTCAAGTACCCTGGGAACTTTCACAATAATCATCTTCTCCACTCACTTTTTGAAAGGGTGAATTTGCTGCTGGTTGTGGGGAGCTTCCGGTTGAAAGGGAAGTTTGGTAAAGCTAAGATGGAAGGTGAAAGAATCAGGTTGGAGCCTACTAGTCAGAACTTTGAAGAGGACAATCAGAGTCCATGGAATAAGCTTAAGGTTGAGGGATTCAGCAATTTCATTACCAAATACATGGTCATGACTCAATCTTGTCAAAAGATTTCAGCATTGCTTGGAAGGAGGGGGTTTTTAATATTCATGGCATGGATGTTGAGGTCTCAGAGACCAACGTTGCTAGGATTACTAAAATGAAAATTGAAGGGTTGAAGCTCTATAAGGATAGAAAATGTAGGGATTTGGAGATTGACAGGTTTTTTGTTGGCAAAGAGAGGTGTCGGTTCTTTATGGATGGTATTGCTCGCTCTTGCATCCCTGGTGTGTGGAAGGACGTCTGCCTCCAACTCATGAAATACATCACATTGGAGGGCAAGTATAGAAAGATCTATACCCACCATATGACCCTACTCAACATGTTCCGACACAAGGTGATGATCAGTATTCCTTTCTACCTCTCTCACGAATTCCTTGATTGCCTTTCAGCAAGACAAGGCTGAGCTTCCTTTGCACGAAGGTTTGATTCTCCTGCTGGTCAAGAATGGTACTTCGACCTTGGTCCCTCCTTTGAGGACAGTGATGGACGAGCATGTTGAGGAGGACGATGTCACTCTCATTATTTGCCTAACTAAAATGAAGGTGGGCAAGGGTATCCATGTGGAAAAGGATTAGGAAAAATTCAATAGAGATGGTGACCTTGTGGAGGCTAGCGCTTCCAGGAAAACAGATTGTGTGGGTGATCCCAATGTCTTTGATGAATGGAGTAGAAAAATGTTGTACCTGGAGGGTGTCCTGAAGGCCATAGAGGCTTCCAGTGCTGGCCAAAGAGATTCTATGGTGGACATTATCAATATTTCCAAGAAAATGGTCACCGATCAATTTCAGACTAAACATAGAGTAAACGAGCTAGAAAATCAAGTGAAGGTTTTGCTGGACAGGGTGGAAATGATGGAAACGGGAAACAAAAGAAGGAAATTCAACCTCTGGATCAGTAGCTCTGAGGAGGAGATGGATAATGGTGGTCATGGCAGGTCCTGATCCCCTGGTTGTTGTGTTTGGTTGGTGCTCCTTGGTCGTGTGTTGCAAGTTGTTGGAGCCCTCTCTAAACTGTGGGCAGAAGTTTGGTGAACTTTTGGTTCTTAGTTGTTTTTTTTCCATTTTTAAGGGTTTCCTCTCTTGGGTCCAATTTGCATTGTAAGAGTTAAGATTTTTTAACTCATTTTCTGGGACTCTTTTGGTTTGGTTACTCCTGTTGGTTATTTCTTTTTGCTCCTCTCTCTTGTATGGCCCCTGGGAGCTAATCCCTATTTTTTGCCTTATCTAATAAAAAATATAGACACTAGTGCCCAGATACAGACATTAGCGCATGGGAACTTCTGACCTTTCATGGGTTCCTATGACCAAGGCTAATTAGAGTTACTTTCTCATATTAGCATAACTTATGGAAGTTCACAGATAAGTTTTCACAGTACAGGCACAATCCTCTAGTAATCAGAATGCATTCTATCTCCTTTTTCTACTTCAAACAAACACAGAACTAAACGTGGATCACACCATTTGTAGTGGTGTATAAATTCGGGAAGTAATCATGGATGGAGAGTAACACTAGACCTATATCCCCAACACTCTTCTGTCGTGGCATGAAATTTCCCAAAAAACTCGTTCTTGGCATGACATATCTCAAAAAAATCACTCTTGGCATGAGATCACCTTAAAAATTCACTCTTCTACAGCAGTTCTAGACATTTTATATCCATTTTCACTCTTCATGGATCAAGTGCACACTTTATTTTTTCTACTTTTTCACATTTACATACTTTTACATGTTTTTTATAGATTTTTCATAAGACATGACTTTGACTACTCTTTCATTATTATTTTGCAAGTTCTTCCTTAATACGCAACAAGAAACATCCTTACATCAAGCTATAACAACAATAGGTACAACACATACGCTTCACCCCTAGGGTCACTTCCTATTTCTCAGCTTCCACAAAAATTCATTTTTATCACTTCACGATTTCACATGTCTTTGTGGCATGCTATAACCATTACACTCTAAATGGTTATCAAGTACACATCTCTTATCTACTTTATGATATCAAGTATTCACTCAATAACATAAAGTGGAGGAAAATATAGACACAAAATCACGTACTTGGGTACATTTCTAGGTCCATAAACACATACTTGCATTCATATGATTCCTACGTGAGAAAAATAGTAATTGATTGTTGTCTTTGGCCTCTTTGATTGTTTGTCGGTTATAGGTGAACTCAATGATCATAGTGTGACACACAGGTAACCAACAATGACTATTAGTGACCACCTTGTTTTGTTTCTTGACTTTTCTCTGTCCTTTTACACCCTACAACCCAGTCAGGACTTCACTTGTTTATCTTTTATGACTTCGGAGACTAGTGCCCTCGTCCCTTTGGATGCCCTTGACCTCTTTTTATCTTACTCACCCCTTTTCGGCCCCTTTTATCTTTTGGGCATCTTATTTTCTTATGGGTCATCCTTTGATCTGTCAATTATGAAATTCAAACAAGGGAATCATATAAATACAAAGATATGCAACCAAAGTAAAGGACCAAGCTCTAAGTATTTATTATCATCACCTAAGGTTGCATCTAAAAGGAATCTAAGAGCATCAAAGGCATTCATTTAGCACTCATTTAAGGGAAAATGGACTGCATTTTCTTCATATCCTTCATAGAAAGGGGAAGTTCATTTTCCCATCTAAACATCTATTTACATTGGTACATCTAGTTATCACCTGCTATCACATGCACTTGCACAAGGGCTTTCTAGGGCATGATTATATCACACACGCACAAGAACTATATGGATTCTAAGATGTAGTGCAGCGTTCAGTCGTAAGTTAACTCAGTTGGGTAACCGTCAGGGTCAGTCCAACTCCCCATATTGCATATTTTATTTTTGGGATTTGATGTAATTTGATGGTTTTGGAGGTCATCATTTGTTTTTCGGTTATAGGTGAACTCAATGATCATAGTGTGACACACAGGTAACCAACAATGACTATTAGTGACCACCTTGCGACACAAGAAAAACTAATTTCTGAGCTCCTGTGCAGTCACAAGTGCCCAACAAAGGTCTTTAGCACCTAAGCGCCCTCGTCCTATTCCAAGAACCTGATTCCAAGTAGATCTAATAGTTCCACAATTTACTATGCTCGGTTGTAATAATTTTCCCTTCATGTTCATCACTTTTCCAATCTGGATCAGTTCTAAGGATAACACGAATTGGCTAAGTCTTTCTTTCCCTCTATTGCACTTATGTTTTTCTATTTTACTTGTTTATTTCTTGTTTCATCTATATTCCAACAATTGTTTAACATTTATTTATCATACACGACACTATAATTAGGGTTTTACAAATACTATATTTATTAAATTAGATTACCATAAAGGTCATGAAATTCATATTCTATAGAATCATCATCAAAATTAGGTTGCATGCATGTATCTGGCATATCATACTTAGGAGATGAGGAGCTCTTCTTGGCCATGAGGGTTTTTGGGATCCTAGGGAAAGAATTTTGAAGAAGAGCGAGTTCACCAAATGATTTAATAAAAATCTAATTAAATCTAATTGTAGAGTTATTGATATGACAAAATACAATAAAGATATAGATGTTAACCACTTGAGAAATGAAACATTGTAAGTAAATAAGAGAAATAAAGTAATTAGTTGATTTGTGTGTAATCTGGAAATGTTCTAGGGTGTGTTAAGCGTTGGATGGGATGCAACCAGTGTTGTAATTATTCCCAATAAAATTTAGAGCTTGAGAATAATGTTGGTCAGGGGTACATATGTGTTGATGATTGTTCCTAGGTGTTAGTGACTGTGCAAAAGCTCATAATCAACTTTTTCTTGTATCTCTAGGGTTTTGTTGCTAATTCATGTCAATCACCTTCTATTTACTCTTTAATTTTTGAGAGTACCTATAACCTACAAAACAAACCCTATTTTCCTACTCAAACTCACAAACACATCAAATTGGAATGAAATATGCAAAATTTGAAGTCAGATTGACCTCAGTGGTCACCTGATGAGTGAACTTATGACCGAGCATTGCACTATATCCAATACTCCATGTAGTTCTTTGTGTTTGTGTGTGAAATATTATCCTTATATTTCCCTTACGCCAATGACGCCAAGATAACAGGTCGTAGCTACATAAGATGTAAATGTGTGATATGGAATTTAGCACTTCCCCTTCTTACGTAGTGTATGCATCCCAAAAATTTAGTCCTTTGATGGTAGTGATAGTATGTATATGTGATTGCCCCTTAGAATTGACAGTCAGAATAATAAAGTGTATGTTGTGTATATATGGATCTCTTGTTTGAATTTTGACACTAGTAACACAAAAGGGCGACTATGAGCTCGAGATAGGGATAAGAAAACTAAAAATTCCGACCACAAATGTCAAAATAATTAAAAATAATAAAGAGGAGAAAAGCACCTAGAATGTACAGGAGCACTTGGGTGCTAGTGTCTAGAGTGGGCATTGGTGTCCTGGGAAAAATGATGACAGATGTGAAAATAGAGATAGATAGGGATCCCTATGAACCAACCAAAACCAGCTGCAGAAATGAAAAACAATAGAAACAATCAAAGCAAGTGGATAGACAAGGGATTGTGTCACCAGTGAATAATTTTCTTGATTAAGATCCATGCATATAATAACATACTAATTAAGATAAAATATAAATATATAATCTTAATCTGATGTTATTGTAGAAATAAAATAAATATGCAATGAAGTACAAAAATTAACCAAAGCAAACTAAGCAATAAATTGTGAAACCCTAGTTACAAAGAGGAGAAGAAGGTACTTAGTTAATTCCCAATAAATTCTTAACTTTACCGAAGTGTTGACCAAATGAATGAAGTGGTAGGATCATTGCATAAAGACCCATAAAAATGCATATTTGGATGGATAGGCTAGACTGGGGAACCTGGAGATTGGTAGGGGCACCCGCGGGTTCCCTAAGCCTATTTCTAGGTGTTTGGGTCTGCGGAAAACCTCATAAAACCTCCTCTGAGGTGTCATAATTTGGTCACCTTTTCTCACTTTGAGGTCACACCAAGATCACTGAGTTCACTGGAAACTTATAATAAACTATGAACCTACAAAACCCTCAAATAGACATCAAATACTTAAGAAGAAAGATGTAAAATGAGGGTTTGGACTATCCTCAGCTGTCACAATAGTGAAAGTACAATTGAGCACTGCACTACATCTCAAACCTAATATAGTTCTTTGTGTGTGTGTACATAATTGTGCCCTAGGTGGCTCTCGTGTTAGATGTACTTGACAGCAAGCAAGTAGCTAAATGTAAAAAAATGTAATATATGTGTGCATGGAATAGAATGAACTTCCCTCCTATGAAGTGTATGTAGAATAACTAGCTCTTGTGTCCCTTGCTATGGTGCTAGATGAATGCAATGTAGCTCTTAGATGCCTTGATGGATGCAACCTTAAGTGGTGATAGCTAATTATTAATGTTTAGTCCCTTATTATGATCACATAACTTTATATTTATATGATTCCCTTGCTTGAATTTTGTAATTAACCCTAAAAAGGTAAACTACCAAAAATATAAGATGTTCAAACAACTAGAAAGGACCCAAAAAGTGTGAGTAAAGTACAAAGGGGTCAAGGACACCCAGAGGGGATGAGGGCACCTAGTGCTGGTGTTCTAGTTGGGCGGTGGTGTCCAGGATAATAAAAGCCAGAGTATAAAAAGATGGACTAAGAAAATAAGGGTGTAAGACTAAAAAGAACAACATAAGACAAAGAAAGGTGGCCAAGGACATGGGTTAATCAACACTTCTCTTACTTAGGAATCATATGAATATTAGTAAGCAATCAGGACTAGATAATTACCCAAAGTGCGTGATTTTGTGTCTACATTTGCCCCCACTTTATGTTGGTGAGCAGAAATCTTGGTAACATAAAGTAGATAGATATGCATACTTGATAACCATGTAGATCGATGATGCAAATGTGCCTAGGGAATAGGTAAAGCATGGAGTGATAAAAAGCGTGAAGTGTGGATGCTAAGGAGAAGAAAGTGCAAAAAAAGTGATAATAAAAATGAACCTAGGGTGGAAACACATGTGTAGATATCACGATGTACTTGTTGATGTTGATGATGATGTTTTTGTGAATGATGTGGATGATATTGAATATTTCTTCCCATATAGACATGGGCCTGTAAAAGAGAAGAATGAACAAGTAGTCAAATACACATGTATATGTGTAAAAAACTATGTAAAGAAATACATAAAAAATGTTGAAAATGTGAAAAAGGAACATGTGCACCTAATCTGTGATGAGAAAAGAGTATAGAAAGGATCCTATAAATGTCGATGAAGGGAAAGTTTCTTGGGCGATCTCATGCCACGATAGAAGAATTATAGGGAGGAAATTTTAGTGTCATCCTCCAACCTTTAACTACTTCCCAAATTTGTAGAGAGCTCTGAAATGTTGGTTTTTTTGGTGATCCTACATCACAAAAAAATTAGTGTAGAGAGGAAAGTATGGTATCATCCTATAACCGTTAACTGCTCCCTGGAATATGGAACACCACTGTAGATGGTTTTTACTTGTACTCAGTGTAAATGTATCAGTGCTAAAGGACTCTCTTCCCTGTCAAAAGCCTCTATGACATGCCAAAAAATTATGTGATTACCCCCTGATTATTGGCATCTAGGAAGGACATCCTTGTGTTAAATACCCAAGTCTGATTCTGAGCCCTGTTTGAAACTAAAAATTGTGTTGTATTGTTTCTGTGTTGTGTTATGTATGATGTTGTATGGAGTGACTGATTCACCCATATGATGCCCCCCTCATTTGGGGTACAATTGACATCACTGAAGGAGTATGTGGCCCAAAAGAGGACTGACCATTGTGCTGAAACTGTTCCCTACAGGGGGAAAGGGAATGTGCTTAGTAAAAACCAAGGCACACACAAACAAAGTGGCTAAAAGATAAGTGTTATTATAAGAAATCATACATATATAAGATGAAATGTAAGCTAAAAAGACAATGTGTAAGCTAACATGTAAGTAAACACACAAGAATACAATGTAGACGTGCAAGAAGACAATATAGATTGTGAAAAGTAGGTTGCAAACATGGGACATCGCTCAGGATGTCACACGACAATCAAGGCCATAAGTGGCTCGTAAGAAGATAAGTGTGCACACAAGACAAAGGGAAAATCCTGCAAACAATATCATATAAAGAGTAAACAATGACAAGTAATGTAACAAATAACCATGGAAACAGATAGTATTGCATAACAAATGTTGCACATGAAGCACCCGTTAGCATGTTAGGAAGATAAAAAGTATGTCAAAACATGTATACTATAATAAAATAATGTGCTATGAAACAAAATGAAATAATAACACCTGTAGTGTATGAAAGTGGATTCCCCCAAGAGCCTTTATAGGACTAGGAATAGGTATTGCACCAAACATCCATGTTGCATGTAATAGATCTATATAATCTGCGACCACAACTAGAAAGAAAGAGAGTGCACATGTGTGTAAGATAAAGATAATGACATACAAACTATCTATCTAGCATGTGTAAGAATATGTGTATGTAGCAAGTAAATGTAAGCAAGAGTAAATGTAACCAAGATATGAAGTATGTTGTGGATGAGGTGGAATGGAATGTAGTGTGAATGATAGGAGCAATGTGCCCCTCGAGTGAATGTGTATGCATACAATGAGGTTCATTTATTTATAGCCCCTCAGCATTCAAGAATGAATCGTAAACAAGAGTGTGTCATCAAGAAAAAGGTTTGAATTTTGTGTACTATAAAGATTTGATAGTCAAAGCACAAAGTGTAGAGTGTAAGCGTGTGAGTGATTGATTGAGTGAGTGATCAAATGCGTGAGTGTGATGAGGTCTATTTGATATGTATACCCTCAGCAGTCAAGTATGGATTGTGGAACTAGAGTGCGTCATAGGGTAATGACCGTAGCATGTATAAGTAGATGTAAGAGAGATTTAGCGTGAATGTGTAGAGTGACTAAGATGCAAAGTGTGTAGAAGATGCTGCGAGAGAAGATGTCCTAAGTGTATGATGTGCATGATGTGTGAGATGTGTAATGTGTAATGTGACTAAGAAACACTAGAGATATGTGTGATGAATGTGTCTAGTGTAAAATGTGTGATATGTTCAATTGTGTGAGAATGTGTGGTGTGTACAATGTGTAGTGTGTGAGGTTCATGTGTATATTATGCCCTCAAAAGTCAAGTGTGAACCATAGCACAATAACACATCATCAAGAAATGATGATACCGGTGTATATTATGTGCAAATATCTAGGTGTGATGTGATGAGAGTACAAGATGTGTATTAATGTTAGAGGGGGGGGAGATAATAAGCATTATTCCCCCCGAGTGGGTGATGGTGACTACACTATCTAATAAAAGTGAAAGATCAAGGCCCTCCACTTGAAGCTAGCAGAGATAAAAGTGTGTGATCATGCTCGAAGATAGGTAATGTATGAGACAGACGTTGTGCAAGTGAATGAATCCTATATGCATGCAACCGATGAACATATGGTGGGAATATTTGTGCAACAAAATGTACAAGTGATGGAAACCTATGTGAAGTGAAGCACTAAGGTGATGGATGCCCATGTGGAGGAGAGTGTGGAGGTGACATACACCTATGTGGAGTAAAATGAGGTGGTGAAGTATGCCTAGATATAGGATTTTTCCTCCTGATGGACATAAACTGATGAAGTGGACCAGCAAAGTGATGATACCATGTTGGTCGTGAATGAACAGGTGAGTTGGGATCATATTGTGCTCTAGGATTGATAGTTCATGGGGAAATAGATGGATTGGGTGATGTAATGACAACCTTAAGAGGATATTTTGACCATGGAGTGGATGGAAGCACACCATTATGACTTGATTTTTGTGAACTAACATTAGATGCAAATGATTCATGGAGACGATAAACTTAGACTTATGAATCCAATTGAGGCCTAAGAGCATATCACACCCTGCAATTGTTTGTCCCACAAGGAAGGGTACTAGCATAGTAAGAGGACTGGCTGTAAAGTGAAGCTTGACAACACGATACGAATTGTTCATCGGATATGAAATTTTTGAAAGCAGGTAACCAATAGTAACAAGAAGTGGAATAGAACACACATTGATGGGCCATAACGGATCAACCTTGGTGTTATTGATAGGGATAGATCCGATAAATTCACTGATGTGTAAGTGATTAGAAGACAATGTCACATGATAATCATGGTCAGAGAAATAAATGATTAGAGGAGACATCTTTGTATTAGCAACTAAAAAATCAAGAGCCCCCGATGCAGGAGGAGGCAGTTCGTGATATGTATGATTAGATGAGGATTCAATCGGTTTCTTGTCGTGTTTTAGAATTGGATTGTTAAATATCTTAAGCTTATGGTTGTCATTGACAGGTGTAAATTTTGTAAGCTCTAGATGCTCAATTTTATTATTGTCAATCAAATCTTGAATGAGATTTTGAAGTTTGAAACAACAATCTATATAATGTCTTACGCATTGATGATAGTCGTAATGGAAGTTTTCATCATAATTACAACCTTTTGGACGAGATGGATCTAATTGGAGAGGAGGAAGTGTTATGAGATTACTTTCACCAAGCTATGGAAGCAAAATATGTGAAATGACAGTCAACTTCGTGTATGTATGCCAAGGCGGTTGTGATAGAAGCTCTTTGGTGGTGGATACCGCATTGACAATGAATTTAGCTTCGGCGGGTTTCGTGGTTGGTTTAAAGGGTGTTTTACTTTGAAAGCATGTAGAAGATGAGGCTTGCTCCTGATATTTCAGCTTGCATATAGATAAGAGTTCAGTTTTGTGTAGCTTGAGAGTGTGACACAAGTGATCAAATGAGGGAGATGTCTCAGATAGATCACTCTCCTAAAGAGGTGGCAATAAACTTTGAATGAATAAGTCTTGAAGCTCAGAATCGGCAAGCACATTAGACATATTAGCTAGGTTATTTTTTATATCGTAAAACATAGTTTGCGAGATGTTCATTAGCCCCTTATTTAAGTTGTGCATGTTGCGCATATGAGATCGTAGAGCTAATATTGATAGAAAAGTGAGTAAGAAAAGCATTGGCTAGATGTGTAAAAGACCTTACCGAGTGGATAGGTAGGTCATAAAACTAAATCATTGCATACTCTTGGAGACTACAAGGAAAGATCTTTATTATAATAGTGTGATCATCTGCATAGTCAAAACATGCCACGTGAAAGGCTCGGAGATGCTCTTACGGGTCATCATGGTCTTTATAGATTAGCAACTTAGGGGAGTTGAAGTTTGGTGGTAGCAGATACGTGGAAATAGTGGGTGTGAAAGGAGTATGAAGGAGTGAAGTAGAGTCAAGAGATAGAGATACACGAGAAGCAACGAGCTATAGCCAACGAATTTCCATATGCAAATCCTGATATAAAGAAATTAAATCACAAGTATTCGAAGAAGAGTCAGGTTGGCATTGGGAGTATTGGGTGTAATGATAGGAGCGGTAGAGGCAAGAATAGAAACTGGAGCAAGAGGTTGAGTGGATACCATGGGATTCGATGAGTTAGCAGCATGAGGAGTTGAGGCAGCATCACAAGTATTTTTTAACAGTAATCAAAGCATGTAGAATACGCAAAAGATGAGTGGTATTATTATGCAAAGCTTGTTGAAAATTAGTAAGTATGTATAGTTGGTCTTGATCAAAATTAGTATCCTCATCGTATGAATTTTCACTATCAAATGCTTCTATTTCGTTAAGGGGAACATTACCAAAGTTAGCAAAGGGATTTTCAGTTGCATCCACTGATATAAAGACTTTAGCCATTGATGTAGAGACTTCAGCCATTGATTTGGAAACCCTACGGAAGGATGTAGGAAGTTCAAGATGCTTAAGAGACCCAAATAGACCACTACATGTGACAAGCATAAGAAGAAAACCCTAGAAAGAAGGTCGATTCGAGCGAAGGGTGAACCAAAATTATTAAGCTAAAATGTAAATATATGAGCCTAATCTGATACTATTTTAGCAGTAAAATAAATATGTAATGAAGTATAGGAATTAACCAAAGCAAACTAAGCAATAAAATGTGAAAAACTAGTTGCAAAGAGGAGAAGAAGGTATTTAGTTGATTCACAATAAATTTTGAACTATATCAAAGTGTTGACCAGATGAACGGAGTGGCAGGAGTGTCACACAGAGACCCAAAAAAATGTAGATCTGGACGGATAGGCTAGACAGGGGCGCCTGAAGAGGGACAAGGGCATCTACAAGCACCCTAGGCCTATTTTTGGGCATCTGGGTTTGCGAAAAAGCTCAGAAAAACCTCCTCTGAGGTGTTGCAATGTGTTCACATTTATTCTCCTTTGGTCGCTTTGAGGTCACACCAAGATCGTCGAGGTCGCTAAAAACCTGCAATAAAGTATGAACATACAAAACCCTCAAATAGACTTCAAATCCTAAAAAAGAAAGATACAAAATGAGAGGTCAGATTATCCTCAACTATCACAATGGTGAACTTATGACTAAGTGTTGCACTACATCTTAGACCCAATGTAGTTCTATGTGTGTGTGCAGAATTGTGCCCTAGGTGGCTCTCGTGCTAATCGCACTTGATAGTAATTAAGTAGCTAAATGTAAATAAATGTAATAGATGTGTGCATGGAATAGAATGAACTTCCCTCCTATGAGTTGTATGCAAAATAACAAACCCTTGTGTCCCTGTGATGGTGTTATATGGATGCAATGGAACTCTTAGATGCCTTGATGGATGCAACCTTGAGTAGCGATAGTTAATGCTTAGTGTTTGGTCCTTTATTATGATCACATAACTTTGTATTAACATGATTTCCTTGCTTGAATTTCATAATTAACCCTGCAAAGGCCGACTAACAAAAATATAAAATTCTCAAACGACTAGAAAGGACCCAAAAAGTGTGAGTAAAGTAAAAAGGGTTCAAGGGCACCGAGAGGGGACGAGGGCACCGAGAGGGGACGAGGGCACCTGGATTTGGCTTCATGGTTGGGTGTTGGTGTCCCAGATGATAAAATCCAAAGTATAATAATAATAACTCAGACTGAGTAAGTGAAGGTGTAGGACCAAGAAAAGTGACAAAAAGTAAAGAAAGGTGGCCAAAGACACTGTTTACTTAGCACTTTTCTTACTTAGGAATCATATGAATAGTAGTATGTAATCAGGATTAGATAACTACCCAAAGTGTGTGATTTTGTGTCTACACATACTTGATAGCATAGTAAAATAGTAGTATGTGTTTGATTTTTTGTCTACAGTCATAAATTGTACCACATTTGTGACGTTGTGTTGTCAGACATTTTGACATATTACACTTCTCTTTACCACCCTTTTGTAAAAAAATCTCCATTTTCCATCATTTTGATACTCGAGTATCATCCCTCGCATGACCCCTAATTAGGTGAGCTATATCTTATTTTACTCATTATCTTATAGTGTTTATTTTTAAGTCTTGCTTATTTAGGGTTCCAATCAACTATTGTGCTTGTCACATGCAAGTCAAGTGACACTGGTAGGTAAGAATGAGGTAGGTATATTTCATTTAACATTCATTACTTTCATTTAGCACTTTAATTTCAATGTTTTCTTTCTATTTCATGTTATATATATATATATATATATATATATATATATATATATATATATATATATATATATATATATATATATATATATAGCAATGTCGTCTCATGTTTCACTATTGTGACACACGAGGATATCCGATTGGGGCATATGTATACACTGTATTTTTTACACTCGTTAATCATTTCTTTTGTGTAGGGTTTGTTAATGTAGTCTCCTCCTAAGTTGGAACCTTAAGAGTCTTGTCGGGATTAGGGTATGATTAGACTTGGTTGTGTGGGATAGACCATCACATTTGAGAGATGTCACTATTATCCTTAGTCATCTTATACATGTCTCATTTCTTCCCTTTTCACACATTTTTTTCATTATGTCCACGTGTCTCACTATGTCTACATATTTCTTATTGCACGCCATTATATTTTCTTTTAGTTAATTTGAACATCCTTCATTCAGCCTCATCTATATCGTGACTTCAATTCCCCATGTTTTTCATCCTTTTACCTTAGGGGTTTCCCCAAAGGCTAATGCTATCGCCCATGGGAAATGGTGTATGTTTTGGCTTTTCCATAGTTGATGCCATCGCCTATATGCCCCCTACCTGTTTGTTATTTTCACCCCAACACCACTTTACAACTACTTGCTTACATACAAGACTTGCATAATTACATACTCGCACTATTTTTCACTTATTATCTGACTTTGGATTCTTGGAGCTTGCCTCTTTTTCATTTGGGTCACCATAGTGAGTTAGGATTGGAGATCTTCTTATTGATTTTTCCACTTCTCTATCTATAGTGATTCTCTCTCGATAATGTTGTCTCTAGGGAGGATTATACATTAGTGGTCACATACATACTACAAGTATTTCTAACCCTCTTTAGTCTCTTATTTTGTATGTGTTTTTTGTTGCTCATTCATTGGTATAGATTAAAGTACGTGTATGGTTGGTTTATTCTATTGCATTCTATTATTACTATTATGCCTCTTGGCATTATCTACCCATTGGGTAATCCCTTTTATTTCAGAATCCTAGTAGGATACCTATCTTTATCTTAGTTGTAGGCATTAGCTAGGGCTATTATTATTCCTATTACGCCTAGGCTTTATCTACCCCTTGGTTACCCCCTTTATTTCATAATTCTAGTAGAATACATATTTTATCTTAGTTGTAAGCCTTGGAAAACTATAGCTATCCTATGATAGGTCTATTATCCTCTAGATTTATGACATTAGCGCTCCCTAAGCACCTTTGTATCTACATAGTGTGGTCGGTCTTAGATTTGATCCTTGTATTTGAGAATCCAATTGGGAAACTCTCTTTTACCCATCATACAACTACCAAATATTAAATGCATTTTGTTTCTTCTTACCTTTTAAGGTGGAGACAAATGCTAGTAGCTATGATATGTGGGTTGTGTTCCTACAAGGAGATAAGTGTGTATGTCACCATTTAAAGTTATTTCATGGTGCACTGTTGAATTACAATATATGTGATCAATTGTATGATTTTGTTCAAGTGGTTTAGAAATAGAAGCACTATATCATGAGTAAGGAAACTATTATACATATTGATCACCAACCTCTCCAACATTTGCAAGCACAAACTAAACTTATGTAGGCTAAACATTATAAGTGATGGGTTTTTGCAACAATTTCATTTGATTATCAAATATAAGAAATATGTGACTAACAAACTAGTTGATATGTTATCTCGACCTTTATTGCTTTCAACCATGTACACCATAATGTTCCTTAATCCTTTTATGTGTGAGTCATATATAGAAGGATATGAGCATGATGAAAATTTTGGGGAGCCATTTCTTCAAACAAATAGGACCCAAAATTCTAGATTCATACCCAAGGGGGATTATTACCTTCAACATTGGTTTCTCTACATGTTGGGTAAGCTTTGTGTGAATAAGGATGGAAGAGTTCAACTAATAATGGAAGCACATAATTCAAAATTTGTATGACATTTTGGCATTATAAATATTGTTGCAAATTTGTACATGTATGTTTATTGGCCTAAGTTATAGGTTGAGGTTGCCAAGTTCATAAGAGCATGTGTTTTATGTAGTACAAACAAGCCTAGTGAAAGAAAGTTGGGTTTATATGTATCATTATTGGTTCCTTCTAGGTATGTAGAAAGCATTTGCATGGATTTTTAGGTGGGTTGCCTATGTCGGGACATGATTATCTCTTCATTTTTTTTGGAACAATTTAGTAAGGTGTGTATTCGTATTCCTTGTAAGAAGACCCTCAATGGTTGTGATGTAGATGAGTTCTTTTTTACTCGTGTGTGTTTATTTATTTTTTCTTAGTTCTATTGTTTTGGATTGGGACTCTCAAGATTTTTGGTAAATTTTGGGGCACATTGTGGAAGTAGATATGAATACCAAGTTCAAACAATCTATTGATTTTCACCCACAAACAAATGGCAAAACAAAAGTTGTGAACATAACATTAGTACAACTCTTGAGAGGGTATAATAGGAAGCATCCCAAGACATGATGAAATTTTGTTGTATATTCACATTGTTATAATGGAGTAGTGCATGCTTCTATTAACAATACTCCTTTTGAAACTTGTTTTGGCTATACCTATCTCCATAACCATTTAATGTTGTTTTGAATTGACCATATGAATACAATGAAAAAGTGGATCCTGGGGTCCATAAAGTTGAAAGGTGCATTGAGAAAATTTAGCAATTTCACCTCCAAGACCAAAAGAGGTTGGAGGAGTCGTTGAAGCCTCTTAGGTATGGTTTATATGAGATTCTAAAACTAGTCAGAAAGAATGCATTTAGACCTGATTTGCATCCTTATATAAAGATTTATTTAGTTGTCAATGTTGAGAGCTTGCGTCTTTTTTAGCCTTTTATGTTGGACAATGAAAATGACGAGATATTGCTACCTTCAACTGAAAACCTCACTCTTGATAGTCAAATGGAATTGGACGAGGATGTGGTGTTACTGAAGAAGGAAAGGAAAACACATTGATGAGTGCAAGAACATTGATTGATTGGGTTAAAGGGATAGTTACTTGCCAATGCCAAATGGTATTCTAGAGATGTGGCGAAGAAATTTCCTCACATAGTTCCTAAAGCTTTTAGAGATTTAATTTGAGGTATCACACAAAATATGGATCTAATGTATCAACAAGATTGTGGAATGGTTCCACAATTCCCAATTGTAATTCATGCTTGTAAAACACTATTGTAACAATTGTCCTCAAAACATCAGTTTAAATAAGTTGGTGTGGAAAAATACAATATGGGGATGATCTGGAAATCTTCAGTATGATGTAGCCATTCTCTTTCAACTCTTAGAAAATGGGGTTTTTCATATATAATAGAACCAATGTTGTGTTACCACTTGTATTTACACATGGAAATTGTGTAACCGTCCCGACAATGACATAACAGCCCCAATAGTCGTGTCACTACCTCAATGGTTTCGTAACCACCACTTTGTATACGTTGTCTCTTTGACCGCAATACAAAAACACTGGCATTGAGCGATTGCAAATGCTTCCTCTGCTCAATGACCTTCCTCTGCTCAATGACAATTTAGTTGAGCATTTGGTTGGATTCCTAAGTGAATGAGCATAAATGCATACCTAGTAAAATCTAGAAGGCATTAGAGAAGTCAATGAGGAGTTGTGAAGTTGGATTCACATTACAATTTGCAAGCTTGAGTCTTTGTTCATGTTGTCTTCATGCTTTCCCAACTATTAGAGATTGTTGGAGTGTTGGATGGTTTTGAGAATTGCATTAAAATTTCAAAGCAATCATGTCCAAAATTGGATAGTATAGTTATTGGCAGATTTTTTATGTTGCTTAATATTTCATAAATAGCGCAATGGAGGCGATGTAAAATTTGCAACAATTAGGGAAAATCGCATATTGATAGGGTGATGTTCCTCTACTTTTGAGAGGAGAAATTTCCTTGTATGTTGTGGGTATTTGAGTTTATGGTGTTGTTAACTGAAAAGCACAAATGAGACAAAAATGGAAAGGAGAAAGAGAGGAGAAAAGAGAGAAAAGAGGAGGAAAGGAGAAAATTATTAGCAAAATAAAAACACAGATTTTCTCGGATAACTCCAAGAAAACATAAACTGAAAACCTCTCTTTCACATGGAAAATAGAACTCAATAGCAGCTGCACAAAAGATAGGAATCAATCAGAAAAACAAAGTCTCCATCGTTAATGAATTGTGTGGATATGGTAGAAATTCCATGTACAAGAATAGGCAACACAAAGTCTGCATATTAATGTATCATGCACAATGAATTAACATTAAAAATATATCTATAATAATGAATAGTAAATAAAGTTCACAATCAAGAGATGATAAGCACAATAAATTAATTCTCATTCCCTGCTACAAATCAGGTCAAATCAGGTAGAAACAGATACAAAGTTGCAGTTGTTTATTTCTCAATTGACAAAAAAAGGTAGAGAATGGGCAGCTAGTCCCCCTTCTCCAATTGTGTTCAAGCCTTTTATTTGACTCAAGTTAAACTAATTTGAGTTCACTTTATAATCTATTCTATTACATTAGTTTAATTACCATAATTTGACTGATTTCTTGGTGACACTCAGAAATATGCATAAATTCATCACATGACATTTTTCTATTGAAAATGGAGCATTGTTACATACGGAACCACCATGAGAGACACAGAATTCAGAATTTGAAGAATCCATAAGGATTGGTTTGAAGCAGCTGCCGATCATAAGGCTAATACATGAAACTAGAATCCATCGCTGTGAATCATAACCGAGTCCCAGATGGCATTTTTATAAGAAGTTATGACTTGCTTGCAATCAAACCGTGCAATTATTAAAACTAGGTTTTGCTTCAATTTAAATATCTTCCAATTTGATTTAATCTACAACAAATCCAAGGGGCGGAGCAACGTAGCAGAATAATAAATAAATATGGCACTCTGGCATTTCGTCAACCACTTTGCATACATTCATTCGGTGATTGATGTTTGTTCATTTTTTTGTTTTTACCACTTCGTAAATCCGTATTGCAAAGCAATGTATGCGAAACATTATATGAATGATTTGGGAGGCTTACGAGACCATGAAAGTGTAGCAGAAGCAAATTTAGATGGTTTTTTATGTAAATTTCGCTACGAACCCTTTGAGAGCCAATCAATAATACAATCCACCAATCAAAGAAAATTTATAGTCTACCTGGAGGCGTCAGGCATAGGAGCTGATGGTCAAGATTTGAGAACATTTGATTGAGAATAACACAAGTTATGAGCAAAAATACCTTGTTGAGGCGTGAGAGGAGCAGAGCATTTAGAGTTACATGAAGGAGGAAAGCCAGAATCAGTTGTGTTTGGATGATTAATAAAATCATTGTTTTGGTTTGATTGGTGAACTTTAAGTTACGCATAAGGCCAATGGGAAACTCCTCCAATCCAAAGCCCGTGGCTATTCTGGGTGATTGAATAGCACGCGCGGTTTATGCCCACATACATGTGCCCATCCATACATGTCTGTGCGGATCCCACCAGCTGCGGTATGCACACATTTCAGGAATCATTAAAATAAATACAAATGAGATCAAATGGTTGTATGTGGCCGCTGCTAAGTGGATTGGTAGGCCTATCTCCTAATATTTTAGAGGTTAATTGTGGGTCCCACCTGCGCATGGATGATGCAGGCCCATCATTCGGGCCATGTGATTCTATCGCCAGAGTAGCCAGCTCCCAATCCAAAGCACACCCGATTCATGTTTGATTACCTAATTCAATGCATAAGCACACATTCCAAGCAAACTATGAATGAATGAATGAAAACTTTGTCCACGAGGTTAAAAATAGCCTATAAGACAAACAAATTAGGAACCAAACAAATTCCAAGCACACCAAATATGCCACATGGCTTCTTTTAAGCCAAAGCGCATCACTTAGCCTCCTTGGGAACCTTGACAAACATTTTTTTATGTTTTTGAGAACCAATTTACATGCAAAGCGCGCGTGGAGAAGATTTTGGGAATTGCCACTTAGCAAAAGCACACTTCATAAGAGGTTTAAGAACTAATCTATATCTCCATTGCATGGCACACTTACCCATTTGTTTAGGAACCCCTATGGCACACATTCACGTATCAATAAGAACCTCTATCCTCTGCCAAACACACTCTATCAATTCCTTAGGAAATTAGACTATGTTTAAATGCATATTTGAAAGCATGGGCGTGACAAATTCAATGCATGTTGGGAAGTTTTGGTCATGGCGCATGCATCAAGGACAATAAGAACCAAGTCAAACTCAAATTACATTTTCTTCCATGTAAACCTTTGGTGCATGTTTAAGATGTGAGGACAACAAAGGACAAAAGGACTATACTACTAGACATCCATAGCGCACCTCCCAAGGAGTTTGAGAACTCATACATAGCAAGTGGGATTCTTAAGTGCATGTTTGAAGGCCACTTGGCACAATCTAGGCAAAAGTGCATCAATTCATGTGTGGGAACCTCCTTTAAGGCTATGGCGCATGATTCAATGGTTTTGGGAACCAAATTACATGGTAAGCACACATAAAAAGTTTTTTGTCTTAGGCGCACTTGGAGATGGTTTTGGGAACCATAAGAGCCCAAAAAAAAAAACGTTTCAAAGGTGCACTTTTGGGAACAAGCTAGTTTGTAAAGCGACCTTTTGAAAGGATTTTGGAACCATAATGAAATGTGGAGTTCACTCTTGTGAAGACAAAAAAGAAAAAGACAATGCTTAGGCGGGTTGTTTGTACATGGAATGCACTTGAAAATAGTTCCTAGAACCTAAAACAAGTCTGCAAGGAACTTGGAGAACAAATTTAGGCAAAGGTACATAAAACAAAATGGAACCAATATAAAGCTCAATAAGACCTTGGAGACAAGTTCTAAATTCAATAGTGTCAAAATGCCTCTTTTAATAAAATGAAGCCTCGACAATCAAATTAAATACTCATGGATCAAAAATGCAAACACCATGATTCCATTAAGATGTGAATTTATATGCCTTGTGCCATGAATGGAGATAATTTGATAACTTAATGACCAAATGGGGCAGCGAGATAGTGTTGGGGCCAAAATCACACTAGCGAAAATGATATGATTAATATGGGTTGTTTATAATCAAAATTAATGTCTCCGGCCTTTTTGACGCATTCAACCACAAATTAAACTGTTTTGGACAACCTAAATTTTTTATAACAATTGGCTCTTTCTAGGGACATGTTTTGGGTTGGAAAAAGCACATACAAGGCATATCATGGACTCCAGAATCTCAAGAGTTCATCATACCAGTTCTTATCCACTAGGCTATTTCTAAGAATATTAAGCAACATAAAATTATGTCAACAATAATAATTGATATTTTTATCCATGAAAGGCCAAAGATGTCTGTAATTTGTAAATTTGTGAATAACATAGTGAAAGGGGAGTGCATTTGCCTCACCCACTAGATTTTTTTCTCCATTGGGTTTCTCTGGGATAAATCTTGTGTTCATGTTGTGTTTTGGGTATTGCTTTGAGACTTCTCTCTATGTCCATAAGTCTATACATTTTAATTCCAACACAATTCATCTTTGGTTTAGCAAGCAAATTGGCTTAGAACAATTATATATCAATCACTTGTTCAAGAATATAAGATGTGTTGATGAAATTCAATGTTGAATATCTACCTAGTTTATTAGATCAACAATGTACAAATAACAACATTGATTTGCCTTAAAAATAAAGGCCAAATCAACAAAAGGATGTTTTCCAAAGTTCTCGTGTAAAAAAGGGAAACCATATAAATCTCATTTTTAAGTCATTAAAATATACAAGATTTTTAAATTCGTGTCATAAAATTATAAATTTTTCAAAATTAACTAAAATATAGAACCAAGCATCCAATTATTTGGAGGATATATTAGAACTAGTGGATATTTCTTCTTATGAACAATTTTTTAAGGCTTGTGTGATCAAACTCAATGTCGATCTTACACATCTAGAAGTTAATGTGATTTAAATGTTTGTTTTCCACATTTTTTCATCTTTTCCCATTGATGTATGTATTTGTTAACAAAATCATCAACAAATATTTACCAAATCCTCAACTCAAGTTCTTTTGTGTTTCCTTTAATGTCTACCTTCATCTAATGTGTTGAACATTTAGAACATAGGTCACTCCACTATAACCTCCTCCACAATTCCATCACACACAACACACCAACTCCACAATCCTACTTTTGGCCCACCATTTTAGGTGCTTCACTTTTCATTCACCAAACCACAATCTTGGAATCAACACAATTGTACTTGATCATTGTTTGAATGTAAAATTATTCTTAGCTTCCATATCAGCATACTCTTTGCACTTTGAAGACAATTGCTAGTAAATAAAGCCCCCCCAAAGTCCAAAAATATCACTTAAATAGGATAATGCAAATTATCCAAATATTGGACATTTTCTTGTCTATGTCAAGGCTTATTGCAACAAGATATCATCACTAATCTAAAGCTTTGGTTTGTTCCATGCATAGGGAACACAAATGCAAATGTTTTGTAATAGTGGAAACTTGATTTTTTGTTTCGATATTGCATCTTAGATTTCCAAAGGTATTTTTGTTTACAAAGCTTCAAAAAAAAAATGTGTTATTGGTTGATTTCAAATTTCCATGTTACTCATCATGGTTAAAATGGCCATGAAACTTTAATTGTAGAGTTTCACTTTATAATCATTTGTTGATGCTCCATAATCACATACCAAGCAATTGAATCAGACTATTCTTTTAATGGTCTAACTTCAATTATCAATCCAACTTTTGTTTTCAAAATTTTGCATTTTAGAATTTTCATGGGATTTTGTTTTCAAAGCATTGAATTTTTCTTTGATGATTCATTTCATAATTCCATGTATCGTGGATAAAATAGCTATATAAGTTGTTATGGACCTTTCATAGCAAGATTTCACTTATTCATTCTTTGTTTATGCAACATATTTAAACAATGAACCATTGATTCACCATAGATTTGATCCAACTAAGTCAACGTATCTAGTGATATATACTATCAAATGCACACACAACATACATCAAAAGGGATGTCAATGTTTAATAATCCTTTAATGGAAACACATCAATGATTAAATTTCTGACCTCTACAAGAGTAAAATCATTACTTGTAAATGAATTTCCCTAGTAGAATTTTAGAAAAAAGGGGATGGAAACCACATACAACAAAACATAGACAAAAGAATTAATTAAAGGGGGGAATTTGCACCATGAACTTCAAGTTTGTATGCTTGAAAAGATCCAAACTTATGATTATAGATGGACATCAACCATTCCAACAAAGACATCAATTACGCAGGCACTTTAATATTTCTTTTGTTGCTCCACCTAAATTTGATCCATCTCCTCCTTCCATATGACCATTCCATGAAGACCTTGTAGTCATGCAATCCTCAAGGTTGTTGCTCAACCCCTTTCCACCAACTCTTGGCAACAACACACAGATCAACACATCGTTGTCCCTTATCTTATTTAAAAACTCCTCTCTTATGCATGCCAAATACCTATCTAAAAAGGAATCGTATGGTCTCAAATATCTTCCAATTTGTTGCCAACTATATCTTCTAATCAATCAAATTCAATTAAATCTCTCTGCTTCTTTGCTCAATTTTTCCATTTGCAAAAATGGTATCGAATTGTTGTCTATCATGTAGTCCTTCATATAGCTATTCATAGTGCTTCGACGGATCATATTCACAAGTTATCAAGTTAAACTTTTTTACTTACATTTAAGGGATATAACATAAATATACCTCTTATTAATTAGACTATGAACTTCAGGTAGAAGAGTTAACTAATATTAAAATTCTTAATCTATAAACATTTCATTGTTCTCATTGTCACTAATGCGCTATAAATTGATTTAACAACATTCTTCTTATTTTTTATGTTTTTATCAAAAAAATATGTTTTCTAGTTTATAAATCAAAATGCAATAAGGCTAACCATCAGCCATGCTTTGTACAATGATTTGCACCACCACCAATAGAAACTGAATCATATAGATAAGTTCCCGTCTCCTAGGGTGTCAATGGGTTGTATGCCCCATATGGAGTGCAAATGTTCGAACAATAAAGGAAACCAAAATATGAGTCTAAACTCATGCGATTTAACAAACCATACAAACGATTCTTCCAAATCTAAGTCATCTTTAAACTTCAAGGTGACCGACAACTTCAACATCTTCTTCACTACACGTCACCTAAAAAACATCTCCAATACCCCAAGTGAAACCCTAGTGGCCTCGACAACCTCATCTTTTTCTGTCAAATGAATAAGTTGTGTATCCTTGGTGTGCAAATTGCAAGAACGACGATGGTCATGCCCACCACACACTCATGGATTCCACCCACCTTTTCACCATTAATTGTTGTCACGAGTGGATTTGCGAATGACACCCATCATGGATAAGTCATCTCATTCGGTCATATGAGACAACACAAACCATTGATAATAGATCATCATTGAGAATATCACAATTGTTTGCGGAGAGCATAAATTTGCAACAATTCATGCTAGATTAACAATATGTCAACTTTTACATTGCACATACTATTTACCATCAAAGCAATAGCCAATTTCAACTCCTACATTTTTGTTTCATCAATTGTTGGTATTAAGAAAACCTTTGTGCTTTCCACCACTAAATTGGTTTAATAGCAAAAAGAAAAGTTGTTGCAATCATGTTGTAGATTCAACAACTTCGCTTACTCATTCAATTGTGTTAAATGCATTCAATATTTTGCTGAAACACATTAAAAAAAGTTGTGTAGAATCAAATGCAAGAATGGACCCTAACAGATTATAGGAGAACAAATGTTAATGTAATCATGAACATTTTATTGGTGCATTTAGAAATGGCTAGTCAAGCCTTTTTGGTCGCCACAAGAAAAAATCCTCTCTTTTTTTCAAAGCTTGCAGATTCACCTCCTAATGCAAGTGTTTTATCTTCTAAAAATTTATCTCAAACCACCAAAGGTAATATCATTGAACAATCGTCACCTAGTAAGCCTATATGTGACCTAGATAACACTTATTACATAGGTATTTACTATAAGTTCAACTTTGTTTGAAAGTACTTTGATACCGTCTTGTTTTATAGTTGATCTTACTTATTATTATGTGTCATTTGGCAATTTAATGGTCAAACAACAATTGGCACGGGACAATCAACAGTAGAAGGATCAAGGAGGATGGAATGATTTTCACATTTATGAAGATTTCCAAAATCTTTTAACCTACCTTTGGGGGTCCAAAGAAAAACAAGGCCCCAGTCTGCCCTTCTGTATTGCCCATTACTGATTGATTGGAACTACCAAATAAGAACAATAGAGCTTAATTATATTTTGTAGCACTGGATTGAAGCTAAGATCTTTTTAAAATAAGGAATCTTATAAAACCTGAAATCCAATATCTTATCATCTGTCATTTTGGAAATAGTAACAAACAGTCTTGTACAAAAGAAACATTAGAAAGTGAAATATCAGATTTTGAAAACCCACTGTACCCTGGTTTATTGTTTTGACAATATGATGGAAGACACCAGAAATTACAGATAAGACATACTTCTATGCTAACAAAATTCGCTTGGACCCAACCTGGTAGAAATTTCTCCACCAGAGGGCAGGAATATCTTGAGGGACAGCTGTATAGATCACGTGAATTAAAATTTTCTGTTGGAAATGAGAACTATTTTCGCAGAAAAAAAAATTCTTCCTCAAACAGGAAAACCGTGAACTTTGAAATTTAAGAATTTCACCCAAATACAGTCCTTGTTTTATAGCATGCACTTTCTTGTATTTTACTTTTAAAACACTACCTGGTCTAATATTTGCCACAATACATTCAAATAGGTATATTCTTTCACCTTGAATGAAAAAACACAAATATTTGTAGATTCAAATGGACATCAACCACTCCAACAAAGACATCAATTTCGCAGGCACTTTAATATCTCTTTTGTTGCTCCAACTAAATTTGATCCATCTCCTCCTTCCATATGATCATTCCATGAAGACCTTGTAGTCGTGCAATCCTCAAGGTTGTTGCTCAACCCCTTTCCGCTAGCTCTTGGCAACAACACATAGATCAACACATCGTTGTCCCGTCCTATTTAAAAACTCCTCTCATATGCATGCAAAATACCTATCTAAAAAGAAATCGTATGGTCTCAAATTTCTCAGAACAGAACATGCAAAAATGTAATTCAACTCACCGTACACTGTACAGTGATTTCCAAGCAGGGGGGAGTAGGCACACTTGGAGATTTCATTTGGATATGTAAATGAAAGAAGTTTGTATAACGCTCTCCTTTGTGGGTGAAAAATACCCCAGGTTTATTATCAGAATCCACAGACCAGATAATACAATCCATATTTGTACAAAGAAATGCAATCAAAAGTGTCAATGAATGATTGGATACCTTGCTAGTAATAGAAAACATGCAGAATAATCACCCACAAAAGACTCCCACACAAGACCAGATGAGTAAGAACTATGATGCATTTGATGATAAAAGGAATCCACTGCAACTGCATGTAAAATATAATTAGTGTCCCTGAATGGCGCCCCCTGGATGCTGGTGCCCTAGGCAACTGCCCTCACTGAAACAAAAGATGTAAGCCAACAACTAACAACTTAATGTACCCTCAACACTTCTGAACCTCCTTAACAGATTCCTAACCCACCACTAACATGAAAAAATGGACATTGAACTCCGACACCTCAAACTGAGGAGACAGACTGCTAAAGAGAACATGGGCAAATGCCTAGAAATCATCCTACAGGAATGCATGCTCTTAGGGCAAGAACAACAATAATGATACGTGACAAGCCAGCTGATATGATCAATCATTGTGAAAGTCTATCCAAAAGCAACTGTAGCCACATGCAGGATATGTTCAAGAAATTTGACTCTGAACTCAAAGAGGATCCAACACACTAAGATAATCCAAAATCAATTCAGAGTCTCTGATGCTTCAAGTTAAGGATGTCGCAGATATCCCCCATGATTTGGCCACATCATCGCTCCTGACAGAGTTCACACTATAACCAATCAACTTTCCTTTATTATTGCCCTGTGTAGCTTTGCTTAACCTTCTTAGCCAAATTTCATAATCTACCGCATAGGCTGTCATTGTAAGTTGCAAATGCTTTCAAGAAAGGATATAAATTTCCAAGCTGTTCTTGAATGTAAACTTCTGCCCAAATCCTCCCTCTACATTGTAAAGCAGCTTTTATTGAATTCAAGTTGTTCAAGTTCCACCGCATAAAAAAAAGGCCTTCTGCATTAACTGCAGCACAGGGTTTTCCTTATTGCAAAGAATGCATTTAAGGGAACTGAAGAATGATCGCAGGACTGTTCTATCTTCAAGTACAGCTACGTTGCCAGGATACAGGTATGAAAACCGGTACGATACGCAGATACGTCAATTTTAAAAAACCCTTGGGTACGATATGTCCATACATATTTATTAAAAAATTAAAATATATATATATACTCATTTTACTCATTTTTTAGTCCATAAAAAACTGAAATAGTAATACAAAACTTGAATCAATGTTCAAAACATTTAATATACTTATGACTTTGCATTTTTATTGATCATGTGGCTGCCATACATATGATATACAAATATCATGTCAACATGAATACGAACAAAACTAGAAATTTGAAAAATATACTAGGATTCATGTTCAAATTTTCAAAAGATACAGTATGTTAATATACTTGAGATTTTGCATTGCATTGTTCATGTGGCTGCCATACATATGATATAGGAATACAAACAAATCTAGAATATA
This sequence comes from Taxus chinensis, assembly GCA_019776745.2. Lineage (NCBI taxonomy): Eukaryota > Viridiplantae > Streptophyta > Pinopsida > Cupressales > Taxaceae > Taxus > Taxus chinensis. The sequence continues at coordinate 511,453,784 of CM034146.1, read as the reverse complement.
TCATCTAGATTTTCCTCAAAATCAAATTCTTGTGTGCCACTTGCACTTGCACTAGCTCCACTCTAATTAACTCCACTCTCCGCTCCTTGTGAACACCCTTGAATGTCATCTTCGCCATCAAATAATGAAAGTTGGGCAAGCGTGGCTGCAGAGGCATCCAAGTCTGTGGTCTCTGGAATAAGATCCCAAAGTTTGTGAGGCCCTTTAGCATAGTCCTCAGACTTGTGTGACAAGAGGCGCAAATTGGAGTGCACATATACCAAATCCTCAACTTTTTTAGATGCCAACTTGTTTCTTTTAGCTAACTGGATAAAGCTATAAGTACTCCAATTCCGCTCTAGGGAAGAATTACTAGCCACATATTACAACAAAGTTAGAAAATTGAAATTCAAAGACAAATTAGTAACATACTAAGAATGTGTGAAAAATAAATTAAAATTTAAATAATCTTAAATAAAATTTAATATATTCAAAATGATTATAAATTTTAAAATTTATAAATGTTAGACCTGTGAAAGAACTTTTATAGCAGTAGGACATAAGTACTTGGCATCATGGCCATGTACACGCCACCATGTGGTTGGAGTCAAGTTGCTCTTGTCGAAAAGAGCCTCAATCGATCCCATGTGGCTTTATGAACCAGTAAACATGCCCATTTCACTTCTAACCACACTGGCTATAGATGGATCGGGAAAAATCCTTCTGAAAGCTGCCCTGGTTCCAATTCCAACTTCAGAGTCAGAGAATGGTGCTCGCTTGTTTGGTAGTCCAAGTACATCAGAACTATAGTACTTTGGGGTCAGTGCATAAGCAAGAAAATGTAATGGGGTGGTCATTTTATTCCACCTTTTCATGACCACGCTCTTGACCTCACTGTAGGTCTCTTCTGGATCTTGTTCTTTTTTTTGTATTACATCTTTGATATGCTCAAGCATAGAATCTATGCCATCATATATCTCTCCCAAGCATGTTTCATCAGTATCTACATATCGAATCATGGAGAGAATGGGCTTTGTAAAACTCAACAAGTACTCAATCTTGGCCCACCAATCCTCATCAAGGACCCGTGATTTTACCTTTGTAGTTTTCTCTGTATTTGACTGCCTCCACACTGACCAAACATTGTTGATCACCATATTGCTCAAAGCCTCTCGCACCTTCACAAGCCGTCTCAAAACGAGCATGTGAGAGGCAAATCTAGTTTCTACAACCTTCAGCAACTCTAACCTTGAAAATTTCCTAAAAATGGCTTGTGACATATGATGGTTTGTGATAAACATTTGAATGTCATTTGCCTCAATATAAATTTGCTCAATCCATGGGATTTTCCCAATCTTTTGGAGCATCAAATTAAGGGAGTGAACAGCACAAGAGGTCCAAATAATATTCTCATATCTACCCTCTATGATCATTCCTGTTGCTTAACAATTTTTAACATTGTCCGTGATGACTTGGACAACATTATGGGGGCCCATTGACTCAATTGCCTCTATTAAAATGTCGGCAATAAATTGTGCATCCTTGACTTCCCCTTCACAATCAATGGCTTTAAGGAACATTGCCCCTTTAGGGCATACTCTAACAACATTTATGAGGGGTCTATTTCTAGCATCTTTCCATCCATCTAAAATGATGGAAACCCTTGTTTCCTTCCATGAGTCTCTAATTGTTCGCAAAGTCTTGTGAATGTGTTTCACTTCCTTTCCCAAGAGTGTGGTTCGAACTTTTTCATACCCTGGGGATTTGTACCCTTGTGGAGCTTCATTGATACCCTTCACCATTTGATGCCAATATGGAGATCTCAATATATTAAGGGGCAGCCCACATGCATAAATGCATCGAGCAACAACCTCATCAGCAATCTCCCTCTTTTCGATATTAAATGCTTTATCCAATGCTCCTTTTGGCCTTTTTCGTGAGCTCTTTGGACTCTCAGTTTCTTCATCAAAATGGGAATCACGTGGTTGACTTTGAGTTTGAATGAAAGGATGAGAAGTAGATCTAGGTGCGGGATGGTCGTGATGAAGACCTTCTTTGCAAAGGAATTGTTCTAGTTCTATTTCTTTTAGCTTATCTATCAGCCTCCTCTTGCTCTCTTAGGTATTCTACCATTTGTTCATTTGTTATTTTTGGCCACCTCTTTATCCCAACACATCCAACACCGGTCAAATGGATTTTTAGTCAGCTATATGAGGATTTGTACTGAGTTTGGCAGCCATGACATATCCAAATCCGACCCCCACCACCAACAATGTTGTCTACCACTGTCACATGTCTCCAAAGAGGGGAATTAGGATCATGTCTCATAGAAACTGATGTGTTTTCATCTAGGCCTTGCACTCCACCTAAAGCTAAACTTGATGCCATCCTAATATATTTTTTATCACCAAGATCACCATAACGGAGCGAAGTGAGAGCATACACAGAATTAGGATGTTTAAAACATTAAAAACATTTTGCCTTAACATAAATAAATTAGTTTTGTCATCCTAATTTGTTTTTTATCACCAAGATCGCTATAAAGGCGCGAAGTGAGAGCATACACGGGTTTAAGATGTTTAAAAAAATTAAAAAACAATTTGCCTTAACATAAATAAATTAGTTATGTCATCCTAATCTGTTTTTCATCACCAAGATCACCATAAAGGCATGAGGTGAGAGCATACACAGATTAAGGAAGCTAAAAGAATAAAAAAACAAATACATTAACATTGGACAATACATTTAAAAAAAATTAAAAATGATTTTTCAGCGATTATTAAATTAAATAACCCTAAACTATGCCATCCTAATCTGTTTTTGATCACCAAGATCGCCATAAAAGCGCAAGGTGAGAGCATACACAAGATTTAGAATGCGTTTAAACTTTTAAAAGAAATGCAACATAATAAATAAATAAATAAGTAAATAAACGTAAAAAAATAAAACAAAAGGATGAATTAAAAAAAATTATTAAATTAAAATACGATATACCTGTAGTGTAGAAACGTATATCCTTGTTGTTTCTCTACTCTTCTAGTTTTGATTCTTGAATGAACAATAAATTTAGAAGAAGCTCTTCCTGTCAAGTCTCAACAATGACTTCCTCTGCTTCTCCTCTTGCAATGGTGGACTCCAAACAAAAGAAGCAATGGCTGCCCCTCCTTCAAATCTTTGCCTCCTCTAAGCTCTTTGCAAAACTTCCTTCCAATCTTTGCCTCCACTAAGCTCTTCACAACTCTTCTTTGGCTCTTTGCTCATTCACTTGCAAAAAGACAATGAAATTGTTTGTGTGATTTCAAATGAGAGGGGTGTGTGTTTTTTTATAACTTTTTGTGGGGGGTGAGGATGTGTTATTTTATTCATTTACTTTTTAGGGTTCAGTTTTAGGGAATAGAAAAGTCAAAAAATAAAAATTTAAATGAATTAAAGCTTTAAAAAAATGTTTTTACAAAGGGGTACATACGGGATACTTACAGGGCACTCCCGGGTACGTCACAGATACGTACAGACGTTTCCATTAAGTACCCAGGAGTACCATGTACGTATCCCGTATGTACCCGTACCCGGATCTCGACGTATCCGAACCTAATACGTATCAGGGTGGGTTCTTCAGGGGGCTGGGCGTATCCTGGCAACGTAGAAGTACAGTTGTGCCCTCTATCTCACACAACATATTCACACCAGATATCTCCATGCTGAATAGAAGCAGATGCAGCTTCATGTAAAATAGCAGCACCATCTCAACACTGTAGAGTTTCCTCTAAAGTAAAAGCGCTATCTCTTCCGAATATTTTTGATGGAGACTCTTCAACCAAGCAAGCACTATCTCTTTCAAATATTCTACTTGTGAGGTTCCACTCAAAAAGTTAAAGCTTTCCACTCAAAGAATAGTTAAAGCACTACTTGCAGGGTTTCACTAGAAGGCTGGTTAAAGTTCTTAAAGGATGGTTAAAGCATTCCACTCAAAAAGATGGCTACAATGTTACTTGCAGGTTTCCACTCAGAGGATTGTTAAGGGGTTACACTCAAAGGATGGTTAAAACATGTTAAAGCTATCATCAAGCGTTGCATGGGTTCCAGAAAAAGGATTGTTAAAGCACCCACCAGATGTTCCAGATATATTTACCAGGAGTCACAGAGTTCCACACAAATTATGATTAAAGCCTTCACCAAATTTTGCATGGGTTCCATTCAAAGATTGCTAAAGTGCCCACCCAGAGTTCCACACAAGGGATGGTTATAGCATCCACCAAGAAAAGTGCTAGAGTGCATTACCCTTCCAGAAGTAAGGCTACCTGGGGCATCACCCCTCCAGAAGTAATGAGGAGATTATACTACTTGCAAGGTTCCACACAAAAGATGGTTGGTACTTGCAAGGCTCCACAAAATGGTTAAAGCATCCAACCAGGACTCAATTTCTAACAGGAAACAGAGGGCATCACCCTTCCATAGAACTTTGTTTCTAACGTGAAATGGAGAGCAATGCCCTTTCACAAGACTCCGTTTCTAACATTAACCAAAATGGAACACCCTTCTAGCACTCTATTTCTAACATGAACCATGGTACAGCACCCTTCCAGAATACTCTGTTTCTAACATGAACCAGAGTATAATACCCTTCTAGGACTCTGTTTCCAACATGAACCAGAGTTCAATACCCTTCCAGACGACTCTATTTCTAACATGAAACAGAGTGCATCACCCTTCCAGAACTCTGTTTCTTACATGAAACATGATCCAGAATGCATCACCCTTCAGCTGTAACGAGTAAGGAGCTGCAGTAGATTGATGTTACACATGCACATCTGTGTAAGACATTTAAGATCTGTTTTAAGACAAATTAACATTTGTCTGCCACAGTGTATAACAGTTGAAGTTTTGTGGTGTGCTGCGTGGCCATATCTTAATATTCAACAAGAAAACTCATTACAGAACTTCCTCACTTTTGCAGAAGAAAACATTGTAGATTGCAGGAAATGTTACATCTGGTGGTGCAGGCGTTTGATTTCTAAGATAGATTTTGAATTCGATTTCTGTGATAGATTTTGAATTCGATTTCTATGATAGATTTTGAATTCGATTTCTGAGATAGATTTGTGTTAAGTTAAGATTGAGTTTGAGTTGCTGAAGGTCCGAAATATTAGATTTTTTATTGGACAGTGCCTTCCAGTGTGACTTCAAAGATCTGCATTCATTGAGCTGCATCACTATATTATTAACTTATATGAAAATAATTACCACTGTACTAATGTTTAAAATACAGCAAACCATTCTCAAGTATTAGCCTTCAAAAGAGGAGTAAAACTAGATATGTATATTGCCGATACTCAATCTGAAAACAAACTTTTCTCAACTATTAGCCTATAAAACAAAATCCTACAAAACTGGATCCTGTGGGATAATAGCTTCTAGTATTCCATGCTACGATTCAATTTAGCAGTACCCATTGAGAAATTTTAAGTTCACCCTTCTCAATGAGATCATTGCCAAGTGTTATTACAACAACAAAATTTTGATGATGACTTACTAAAGAGAGAGAGAAAAAGTTCCATAGATAGGCTTGATGATCATTGATAACTTATTAAAAAGAGATTTGATAAATGAGTTGGCGGTGAAAATGGCTACATCTTAAATCTCCCTTAGATATATAATGGACTGCATTTACAGCATGAATAAAGATAAGCCATAATTAAAAACCTTCCCTCAAGATTTCATTACTTCACATTTGATAATCTATTGACAGCCATTATTTCACATACAACAATCAATTGACAGCCAAACTGGAGGACACTAATGTATTGGAGCAAGTCTGGGACAAAGTTTCATATGTGGAAAAAAAGGGATTACAATAAAGAAATTAGTCTTTTCTAGAAGCAATACAGATTTTCAAATGGATTATTTCAAAATGAAATACCATCAATCGATGAGGATACGGTTACCCTAAAAAATAAACGCCCTAATCTTCACTTAACTTTAACCAGATACTCACAAAATTCTTTTAGCCGAATATCTCATTTACATAATCTCATTTTTTTCTCACTGACAAAAACTCGCATATTTCACACATGTAACGCCTCTGCTGCATAGATGCAGAAAACCCTTATCACCTGTGTGAAAATCCTCTCGACAGTTTTCGTGCAAAAAAACCCATGGAAGGTTTATCTCAATTGCCTCTCTCAAAATTTAAAAATAAACTAAAATATAAAAGGGCAAAAATTAGATTTTTTTATGCGGGGGAAGCCCGCTATAAGCATCATTACCCAGAAACGCGAGGGTTCAATCTGCTGGGAATCTTCACTGAGGCTTTCCGCAGCCCCTTCACATTGTGCTCAACCAGGGTTAGGGTTTATGGCAAAACAAACATCTCCTACCAAGTCACCAAGTCCAGCAGCAGCAACAGACGGTTTAATGAAAACCCTACACAAAAAAAAGAATGCAAAGGGCAAATCGATAACCACTCAGATACGACCAAGTATTATCGTACGTCTGCATACACACAATCTACTTATAAACCCTTTTCGCTATGACCCTACACCGAAATGTACACGGAAAATGCCAGAGAGCCTGCCAGAAAAATGAGTGTTTTCCGGTAAGGGGCAATGCACAGAGAGATGCCTCCAATGTAATAAAAAGCATCAATATAGCTATTAAATTAACTGGGAAGTACACTGCAAATAGGATAGATCATTGATTCATTGCTGCTACTTCGGTCGACACTAACACTTTTTATTCGAAATTGAGATACAGCAAAATGAGGCATTGGATTTCCTACATGGAGAAAGGATCGATCATCTCCCAATCACACAAACCTCCCTAAACAAAAGAAGCTGAATTGAGGAGGACATATCGTCTCCCGATGACACAAACTTAGCTAAACAAGAAAAGTTAAAATCACAGCCAGTCCTTCGGATTGGTGCAGGCATCCAGCAGTTTCCATTCATCGCTATCTTCTTTGGGTTGCTGCAAGGCATTATGATTCTGAATTTAAAAAACTTCCATGGCTCCATAAAAGAAACAATAAGACTACATATAATGATATAACATATAAAGATCGTAAGTTAGACATACATGATCATACTCCCACCGTGCAGTCAACGGCAGAGACATCAAAATACTCTCTATTCGTCCTCCTGTCCGGAGTCCAAATGTAGTACCCCTATCATATACCTGCTCAAAGAAACCAATTAGCTTTTATTCTAAAAGGCCAATGGTGCTCGATAATATCACTGAGCAATTTGAATGTTTTTCTGTGATCGTTTAATGATTGTGTGCCAGCCCAGTTCCACATGAAACTTCAATGAGAAGAGCTTTAAAAGAGCATCTTACCAGATTGAACTCAACATAGCGACCTCTTCTCAGTTGTTGCCATGACTTATGCTTTTCTGTGAATGGCATATCCATACGCCTTTCTATTATTGGTATATATGCTGGGATTACAGAGTTCATACACTCTGCATCATAAGTTAAAAGCAAAATTAACAACAAATACTCAAAGTAATATATATATATATATATATACAAGCATATTAAAAAGCTCCCAGCAATTAATAAACATTAAAAATTTCCATCATCAAACAAAAAGATCCGCATTCATAAGTCTTTGCAAAATATAGTAGTAGATGTTTTCCATGGAATACAACAATAACCTAATCAGAACAATGATATAACTTGAATTAGCAAGTAATAAGAGATGAAAACCAGACATGTTTTTTCATCTCTATTTTCTCCTCTACAAAGCTTCCGGTTATTTAATTTGTATCCCTATGTATATTGGCATGTTCAGTCAGCCCATCCTAAGGGTTTTGCAGCCTCCAAAGGCTTCGAAGAAGCCAACAAAACTTCTGGTTATTTAATTTGTATCCCTATGTATATTAGCATGTACAGTCAGCCCATCCTAAGGGTTTTGCAGCCTCCAAAGGCTTTGAAGAAGCCAACAGCCCTTGGATAAACTAAATGAACATATTCTATAATCTCTTCCATCTATGGGTATGTGAATTTATAATCAAATATGACTTGATTAAAATTGTAATGTCATTGTAGGAATGCCTGAATGGCCACCACAATCAAACCCTAAACATTTAAGTATATAATGTGTTGGATTAAAATCGTGATGCATGAAGCCATGTGATCAATCAAAATGTGCTTTCCTCGTAGGATGCAAATACAAAAAGACAAAAAGGTGCTATTGAACTCACTTGTTGTAAATGCAAACAAGAACTCCTGATCATGGTCGTTAAGATCATCAAAGAATATTCCTCCAAGTCCGCGCCTTTCACTGCGATGCTGGCAAAGAAACAAATTCAATAATCAAACTGAATAGTTTTCTTCATAACACCTTATAAAATTCATTCCTGAACTCTTAAAGTGCATGTATTACACTTCAGTTCTATATTTTATGACCCTCTGATGTGAGGACAGTGTTCACGATCCTGAGCACGAGGTTGCCACTTATTTTGTTTAATTTTGTAACTTGCTTCATGCCATGCCCAATATGCCATAATTCTTGAAAATTGGACAATATACCTATAAATTTTGAGCCATTTGTACAATAAACAATTTAAAGTTAATCTTTGATTCCATATTTGATGTACACTTTACTATTTATTTTGACATCAATTGATGCTTACTTTGATGCCTATGAAGTTGATTTAGTGTGGAAGGAAAATCCATAATGTGCTTGAAATATTTCAACATTTTGTGTTTTTTAATTTGTCAAGTTCTATCCTGAGTTTTTCACCATAAGCCAACTCCTACTTTTAATATTGCTACATCATTCCTAAACCCAAGTACTCCTTGCATACTAGGCTAGAAAGAAGAATTGTAGTCGAACAAAATATGTAAAGAACTCATACAAGAGCATTGTCGTATATAGACCAAACAAAAATTGGTGGAACAAGAATACTCCAGAGTGGTGTCAGAAAATATTTTCTCTATTTTCATGCATTATATCCCATCAAGGAGGAGCCTTTGACTCATAACTTGCTCACATAGTTGACATTGGACAATGCCTGATTAGAACTTTGCTAAAGTAACCTTCAATTTAAAGGAAAGGTGCTGATGTGACATAATGTATACTCATTATGATGAGACGATGCTTACTTAGAACTTGGCTAAATTGACGTTCAATTTGAACGAAAGGTGTTGATGTGATGTAATGTATATTTGTTACAATGAGCCAAGATTAAAAAGATTGTATTGTGTCATTGGAACAGTTTTAAGTTATGATGAATGACCAAGATAAAAAGATGTTGAACGGCCTAGATTTAAGGTTATGTACGAACCATGGTTCATGAGATGGATGATTAATGTACTTCCTTTCTCATCAGATGCAAATACACTTTGTAATGATCCCACTTCAGTCATATAAAGAGATACAACCATATACAAGAGGAATGTTTCTCAACACCTAGGGAAACCAATCTTAGGGTACATGCCAATATTTGAGTTACTCTTTTGGTTGTGCATAATATGTGAAAAAATTGTATCTTGTGAGATACCATGAAGATCTTAAAATAGTGCCTGATATTAAGGGGAGTGATAGCATGATGTCAACTCCTCTCATATTGAAACTCATATTTCTATTGTAACCCCCAATAAACATTAAAGTGGGGTCTTGGTGTGATGTAACATTTATTGGTAAATTTTGAGTATCTTGTGAGATACCATGAGGCCTCAAAATGGTGTGAGATATTAAGGGGAGTGATAGAATGATGTCAACTCCTCTAATATTGGAACCCATATTTCTATTGTGACCGCAAAAAAACATTACGGGGGCAGGGGAGGTGGGTGTTAGTGAGGTGTAACATTTATTGATCAATTTGTTAGATCATTGATCAAGTCAAAATGAGGTGTGAGGTTTAAAGTATCAAGTGAAAATAGATGGCCAGGATTATACCCTAGTATTGGGACAATTTAAATTATGGCGAACAGTCAAGGTTAGAAAATTATGTTTTATTCTTTGATCATGACATGGTTATTGGAAATGTGTTGCATATTTTTCATGAATTACACTCTTCTAGACCATACAACCCAACACGACCGAGGGGGTTTGGGGCATCACCCCAACTAGGGGGCTTGGGGGAGTAACGCCCCCCCAATCAAGGGTTCACGGGCGAGAAAAAAAATTGGGCTCCCCTTTATCGGATTTCGGGCCCGTATAGGTAATTTTAACCTATGTTATTATGGGTGGTTAGATTACTCATGTTTATGGGGAACCGTTATGGGTTGTATTCATGGCTTGTGGTTTTGGTACACATTGTATTGTAATACCACTACAATGGTAACCTATTAATGTGCTTACATATAGTTTGACAATGCAATAGGATAGAACAAGACTAAGAAGTATGTTATTGTATGGTAAAACAGTTGAGTTAATACAATAAGGAGATAAGTTACTATGCCGGGTTTTTCCCAAAAGGGTTTCCCAAGCTATATCTTGTGTACTGTGTTATTTTGTGTATGTCATTTCTCTATTTTTGTTTATCTTAAAGATTTTGCAAAGAATTGTTTCTCGTATTTGTTTATCAAATCAAATTCTCTTCATTTAGTATCAAAGCTAGGTTTCAACTTTGTGTGAAGAGTTATGGTTCTTGGACCCTGTTGATAAGTTTTTCTTCAAGTGGAAGTTTTGTGTTTGTGAATTTGTTCAAGTCGAGGAAAATTACTTGAAGTGCAAGGATTGAGATTGAAAGAAAATGGGGGGAGGGGGTTAGTGTGACGTAACATTTATTGGTCATTTTATTACATCATAGATCAAGTCAAAATGAGTTGTGAGGTTTAAAATATCAAATGAAAATAGATGGTCAGGATTATACCCTATTATTGGGACAATTTATATAATGAACAAACAAGATTAAAAAATTATGTTTTATTCTATAAACATGACATGGTGGTTGGAAATGTGTTGTATATTTTTCATGAGTTACTCTTCTAGACTGTATAGCCTAACACGGCCCGTGGGGGTCTGAGGGCACCACCCTTGACTTGGGGGTTTTGGGGTTGGGGCGACAACAACAACCTTCCTATTGTGGGTTTAGGGGCTGGCCCTGAGGAAATTTTCTTAGGGTCCCTGTTAATAGGATTGCGGGCCTGTATAAATGGTGGTTTAACCTATGTTATTATATGGGTGGTTAGGTCATTCATATTTATAGGGAACCGTTATGGGGTTATATTCATGGCCCATGGTTTTAGTACCCATTGTATTGTAATATTGTTGTGACGTTTACCTACTGATGTGCTTACATATAGTTCGAGTACATGCAAATTACTTGAAGTGCAGAGAATTGAGATTGTACAATTTAATATGATGTGGATTGACGTAATCCTGTGATAGTTTCATTTGCATTGGTCGGAACGGGTCCCTCACTTTGCAAAAATCAAGTGTAAATGAGGCTCACTGTGTTTAAAATGGCATAATCAAATGAAAATCCGCTTGGGGGTGCTAATACCATAGTATTCCGACAATTTAAATAATAAACGGTCCACCTTTTGGCCATTATGTTTTACTGTTTGATCATGACATGGTGGTTGGAAGCTGTCCGTTGCCACAAATTTCATGAGTTACACTCTTCTAGACTTTTCATGTCTCATCGCCATCGGGATAGATGAAGGCGTCTGAGCTGAACGGAAAGGACCATTGACAGCAGACTAGTGAGGCGATTGGAATGAAAAGAGATCCAATTTAATGCGGGTTAAATTATCTGACGTGGGGCCACAACAATATTTGGTGTCCCCTTAATGGACTTCACGTCCGTCATATGGTAGTCTACAGACCTATTCTGATTCACAAATGGCGAAAGGGAAGATGGCACTCATCTTCTATGTGGAGCTCGTTATGAGTGCATTCGAAGAGCCCATGGTTTAGAAGTACCCATTATATTGTAATGGCACTATGATGGTTACCTACTCAGAAAAGTATAAATAAAGTTCGATATTTTATTAGGTCATTATGAACATTATTGAGGAGTACATTATTCTATGGTAAAATGGTTGAGTTAATACAATAAGGAGAGAACTTACTACGTTGGATTTTTCCCCGAAAGGATTTCCCAAGATAAATCTTGTGTAGTATGTAATCTTTTGTATGTCATTTCTTTATTTTCTATTTATCTCAAAGATTATGTGAAGTATTTATTCTCTCAGATTTTATCGGATCAAATTCACTTTATTTGGTATCAAAGTTAGGTTTTAGCTTTGTGTGAAGAGTTAGGGTTTCATGAACCCTTTTGATAAGGTTTTCTTCGAGTGAGTTGGTGTTTTGTGTGTGTGAAATTTGTGTGTGTGTGTGTGTGTGTGTGTGTGTGTGTGTGTGTGAATCTTTGTTAGTAGAGGAAAATGACTGGAAGCACAAGGATTGAAATCAAAAAATTTAATGGCCAACATTTTGAGTTATGGAAGCTCAATATGGAAGATCTTATGGATAGAAATCAGTGGATTAGTTGTGTCTGGAATCATGCATGTGCATATGTAAGTTATGAAGGAAGAGGATTGCAAAAATATTGATGGGAAGGCAAAGAGTTCAATCAGATTGTTCTGTCAGGATTCAATTTTGTTGAATGTATCGAAAAAACCACTAATGTGTTTTGGGAGAAGTTGGTGACTTTATATCAAACAAAGTCTCTATGAGAACAAATTGTTTCTCTGAGAAGATATGATTCGTTGGAATGAATGACTGACTCTTTGTATAACATTTGGACGTCTTTAATATTGTGGTAAACAATTGATTTTTGTTGATATTAAAATGGAAGAAGAGGATAAATTGCATTACTTTGTTGTGTTTTTACCTGGATCTTGAGATAATCTAGTTATGACTATTACTAATAATACAAAAAAATTGTTAGTTGAGGATGTAGCTTGTGTTTTTATTGTTAGAAGAAATGAGGCATAAATCCATTGAGGATTATCAATCCAAAGATACTTGTATTGGTGAGAGGTCATACCCAAGAGAAAATCAAGAAAAAGCAAGGACATCAAATTCTAGAAAGTAAATCAAAGACTACAGAAAAAGAGAGAAATTTGGAACGTGGTAAAATAATGCATTTCAAGAGAGACTATATCTAAAAATGCATAAAATGGTAAGTCATAAATGTTGGATGATATACAAAACCTCTAGTGAAGACTTGAGAGATTTTTTCTTGGCAATGTCTTGCACGCATGCATGTGATGAATGCATGGTTGATTGAATCAGGTACCTCTTTTCAAATGACTCCTCGTCGAGAGTGGTTATGTGAATGTAAAAATATCAATGGAAGTGAAGCATTCTTTGGGAGACAAATCAACCTAAAATATCATAAGTCATAGGAAGAGTCATGTTGAGGGTCAAATATGAAAGGACTAAAACCCTCCCTTGTGTTTTGCAAATTTTGAGTTTGACCGAAAACCTAATATTTGTAAGTAAGATGAATGATATGAGTGTGTAGGTAATATTTACTAAGGATAGATTATAAGATGGTTTTAAAGAATGGGATTGGAAAATGTATTATATACAAGAACACTAATGAAACTTAAGGAAAGCACTATTGAGTGATGAGTGCAATAGCTCTATGGTTCCGGAGGATAAGAAATTCTAGACTCCTACATCCACTGCAAAGAAGTTGATGAGTGGCATCAAAGGATGACATATTGGAGAGAAATGGTTTTTTGCATTAAAAACCAAAATCTGGTTGAAGGAATTTCCTTTAGATTTATATTTTTGTGAGCATTGTATGTTTGGAAAGAAACTAGAGTAAAGTTTCCTAGCAGTGCTACAAGATCAGAAGGAATTCTACATTTCATACGCATAGCAATGTGTTTGGATATTAAAAGTTCCTTCACTAGGAAAATATGCATTATATCACATTCATAAATGATTTCTTGAGTAACACTTGGGTATATTTTTTGTGAAGAAATTCTAGTATGTTGTTTTCAATAAGTTCAAAGATTTTAAGGCTCTTGAAGAAAATCAGACATAAAATAAGATAAAGGTATTGAGAAGTGATAATGGTGGGTAATATTACTCTAATTCCTTTGAGAATTTTTGTAAATAATATGGAATAGAAAGGCATAGGACAAATCCATATATGCCACAACAAAATGGAGTTATAGAAAGAATGAGAATAACTTTATTGAATATAGGTAGAAGTATGCTCAATGGTGCAAGTTTAGATAAGAAATTCTAGACCAAAGTAGTGAAATACTTTTGTTACTTGATCAATAGATCACCCACATCCACCCTTGAAGATAAAAATCCACATGAAACATGGACTAGTAAGAAACCCTCTATTCAATATCTAAGGGTATTTGGTTGTATTTCTTATATGTACATTTTGAAAGAGAAAAGGATAACGATAATAAATATGCAAAGTGCATATTTATTTAATACTATAATGGTGTAAAAGGATACAAGATATGGAATCCATAAACACATATGGCTCTTTATAGTCATAATGTAATATTTAGTGAATTTAAAGGGATTCCAAAGTAGGAAGCAAAACTAAAGGATGATAATGAACAAGTTCATGTTGAACTAAAAGAAGGTGAATCTATGTCTGAATTTGATGCAACAATGGAAGATGAAGTGGAGAGAGAGTTACAAGAGGAAGATTCATATGAAACAAAAGAGGAACAAGAAAATGTTAAAATAGAAACTCCAATCTTAAGAAGATCAGATGAGGTGAGAAGGGCACCTAATAGGTATACCCCTCCTAATTTCCATTCTGCAATTATTGTATCAAATTTTATGGTAATATGATGCCCTAAAGACTGTAAAGCATGATTTTGGCACAAAATAGAATAAATCTTGGAAGAAGGGTATGGAGGAAGAAAATGAATCCTTAAATAAGAATCATACATGGGACTTGGTAAATTTTCCTCTAAGGAAACCTATTGGTTGTATATGGGTATTTAAGAAGTATAAATGCATAAGGGAAAATGAAGAAGTTTAATGCTCCTTTGATAGCAAAAGGGTTCTCACGGGTAGAGGGACTTGATTTTGGTGATATTTTTTTCTTGTTGCTAAGTTACATTCTATTAGATATCTTATAGTTATTATTGCTACTCTTGGTCTAGAAATACAACAAATGGACATTAAAACAACTTTTTCCTATGGTGAGCTTGAAGAAGAAATCTACATGAAGCAGCTAGAAAGCTTTAAGGTTAAAGGAAAGGAATATTTGGTATGTATGTTGAATAAGACTCTTTGTGGCTTCAAGAAAGTGCCAAGAATGTGGAAACATAAAATTGATAAGTATGTTTTGGGACTTGGGCTTGGAAGAAGCAAAGTTGGTCCTTATGTTTATTTTAAACAAGGTAATTTTTTGGTTATTATAGTATTGTATGTAGATGACATGTTATCAATTGGTAATAATAAGTAAATGATTGGTCATGTTAAGTCTCAGGTCTCATCTCAATTTGATATGAAGAATTTAGGTGCTTGTAATGTCCCCTTTTCCAAATTAAAACTAATTAATAATATTTTAAGTAGGGCCCAACCAATTCTTATGTTGGGACAACTTCAAATTATTATTATTAAAATAAACAATGTTTTTAAATACTAAAATTAACTAGTTCATAGCTCCAGTCAAAAGCGTTTAATCATAAAAAAAAAATACTAAAATTAAAAAAAAAGGAGAGGTCGTCCCTCTTTAAGAGGAAAAAGCAAATATTAAAAATTAAAAAATAAAGAGGCCTACATGGAGCGCTCCACAAAGAAAAGTAAAGGCTATAAAAGCAAATGTTGGGGCTCATTTGTGGGATCATCTTGTGAATTATATACTTCTCCTTTGAAAATTGGAGCATTGAGCTCTCATTTTAACCCTTTGAAGGCGAAAATCCTCATTGGATCCTATTGGGGACGAAAACCCTCAATAGTCATAACACTTGGGGATGGAAACCCTCATTTGTTGAATTGGTGACTTCATCCATTCATTTTCAACTTGATCTACACATTTAGAGATTTCGGGATCATTTTCCAGTGGGTTTTCAGGGTTAGAAAATTGTGATTTCACTTTCATTGGATAGTCGGTCTCTTCAAGATCATTTTGAGAATTGGTTTGTGTTGAAACTCCAAGTATTGATGGAGTTATGAGTTTTAGAATTTTCAGTTGTATTTGCACTTGAAATAAATTTATAAAAAACAAATTTGCTCCAGATTTCCTCTTGTTGAATTTATTGAGTATTTGGGATATTTCTATGTTAATTTCCATCCCATATTGCATGAGAATGGATGCCATTAAGTGTTGCTACATTTCGATGCATTAGGAAGACTTGTTTATTTACTTTTAGCTGCTTTTAATGATGTATGATGCCCTAAAAGTGTAATTACCTATTCGCTGCTAAGGTTTCTAATATTGTTGGATCTGCTGTTATAAAAATCAGATTATTTTCAGCAGGGGTTTGTGTAAATTCCTTGTTGGTGTAGTTCAACCCTAAAAAGGGACATTACAATGCTGCAAAATTTAAGTTGGGCATGGAAATTAAGAGAGATTGTGTAAACATGAAATTGTGGTTAAATCAAAAGAAGTAAATTGACATGGTATTGCAAAGGTTTAAAATGCAAGAAAGTAAACCTACCAATATTCCCTTTCCTATTTATCTATTGAACAATGTCCTAAAACTAAACCAGAAATTAAGGACATGTCTCAAGTGTCGTATGCTAGTGTGGTTGGTAGTTTAACATATGCAATGGTCTGTACAAGACCCAATATAGCTCATGTTGTGGGAGTAATTAGCAAATTCATGTCAAATCCTGGAGAGGAACATTGGACTACAGTGAAGAGGATCTTTAGGTATCTGCATGGCACATCTAATTATGCAATATGCTATCAAGGATATCCTGATGAAAGTGAGACATTGAATCTACATAGCTTTGTGGATACAAATTGGGGTGGAGATCTATATATGCACAAATCTACCAGTGGGTATGATTTCAACTTGTTCAGTGGAGCTGTAAGTTGGATGAGTAAACGTCAAGCAAGTGTTGCAAAATCCACCACAGAGGTCGAGCACATGGCAACTACTGATGCAATCAAGGAAGCAATTTGGCTTCAAAGTTGATTTTCACTATTGGGTTCACTCAAAATGTTATAAGGATCTATTGTGACAATCAAAGTGCAATTTGTCAAACAAAGAACCCTAGGTATCATTTTAGAACAAAACACATTGATGTTCAACACAATTTGTAGGAGAAATGGAGAAGATATTACTGGAGAAGGTGGGCACAGAAGATAATGTTGTTGATTCCTTGACAAAGGCTTTAAGCACTAAGTTTTCTTCATTGTATAGAAAACTAATGGGCTTGATTGCCATAAATTGTTGACTATATAGCCTTGAAACCTCTGATTCAAAAATCGCCGATGAATCGCGTTCACCCTGCAAAACGATTAAACTTACAAAAAATCGCGATTTTCGAAATCTGATAAATCGCAGTCAAAAACCCTCGAAAATCGTTGAAAATCGCGGCTAAAATCGGCGAAAATCGGGGAAAAAAAACGCGGCTAGGGTATAAGACGAAAATAAAGTAAATCGATTTGTTTTTTATGTTGTTTTCTCTTTCCATGGGCTCGTTTTTTATGTCGCGACTTCCTTCGTGTACAGTCGACGCGTGAGGGCATTTTTTACCAGTTCGTGTGCATTTTCTACCAGTTTGTGAGCGTTTTTTACTTGTCCGTGCGCATTTTACCAGTCCGTGCACGTTTTTTACCTGTTCGTGGCAATTTAGCTCGTGGGGATTTGCATTTTCTTGCCCATTTGCAGTTCGTGACAGCCTACAGGTATGAATATGTATATTTATTATTAATGTATGTTAATATTAATACTGTTACACTGTAAAAATAATAATATTAATACTGTTACACTGTAAAAATAATAATATTAATATTGTTACACTGTATATTAATAAAAATAATAATATTAATACTGTTACACTGTATATTAATATTAATGTATATTAATGTATGTTAATATTAATATTGTAAGTGTAAAATTGTAAGTGTATACACTGTACAGTGTACAGTGTACACTGGTGACTATATACATATTACAATGTATAGTGTATACAACTGTATATTAATGTTTTTAAAAGTAGCGATAAAGTTGCCGATTTTTGCCGATTCCCGATTTTCGATTCAAAATTTGGCCTGCTGATTAATCCCGATTTACGATTTTTTGAACTATGCTTGAAACCCCCCTGGTCGTCGTTTCAGTCTCAAATCTCAGCAAGGGAGGAGGTTTTTGCCCCCCTCTTCGGGTTGTCAGTCCATCAGGAGCTTCTTTTTCATCGGCCTCAAATGTTAGGAGGGGTGTGGTTACCATTCTTCAGTAGACCACTGGTCCTCGTTTGCCCCCTCCTCCATTCCCTTCTTTGCTTCTCCCATCTTTCTCCCCCATTTGTTGCATTGCCCCCACCTGTGGGAGTATTGGCTTCGGGTTTCCTTTCTGCTTCGTCTCTTTTCCTTTCTTCTATTTTTGGGAACTCGTTTGAGTTGTCCCCACTCACACTTTGTATATTATTTGGACTGCAATCCCATTGACCTACTTTTGTGGTCATTCGTTGGACATTAATATATTTATCTTATCTTATCTTATCTTCTAAATTGTACAGCTTGGCATGGCAGAGGGGGTCTGGGGCATTGCCCAGGGAGGGGAGTTTTGGGGGGTAGCACCCCCCCACCCAATTGGGGGTTTGAGGGCTAACCCCTGAGAAAAACAATTGGGGCCCCCTTTATAGGATTTCGGGCCCGTATAGCTAATTTTAACCTATATCATTATGAGTGGTTAGATCACTCATGTTTATGAGGAACCGTTATGGGTTGTATTCTTGGTCCATGGTTTTGGTACCCATTGTTTGTAATACCACTATCACGGTTACCTGGTGATGTGCAATAGGATAGAGTAGGATTAAGAAGTACATTATTGTATGGTAAAATGGTTGAGTTAATACAATACGGATATAAGTTACTATGATGAGTTTTTTCCCAAAAGGATTTCCCAAGATATATCTTGTGTACTGTGTTATTTTGTTTATTTCGTTTCTCTATTTTTGTTTATATTAAAGATTCTGTGAAGTATTGCTTTTCTCGTATTTTATTGGATATAAATCTCTGCATTGGTCAATGCCTTCTCTCTCTCATTAATCAAATATAAGCATTGTGTGATTATCCCACTTCGGTAAAACAGAAGTGTATTACTCATATGGAGCAGTGTTTCAAAATATCAAGGGGGAGACAGTCTTAAGGATGTGATATCATAAAGATTTCAACAATAGGATGCTACCACAACAGGCTGTATAGTATGCATACAACTACAGAATATTTGTTCTTGGTGGTTTATTCCATGCAGCAATTAACAATGTCATTTATTAAAGAAAAATTATTGGTTATGGGAGAAATTTAAAGGTCGTCATTATCTTTATCTAGTATAATGTCTGGTGCATGACATACAATTGATATTGGGGACCTTTAAGAAACTAATAATTAGTTGATGTTTGGAAATGTGCTAAGCTCAAGAAAATGAAGATTCAGAGCAAGGAAAAACCTTAATAGAAGGTTAATGATTTCAGGAAGCACAAAGTCAACAAAGGTAAGAAGCCAAAGGTTGAAGAAACCGAGGATGACCTTTCTCTGATTGGCTAAGCTCAGGAAAGTTGAGGAAGTGGAATACAGCTCAGACAAAATTATCAACTGTTTGGAAAATTTATTGTAGTGACAGTGCAATTTTTCTTTCAAGGTTTTCCAGAATTTCAATGTCTTTCATATTTTCCTAAGATTTTAGATTTCTTAATAAGAATTTAGATCTCAATATTAGTGGTATACTCGTTTCTACCCAATTCGGCCAGTTTTATTATTGAATTTCCCATATAATTTGTAGCAGAGATTTAAGTTTTTATTTTCATGGCATTTTATTTATGTGTCAAGTCATATTAAGATGCACCTCCATCAATAAATCATTACTCTCGTCATTAGTCCTTCATTGTGTTTATAACCTGCCCTCCAATGCTAGTCGGACACTGAGCCGCCACTACAGTTTGTAAACACTATAGGGTGGTATATAAACAATCAAATAACAACCTGAAATTAAATGTCCATTTGACCATCATAAGCCATCGTTTGTATTTTTGCTTGGGGGACAGAGCCCAAAGCTCATGCAATACCAATAGACCCAAATGATGAGAACGTTTAGAGAGGGCTATTTAAAATCAGTAAACAAATCCAAGGATAATCAATGGGAATTAAATTGAGTCCAGTATTCATTTGCACTAGTTTTTAGGAAGAAATATTTGAAAAACATGACAGATTTAAGATTGATATCAGTTTGATCATTTTCAAAGAATTATATAGCATATATCTATACGTGTGTATTTGTTAATGAATGGGATCAAGAATGATTAGTAGACATACTCACAATAAAAGTGATTGGAGTTTACAAAGTGTTATAGGAGGATGACCTTACAATTAGGGCAATACATTGTTAGCATTGTTATCCAATATTGCTATTAAGTCTGTCACTACATTTGTAACCTCTTAGTCATTGGATTTTAAGATTATTTTACTAAGATTACAAGTTGAACGTAGACATTTACAGTGTTTCAGCTCCTACTACATTAAAAACGGAAATTTGTACTTTTGATAATCTAAGCAAGAGATTTAGGCTACTTAATCTCTGTGCTATAACATCTACCAATGTAGCTTCAATATCTGGGAATCAGATGTGGACCTTACCGCTATTTATTCTGACATACACTCTACAAACCGGTATCGAATCTTCGTATCATGAAGACATTGGTTAAATTTCTTAGAAAAATTAGGTAGCTAGCAGGCAATAAGTTATTATTCCCTCAATGATGTCTTAGCCTGCAATTGGATATAAAAACTACACTATCTCATTACCCCGAGTAGCTTATAACATTAGGATAAAGGAGACTGACATTCCCAAAACCCACCTTTGTTTCCACATGTTGGCATACTCCCTCATATGCAGGCTATACTTTAGTAGTATGCATACATACTCTGGATAAACCATGTTAAAATATTTGTATGGCCTTGCCACCTAGCTATCTCTTGTATACAATGTGACTGGTCTTGACTATTACATGTTGGAAGAAACGGGTGGGTGACCACCATAAGATTTTGTGAATGAAATCGTCCATCGAGTAGTATTCATTTTAGTTCGGCTTTCCAAATTTAGCTTTGTCAACCAGAAATCGGGAAGTCAGTAAGCTTTATCGCTACTTTTAAAAACATTTAAATTCATTAAATATACTTAAATTAAATGTAAAAACAATGTTAAATGATGCGAGAAGTGACTCTATAGAATGTATACATGCCCATATTGAAATATATACTATTAAGTATTAGTATACTAATAAAAATGATGTTAAAATTCAAAACGTTATACCAAATTAAATTTCTAAATGTTAAATTGGGCTTTCAGCATACAGTGTATACTATAATAATGACCACTATAGTGCTTGAGTGCCACAAAGGTGCACGTATTAATGGACTTTATGAAAGATTGTAAAAATATTGCCATAGCAATGCATAGTTGTTGAGAAAATATACACTTTTATGAAATGTACGAACTATAACGATGCTGGATAATAATGAGTATGTTATACATGTGTAATTCAGGATACTGCTACATCTTCTCGTTGTGCTTTTCCAAATATGAACTGGCAAATAAATTTCCGTGACTTGATATTTTCAAAACAGATACAAAAGCATTAGGGAATTAAGTAAATGCCATTAAAGGATTAAATCAAAGATAGAACTGGATACAACACACCTGTGAAACATCGAAGCATGGTACGCAATATAGCTAAAAACCGTCATTCGAGTATAACTGAAACCTGGAACTTCATCGTGCACAATCGGTCTTCTACTATTATCTTAGCATATAATACAGTGCCGAATTCAACTCGCAAATAATCTTCATTAAATTCAAAATTTATGGAAAGATAAATCATTATGCATGGGAAAAACTTATTAGTTATAGCGACCTATACTGCAAGATAACCATCTTGTATTTACTAGAACCTATAACTATAGTTAAAACTTCATAGCCTTGACCTTTTACCACTTAAACATGTACTATGTAAAAACCAAATGTTAAAGAAAATATACAGCTTAATTCAGTATAAGATATTAGGACCTCAACATCATGTATAATGAGACACGATCTTGGCAAATACTGTACTTCAAGATGATGGTCGATGCAACTATCTTTCATCTCCTTCCAGGGGTTGCAACATTTTCAAAATTGTCTAGGATACCCACGCTTACGTAACAATTTTACAAAATTAGCATCTGAATGCCTAGCTTGTCACGTCATTTGGTATCCAATGCATGACATCAATGTGCTGGAGCAAAACCAGAAGCGAACTATCTGTCTTAAACTTCCCATCTGAGTTTGAAAATTTACCACCTCGATTTGATCTTTTATTCACATCTGAAATCTGTCATGCACTATTTTGAAGTAGTTCAACGATTTGAGTTTTGACTTTCCACCCATTTTGCAATTTTTCCTATTCAGATCGCCAATAAATCAATCGTTCATTTTCAGGCACAACCCAATTGCATATTTTCTTGAAACTTTATCGATTTGCAGCCTGAAAGGATTAATCGAAGATTCATCAGGCCATTAAGAACCGAGTGCAAGCTACATGAGGGTGAGGGTTAGAGGGTATTTGGTTCCCATTTAGTCTTCTCAGTGATTGTTCTTAACACCAATGGCCTGGCTTTGAGCACTGTCATTGCAAATGGACAAACATTTTCAGTACCCACCCTTAGACACATGATCAATTCAATTGAACTTAACATACGATGAGTACTAACATTTTGAACTTCAGATGATAGGATCTCAAAATCTGTGTCATGAAGAATGACATCATCCGTTTTGATGATAGGCTTGCATTGGCACATGCTATCTCCTAGGTCACTTTTGTGCAAACTTGGTGGGCATGGCTTTGGTGACTTGGGCCAAGTAGCAAGTGATAAGATGGGACCTGTGAATGTAAGGCCCCTGAAATCTAGTGCATTCCTTCAGTACACTTGTTATTACCCTTGGATGTAGCCTCTCATATTAATACCTTCCCATTCTGCAGTTTGCAAGGTCATCCAAACTGATCTTTACCATACCTGTCTGACAACGGTTATCTATGTTCAAGATTGCAGTGGCACATCATGGAGGTCGATGACAACGCATATCATTTTGTCATAGGCCATGTGGTGTATGTCAGCTATGTATATTGTGACCTAGGAATGATGTGCTACAGTATAGATGCAATCATTGATAGTCATGGTTCCAAAACAAGACATTTGATCTCAACTCTCTGCCCGTGCCCAGTAACAAGATTAAGTGCTTTAGGGTATTCTTGGAGAAATACATGAGCTTCTCCAAAGGAAGACAATGTTGTATAAAAGGCCTCGGAATTCAAGAATTGCGATGGTATTTATCAACAAATGCTTACACCTAGTTTTGGAGTCCCCACTATGTTCTGTCCATTATATTACTTATGGTTGTACCGTCATTGACTTAGCAATTGTACAACCATTCTTTTCACAATCAGGACCTGCTTGAATGACCAGTTGAGCTGAGTATTGAATGACCATGCAAGTTGACTCAAGGTATAACTTGTACCCCCATTAGGTGTATCTCTTGGGATTATCATGTGCAGGTGTAGATGCATGGTATGTAGTATGCTTCGATATCATATTCATGTCATATATGTAAGCCTAACTGGATTGTCCAATGTTATTGCACAAATTTTTTTTATGTTTATGCCCCCCAGTGTCAATTAGGCCAAAGCAAATCATTGTAAGATGTTTATCTCATGACCTTGTATGTTATCACCCTTAGTTTGTTGCAGGTTGTAATTAAATCTTTGATTGCTTGCTTCAATTCATTTAAGTGCAACATGCAGAAGGCAAGGGCTGAAGTTATCATTAGAACATCATTTAGGACATGTGTTAACCAACCCTAACTTAGGTGTATTATAAAATGCATATTACCACTAACATTGAGGCTATTGTAACCCTACTGTTATTCTGGTATGCTGCCTAGTTGTAATTACCACAACCCTTGTCTATTACCAAAGCACTCCACTTAGCTATCATTGAGTTGATAGGTGGCTCTATGAAGGCCTTCAGACTCCCGTATTGATTGGTGAAGATTTGACAATCTACTTGCCTGATTTGAAGGATCCAAATAATTCTTTCTATATAAATCCACAAGGCATCCTTTCGTCATGATCTATGATGTAAGAAATGATGCCCGCTGATTTTTCGATTAGCCAACTCATAGTTCAATAATGTACATGGGAGACTAGAAATTCAATCCATGAAATAATCGAAGGTGGACCTAAGCCAAAATTCAAGACTGTAAATTGGCCTTGACTAGTAACATTCAAATTTGATGGGTCAGTTTAGAATGTCGAAATGTCTCATGGTTTAATGAACACTTAGACTAATTGTTTTAGCATGGAAATGGGTCCAACCCCTCCCAAATGCATCTTAAGTTGGTGGTTGCCATTCATGGCTAATCTGTTGTCAACTAAGCAGGGTAATTGTGTCAAATAATCTTGCCATAATCCCAATACAGGTTTAACTGGAACCAGGTCTTTACTAATTAATAGATCTTCGTTAAGCCCAAGTATTGGAAGAAGGTTGTGTTCAGAATCACAATGGAGAAATTAATCAATTAGGAGACTAATAGCTTGAAACCATTTAAGCATCAATTTTCTCCTCTATCGCTTGCTTTTATTTATTTTTGGATTGGTTCAATTCCAATTCACATGTTTAGGTTAAATGAAAAATTATGATGATCCAAGATAATGTTGCAATTCCTCTTGATCTCTTCAGTTAAATGAAACCAATACAAATGTCTTAAATAGATACTTGAGGATTCCTTACGGAAAAAATCCTGTATATCGATTATAATCTTGACATGCACCGGTTCACCTATCATGAGTCAAATGAAGAAAGCTGCACACCTTTGCTTTCGAGGAATTGAAGAGACTTCATTGAAAAAAACGGTCATGATGCCAGGAGTACGGAGACATGTTACGGGTAATAAATGTGAAACACATGAAACTGCCAGTGATGAAGAAACGCTTGAGGTACAAATGTTATGGTATACAGATCTGTACAATATGTGGTGGTATATATATGGCATATGGGTAGTATGCACAGCACTGAGGGTAAAGTTAAGGAGCTTTCAGGGTGTAGACCAGGCAAGAGATGAAGTATAACTGATATAACACTCAAAATATATAAGGATTCATTGACCAATGGAGATGGCATTGGATTATCATGTACACTTGTCAGGAGAATTGAAAAGTGGTGTGATGGGAGAAAAATGGAGGGAAATAAGGTGGGGGGATGGAGGGAAATAAAGTAGACTAACATATTTTTTTTTTCCAATTTTGAGTTTTTTTGTTATGACAATGTCAAATATTAAACTCCGTGAATTGGATGACAAATAAGACTTCCGCTTGTGTCTGATTCATCTCTATAATAACTTTGGAATCTGCTACTAAGTAGGGGTCAAAATAAATAAGAATTGTATGAATGGTCAAAAGCCCTCCACTTGACTACAAAAGGCAATGGAATCGTAAAACATTCAACCTGTTTCATAAAGAAATATCTGCCTCTACACCATATTCTACCAATGGAATTTTCTTAGGGATAAGCAACAAAATTTCTTTAGAACTGGATTCAGCTGCAAACATCACAAAAAAACATGAATGGACTAAAGGGGGAGGTGATTTGTTATGTGATTATTTATCCAGTGTGTGATAATGTTAAAAAATAAATGGAAGTCACATAAAGCTAAATATAACGGGATGTGATTATTTACCCAGTGTGATAATGCTAAAAAAAAAATGGAGGTCACATAAAGGTATATATAAAGGTTGTTAAAAATCAAATGGAAAAAAAATCTATGGATATTATTAAAATGTAATAATGTAAATTAATTAAGTTGTGAAAAGGTGCGGAAGTCACATAAAGCTATATGTAAAGGGGGTTAAAAGTGAAATGGAAAAAAACTATGTAAATCCCTGATAATGTGGGAGGATATTACTAAAATGTAATGATAAAATTTAATTAAGTTGTGAAAAGGTGCATTCATTTACCCGATAATGTGGGTGCATATTATAAAAAATGTAATGATGTAAATCAATTAAATTATCAGGTGTGTTGGTTATAACAACCTTTGAGTGCATTATATATTGATTGGAACTCTTGGAAGAAGCATAAAAAATATGAAGAGATTGAAGACTCTCAATACAGAGACATTTAAAGAAATGGTGGGAGATGTAGTAAGTGAGTGGTTGAGAAAGGGGCACACAGTGGGGATGCAGTGTATACCCCCGAGTGTCTTGGCCAAGGATACTAATTTGGACTCCTGAAAAGGACTTTGGTTCCTCAACCTTCATACTATTCAGACAGTGTCTTGTTCCTGCATTTCTCCCATTAATAGATATCTTAGAAAACATTTACAAGGAGTTGCCTCAGATATGTAATCTAAATCTGCAATAAAAGATTATTGTTTTGTGATTAAGTTTATTCTCTGGAGTAATATTTAATATGTTTTAAATCTGGAAACCTAAAACAAATATGTAATATTTGTTTGTGTGATTTAAGACAACAAAAGCACCCATAATGTTTTGCTATCAGAGACCATAGATATGAATACCCTATGAAATTGAGTGAAAAGGCAGCATTTGGGATTAATTTCTCTCTATTTGATTTAAATAATAAAAAATGTAAAACTACCATCCTCGTATATGAGGGTTCGTTTAATGCACAGGTTCTGATCATTGTATTTTGCTGTAGTAAGTTTGTGGCTCCGTTTACCTGTGGCTTAATAGAACGAGTATGGACAAAAACGTAGTTTTTTTTTTGTCACAACTCTTATTTACCAAACTGTACACATGTATAATCTAACTTTCCCACACAATTTGTGCATCAATGAGATGCGTGGATGTCAATTAATGGGGAAAATCAAAATGAAGGACAAAAACAAGAAAAACAAGAGGGAAAAATTCACTACAAAAGGGACCGAAATCCACAAAGGATACTTCCAAGAAAACTTCTAACGGGTTTGAATCGGTATCCACCGGTTCAAAAAACTATAAAATCAAAAAGAAATTGATAGGTTTATTCAAAAGATTAAGCTACCTGGATATGGTGGAGAACTTGGAACAGGAAAAGAAACAGAGCAACAATTGTCAAGTTTAAAACAATACTTTGAACTTCCAAATAAAAGTACTATTAGTCATGGAAGATCATGCGTAGCCAACTTCTAACTAAAAATAAATAGCCTTAAATTGGTGACAAGATATAATACGGACTATGAAGTTATAAACCAAGAGGGTAAAATGGGAGCAATTCAAAGAGTTGCTCCAACAAATTTATATGATATTATTTTCTACAAGAATGTCGAAAGGAATTCTTCGAACTTGGACAAAATTGAAAATGGTCAATAAATATGAATAAGATTTTGAAAGGTTAAATCCATATGCACCTTTTACAGACCAAAAAAATCGCGTCATAAAATTTATTAATGATCATAAAGTTGAGTTTAAAGCAAATGTTTGGTGTGTAAAGTAACAATCGGTTGAGAAGACTGAAAATTTTGAGAACCAAAAAAATTTGAAAGATAGTGAAACAAAGATAAAGGAAAACGAAATCGTTTTTCTGATAGAAAAGAGTTTACTAACAAGAATCAAACAGTTCGAGAAGTCCAGAAATGTAGAGTAACAATAAGTCACATCCTTCCGAAAATAACTACCCTTGCAAATACCAAAGGAAACTTGAGTCAAAGTTGGAATGTTGGACTATGTGGAGAAAACCATTTTGATCAAAATTGTCCAAAGAAAGAAAAAATGAACATCCAACATTTTAATAACTTGATACCACCAATCTTATCCGCTGTTCTCCGACTGTTACCCGACTACCCCATGGTCGCTACCCGACGCATCTCAAACCCTAGTCACGTCCATGGCGGCGGCTCTGCTCCTAGACGGGATGGCAATGCGGCTGCGGGTATGGATTCCACGGGATGCGACAGGGCCAGGGTGGACAGTGGATTTTCTTCCTCCCCTAGCGATGGTCAGGCTCGTGATTCGTTTCCTACGCGTAAGACTGTAATGCGACCCTTTAAAAATGCAGTTGGAGGCGGCAAGACTTTGGAGGCTGTTCACAAGGACTCGACACTATCTTGGATTAATCTCGCTTTTGCATCCTCTGAGGACGGCGGCACATTTACCGGTCAGGCTCCCTCTGGTGGGGAAGGGGCGCCTGTGCTGGGAGTTCACCACGCTCTAGACGGGACTGGCCAAGGCGCATCTATTCAAGGTCACACTGTAACCTCTTTCAAGGAAGCATTAAGGGGCAAGCATTCTCCTTTGAAGCCTGCAAACAATACCCCATGCATAACATTTGGGGAGGAGGTCATTACAACTGAAAAATACTATCAGGAACATGGTCTGATCTGTAGATTCGGAGGACTCTGGCCCAACCTTCCTGACCTACACGCATGGATTTCCAAGCACTGGACTCCTTTGCTCGCTGGGAGGCTAGACTTATATCCGTGTGCTAAAGGTATCTTCATTGTGACTTTTTCTGCAATAGCTGATAAAAACTCCATAGCTTCCAAGCTTTGGGTTTGCCAATCTAAGTACCTAGTCATTAAACCCTGGTTCCCCTCTTTTAACCCGCTCACTGAGTCTTTTTCATGCAAACCTGTTTGGATCCGATTGCCCCAATTACCCCTCCAATTCTGGAGCAGTGAATGTTTGAAATCTATTGGAAACACCTTGCGAACTACTCTTTTTATTGATTCTCAAACTGCTGAATACACCCACACTACCTATGCTCGGATATTGGTGGAACTTGATACGGCTAAAAACCTCCCTGCAACCATTGATCTCAGGGTGCAAAGCAGAACTTGGTCACAACCTTTAGATTACGAAGGCCTTCCATTTCGATGTAGAAGATGTTTCTGTCTTGGTCATACCTCTATTGCTTGTGGGTTGGCAAAACAACAGCATAAGAAACGCAGTTGGTGGAAGGATGCCCGCCCGGAACATTTGGTTTTCGATGCAAAAGAGGACCTTGAAGCAATTCCAAATGCTAAGGTTGAATCTGACTTTGTCCCTGAAACCCCTTTATCGGAAAATCCTATTGACAATAGCAAGGAAATTGCAGTAAATTTATCTCATATAGTTGTTAACAGCAAGGAGAAATTGTCTCATAAAAACAATGATGTTGTTTCAGTTGGAACTTTTGCTACTATGGAAAATTCTCCTTTTTCTAACCCTCCATTCGTGGAGGCTTCATCAGGTTGGGTAACTGTCCGTAAAAAGAAAAAGTTTATTTTACAGAATGACACTTCTCCGCCTCGATGATTCATCTCTCTTTTGGTGTTCAGCTGTTCTAAATTGTCCCTTCAACCTTGTCTGTTCCGAACAGTGGTTTTTGGTTCTGCCAGGTGCTGCGGTACTGTTGCAGACTGATTGTTGTTTTTCAGCTGTTTTTTTGCTGAATTGTTGCTGGACGTTGGTACTTTTCTGAGCAGATTGTTTTCTGCTGTAGGGCTTCCATGTTTTAATTTTGGCTTTTGAGCCTTCCTGTACAAGGGTATAGTCCCTTTCAAAAAACTATTAGCCAATAATAAAAAATAAAATAAAAACTTAATACCACCAATTCAAAACATAGAATGAAGATTTAAAAGTTGTTGTCACATCCTTCTGAAAATAACTACCCTTGCAAATACTAAAGGAAACTTGAGTCAAAGTTGGAATGTTGGACTTTGTGGAGAAAACTATTTCGATCAAAATTGTCCAAAGAAAGAAAAAAAGAACATCCAACATTTTAATAACTCGATACTGCCAATTCACAACATAAAATGAAGGTTTCAATAGTTTTTGTCACATCCTTCTGAAAATAACTATCCTTGCAAATACCACTCAAGCAATTGTTTCAAACAATGTGTGGGGCATTGGGTAAGCAAGTGAACTGACGTTGTACAGGTTGGAGTTCTAGCTTAGTTGGTTGAGTAATAGCATTGACAGTGTCCTTAGGAACAGCTTTAGTATCATTAGTTTTGCCTTTGAATGTGGATTTGCTTGGAAACTTGACATTATATGTAGGAGTGCTAGCAACGTACTTGAGTTCATTCATATGTAACAACTTAGCTTTGCGCTCTTTGAGTGTATGACATGGATGGTCAAAAGATCGAAATTTGTAAAATATGATCGATTCTTGCGAAGGAGAAAGCAAGCTTTGTGTAAAGAGATCTTGTAAATCACTATCAGCTAAGATATTGCTCATCTTAGTAAGCATGGACTTGTATCGTAAGACATAATCATTGATACCTTCATTAGATCCTTGTCACATTTTAAACCGTTGTGCATAAGAAATTGTCTCCAATGTTGATAGAGAATTGTGCCATAAATTGATTTGCCAAAGCAATAAAAGAGCGCACACGGTGTGTGGGGAAATCATAGAACCATTGTAGTGCAAAGTCTTTAAGACTTCTAGGGAAGAGCTTGGTGAATAAGATGTCCTAAGAGACATAATCGAAGTAAGCCGTGTGAAATGATCAAAGATGTTCAACGGGATCCCCTTTGCCACCATAGAGATGGAGTTTAGGAGCAACAAAACCAATAGGCAAAGGGTGAGAAACCACTTCGGGTGCAAGTGGGGTATGAAGCAAGTGGGTAGAATCTATGGCATGAGAAGCAGAGGATGCACCTTGTTGTAATTGTAAGGTTTGAGCCTATAATGTATGAACAAGGGTTTCGGGAGATTGTGTGCTAGACAAAGAAGTGTGTGAACCATTATGATTGGATATAGGATGTGTAGCAACAGTAGTAGTTGCAAGAAGAGGCATAGAAACATTGTGCATTGAATGATTAGGTGCCCCCAAAGATGTAGGCAACGTAGATGTACGAATAGCAGAGGTCTCTATATGAGATAACGAAGTGTGCTTAAGTTGATCTCTAGCAGCATAGAGAAAAAGATCAACATTGGCGGGATTCTCATGTAAAAATGTGTAAAACGTTGTGCCCCGTCTTCTAAAAGGTCATGTGAATGAGTGTCAAGGTTGTTATTGGAGCCTTCGCCTTGGACGGGATCAGCATTAATAGTGAAGACAACATTGGTAAAGATATCGGTAATAGAATAAAACTAAACGCTAGGAATCTTGTTGGTGTTATCAACAAAAAGATGCACAAAGGGATTGCCTTTGTAATCCAAAGTATGAGCATGTGGGCCTATGGGCTTGATTTGAATATCATAAAACATTTTAAACAACGACACGATGAAGTAGATCTATGTCACAAGGTTCGGCGAATTTTATTGAAAAAATTTGAATTTTGCCGAACTTTATTCTCGTCGAACATGAACTCGAACTTTATCCATTACTTTTACATGGGAAGTTTTTGATGCAATTTTGCATTATTTTAAAAAAATGTTTATATATATATATATATATACCGACTAAAAGTAGTGGATATAAAGCTCTCTCCACTCTGTCCTTTTGACATATTTATGCATTTTTTTCAAAAAATAAAAACGGTAGAAAAAAATTATTCGAACTTAAAGACGTTTTTTTCCTCGAACTTTATCCCTTGGCGAACTTGAACCGAACTTTATCCTCGTCGAACATGAACGCGAACTCGAACCTTGTGACTTAGAAGTAGATTAGAAAGATAGATATAGCACCAAAAGCGAAGAAGAAAAGCATAGAAAAGATCAAGTCACGAGTTGGGTTCACCAAAGTGTTTACACCCTTATTAGATTTATGTGAAATCTTGATTAGTGAATTAAGTACACTAAAGGATGTAAAGGGAAGCTACAAGAGATTATTCTAATTAATTAATTTCCAGTATTAATTATCTAATATCCGAACAACACATTAATACTTACAACTAATGTATGAAACAAAATAGGAACTTGAAAACAGAAGAGGATGAGTGCACTTACCTATTTATAGATGGATCTAGGAAGTTCTGGGAATGCACACTACTGAAACAGGGAGATCTGAGACTATGATGCTTCATTCCGAGAATTATGACTGGGAACTAGCCTAGGGCAGAATTGTACAACTCTGCCAAGATCATCCATACGGTCTTAACCCCACAGTAAGGTCTTGGACCTATTTAGATTCTCGATCTGCAACTTTTTGGCACTGTCATTTGCCTTAAAATGTTAATGTTTGTCGCTGTCAAACACTAGTTATCGGCCATGTTGCAAAGCCCTATGAACATTTTGAACAAGATCTCAAACCCTAACCATGGATGGGAAACCCTACAAAACAAACATTAGTTGGATTGTGGGCACCCCCGTGCACCGTCGACGTTTGCACTACTCTGAAGAGGCCTCAAACCAAATGTTGTTCTCCATCTAGCATGTAATATCTGGATGAATGCAACTAGATTTGGCAACTTCTTTGACAATGGTTGAGTTGAGTTTGGCTCTTGCTAAAAATACTTGGAGAAGAGATGTTTGAGTGCTTGTAGATGAGAGAGTTTGATGCCTTGACCTGGTACAAAGCTTTAGACATATTGTGATTGCTGCCTTAATGACCGTACATGAGATTTTGCAAGATTTAGGGATCTTGTGGTGCCTTTTGCAAGTGTTGGAAGTGAGTGAATCAATGTAGTGTCATAGGATTTCCATGTCAGCAAACGAGGTAGTGTTAACTTGCTTATATAGGGTTCCGAAGGTAAATTATAGAAGAAAGGCCGAGCCAGAGGGAGTAAAGGACCCATCGAAGACTGTGGAATTGAAAGCAAAGATGGAGGATATGCCAGTGTAAAACCGTACAAATTTGTCATGACAGGATATAAATTCCTAACCAAACTATACGACCTTGACCAAGGATGAAAAACATGATAAATGAGGTTTGCATCCTATTAGGTTGACTTAGCATATGGATTTTATGCATTGAAGTCTCAAAATCTGTTGGCATATCAGTGTGTAAGAATAAACAAGCTAGACAAGAGACCTCGAAATGTACTGAACATGATAAATGAGGTTTGCATCCTATTGGGTTGACTTAGTATATGGATTTTATGCATTGAACTCTCAAAATTTGTTGGCATATCAATGTGGAAGGATAAACAAGCTAGACAAGAGACCTCGGAATGTACTAAACATGATAAATGAAGTGTGCATCCTATTAGGTTGACTTAGTATATGGATTTTATGCATTGAACTCTCAAAATTTGTTGGCATATCAATGTGCAAGGATAAACAAGCTAGACAAGAGACCTCTGAATGTACTAAACATGATAAATGAGGTTTGCATCCTATTAGGTTGACTTACTATATGGATTTTATGCATTGAACTCTCAAAATCTGTTGGCATATCAGTGTGTAAGGATAAACAAGCTAGACAAGAGATCTCGAAATGTACTAAACAGGAATAAAAAGGTTATGTTTATCTTATCTTAGCAAGAGTGCACTGTCAACACCAGCAGTGTCAAAGAGTAAATTGTCAAATTTGAGTGACTACAAAGCGATCTCACCTTTATCACCTCTCGTTATCTTCTTTCATGATATCCCCTTAAGATGATCTCTCTTAGCATCTTAATGTTATCCATTTGCCAAACTAATCCTACTAGTCAAAATTTTCCCCTAAACACAATCCACTTCGACCTTTTCACATATATTCATGTCTTCCCCTAGATCTCCCCATGATGACCATTACATTATCAAAAAAATAGATAATAACATCAATTACATTTTTACTGAGGGTGGATCTCTTGAAATGATCCCTTAATCACCTCCTACGGCCGAAAATCCACAAGAGGATCTTACTTTTCACTATCACCTTCCCTTTCATTATGGTCAAAGATCCAAAAGAGGATCTTCCCTTCTCCCCTTTATCAAGGAAAAAGATCCAAAAGACAACCTTCCCTTCCCTCTAGCATCGATGAAGATCCATAAGAGGATCTTCCCATCTCTTATCCATTTGAACATACCAAACTTCACCCACCTTAATATTGTTAGGCCAGGTAAAATGCACTGTGCAAATAGAATGTGCAAACCAAACTTAGTATTTTATCCAACTTAAATAAGTGACGGGATTAACAAATATAAAGCCATTGGAATGGTTGTTACACTTCATATTCTCTATGACTCTTCAACTACATGCAAGAACTCTTCTAGGTCCAACTATAGGACAAAATCTCTAACACCTAGGATTATTTAATATCATGTCCAATAATATCACATCCCCCCTTAATCCGCAAGGGTTACGGTTAGACCGAACATGCCTCTGATCTTTTCAAAAAAATCATTTCCAATCGATTTTGTCATGATGTTTGCCAATTGCTCTACAGTAGGACAATGTAGCAATTTGACACTACCTTCTTTCACATGATGTTGAATCAAGTGGAATTTTGTATTGATGCGCTTGGTTTGGTCGTGAAGACTAGATTCTTTGCCATTTGAATTGCAGATGCATTGTCAACCATCAATGGTGTTGACGAAACGTGTTATTCTTGCAAGCCTAAAAGAACCCTTCTGAGCCACAAAATCTCTTTCGTTGCTTATGAAGCAGCAACGTATTCTAATTCCACTAAAGAAATTATCGGCATTGATTGCTTCTTTGATTTCCAACTAAAAATTGTTGTGCCCAGATTCATTAGGAACCCTAATGTAGATTTCTCAGCTTTAAAATCACCAACATGGTCAAAATCTAAATAGCCAACCAGTTTGAAGTCTCTTGCCCTTAACTATTTTAGCCCAAAATTGTGGGTTTCTTTGAGACATCAAAAGACTCTTTTTACTACTAACCAATGACTTTCTCTAGGTTGTTGCATGAATCTAAACAAAACACGAATAGCCAAAGAAATATCAAGTCTAGTTGTGGTCACATAGATCAGACTTCTAATGAGTTATTTGTATTAGGTTGCATCATCCAAATCAATGGTATCTTTTGATGTTAATTTTTTATTATGTTCCATGGGTGTAGTGAGAGACTTATAATTTGTCATTCCGAATTTGCTCAGAATTTAACTAATATACTTTCGTTGAGTGATGAAGATGTACTTTGATTTTTGAAGCACTTCAAGACCCAAATAGCAAGGAAGATAGCCCAAATTTGTCATTTCAAACACTTTCATTAACTTTGCTTTGATTTTTGCAGTATATTTCTCATTATTCCCTCTTATGAACAGAACATCCACATACATCCCCAGAAATACAACTGTTTTGTCAACTATTTTGACAAAAAGAGTTGCATCTTCAGCTTCAAATTGCCTAAAATTCATATTCAAGAGGTGCTCAGTAAGTTTTTCATGCCATGCACGTGAGACTTTTTCAAACCTAATAGCAGTTTTCCTAGTGTGCACACTTTGTACTTTTGGTTGTCAACAGCAAAACCTTCAAACTGAGTCGTGTACATTGTTTCTTAAAGATTGCCATTTAGAAAAGCAATTTTCACATCCATCCAATGAACAATTTGTGTTGCTAAAGCCAACAAAACCCAAATGGTAGTCCACTTTGTTGTTGGTGCAACTATTTCATTGTAGTCTATGCCTTCCTTTTGGGTATAACTCTTTGCGACAACCCTTGTTTTATGTTTGTCAAGTGAACCATCAGTGTTATATTTGTTGTGGATTAACCACTTGTAAACAATTAGTTTACAGCCGAGTGGAGGATCAACCAACTTCCAAGTCCCATTTCTCACCAATGCAACATATTCATCTCTCATGGCTTTTCCCCATGACTCATCCTTTTCAACTTGTTTAAAAGATGTTGGCTATGGATCGAATGCAACATTGAGTTCTTTTGGAGAATCATTCAAGGGGAGCTTCTCAATCTTGTTTTGAATTTCTTCTAGGACATTTTCTATTCGTTATACAGCTGCATATGCACTGTGTCCCAGCTTTTCCAACTTCATCAAGACAGGTATTTCAATGTTTGTGTTGCCCATTTAGACATCTTCTCTGTGGTTTTGGCACCTCAATTTAATGATTTGAAGCTCCTTCACTTTTTGTCCTCTATTCTTCTACCACTTGTCCAGTTTCATTTACTTCTTTAGGAACATTTTCAATCTCTATTATAGGAGATGGTACGGAATCAAATGACTCTCAACTATATGTTTCCCTCTCACTGTTTGAAATTTCCAAATCACTCTCCTTGTAGACATCAAACTCAAACTTGGCATGCTTCTCTACTTGACTCAATTGAAGTTTGATGTTGGCCTCATCCTTCGCAATTTCACAAAAGATGTCATCCCTTGCAATGAGGAATTTCTTGTTTTTTTCATCATAGTGCCAATGTCTTGGAGGATTTTCAGTATCCAAACTGAATGCATTTGCAACTCCTA
The DNA here is from genome assembly GCA_019776745.2 of Taxus chinensis. Lineage (NCBI taxonomy): Eukaryota > Viridiplantae > Streptophyta > Pinopsida > Cupressales > Taxaceae > Taxus > Taxus chinensis. The sequence continues at coordinate 511,417,481 of CM034146.1, read as the reverse complement.
TGGTCAATCTTATTCCTTTTCTACTTAGGAATCAATGCATAACAAAATAGATCCAAAAACCCGAAGATGATGCACTGAAGGAAAATGACCACACCACATTCATACAATCTTCAATTGAAGAGTTATTGATGGTGATTTGTTTTGGAGGTACATAGTTATTTGTGTTGTTTATTCCCAGAAGTGTAGAGATTTACCCCCTTGAAATATAACACTACACGAACCATATTCATCACAATTTTGTCCATCCTCTCAACTACATTTTGTTGAGGAACTACGAGATGGTGTTTAATCCTTTTTTGCTTGAGATTGGATTCAAACACCTTTGAAGCATACCCACCACCATGTTTAGTCCTGAGTATCCCAATATAGGTTTGAGCTTCAATTTCCACCGTAGCTCGAAACTTTTGAAATGTTTTGAAGGCTTTTGATTTTTGCTTGAGGAAATAGATCCATGTCATTCTGTTGTAGTGGTCGGTGAACAACATGAAGTACTTGTGATCACCAGCTCATAAGAAGAGAACACAAGTCGGAGTGTCCCAACTACAAGTTTTTGTCAGCTTTCCATTTTGACTTTTGAAATGGTCCTCTTGAGTATTTAGCCAAAATGTAGGCTTCACGCTTCTCAAATTTTGCAAGCAAGGTGGGCAATCATGCTACGCCATTCTTTTACAACACACAAAGGCATTCATGATTTGAGTGCCAAATCTCGCATGCCACAACATACTCGGAGACCCAACATAGACCTGTTCAGAGAACGGGCGAACAAGAAATGGAGACAAAGTGGGGACATGGATATAACTACCTTTGTCAATGGATTTTTCATCATAAGGCTGACCAATAAGAAGGATTGTGCTATAATCATGGTGGATCGTGGTTCCTAGGGAAATCAAGCCTATTCATTCAAAAATGGAAACTAGGGTTTGACCCATTTAAAGAATGCCCAAATGAGATGCCTATTTGGGTTAGACTTCCTAGTCTCTCTTTGGAATTGTGGGAAGAAGAAATCATAGCGGCAATATCACGGATTATAAGACATCTTATAGCCTATGATTCAGTGACAAAAAACAAAAGCAAACTCACCTTTGCTAGATTTTGTGTCAATGTCCAATATGGTACTATTTTACCATCATTCATTATGTTGCCATCCAGGTCGAGGACTTGGTCTAGAAGTTGCATTATGAAAGAACTCCTATATGCTTGAAGTGCAAGAAAATGGGTCATGAATCTAAAGAGTGTATGGGAATACCCAAAGAAAAGCATGCTAGGATGCCAAAAGAAAATCCTAAGAACTAGTCTGAAGAAGTGTGACAGGCAGTTCAAAGTAGGAGTGAAGATCCAATAGAGATGCCTCAGATTGAGGGCAGAAAGGGAGAAGCATTAGACAAGATGGAAATCCAAGAAGGTACTACAAAAGTGTTACAAAACCAAATGAAAGAAAGCAGGGTAGAGATCAAAGAAATCAAGAATAGAAATGGAGAAATATTCAACAAGGTGGAACCCCAAGAAGGCACTAAGGAAGAACTACAATTCCAAGCGGAAGAAATTCAAAAAGAGATCGTAATTTCTGAGATAGAGGATGAACTACGAGGCCTGACCAAGGAGCAACCAATTGACATCTCTAACGAAATATATGAGGAAGGATGATACAGAGGAAGTGGAGTGGGACATCGGGGAAGACAGTGAAAGCCATGAAGAAGAGATTGATAGAGTTATCTACTCCTTCCTTGTAGAAGCCCAATCTCCTGCAGCTACCTTACCGAGTCCAGCCAAAAACACACACAACATTCAAAAGTACCTAAAAATCCCCTAAGGATACCAACAACCAAACAAAAACTGGAGAAATCTACGGCAAGGGACATTACAGAATGAAGTCGACGTCAAATCTTTGGTGGAAAAGGTGAAAATACAGATAACGGTTTCGAAGCCTCTAAGTTCAAAAAATGAAGATTGTTTCCTGCAATATAAGAGAAGCAAATAGCCTCAACACGTAGAGAATTGTTAAGAATCTTAGAAAGAACCAAAGTCCAGATGTTTTGATGCTTTAGGAAACCAAAATGAATATTGACAAACTTATGGAACTCAAAATACAGGTTTGGAAAAACTCTAGCATTACAGGGGCGAGCGCCCAAGGGACTTTAGGGGGCCTTCCTTTTTTGTGGAACCCTACAGTTCTAGAAGGTAATCCTATCTTGCAAAGTTTAAATCATGTTGTGGTCCTATTCAAAAACATAAGAGACAGGAAGTTTTGGATTTTGTTGAATATCTATGCTCCTAATTCCAAACAAGGTAGAGTGACCTTATGGGAGGGAGTTAACCTCTTTGAGAAGCAATTCGGTGCTATAAACTCACTCCTTGGGAGAGACTTAAATACGCCTCTTTTCCCTAGAGAAAAAAAGGGTGGTTCCATTGCCTATATCGATACTATGGAAAATGTCATTGTTCTCATGAATGATTTGGGGTTGGTTGACATTGATCTCAGAGGATCAAAGTTTACATGGTCAAATAGAAGAATAGGGGATGATCTCATTCAAGTCAACTAGATAGATTTATGTGCAATATGGATTGGATGATCAACCTAAATGGGGAGCTTACCTCCCTCTTGAGAATTGGGTTGGATCATAATCCTTTAGTGCTTAGAATTAGTGGGGAGGAGAATCGGTCTAGGAAACCTTTTAGATTCGAGAAAATGTGGCTTCACCACCCATATTTGAGAAATAATATAAAGGTATGGTGGAGTAAGGAGTGCATAGGGTCCAAAATGTACAAGGTGGTTTGCAAACTGAAAGAAGTAAAATCCCAACTCAAAAAGTGGAACAAAGAAGTCTTTGGAAATATCTTTGTTCAAAAAGCTAAAATTGTGGAAGAATTGCGGAATACTGAGCAAAGAGCCCAAGAGGAGGGGATGGATTAGGAGATTCAAAAGAAGGAAAAGGAGCTGATGTCCAAGTATCATATAGCTTGGAAGCGAAAGAGGAAACCTATTGGAGGCAGAAATCAAGAGTGAAGTGGCTCAAAAAAGGGGAATGTAATACGAAATTTTTCCATCTGACTGCCTCTAAACACAGGAACAGTAATAGAATTGGGGAATCAGTTAAAAGGGATGGAACATGGACAGAGGATGAGACAGTGATTAAGGAGGAAGTAGTGGACTTTTTTAAGAATTTGTTGGGGGGGAGTTTACCAGGATCAGAAGAGAACAATGATCTAACCCGCCTTCCTTTGGCTAAGGAAGTCAAATATGTTGTTTTCAAGATGGAAGAGGACAAAGCTCTAGGTCATGAAGGTTTCCCACCCTTTTTCTTCCAAAACTTTTGGGAGATAATTGAGGGGGATATTGTGGAGGCAGTGAGAGAGTTTTCCATAAGGATAAAATTCTCAAGGAGTTAAACAATATGTTTATATATCCATTATTCCTAAGAAGAAAGAGGCTAAGGAGCTCAAGGACTTTAGGCCCATTAGCTTATGTAAAACCCTCTAAAAGGTCATTTCTAATATCCTAGCCATTAGAATACAGGGTTTGCTGCCCAAATTCATTTCGAAACATTAGGGGGCTTTTGTGTAAGGGAGACAAATCCTCGACAACATTATAACTATCTATGAAGCCATTCATTCCACGGTTAAATCTAGAAGGGAGGGGATGTTCCTCAAAATTGACATCAGTAAAGCTTATGATCACATTTTGTCGGGCTTCCTTGGTAAAATTTTCAGATGCCTGGGGTTTTGTAACAAGTACAGTGGCTTAGTGATGGAGTGTATTACGACCCCAATGTTCTCAATATTAATCAATGGTACGCCTGCAGGTTACTTTCCTATTAAGAGGGGTCTTAGACAGGGGGATTCACTTTCTCCCTACTTGTTCATCTTGTGGCAGAAGCGGCAGAAGCCCTTAGTAGAATGTGTGATGCTGCTAGGATAAATAGGCACATCAAAGGCCTTATTTTTTCTTTGGGTATTAGAGCAGTCACTCACCAACAATTCCTGGATGATACTTTTCTGATGAGGAAGTTCCCTGATGGAGGCCAGGGGCATTAAATCTACTTTGCAAGACTATGCGGTGCTTTATGGCCAATACATTAATTTCCTTAAAACCTCTCTTTTCTTCATTAATGTGTCTAAATAGAGACAACAACAATTATCTAATATTTTAAATGGTCAGGTCAAACAATTCCCTATTGTGTATTTGGGGATGCCTCTTAACATGGGCAAGTTGGACTTCAAGAGCTGGTCTCAGCTCATTGATAGGGTTCAACAAAAGTTGGCAAGGTGGAAAGGGGCTCTTCTTTTGCAAATAGGTAAGGTTCAACTTCTTATCAGTTCTATTCAAAGCCTACTTGTTTATCTTCTGTCCTTGTTTAAAAAATTTGGGCACAGTTAGGGAAAGTTTTGAAAGAATCTAGAAAAAGTTATTTTGGTCACGAGCAGAATCCAATAATAGAAATCCCCCTGGTAGCCTGGGAGAGAGTCACTGTACCTAAATTTTTTGGTGGACTAGCCATCAGAAACATTAAGACTATGAACAAGGCTCTCATGGCCAAAGTGGGTTGGAGATTCTTGAAGGAGGGCAGCCTATGGACTAGAATCATCAAAACTAAATGCATTGACAGGGAGAGGGAGAAAGAAGATTTTCTTGTGAAAAACAATCTTCCCAAAGGCTCCATTATTTGGAAAGGAATGATTAACATTAGGAGCACTCTCTTGAGGGGGTGCAAGTGGAACAAAGGGGATGGTAAGAAAATTCACTTTTGGGATGATATTTGGCTCGGTGAAGGTGCTCTTATCAATAAAGAACCTTGAAATACTTTATCTAATGACCTTAAGGATCAGTTTGGGATCCTTGTAAGCAACTATTAAATAAGAACTGAGGATGGGTGTAAATGGAGAAGGTTGCAATGCAGGAGACAGAAGCGCAAGAAGGGTTCCGACAACCTGAATCAAAACCTCCATAATAGTCACATGTGTTCTAAACCCAAAGACGATGAACTTGTTTGGAGCCTTACGAATAATCGGAACTATAGTGTCAAGAGTGGTTATATGTTAATTCTGAACCCCAATAAAGAAGAATCCCATGCAAAGAAATTTGGAGCAAAGATTTGATACCCAAATTAATATCTTTTACTGGCTTGCCTTCCAAAATAAGGCACTTACGGTTGAGAATCTTATTAAGAGAGGCCTTGTTACTTCTAACAGGTGTGTCTTTTGTGAAAAAGACAATGAGTTAGCCAATCATATCTTCCTCGAATGCCCTTTTAGCAGCCACATCATGGACAATATCCCAAAACTCTTTGAGTTGAGATGGGTGAAACTAGTTTCCCTCACAGAACTCATTATGCAATGGAAATCTCCTTAGTGTGGAGCTTATCCCTACCTCACATGCTATGGGGTATTTGGAAGGAGTGTGATGCAAGAGCATCATCATGGTAGCTTTGACGGACAATAAAGTTTAAATAAGCTCTTGAAAGGCATTGAAAATGTATTAGGAGTTGTCATAAGGTTTGAATATTTGAATTTGTGATGTAAATTCCCTTTTGTACAAGTGTAAAAGTAGAAATAAGTGTATTAGTCCAAAATAAGGTTACTGTTGGATGTGTAGGTGCGTATGAGTTGTCTTATCTCCATTATCTTTGTAGAGGAAGATTGAAAAGGTCTAAATATATTGTGTTAACAGCATTTAGCTGTCCAAGGTCATGGTTGACCAACGAAATCCTTGTATTGTGCTTGCATAGTTGAGAGTATCTCTCAACTTTAGGAATTCTAGCTTAGATAAGGACTATCATGGTCAAGTCAAGATCATTCAAGGGCAGTAGAGGTCGAATTTCATCTACAAGGGGCAGAAAACATGAATAATGTGTGTAGAGGGAGTTGAATTTTGGGGAAAAAGTGTTAATTTGATATAGAGCTTATGATGTAAAGCATGTTTTGAATATGAAGTGGATAGAATTGAACTTCTTGAGCTTTGTAGACCTCTAGATCCTCCTTTATAGCATGTATGTTCCATGATTATAATGAAAATGCATGAATTATGGATGATCCAAGCATATTTTTGCAGGTTACAGGGGACTGTGTGGAGAAAATGAGACAGGACAGTGTGGGTACAAACCCTCAGTGCCATTTTATATGTCAAAAATCTCGACTATTAATGTACAAAGCTTCCACAGGGTCCAAGGAGTGTAAAGATGATTTTTTCAAGTCTTGAAAATGTATGATCTGGATTTTTATAGAAATTTATGGGAATTTATGGGTTCTCGGGTTCGAACTAGGGCTCCCTCTAGTTTTTGTTTGCACCGATGAAATGGGCCAAGACTTTCAAATTATCACTGCCTCAACTCGAAATTAGACACTAAAAAATCTCAGCATGACTGGAGATGAGCTCGTGAAGATCTCCTTTAACAGAAATTCTCAGGTACGTGTAGTGAGGACAGTGAACAGGAGATCTCTAGTAAATGATGCAAATTCAATGATTTTTCATGTTTCAAGGCTCTAGATGTGTTAGAATGATAGTTTGGGACCTTCATGAGGTGTTAATGATGTTTTTTCTAGTAGACGGGACTCTATTTTAGCCTACTGTCATCTCACAGTCCTAATCTAATAACTATGTCCAGTACAAGACAGGGTATGTGAGGTTCATACCACTTTCTTGACAATTGAGTGTTTCAATGGTGGCAGAATGATTCAAGTGAAGTCTCAGGGAAGGTATAAAGTGTTCAAGGAATGCTTAAAGGTAAGACAATAGCCTTGGCCCAACTATCATGTGATGGTACTGAGCTATCATAGAACTAAGACTGTTTCTCCCTAAAGAACATCCAAATGGAATTAAGTTTGTTTGAAGTCTCTGAAAGGACTATGGTATTAAGGGTGAATAATGTCATGATCGCTGTCCCATGGAGTACAAAGCCTAAGATCTATTATATTAAGTAAACAACCTACCAGATAACAGTCAAGAAGGTTTGATGATGTACCCACACAAGTTCAAAAAAGGTGTGTGGATGATTAAGGTCGATGGATCTAAAATTGCTGTCTTAATGATTGGATCAGATGCAGATAGTAGGTTGAAAGTACTTAATGACAAGGGACTTTGTCAATAAAATGACCATGCTTGTACCCTGAGGGGGAAGGCTAAAGTAATAAGACCTTGGACCTCAAGTAAAACTAATATCAGTTGGTCACCAATAGGAACTCAGTTTTGCATGGGAGAAAGATATGAGAGATCAGATAGGTTGAAAGCTGAGCATATACACACTGTAGAAGACATGAATCAAGGTTAGTAGAGATAAAGGAATATCTCAAATGTTGAGAGTTGAGTGGAGAATGTCCTTAAGTCAAGAAATACACAAAGAAAGACGGAATGAGTCAAGCTTATTCTTGAGCCACATATGAGGATACACCCTTTAGTATGCAAGTTTTGGACCAAATGAGGGTCACTCAAAAAAAAAGGTGTGGAACACCAAGAAGGTGAAAGATCACTTCAATTCAGGTCTCCTACAAGTCAAACTGGGATTCTAGCATTGATAAGACTGTGAGTCAAGACTAAGGAACATATTGGCATGCATGTGTATTAGGTGGTGCTGAGCTAGATGGCATGCACCAGAGTGAAATAACAAAAAGCTTTAGGGGAGATAAAAAAGCTAATGGGGGAAAAAATGTGCATAATATTGGTGGAAAACAAAGAGAGACATAGGGTAATAAAATGATGGGAAAAGCGACGGCGAAGAAAGCACCGTGTGACACACAAAGAAAACTGTGTAGAAACATACCCATTGATAGGAGGGCCGGATGTGGGGTACGAATTAAGGCTGGAGTCAACGGCATAGAGAGTGCTTTCTAGTACATGATTGCTCAAGATTACTCCTATCGGCAATTGTGTTTTACATTGCTATAGTAAATTATATGGACAAGACGTCGTATAGTGGTGTGGTGCATACAGGTACATAAGACACTTATTGCAGGTCGATCGTTCATCAGGAGATGCCAGTCACAGACTGGACAAGCTGAGAAGGAAGTAAAAGTGGACGACATGGGGAAAATAGAGAAAAGAGGATGAAAAAGGTAGGAAAAGGAGCAGGGTAGGTTGACACGCATAAAGAGGGGGGGACACTATAGGAAGAAAAGAGGGGTGCTGACGATGAGAAATTAAGAATACCAAATGGAATAAGTTGAAGGGACAGTAATCGATAAACGCACACTGCATTGGATGCTGGTCATGGCTCGTCATTAAGTGTACTGTGGCATCTGTAAAGTGTAGATCCTTAGATAATCGGGCGACAGAGGTGGTGACCGTATCAGGGACCGGAATAAGGTGACTAGTCGGTGTTAGGGGGATGGGACATGAGTGGGGGGGGACAAAAATTATGTTGTGGCCCTCTTGGTCCTGGGCACACTATCCAGGCTTCGCACCAGCTGTAGACGCTCTGCGTGTAGGAGTATAATTAATCAGTTGGGCCAAGAACATTCCAGGTTGAGAGGAGAAAGCATCAAAGGAAAGTGTGGGATTGACTCTGGGGGATAAGAGCAATCAAACTGGAACATCTGGATATATACATGCCACAGAGAGACACTTGTAAGTGGGGGGAGGGGGGGAAGGGGTAGAGGGCCAATGGTGGTGAACCATAATAAGAATTGAACTTCTTGAGCTTTGTAGACCTCTAGATCCTCCTTTATAGCATGTATGTTCCATGATTATAATGAAAATGCATGAATTATGGATGATCCAAGCATATTTTGCAGGTTACAGGGGACTGTGTGGAGAAAATGAGACAGGACAGTGTGGTACAAACCCTCAGTGCCATTTATATGTCAAAAATCTCGACTATTAATGTACAAAGCTTCCACAGGGTCCAAGGAGTGTAAAGATGATTTTTTCAAGTCTTGAAAATGTATGATCTGATTTTTATAGAAATTTATGGGTTCTCGGGTTCGAACTAGGGCTCCCTCTAGTTTTTGTTTGCACCGATGAAATGGGCCAAGACTTTCAAATTATCACTGCCTCAACTCGAATTAGACACTAAAAATCTCAGCATGACTGGAGATGAGCTCGTGAAGATCTCTTTAACAGAAATTCTCAGGTACGTGTAGTGAGGACAGTGAACAGGAGATCTCTAGTAAATGATGCAAATTCAATGATTTTTCATGTTTCAAGGCTCTAGATGTGTTAGAATGATAGTTTGGGACCTTCATGAGGTGTTAATGATGTTTTTCTAGTAGACGGGACTCTATTTTAGCCTACTGTCATCTCACAGTCCTAATCTAATACTATGTCCAGTACAAGACAGGGTATGTGAGGTTCATACCACTTTCTTGACAATTGAGTGTTTCAATGGTGGCAGAATGATTCAAGTGAAGTCTCAGGGAAGGTATAAAGTGTTCAAGAATGCTTAAAGGTAAGACAATAGCCTTGGCCCAACTATCATGTGATGGTACTGAGCTATCATAGAACTAAGACTGTTTCTCCCTAAAGAACATCCAAATGGAATTAAGTTTGTTTGAAGTCTCTGAAAGGACTATGGTATTAAGGGTGAATAATGTCATGATCGCTGTCCCATGGAGTACAAGCCTAAGATCTATTATATTAAGTAAACAACCTACCAGATAACAGTCAAGAAGGTTGATGATGTACCCACACAAGTTCAAAAAGGTGTGGGATGATTAAGGTCGATGGATCTAAATTGCTGTCTTAATGATTGGATCAGATGCAGATAGTAGGTTGAAAGTACTTAATGACAAGGGACTTTGTCAATAAAATGACCATGCTTGTACCCTGAGGGGAAGGCTAAAGTAATAAGACCTTGGACTCAAGTAAACTAATATCAGTTGTCACCAATAGGAACTCAGTTTTGCATGGAGAAAGATATGAGAGATCAGATAGGTTGAAAGCTGAGCATATACACACTGTAGAAGACATGAATCAAGGTTAGTAGAGATAAAGGAATATCTCAAATGTTGAGAGTTGAGTGGAGAATGTCCTTAAGTCAAGAAATACACAAAGAAAGACGGAATGAGTCAAGCTTATTCTTGAGCCACATATGAGGATACACCCTTTAGTATGCAAGTTTGGACCAAATGAGGGTCACTCAAAAAAAAGGTGTGGAACACCAAGAAGGTGAAAGATCACTTCAATTCAGGTCTCCTACAAGTCAAACTGGGATTCTAGCATTGATAAGACTGTGAGTCAAGACTAAGGAACATATTGGCATGCATGTGTATTAGGTGGTGCTGAGCTAGATGGCATGCACCAGAGTGAAATAACAAAATCTTTAGAGGGAAATAAACTAATGTGGAAAAGGTGGGTAAGCTTATTATGCAAGCCATTACAGAGAAATTGACTACTTATAAGGCCTTGGACAGTAAGGCTGGATCCAGGATGAAGGCTGCAATTGTCAAGAACTGGCAAATTGACATTGCAAAGTAAGATAAAACTAAGGATAGGAAACATACTAGAAAGACTATTTGATGGATCAAACTCCCCATTGGATGGGTCAAGCTGAACTTTGATGGGGCATTGAAAGGTAATCCGAGTTAATCGGGGAGAGGTGGACTGATAAGGGACAGGAATGGGAATCTGGTGGTGTTTTATGTTGGCCCTCTTGGTACTCAAACTAACAACTTCGCCAAGGCTTTGACTGCTCTATGGAGTTTTCAGGTGGCCAAAAATTCCCAGGTTAGAAAAATAATCAAAGAGGGTGACTCTTTGAACATCATAAAGTGCATCAAAGACCTTTCTAAGGCCAGTTGGACCATACGAAATATGATGACTAGGTGTAAAGATATGCTTCAAAAGTTTGATGACTACAAGGTCGAACACATTTTCCAGGAAAGGAATGGCTACGCTGATTTCCTTGACAACAGGGCGTGAAGGGTGAGGCATTCACCACATGGACTACTAACAGACTTGTGCCAAATGACATGGCCAAAAATATTAATGAGGACATATCTTATGATTTGGCTACACAACAGACTAATGAATTAGCAGGGCATTAGCAAATGACAGGGGTACTTATTGAACTATTACTCCAATCAGGGGAATGACGGCCCAATCAATGCAGTTGTGCATGTGAAAGGTCATAAGAGGAAAGGGAGTTTTAATTGGAAGGATGCACCAAATAGTAAAAGGAACACTATTCCCGCGAGGCAAGTTTCTAGTTACAAAACAAGGGATAGTTAGAGAATGAGCACCTTTTGAAGCGCATGGACCTTACTAAGTATATTGAAAGGATTTAAGGGACCCCAGCCTATCTATTGATATTTCCCAAATTTGGAAGGGGGGTTGTGACCATTACGGGTATTATGATGGAGGTGACCGAAGATAACATTGATGAAGTGACTGGGTTGTCCACGGAAGGTCTGAAGATTTTCAAGGATAGGAAGAAAACGGAAGAGATTCAGGCGTTCTTTAGGCCGGCTGAATGTATCCAAGAGATGGAGGACGGGATTCTACATACCTCGCTTCCATAGCCCTGGTCAGAAGTGTGCCTCCAAATAATGAAGTATGTGACAATGGACAATTGTAGCATTCATACCCATCGCTTCTCACATTTGAATCATTTTCGGTAATTCATTCTCAAGAGTATCCCTTTTTATCTGTTAATGTCGTTGGAGCCTACAGTTAGGGATTTTCAAAATGGGAAACAGAGGCTCCTATCCATCAAGCCCTTATTTTGCTTCTGTATAAGAGTGGAAACCTGTGATTGCCAGGAATTTGGAGATTTCTAAGAGAAATAAGAAGACATCCCAGTGACTCAAAGGAAAACCTAGTTTTGAGCAAGAAGAAAGTGGCAGGCAAAGGTCGGGCAACAATCAGACTTACTTGGGCAAAACTATTAAAATGGCCATTGATGAAGCCATGGCCATCTTGGAGAAGCTATCTACGGGTGCGGTTTCAGGGAGAAATAAAGGCAAAGAGGAGGGGGGACCCCAAGAAAGTCCTGTGGTGAATGATGACTGGCTCAGGAGACTCTATATAATGGACAGAGTTGGCTACATTCAATTGAGCATTAGCGAGGGGCTTGTGAATGAAGTTCTTAGTATTAATGAAGACATAAACAAGCTAAAGGTGGAAAATAAGAAACTTATGCCGACCAATGTTCAATTGGAGCAAAGACTAGAGCTTCTTGAGAACAAGATGGCGAAAAAACAAATTCAGTGTATTCCTTCCAACCCTATGAGTGATGGGGGTGGCCATTGCAGCACAAGAGTCGGATAAAGGATAGCCAAACTCAATTCGATCCTAAAGGTCCGAGTCTCCACACACGTGGGAGCCTTACTATAAGATAAAATAATGTTATTAATGTCCAACAAATGACCACAAAGTAGGTCAATGGGACTACAGAGTACAAAGCAAACAAATATAGCAAGAGGACCCAAACGGGTCGCCCGAAATACAATGAGAGAAGGAGAGGAAGAGAAGGAAACAACAGAGGCCAAGAGACTAGGAACGAAGAAGAGAGAGATGACTGTGTGCGGAGGGAGCAGAAGGAGCGGCATCCCCAACAACATCACCTAACACTCAAGGCCGGATGGGAGGGACTTGCAATGCGCCGATGAGAAGAAGCTGAGATTGTAGACTGCCTGGGGAGCCGGTGTCCGGGAGGAAGGCAATGCCTCTTAGTAAGCCTGGAGGATCGCTGTCTAGGTGGAGGGCCCTTGGGACATCCCTAAGATAGGGGGCCTCGATTGGAAGAAACGGAGTCTTGAGATCTGATGAACCTGGACTGGGGGTCCAGACACGTGACCAAGTGCCGCTTAGCACCCCTCACCGGGGAGAGCACCAGGAAGAAGGAAGTGATCAATCTAGTAGCCATCCGTCTGGGGGAGGATGGAGGAGTCTGTCCCGAAGCCTGAGGGCCTCCTAAAGGTAGAGAGCAAGACATCTCTGATCATAATATCTGAAGAAAGTTGTGAAGGAAGGAAGCTCGCAGAATAGGCAATGGAATCACCCACGAATCTCATAGTAAAAAGGACACCTCAAAATGAAGTGTTCTTCGGTTTCAACCTCCTAGAGAGAGCAAAGCAAGCAAGTTTGCTCCAAGCGGTCTAAGTGATGATCAGTCGCAACACGAAGTCAATGTGAGCCCACTCTAAACTGACCCAGAGAGATACGAAGGGCCTGCAACCAATGTCGGGAAATGTACATGGGTCTGAAAATGACCCCATCACGGATCTCAAGGAAGTGTGCCGCATAGAGTGACATCTTCAGACGCAACCCGCTGGGGGGTTGGTCCAGGTGTGCTGAATGAACTATCTATAGATATCATCTCTGATTATCCTATGAAGGTCCTATTGGTTGGGTGGCAGATGGGCAGGGGCATCCAAAGAATACCTGAAGGGTGGGAGACAGTCCATCTAGATGCCAATGAACTCGAAGAGGCGTGAAACGCAAGCATACCAGCAGCGAGATCGTCTACTGTGATCTGAAGATGCAATAGCTTTAGAGGAGCAGTAGGCAAGATAAATGCACTGTCTCTGTCAACAAAAGAGCAAGAGAACCCTCGAATACGGTGCAACAACACAAGGCTGAACATGGTCTCCAAACGAAAATGGTGAGCCTCAAACTTAGCAAGAATAATGTTGTGAGGAACAGATTCTTTGCTCCTAATAATACGTCTCAGCATGAGGATCTGAACGCGCTCGATAGTGGCCCAATCTGAGTCCAAAAGAGAGGGACCCCAAACTTTTGAACCATACAAAACAGTGGGCCTAACTAGTGAATCGGAGAGGGACATCTTGGAAGGAATGTCCTGAAAGTGGTGGCAGAAACATTGTCTCTCAAGAATCGCCAAACAACCAAAACCCTTATTAACCTGGGGTTTGAGAGCCAAACAGATGCTAAAACGAGGTCCACAAAAAAGAATCCCCAGGTAGGTATAAGAGCAAGTGGTCTCAATCTCCACACCCTTAAAGAAGAAGTGGAGGTCTGAAGTTTTCAGACAATTGAAAACCATAACTTTGGTTTTCCCAAGATTCACAGTCAGCTGTTGATGATCACAAAAAAGGGCTAAGGCATCCAGCTGCCTCTGGACACCCTCTGCAGAAAAAGCCAGGAGAACTACGTCATCTGCAAAGAGGAGGATGTAAATCAGAACCTGGTGCAAAAGGCACCCATCCCCTTCCTATATATGATCCCTGAGAAAGTCCTCAAGCTCATTGATATAGATCCCAAATAAGGTAGGAGAGAGGGGGCAGCCCTATGTGACACCATTGGTGCTCTTGATGAAGTCGGACAAGCCAGCAGAAGTGCGAAGGCGGCCAAGGACCTCCTCATAAAGGCACGTGATGGCTATAAGAAAAATCTCGAAAATACCTATATCTCTGAGCCTGCGGAAAAGGGCTTCCCGTGGAACAAAATCAAAGGTTTTCCGAAAATCCACGAAATAGCAAAAAACTCTGAAAGAGCGGTGGCGAGCCTCTTCGATGATGGCCTGAAGAGTGAGGATGTGGTCGATAGTCTAGTAAGTCAGTTGGAAGCCCGCCTGCCCCTTAGCTTTGCAATGGTACTGATCAAGGAACTCGGAAAGTTGCAAATGAAGAAGAGTAGCATAGAGCTTGGAGAATGTGTGACCCATCATGATAGTCTTGTAATTGTTGGGGTCAGAAGTGGGCCCCAATATAGATCCCAAGTAAGAAGAAAATAAAGACTGGGTTTGGGGTTGCTCCATGATGGAGTGTGTTGTTACTGACAGTTTGCTTTGGTCTTGGTTGCTAGTTTGTCCTCTTTTTGTTGTCTTTTTGTTGTCTTTTTGCTGATTTCTATTATTTCCCTAGGAAAAAAAATTTATTGTGCTCTAGCATTTTGGGCAGATGGACCAAGCTAGTTTGATCATGTTTTTTGTTTGGTCTCATGTGGTTTTAATGGTCATATCTTTAGTTGTGTAATGTCCCTTTTTCCATGCTAGCCACTATGAAGGCCTTGGACCCATTCCACCTTCCGTGGGCTTCAAGGAAGGAAAGCAAGGGAGGTGAACATTACCATAATTGTAAGTAATTTCCTTATTTATTTAATTATTAATTATTGCTTGAAGTCATTCAATTAGGTGAATGACAAAGCAAAAAAGGAACTTCTATCTTCACCTTCATTAAGGTCGGTCTTCTTGAGAGCTACATCTGAGACAAAGAAATAATCTTTTATGAGGTCAGTCTTCTTAAGTGAAGATTAAAAAGTGCATTTCCCCCTTCATTAAGAGGTCGGCCATGAAGATTGGGCTTATAATTCATCCTTGGCACCAAAGAAGGGGTAGAGGTTCGAATGGAGGATATTATCATCATTCATCTATTTTGACATTTACTTGGATTTGGAGCTAGTGGAGCTTCTCTTCTTGCCATTGAATGACGAAAACCCTTTCTTGGACACCTATTGAAGATGAAACCCTTCAATAGGATCACACTTAAGGATGGAAACCCTCGTGTTCTTTGGTGGCTTCACCAGGAAGTATCAAGTGAGCTGTAAGGAGGATTTTATTTTTATTTCTTCCCTTCTGACCCTATGTGAGTTGCTTGGGTGAAGGGTTTGATATCATCTAAGGCACTCTTGGGCGATTTGAGTTGACATTATTGTTCTTCATATTTTATAAGGCCGGAATCTACAATTTGGATTTTTGGAGAGTTTATGAGCTATCATTTCCAGCCCTTGGTTTGTGGCTGCCCTAGCTGCTGTCATGAAATTATATTGCAGTTGGGTATAATCTCTTATTTTCTCTATTATTTTGAAGTAATTTGGATTGATAAATGTTGTCGTGTTTGAAATAATTATTTAGAAGCATTTTCAGTTGTTATTTCATGGTTGTATGATCGATTTGAAGTGCCTAAACAGTTCACTGCCCTAAAGGACTGATTATTGATTGCTCGAATAGGGTTAAAGTGTGTTTCCAGTCATTTTCAGATCGATGCTTGTTGGTTGATGGTGTATTTTCAGATTTGATTCATTTGGAGTTGTAGGCCCAACCCTTACTCTTTGTTTTAGCCCTACAAAGGGTCATTACGGTGGTCTCGAAGCTTCACTCTTCCTAGGCAAGGCTGATTTTATTAAATTGTTTCAAGAAGTTGTAATGGAGGATGTCACAACTGTTCGGTGATGTTAGATTTGAACAGGCATGCGCTAACGCGAAAGACATCTTACAGTCTTTTAGAATGGCTTAGCTGACTCTTTTCATACACTTTTCAAGATCCGAATAGTGGAAGCCTTCTTTCAGACTAGGTGTGATGTCAATGCCCTTCCACTCGTTTTCAGCATTTGCCTAGATCTAGAACATTGCTCCTAGCAAGGTATGACAGTATAGGGCTCATCCATTAGCAGATTCGTGACTCGCCATGTCACTTTCTCAGTTCATGGGAGTTAGCAAGGGAAGATCAAGGCACAAGCCTAAGTCGCTTGTGACACAATCACTTCATTGAGAAAAATCAAATCTGCAAGAGAAGTGATGGAGATCGAAGCACTCCAACAATGTGAACATGTATAAAGGCCTTACACTTGAGCCATGTCATCAAAGACAGATTGAACCAAAATAGACTAAGGGATCCCGGTTCTCACTATGAGCTTTGCTAATTAAGGTACGGCAATTCTAATTATGGATACCTATTGATTTTGATCCTCGTCCATTATGATTAATGAAATAATGTGAGACATTGATTCTTGGATAAATGCTAAGTAAATCATGGTACAAGTTATTATTGGACAGTAATACTCACTGCGAGCATTTATGTCTTGAATACAATTATTTATATCAGCTTGATATGAGAGTGGATTTTGGCTAATGGGCATCAATTTGTCTATCTTGGGTTAAGTCCCTATGGACCCCATGTACTTGAAGTAATGTGAGCTATCTATATACAAGGAGCTCTAGGTGCCAAGTTTTCATTTGGATCAATTTGCTTTCTGATTCGATGCACACAAAACAGTACGAAACTATTTTTTATCATATGACAGTTATTTCTAACGACAAAAAAATCCAAATGGAGAGTTTGTACATGTGGAAAGCTAAATTCATTAATTGAAGGAATGCTAAGGTTCAGCTTGTTGTACCTTTATGAACAATAAGCAACTCAATTTCAAGTTGATAATTTTGTCCAGTTTACCTCATAAAGGCTCCATCAAGATTGTCTGATGACTCTGACTTATCACAAAATTCCTATGGTTGAAAGTCTTTTTTCACATGCAGCTTGATCAGGTGTATACTAGACAATTTTTAGCCATTACTAATTCCCAAATTGTAATTGTACATGGCAAGTTCTTTGTTAAAAGCATATGCATAGGTTTTCTTCAAAAGATTGTTTGCCTTGTAAGCATTTGATTGTAGAAAAACTTTCAGTCATCCTTGGATACAAGTTTTTGATACTCCTAATGGTCTGATAGGTATCAATTTACAATTAGAGAAACTTCAGTATTACAGCTGTTATATCTTTGTGAAAAAAGGCAAGTATTCAAGGGATTATTGTTAGTTTTTGCACGACTGTTGTAAACCGCCACTGTGACAAACTAAAATTGAACCTTGTTGGAACATTTTCAGGCTGCCTAGGTGGTGTTGTACTCAGCTCTCAGCATTTAGTTATGGCTTGTTTGATGATCAATTGTCGAAAAGGGAAGATCAGGACAATATGTTGAGATCTTTTGGAGACGCAACATAATCAGAATGTTAACAAGTCTAGGGTAAGGTCATTGTATGACGGAGGTCCTCCCTGTACCAAACATTTGAACACCTGTGATATGAGGAAGTTGATTATTCTTACTATGTTCATTTTGCTACAATTGCATATGTATTTCATGTACACCACAATTGATATGCCTTTGGTACTGTAGTTTTCACCCGAAAACATTTTAGTAGTGTTGCCTTGGGACAAAGTCAGATCTCAAGCTATCTGGTCAAAAGTGAACGTCGATCAATAATGCCCCATTGACAATGATGCGCGCATAATCCGGAAACATAATGGAGTGACTACTGGGTCTTTGCCAATTGCAAGAAGCAATTATAACTAATAAAAAACAAGAAGATGACGTTACTTGAAATCATGGCGGAGTCGGTTGTTTGGTTCATGAACACTCTTCGGGGTAGGAATTTTGTGAGAAGACCTGAGGACGTGTTGGCAAATTCTATTTGTGGCAACTAAGCGATGACAGAAGAAGTTGATCAACTGCTTGACCATTTATCCCGGACATCTTCATTGGCAGCTTGTTATTTCCCTCATTGTTTCTGCAAGGTCTCGGCATGTCGAGACATGACCCGAATGAAGTACAACAACACTGATAGTACAATGGTGATGATCTCTCAGTTCTGTGAAGTTGGAAGAAAGTCATCCTCTTGTGAGATTTCAATGCTCAAATCAGAAACTTCCAAGTGAGGATTACATGACTGAACACCTTCCTTGATAAGGGAATTCTACCTCTCATTGGAGAAAGCACGGGACATTAGTTGAAATTCACAGGAAGCCAAAGATGAAGTCAAAAGAAAGGGCCCCTGAGAACTGTACCAGGAAACCATACATCACTCAAAATTACACAAAGAGTGGAGATCTGCAAGACCTATTGACTCCTTCCAAAGGCATAACTTGTTTCCCGAACTCTCAGCTTTTCACCTACGGCACCTCAAATGTGGTTGTGCGAAGTCTAGTAGAAGAATCCACAAAATCTAGTAAGGATTCAACTGAACCCCCTTGCTTCTAGGGGACCATCTTTATGTCTGATACAGAGTTCTTTATTCGGAGACGGAGTTCAATAATGACTGCTCATTGGAAGAATAACCCCCAAGACCGCGAACTAGACAAATCACTACCCAGAATTGAAGATCTGCTTATTGAAGACTAGATGAGCCAAAGACACTGTAAGCAGCTCCAAACAAGTTCGTCGAAGTGAGTAGCCCCTGGATCCCTTTTCACTGATGGTAAGCACTAATAGGATGTACATACCTTGCTTGCCGAAGGCTAGGTTTGATGTATAGCAGCCTTGCTCTTCAACCCCCATGGTCCACCTCCAAGCTGGAACTTGGTACGAGAATATACCTTCCTAAGGAGACCAGGATTGTATTCGAAGACCACTGTCAAAAGCATCCACCGCTAGCCCACAATCATGGCCTTTACCCATGACCAACTCCACTTCCCCTCCCTAGAAAATTGCAAATTGTAAGCTCGACACTGCCACAAGCAATCGTCACAAACTAAGATTGTTCGTACAAGGACACATAAATCCACAATTCTCTCCTTGCTATTCTCCATAACGTTTTTGGCAAGTACCAGCATCTCCTAAACACAAATATAGTGGCATGTTTACCCCTAGATGCACGACCCACCTTACAATATTCACCTACAAATCAACCGTAAGAGATCCATAAGACTTTAGATATGTCCACACCCTCTATGCAAGAATCGAGCCCAATATGATAACACTATACTCAATATCTAATGAAGTCGCCTCATTTCGATTATGAATTATAGCAATTAGGTGACTCATGTTGAAGGCTTCCTCAAACAGACGTTGAACTTTTAAATTATGAAAGTTACCACCATCAACAATTATTTGGTACACCCTTGTGCATTCAAGTGGTCTACACTGGCTTTCTCAAATGAGTCTTGGTCACACTATCTCATTTCAGCTCTAATCCACAAAACTCGTGGTCCTACAATGGTAGATGCTATACTAGTGAGATGAACCCATGTATGGTAATGCGAGCCTCAAAAATACTCCTAGCTGATATTGTGCACATAAATGGTGTCTTCATCTGCAACTATCTGAATATTTCTTGTTGGAGTACATAATTTTGCAATTAGCCACTAGGGCAGGCAAGATACATGACTAACGCTATCCAGACAATTGACCATATTCTTCACTCTTCGTGCCATCATTGAGGAGGCACATCACTCGTTCATCAAAATTCTTATTGGTTGCTTTGTTGATTTTTGGAAAGCTTTTGATTTTGTTCCACGTGAAGGAACTCTTTTCCAGAGGACTCAGAGACATTGGCATTTATCGAGATCCTTCTTGACTGCCATCACCCAGTTTATATGAGGAGGTATTGGGTTGCCCTCGTACTGCTACTGTACTTTCCGATTTCATCAAGAGCACCATTGGGGTTAAACAGGGCTGCCCTTTGTCGCCCTGCTTTGTTTGGTGATCTACATTGATGAGCTTGGATGCCTTTCTTCGTAAGCATCACATACATGGATAATGGCAGTTGCCTCCTCCACCAGGTTCTTATATCTATCCTTCTTGTCTTCGTCGATGACGTAGTCCTCTCTAGCCTCATTCTGAGGAGGGACTACAAAGACAGCTTGGATGCCTTAGAGGTGTCTTCTGTGATCTCCGACAGCTTAACAGTCAACCTAGGTAAAACCAAGGTTATGGCTCTTCAACGGGTTAAAGACCTCACACCTCCATTTCTTCTTACAGAGGGGAGGATATTGGAGATTACCAACTACCTACACTTATCTTGGGTGATGCAATTCTCTAGTCCTACATTTCAATCTGACGCAAGCCTATCCAACGCCACGTGTCGATAAGGGTTATGGCTCCCTATCGATCTTGGAGAGAGTGCTTTCGTCACCACTTTCAAGATACATCGTCCAAGATGTCTCTCTCAGACTCTCTTGTGAGACCCATTATTCTTTATGGTTCTTAAGCCTGGGGTCCCTCACTGCTTGAGTGAGATTGGGCTTCTGTTGCGCATGTTCAAATCCTTATGCTCAGACGGATCATCAGGTGCAAAGAGATTGTTCCTCATAATATCATCCTAACCGAGTTTGGAGCTTGCCACTTCAAGCTAGAGGTCATCTTTGGTCTCACCTCACTCTTGCACCATATCCAGGGACTTTCTGATTCTTCCACAAGCAGAGACAAGTACATCTACCTTGCCTACTATCTCCCCCCCTTCAGGTACTCCATGCATGTTCCTGCTCATCTCCTTCTGAGCAAGCAAGACCTGAACAAAATCATGAGAAACGACATTTACCAACAGTTCATTCAAGTTACTTGGACCAACCCCCCTGATGAGCTAAGCCCGAAGATGGCCTTCTACGCCAATCACTTTCTTGATGTCAACAATGGACTCATCACTCGGCCCGCGTATATCTCCCATCATTGGATACATGCTCTCCACATCTCCCTAGGCCAAGTCAGAGTTGGCTCTCACAGGGTTCGAATCAAGAGTGATCACCAGTTGGATCGAACCGAGTGGATCTGCCTACTTACTCCCTCCAGGAGGTTGAGACAGAGGAACACTTCATTTTCCGATGCCCCGCCTACTATGAGATTAAAGGGAGGTTTCACTGTTTATTTCGTGAACGTCCCACGTTTACGACCTTCTTCAGGTATTATGATCAAAGGTGTCTCGCTCTCTATTTACAGGAAGCTCTTAAGCTTCACGACGGGGTCCTCCATCCACCTTCCAGGGAGACTACTATTAGACGGATCACATCTTTCTTTGTTGTGATCCCGGGTGAGAGGGGCACCAAGCGGAGACCTGACTCTTGTGGGGACTCTCATTCTAGATTTGTCAGAACCAAAGGTGCTTCTTCCCAAGCCAAAGATTTATGGACCCAGACCCCGCCAAGGGCCCCTTCTCATGGACGTCAGAACACTAGGTTCACCCAGAGAGCTTGACTCTCCATAGATCATGGGCATTTCAGACAGCTTCCAGTCCCTGACACCAAACATCAACACATCACCAGTTTCTTTTCGGCTGATCTTGGGCGACAGTCATGCGGGTTGGTGTCGAGGCCTCTCCCTCCACCTCCCCTTCTTCTTCTTCATACTCTTTTTCTTCTTCTTTGTTGTTCTCGGGAACCTGTTTGGGTTTTTCCCTGTTGCTTTTATCCTGCTTTGTATGGTGCAATCCCATTGACCTATTTTTGAGGTCACTTGTTGGATATTTAATATAATTATCTTATCTTATCTTGTCCCACATTCACTAGGTTGCAAGTTTCTCCAAAACTAAAAAGCTATATAAAGAACCTAGTACACCATGTTTCAATTTACACCATGTCCTTGTAAGCCATTTGCATTTGATAAGAGCATGTTCATGTTATTGGAAAGCTTTGTTCAAACCCCCTTTCTACTTGGCCAAGAGTAGTAAGAGAAGAACTAAAATGGCAATCAAGCCATATTGGTGAGATCTATTCCTCTTCCTTGGAAAAATTCGTTGATCGTGCATGGTTGTGTTTGGTTCACAAAGGAAGTACCTACAATCTAAAAGCACATCCAACAATCAAAGGAGATTTGCATTTGATGTTTCTTTTAATGTTTTATGCATAGTTAGATAAGCTTTCCTTTATACTTTATCATGAGGTTTTTGTTTAGATTAGATTAAGCTAGAATCTACTTGGTGTTAGGTTCATTCCATGGCTTAGTGTTAATCTAATACATGCATACATATATAGCACGCCTGATGGAACACTCCTTTATCTCATGGGCATTATTTATGTTTTCTTAGTTTACACTTCATTTTCATCATTTTACATGCAAAGTTCTTTAAATTTGTTAAAATTATTTGGTTTTTGAGCATGTATGATGATGTTTGGTGTTGTAGAGTCTTCTTTGCAGGTATTTAGGAGGCGAAATGTCGTCAAATTTGAGTCTTCATAAGAAAAATCTGAGCTTTTTGGTGTTTTTGCCTTGTTTTTGACATTTTTGTGAAGGTACAAGTTCTTTGCCCGAGCGTTCATTTGTTTGCCCGAGCGTTCATTTGTCTACCCGAGTGTAACCTATCTTCCGGAGGCCATAACTTTTGATCCCAAACTCAAAATGACTACATTTTTTTTGCAATGGAAAGGTATTGAAATGAACTATGCAATGAACATATAAATTTGGGATTTCACCTTACAGAAAATTTAGGGTTTCCTTTCTCCTAAAACTGGTTGTTTTATCTGTGCATTAGATTCATTTTTTTGCTCCAAAATACTAAATCTTGTGCTAAGGTTTTTCATATTCACTTGCTAAAGACAAATAGCTCAAAATAGTGCTAACATTTCAAGTATTTGTTGAAAATCTCTTTTTTTGCTATAATTTGATCAAAACCGTGTATGCTCTTCTCTTGCGATTTCGAGCGATCTTGAGAATCAGAAACGAATACAATTTTGGATGCTTTTTTTAACATTTCGGTTGTCATTTGAAAAAGGTGTTAAGTCATTTCAAAAAGGTGTTAACGCTTGATATTTCGGTTTAAAATTTCCTTGTTGGTTTAATTTGAACAAACACCACGTATGTTCTTCTTTTGCGCTTTCGAGCGACCTTGAAAAACAGAAATGGTTATGATCCTCGATATTTTCTAACATTGTGCTCATATGGAAAACTACTAATTGTTAGAATATAGGGCCATTTACACTCGTCAAAGACCAAAATCAAAACGTATTACTAATCTCTTGTGTGTAGGTCGCCTTGGTCAAAGAAAGGTGTTTAAGACAATCACATTTTAAAAAGAAGATAAAAATGAACAAATCACAATGTATTTGTAGGTTCGGATAAGGGCTAAGACTCATTCACTTTAAACTGTGAGAAGTGTTTTTGCTTAGGCCATAAAACTCATTGTGAGTACCACAAGAACCCCAAAGTAGGCGCCACATTGAGGGAATTGGTTGACGAAACGAAAAGTGCCCCAAACACTTACTTGACTAGTAAAACCCATGAAGAATATCACATGTTGTCCGTATGAGGCCTCTTTCATTAATTTGACTGTGGGGTAATGGTGCTTTGTTTAGAATTTATTCTAAAAAAACATACCTTTCTTAGACAAATATTGGTGAGTTTTGAGAACAAAATCCCTAGGAAGCTATTTGGAATCAAGGCCAACTTTTCCATATCCATTATCATTCGTATCAAAATCCTTACTAAGCAAAACTTTGTCTTAGTTTCCACCTTATTTTAGAACAAGGCGAAACTCTACCAACGTTGTGCCGCGTATTTTTGGTTAGGAAAACATATCCCCTTTTCACAAAAATTTGACTCCCCTTTTATCAAAAGTGCACTATCTGAAGTGTTGCCAAAATTGTACCAACCATTTTTGGATACTTAAACCTTGTTTTAATAAACTTGATTTGAGTTTTAAAAGTGCATTGTTACGTTGCCCGCATTGTACCAATCCCTTTTTGATACTTAAATCTTGTTTTCTTAAACTTGATTAAACTGTTGTAATCGCATTGTTACGTTGCTCGCATTGTATTGACCATTTTTAATACTTAAGCCTTGTTTGTCTTAAACTTTATTTAAGTGTGGAAATTTGTGTTACGCTATCAAAATCATATCAACCCCTTTTTAATACTTAAATCTTGTTTGCTCAAAACTCGATTTAAGTGTTGAAATTGTGTTTGCTACCTCAAACAATTTCTTGTGGCATTCACATCTAGAAAAAGTTTCCTTTACAGACGTTACACTGCCAAATTTTTATCAACCATTTTGGCATTCACACTTGTAACTTGTTTTCCAAACCTTGCAGGATTGTCAAAATTGTGTCATCACAATGTCTATTTTCCTCAGATTCCCTTTGGAAAATCACACAAGTATCCCTATATTCGCAAAATATCTAGTTGGCAGCCATTACGTTGCTCGAATTGTCATGGAACTTCCTTCAACATGGAGTTCAATCAAACAACCTAGTTCTAGGCATTCACATCACACGATGCCAATCATAATTAGATCTCGGGTGGTTCCTCACGCTATTGATAATACGGAACCCATAATATTTTCCACTTCCACACCTTCATCTCTTAGTCAATTCTATTCTTCTGATTCTCCTAGTCAGATATATTCTTTTGATTCTCCTCAATATCTTGAGCCTCATCCAATCAATTTTCTTCTACGAAATAATCAGTCACCTCGCCAACGTATTCCTCCATTGAAGATCCGTGTGACTCAAAATTCCTCTAATCAAACATCCAATTTGACCCCTGCGTCATGGTTCTCTCTTTTTTCACATGACCGCCATAAACAGTCGCCCAAACGACGTCTTCCTCCTTTGAAGATACGTGTAACTAAAAATTCCTCTAATCAAACATCCAATTCGACCCCTGAGTCACGGTCTTCTCTTTTTTCACAGGACCCCCTAAATTAGTCACCCAAACTACATCTTCCTCCTTTGAAGATCCGTGTGACTCAAAATTCCTATAATCAAACATGCAATTCAACTCTTGAGTTCCAGTCCTCTTTTTCCATAATACCCTCTTAATCAGTCGCCCAAACAATGTCTTCCTCATTTAAAAATCTGTGCGACTCAAAATTCCTCTTATTATTCATCCAATTCGGCTCCTATGTCATGATCCACTCTCTTTTCACAAAATCCCCTTCTTTTATCTGCATTATGTCATCTTCTAAACAAACCAATATTAACCTATACCGAATCCACATCTAACTCCACTCTCGAGACATCTAAATCCAAATCTACTTCGTCTCTTGAGTAGTCTTCTTCTACCAATCAAAATCTAATCTCTCTTCAACTGTCAAGTCCTTGCAATCAACCTTCTATCATCAACCAACAAATACCCATAGCAATCAATTTCTTTCTGAATGAAGAAGCAATCGAAGAATCCATGGGGTTGCACAAGGGCATTCCTCTAGAGGATCATGAGAAAGGATTCTATATTGACCTCGATGCGTCTGCGTACTGTGAGGAAGAGGTTGAGTCATATGGTCAGCAAACAAAGGAAAAATCTAAGATTATCAAACTTGATCCTCCTCTTGTTCTTCCCTTATCACATTCCCCACTACATGGTGAAACGGCTAGGTCTATCATTGATCACCCTCCTACCTTCTCATCTCCCAAACATTCCTTACATATCACACCTCCTCAAACACAATCTCTCCTTGGGTCACGTCCAGGTAGTCCATCGTACTCTATACTTGGGCCACGTTTTGATAGCCCATTATCTTCTATCTATGGGCCACCTCCTAGTAGCCCATTATCTCCTATGGGCCACCTCCTAGTAATCCATTATCTTCTATATGTCAATTACCTCCTAGTATCTCGTCATCTTTTATCCTACGGCCACATCCTAGTAGCTCATTGTCTTCTATCCTTAGGCCACATCCTAATAGCCCTTCATCTTCTATTTATGGGACACCTTCGAGTAGCCCATCGTCTTCTATTTATGGGCCACCTTAAGGTCAAAGGATTGCCCACTCTTCCCTCTTCTGACCCCCTAGCCATTGCTTCGAAGTTCCTCACAAATAACTTGGAGCTGCCCGAGGTTCAATTAGATAGAGCTTGGATTGGTCTGGCATCCACTCTCTTTATCCGTTTCAAGTCAGTTGATGACCGCCTTAAGGCTCTTAGAGCCAAGCGGAAACTTTGCTCTCTACCCAACAAGGTCTTTCTTGACGAAGATCTTACTAGAGAACAAGTGGTCGAACTCCAAAAATCTCGAGAAATTGTCATGGCAGCTAGAAAAGCAGGGAAATGGGCGGTGATTTGTAACCTCAAGCCAGTGGTTCGGGATTCTTTCCCCCTGGTTGGGCTCCCGAATCCAGCTCTAGTTCCAGATGACGGTTCGGTAGGAGAAGGCTCGGAAGCAAGGCCTCTCCATCGCATGTTGGAATGGTAATGGGTCCTTTTGGTCTTCTCCTGGCCTCCTGCATGATGCTTTAGGTCTCTCGGACCTTCTCTTTGTTATGAAGACACATGCGAGCCCGGTTCGCCCTCTCCCGAACATCAGTGGTTACTATTGGCTTTCCGTTTGCAGACAGGAGACTCGGAGTTCTGGTAGCGTCCGAGGTTCCGGCGGGGTTGCTTGTTTAGTCAGAGACACTCTTCGAAGCAGGATTTCTATTGCCGCTGAGGATGACTCTACCCACTTCTTTGGGTACGGATCAAACGTAACTCTCCCCTCCTGAGAGACATCTTTATTGCGGTCTACTACTTCCCTCCTGCTTCCTCTTCATTTGCAATCCACAACAGCCCAGATGGAGACCCCTTCTTTGCCCTTTATGCTGGTATATCTCAGTTCTCGGGCTTTGGGGATATCATCCTCTTAGGGGACTTCAATGCCTGTACCAAAACATGCAGATTTCGAGGCATGACAGGACTGACGATGTACTTTGCACCGCTGAGGTGGATCCGGAGTTGGTCGGTTTCCAACGTGATTTTGAGGACACGACAGGGCCCCCAACGTCCTATGGCCAACACTTTCTCCAATTAGGGGAATCTCATGACCTACTGATCCTGAATGGCATTCATCGCTTTCCTGAATCCCAGTTCTTCACCTGCAGACCATTTTGTGGTGGGGCCAGTGTGGTTGATTACCTCATGACGACCCCCGACTTGATTCCTTACACCACTTTTGCGTCTCCCCCATCCCTCTTGTTGACCATGCGACCCTCTCCTTTTCCCTCCAGGCTATCCTCCCCCAGGACCCCACCCCCTCCCCTCCCCTCCCCTCCCCTCCCCTCCCCTTTGCATATCACGTACTATTTGTAAATTTGACACAGGGGATCCCAACACCTTTTCCTCTTGCCTTCGATTGCTTCTCCCACCCATTCCCCACTTCACCTCTCTCACCTCGGATCAGATGTTTAATACCCTCTCTTGTGCTATTCTTGAGGCGGCCACGAGTTCCTTCCCCCACATCATCCACTCCACCCTATGCCATGGCACGTGCCCTATGAACAAATGGTACGACGCATAATGCAAAGCCTTCCATCGGAAACTACGCTTTGCTTTTCTACATGCCCTTCCCTCCTTCCCCTCCCTGAAGTCATCTTATCGCTGCCTCCTTCGACATAAGAAACACACATTTATCTCTCATAGGCATCGTGAGCTTCGTCTGTCACTTATTCACTCTCCTAAACATTTTTGGCGCACCATTCTTCCCCGCCATTCGCCTTTACCCCTAGACCTTGATCCCAATTCCATGTTCACCCACACCTCCACTCTCCATGACTTCCCAGGCCAGCCCCACATCCAGGTTCATTCCCCTCCCTCCCTTTGCCATATTTTCACCCACACCAATGTGAGGAATGTCATTCTTGCTCTGAGTTGCGGTAAAGCAGAGGATGAGGAAGGGTTCCATGCAGAATTCTTCAGGTATGGTCGGCAGACGCTCCTCGATTATCTTGTGGACCTCTTCAATCAGGTGGTTTGTACAGGTTTTCCAGTCTCTCAGTCCCACCACATCATCCACCCCATTCACAAGTCAGGGCCAACTTCCGACCCCAACAATTACAGGACTATCATGGTGGGTCACACATTCTCCAAGCTCTATGCTACTGTTCTTCACTTGCAGCTTTCTGAGTTCCTCGATCAGTACCATTGTAGAGCTAAGGGGCAGGCAGGCTTCCAACCGACTTACCAGACTACCAACCACATCCTTACTCTTCGGGCTATCATCGAAGAGGCTCGCCACCGATCTTCCAGAGTTTTTTGTTATTTCGTGGATTTTCGAAAAGCCTTTGATTATGTGCCAAGGGAAGCCCTTTTCCACAGGCTTAAAACTATAGGCATTTCCGAGACTCTTCTTACAGCCATCACGCACCTTTATGAGGAGGTCCTTGGCCGCCTTCGCACTTCTGTTGGCATGTCCAACTTCATTAGGAGTACCATTGGTGTCAAATAGGGCTGCCCCCTTTCTCCTACCTTATTTGGGATCTATATCGATGAGCTTGAGGACTTTCTCAAGGATCACATACAAGAAGGTGATGGGTGCCTTCTGCACCAAGTTTTGATTTACATCCTCCTCTTTGCAGACGACATAGTTCTCCTTGCTTCTTCTACTAAGGGTCTCCAGAGGCAGCTTGATGCCTTAGCCCTTTTCTGTGATCATCGACAGTTGACTGTGAATCTTGGGAAAACCAAAGTTATGGCTTTTAATTGTCTGAAGACTTCAGACCTCCACTTCTTCTTTAAGGGTGTGGAGATTGAGATCACTTGCTCTTATACCTACCTAGGGATTCTTTTCTCTGGGCCTTGTTTTAGCCTTCGTCCTGCTCTCCAACCCCGGGTTAATAAGGGCTATGGTTCTTTGGCGATTCTTGAGAGACAGTGTTTCTGCCACCACTTTCAGGACATTCCCTCCAAGATGTCCCTCTCTGATTCCTTGATTAGGCCCGCGGTTATGTATGGTTCGGAAGTTTGGGGTCCCTCTCTTTTGGACTCAAATTGGGCCACTATCGAGCGTGTTCAGATCCTCATGCTCAAACGCTTTATCAGGTGCAAAGAATTTGTTCCTCGCCACATTATCCTCGCTGAGTTTGGGGCTCGCCCTTTTTGGTTGGAGACCATCTTCAGCCTTGTGTTGTTGTTGCACCGTATTCGGGGGTATTCTAGTTCTTTTGTTGACAAGGACAGGTACACTTATCTTGCCTACTGCTCCTCTGAAGCTATTGCTTCCTCAGATCACAGTAGACGTTCTCGCTGCTGGTATGCTTGCGTTTCGCGCCTCTTCGAGTCCATTGGCATACAGATGGACCATCTCCCACCCTTCAGTTATTCTCTGGATGCCCCTCCCCACCTACTACCCAACCAACATGATCTTCATAGGATTATCCATGATGATATCTACAAATATTTCATCCAGCACACATGGACCAACCCCCCGGGGGGGTTGCGTCCGAAGATGTCATTCTATGCGGCACACTTTCTCGAGATCCGTGATGGGGTCATTTTCAGAGCCATGTACATTTCTGAGCATTGGTTGCAGGTCCTTCGTATCTCTCTGGGTCAGTTTCGAGTGGGCTCACATCGACTCCGTATTAAGACTGACCTATCACTTAGACCGCTCGGAGCGGACTTGCCTACTTTGCTCTCTCCAGGAGGTTGAAACCGAAGAACACTTCATTTTCAGATGTCCTGTTTACTATGAGATTTGTGGGCGATTCCATTGCATATTTCGCGAGCTTCCTTCACAAATTTCTTTAGATACTATGATCAGAGATGTCTTGTTCTCTACCTTCAGGAGACCATCAGGTTCCGAGATAGGCTCCTCCATACCCCCCCGACGGATGGCTACTAAACTGATCACTTCCTTCTTCCCGTTGCTCTCCCCGGTGAGAGGGGCTAAGCGGCGTTTGGTTACGTGTCTGGACCCCCAATCTAGGTCCGTCAAGTCTTGTGACTCCGTTCCTTCCTCCCGAGGCTCCATATCTCAGGCATGTCCCAGGGCACCTCCACATAGACAGCGATCCACCGGGCATACTCTGAGGCACCGCCTTCCTCCCGAACACCGGCTCCCCAGGCATTCCACTGTCTTCGCTTCTTGTCATCGGCGCACTGCAAGTTACTCTCATCCAACCTTGCGTGTTAGGTGATGTTGTCGGGGATGTTGCTCCTTCTTCTGCTCCCTCCCCACACTGTCATCTCTCTCCTCTTCGTTCCTGGTCTCTCGGCATCTAATGTTTCCTTCTCCTCCTCTTCATCTCTCATTGTATTTCGGGTGACCCATTTGGGTCCTCTTGCTGGGTTTTGTTTGCTTTGTACTCTGCAGTCCCATTGACCTACTTTTGTGGTCATTTGTTGGACATTAATAACATTATCTTATCTTATCTTATCTTGTCTATCTATGGGACACGTCCGAGCAGCCCATCATCTTCTATTCTTGGGCCACCTCCTAGCCCGTTACCATCAATTCTTGGGCCACCTTCTAGCACATTTCCTTCAATCCTTGGACCATATCCTATTCATCCATCATATCATCCCTCCATTAACAACTGTAGCAAACCCACCATCATTCCTACCACCATATTATCAATCCCAAACATCCACTTTCTTCTCCCATGTCTCGGGACCATCAAATCACACATTAGCTTGTAAGAAGCACAAACAATTTCTTCATCAAGCTAAAGATCAAATATTCAAAGAGCTCCAAAGCTCCCAAAAAATCCACCCACAAATCCAATTCGCAAAAGCGATTCAAAAATGCACACCAATGCAACCACCAAGTGTGGCGCAAAGTGCAAAAATCTATGCATAGGGAACTCAAGCTCCCACATACAAAATCCATATTTCAAGATAAGTCGCAGTCACTTATCGAGTATGATCTCACCACAATCATCGAGATTGGAGATAATATCACTCTTGATAAGCAAAAGTTCCTAGTCTCCCTCATCAAAAAAATCGCAAACATTGTTGTTGGATCGACATTGTTGGTCCCAACCTTCTAATCCATCCTATCTTATTCTTCCTACCCTATCATGGATATTTTTCCTCCTATCTATCGACATTTTGTCTTCTCTTTGTGCTGTCTTCCCCTCACAAAATTGTCAAAAATCTATAAAAAAAAACCTAAAAATTCAAAATCAAAAAATGAAAAAAATTAAAACATTACAAATAAAAAATCGATGGTACAAAGATCAAACATTGCAAACACGTGTTGCATACACATGGATGTTTTTTCTTTCCTTTCTTCATATTCTTCTGCAGGTCTCCCATCAATTTCATCCCTTCGTTGATTTTTCGGTTAGTCTATTCACACTCATTTTGGGTCATTGATCTTTATTGCATCTGTATGACCTTGGTCTTTCATTACCTTGGTAAATTAGAAAAAATGACTGACCTCTTAGAGATCCTATCACTATCATACATCTAATGAACTTGTTGCGAAGATCTTTTGGCGTATATGTTGACACTATCCAATGTCGTCATTGCAATCACTTCCACATCCTTCCATCAAGCCATCAATGGTTCTTAACCCCTTATCAAAACAATCGAGAGAGCTGAAATACTTTTCAGAAAGTAAAAAGCAATCACAACTCAAAACCAAAAAGCAACGCATATAAAACTCTCTCTAAGTGTGTTTCCAGTATCTCTACCAGGGCTATGGATGTTTGACTGACAATAGAGAAATGTTGCGACTAGAATCAAATACATCTACGTCGGGGTTATGGACATTTGGCTGGCAGCGGGGCAATGTATGGCTCTCCTTCCACCCTCCATTCACTAATCAACTTTCAAAATCAAACATTCATACACATTGGCTAGTGTGTCTTCATCTACTTCCTATTACATCTTCACTTCAAGAAGTAATTAACTTTCCACTTGCACACACTGGATCTCGATGAGCAAACAGGACTAGTATGTCACCGGGTGTTGTTTGGACCTTGTTCAAAATCTTGCTTTAGTCCTTATTTTGTCTCACAATTTGTGCCTTTGGCTCATCACCTTTTCATCGTTAATCGTCTAGTTACCTTTTCCATATCCATCCATAGCATCCACACTTTTCTTCTACTTTGTTTAGAACATCCATGTGTATCTGTAATGTCCCCTTTTTCGAATTAATCTGAAATAAAAGATTCAATGGGCAAGCAATGGTTGAACAATGGAAAATCATAGATTATATTTCAATTTCATCATTCATATTCATGTTGTATTTTTCTATTTCTCATTCTTAGTGGGTCGGTTGGGTTTAGTGTCTTTAATGAGGCTTAATAAAAGCTTAAAAGAATACTTTAAGGGGTCGCCCTTGTTATTCCAAGCTTTGGCGCCAAAAGGAGGTTATAAAAGAAGATTAGCGAGCTCATTTGGGGTATCTAGTTTTGGCGGATTTTCCTATTATTGGGCATTGAGAGCTTGTTGCTCCATGTTCTTCCATTTGAGGACAAAACCCCTCTTATGTGGCTTCCTAGAAGGACAAAAACCCTTCTAGTGGTTTTGTTGGAGGACGAAAACCCTTCAACATTGATCGAGCTTGAAGAGTATTGCAGATTTGAGGAGAATACTTAATATTCATATTTTTATTGGCATTGGGCAGCCTTCCCTAAGTGGAGCGACCTACCTTGGAGGATGGTATGGTGCCCTAAAGGGCATAAAATTGAGATCTCACTTCATTTTCTGATTTGGCATATTTTATAAAGCTAGAATCTCCATTTTGGTGATTTTTGGCAAGGGTTTACTATTTTTCCTAGCCCTCGGTTTTGGCTAGTCTGCTATTGATTTAAATAATTATTTTCAGCTATTTAATTTGATATTCCATCCATCTTTTGATGTATTTGTGATTCATAATTATTGTCGGGGCTAGAATAATTGTTTTGTGCCATTATTCATTGATTTGCTTGGTAAAAAGTGGATTTGAATTTCATAATCAGTTCGCTGCCTTAGTAGATAGTTAGATTGTTGATTTCAGATTTATTTCAGTTTGCTGATTTTAAACTCAGACCTGCTAATATTGGGGTTTGAGCTAATTTCCATAATTTTAAGTTTTTTCTCCAACAAGGATGTTACAGTGGTATCAGAGCACGGATTCTCAAAGGCATAGGGTTTCGGTGGAAGAAAGCAACAAGGGTTTGTTACTATCAAAGAAGAAGAAGAACATGGACTCTCAAAAAGCCAAAGTTGACAAGTTGATTGCTAGCCAAGGGAGACTTGCGGATACAATGGATTTTTTAGCTCTATCCTTCCAAAGGGTCATTGAACCTAGGGTTCGAAATGGTGATGATAGCTAATCTAGAGCTAATACTACAAGGCGACAAATGGAATCAACCCGAGGATTAGTTACAAAGCCCACTTTCCTTCCTAGAGAAAAAACTATTTCAGAGGAAGAAACTACGCCCACCGCTGGACGGAATATTGCCGCAAGCTATGTAGAATATATGGCTCTTCCAAGGGAAATTCATGAGGCTATTTCACTCGCTGAATTCATTGGGGTGAATCAAGGTAGACCTAGGCCCAAGCCTAAACATCACATGCCACATGCAGAAAGCACAAAGTTTGATGAAGAGGGGGTCAAACCCCCAAGTTCGCCATGCAATAAAGGAACTATTAAAGAAAAAGGGTTGGTGATCAAGGGATCTAAGGCCATGGCACTTACACCCATTCCAAAGAGTCAACAACATGAGGTAAAAATTGCTCATTCCGTGGTTAATACTAAAAATGTTGACATGTGGTGAATCCATAGATGAAACAAGGGGTGTGGAGCAAAAAGGGGAAGAGAAAGACTTGGTTGGAAACCCTCCTCCAAAGAAACATGATGACATTGTTGATCTGATTATAGCGGTAGTCACTAAAGAGCTAAGTGGTGATGGAGTGGACCTTGGTAAGAGCTATGAAGACATTTCAAACACACACAAAAAAGGCAACCAAAGGTTTGGAGGTAATTCAGATGTATTTCTTTATGCCATGCCATTTCAGATTTATGATCATGGGAATTTTGTTAACCTTGGGGCAAATATGATGCTCCAAAGAAAATCATGGCAAATGGGTAGTCTTGACTCTTCATGATGCTACATATAATGAATATTCTTATTTGCATAGGGTCCATGGACCAAGATTTTTGAGTGACCTTGTTGGGGGTGACATGGATGAAGAAGGTGCTTTTCCGGGTGCCTATGATCATTTTCAGTTTACTGGAATTTCCAGAACAGCAGTCAAGAGGAGGCAGATTTATGGTGCCCATGATTACGGTAAGAGCCGCAAAGTTGCCCTATGTAAACACCATCAACATATGGTTGAAGTCATGGTAGAAGAAGCTTCATTTGCTGATTATGATGAGAAGAAGAAGGCTGATTTCAACTCAGAAATTTTGAGTCACAAGATTGAGAGTATGGAGGATGTTTCGATCACTCCTCATCTGGCATGGGAAGGTAGATATGTGGTGGACAACTCAAGGTATGATGGAAATCATATTTATCTCCTTTTAAATTGATGTCATACTTATGTCATTATGGGAAAGTAGTAAAAGATCACATGCCAAGTTTTGGTGATGTGAAGAACTTGTGGGTTGAGTGGGTTGACACATGGCATTTAGATATTTCCTTGCAAGGGTACACGGTTCAAGTTGACTTCTTGCATTGTAGAAAGGAAGTCTTTGATATTCTTATCCCATGCACATGGTTAGAAGAAATTTTGATGAAGGATAATTTTGAAATCATTATGTATGCTAACAAGGTTAGGAAAGATTCTACCCTCCAAGAACAAGGAGACACGGGTTTGATTAATGGTGGAGTCACTCATGATTCCATTAGTGAGTGCTTGGAATTGATTGGATTCACGGTGAAGATAATGGATGGGTTGCTCTATGCCATGCTCAAAAGAGTATTTCCAACTCCGTGATACATTGGAAAATTATGAGGTATGTGCTGATTTCCATTTCAATTAACATAGCTGATATAAATAGCATATTTGGGGTCCAATGGTTGCATTTATTGGAAGAGCTCACTTTCAAATGTCAAAGTATGGAGATAAGTTTCATAGGCCAAGACAAAAAGATGACTTTACAAGGTATGTTTCCAGAAATATCTCAAGTTAATTATTTGGTTGAAGATACTTGGTTATGGGAGTCACATTTATGCTCCTTATCCAAGATTACAACGGATTGGAAGTCATTAATTATAGCTGAGTATGCCAAGAACAAGTTTGTTAATAACGTTTTCGAAGGGGAAATAAGTAATGAAAGGTACAAGGTAATGGATGTGTTTATTCTTCGCAAAGACCGAGTCTATTTGGCTTCCAAATCTAGGGTGAAGAACATAATATTGTGGGCTTCTCGTGATACCCCATGGACGGATCTTCCAAGCTACTTCATGAGGCATAACAAGGGTGAAGGTAAAAATTTCAGTTTTTATCTTTGCTTATGGAATTTGATGAAAGAAAATGCTAGCATGCCATGTTTAAGAAAACATAAGCTTTTGAGGGGAATTCTGATTTTTCCCTCTATGATTTGCTAACCTATGGTTTCATGAGAGAACCAAAAGAAGTATGGAAAAAGAGAAGCAATTATGATAAAATCAGAATTCAGAGGGGTGTTAAGAAGGCCGATTTTCTTAAAATTACGGTCAATATGTCTGCTGGTTTCAATTGTAGGCTTGCTGCTCATAGTTCTTCAGTGTATGCAAATCAAATTTCAACCCCTCTATTACTCATAGACTTCCCATTCTTCGTGAGATTTCAGTTTGCTAGTTGTTTTGTCATGATTATAAGACTGAAATTACAAAAATCAGATTTGGGGCTGCCGTTTTCAATCAGAACAGCAATATGTTTGCATTTTTTGAGAGCATTCCCTCATGGAAAAATGGCAAAGGAAGATTCCAGTTAGGAGGAGGAAAGAAATAAGGTTGTGGTGAGTTATTTTCAGATTTGAGGATTCTGATTTTTTAAGGAAAAATGTATGCTCACAGTTATTTTTGAAACAGCCTTGCTAAAGTATTCGGAAGTCATCATCTGAATGAAACTCATGAAGTGGCATCAAGCAACAGTTGAGAGCTAGTTGTCATGTTTTTACGGCATGACAAGGTAAATGTAAAAGTGTTGTTGAACACTCTTGTTTTCTTTAATATGTTTGCTTCATGTGCAGATATGTCAAACAAGAAGCGGTTAAGATTCATTTGGGATCCGAGTTCTTACAATTGCTTGAGGACAAGCAATTTTGGGAAGGGAGGTCTGTAATGTCCCCTTTTTCGAATTAATCTGAAATAAAGGCTTCGATGGGCAAGCAATGGTTGAACAATGAAAAATCATGGATTATATTTCAGTTTCATCATTCATATTCATGTTCTATTTTTGTATTTCCCATTCTTAATGGGTCGGTTGGGTTGGTGAGCTTTTAATAAGTTTGAAATAAAGAAATAAGCTATTAATGAGGTCGGTTGGGTTTAGTGCTTTTAATGAGGCTTAATAAAAGATTAAAAGAATACTTTAAGGGGCCCGCCTTGCTATTCCAAGCTTTGGCACCAAAAGGAGGTTATAAAAGAAGATTAGCGAGCTCATTTGGGGGATCTAGTTTTGGCGCATTTTCTTAATATTGGGCATTGAGAGCTTGTTGCTCCATGTTCTTTCACTTGAGAACGAAAACCATCTTGTGTGGCTTCCTAGAAGGACAAAAACCCTTCTAGTGGTTTTGTTGGAGGACGAAAACCCTTTAGCATTGATTGAGCTTAAAGAGTATTGCATATTTGAGGAGAATACTTAATATTCAGATTTTTATTGGCAATGGGCAGCCTTCCCTAGGTGGAGCAACCTACCATATAGGGTGGTGTGGTGTCCTTAAGGGCATAAAATTGAGATCTCACTTCATTTTCTGATTTGGCATATTTTTAAAAGCCGGAATCTTCATTTTGGTGATTTTTGGCAAGGGTTTGTTATTTTTCTTAGCCCTCGATTTTTGTTAGTCTGTTGCTGATTTAAATAATTATTTCCAGCTTTGTAATTTGATATTCCATCCATCTTTTGATGTATTTGTGATTCATAATTATTATTAAGGCTAAAACAATTGTTTTGTGGCATTATTCATTGATTTGCTTGGTGACAATTCAATTTGAATTTCATAATCAATTCGCTGCCCTTGTAGATTGATGATTTCAGATTTATTTCAATTTGTTGATTTTAAAGTCAGACCTGCTAATATTGGGGTTTGAGCTAATTTCCATAATTTTTAGTTTTGCCCCCAAAAGGGATATTATAGTATAAGATTGCCTTTTTACCATGTTTGAGGGCAGTTTTGTTCTTTCAATAAACAATCTTCTACTTCTTTCTATCATTTATTTATTGGCCAACTTGCACTAAGGGCATGCTCACTCCTTCCTAGCCCTTCATTGGCTTGAGTCCACCATCTTGTTGAACCTACCCCTTTTGGCCTTGATCTGGCTTATCATATTCTTGTATATATGCACAGAATTCGCCCTTGGATATTCTCATCTCTCGTTGGGGGCATCTTGGCGCTCAGTTCTTCTTGTAAATAGCTTCAAAAAACCTTAAAACTTCACAAAATCCTAATAAATCCAAAAACATTGGTAAAACCTTCAAAATCCAAAAACATAGGTAAAACATTCAAAAAATCCAAAAACATGTGAAAAACTCAAAAACACTAAAAAATGGAAACTATCCTACAAAACATCCAATTACAGTGCTTACTTGTTCTAGCGCACGACATGCGGATCAACTTGTGATCTTCTTTCATCGACAAAGTTGGTTTGTTGGTTGTGTCTATCTTCTTAGCATATATCGTTGCTCGGGGTAGTTTCATAGTGCACATTATTTTTCATGGGACTTCTATGTTCTCCA
Organism: Taxus chinensis; assembly: GCA_019776745.2. Classification (NCBI taxonomy): domain Eukaryota; kingdom Viridiplantae; phylum Streptophyta; class Pinopsida; order Cupressales; family Taxaceae; genus Taxus; species Taxus chinensis. The sequence continues at coordinate 511,379,607 of CM034146.1, read as the reverse complement.
TCTATTCCCTTGCGTGTATCCTTGTTTGGGGCATCATTTTAACCCTTGTTGTATAACTCAAACATTTAGGAACTGAAGCTAGATAACAAAAACATCAGTACAACTTTCTTGAATGTTGTTTGTTTGAGTATGTTTGTTTGTGCGTGTTTGTCTGCATTCCTGCTTGTTTACTTTCTCGAATTGCATTGCTTTATGTATATTTCTGAGTCAGTCCTTTAGCAATGAGCGAAAATCAATATTATCGCTCTTCATGTCATTTTACCCTTTTGTTGTATGCTTATATCAAATAAAAGGTACTTCCAAGCCAAGATGGTACATATGTTATGTCACAATCTTCCCTTCTATCATCTATCTTATATTCCATTCTAACTAATTTTCTACCCATCATTTTCCATTTCTTCTGCGTATCCCTCCTAAGACACAGTTATCACTGTGACTCATTTCTTCCATCTCCCCCATCCCTTGCTTCCTCCACTTGAGGCATGAGATCCAACTCAATCAATAAAATTGAACAATGGTCAACCAAGCCAAGTTCGAGTCCCTTCCGTCATTATGAGTTTTTCTTCCACAGAATCTGTTACAAAAAGCATATCCCGCATAAACAATCATGATCATGCGACCTTACCAACAAAAGGATTCGTACTGGTATCATGCGGAGATCGGTATTCACATTTCCTCCATACAATCGTATTCAGTATCTCACTAATTGTCTCACCCCACGATGAGTTTTTCTGCCACCACGATCTTTTTCTCTTCTTCATTTCGAGTGTCCAACGATCTCTTCTATCACCCCATCGACACTTGAGGGGGCATTATCATCAATCCTACTAATTTTTCTACTCTTTCAAGTTATCTAAAACTGCACTCCACATCAAAGAGGGGCAAATGTAGACATCTAAATCTAACTACGTTGTTTTAATATTAAAATTGCACTAATTATCCTCTTTCTTGTCATTTCGTTATAATTAGTGTTTTCCCGCTAATTAGCTAACATTCCCCTTCATGATCAATTAACGATGCTCTGTTAATTAACTAGCTTCATACCACATCCTGGATGCCAATTAATGTCACTTCGTTAGTTATAATCATCTTTTAATTAGTTAATTAAGCATTATTAATAAATTAAGTCTTTCAATCTCGTATTTAACCAATAAACCTTCTTATAAGTTAAATCCCCTTTTCAAACGCTTCAAATTCTAATTATTTCCTTCTAAATCATCTCTAAATGGCTTCTTAAGCTTTTCTTGATCCATTAATTAATCCTAATTGATTAATGAAATCACCCCCAACTCCCATGAGTTGTTAATCTTTTATTAATCTCTTCTAATCATACTTGTCCCTTTCTAATTCTACTTTACCTTTATCCCACATTCACTAGGTTGCAAGTTTCTCCAAAACTAAAAAGCTATATAAAGAACCTAATACACCATGTTTCAACTTATATCGTGTCCTTATAAGACATTTGCACTCGATAAGAGCATTTTCATGTTATTGGAAAGCTTTGTTCAAACCCCCTTTCTACTTAACCAAGAGTAGTAAGAGAAGAACTAAAATGGCAATCAAGCCATATTGGTGAGATCTCTTCCTCTTCCTTGAAGAAATTCCTTGATCATGCATGGTTGCGTTCGGTTCACAAAGGAAATACCTACAATCTAAAAGCACATCCAACAATCAAAGGAGGTTTGCATTTGATGTTTGATTTAATGTTCTATGCATAATTAGATAAGCTTTCCTTTATGCTTTATCATGATGTTTTTTGTTTAGATTAGATTAAAGCTAGAATCTACTTGGTGTTAGGTTCATTCCATGGCTTAGTGTTAATCTAATACATGCATACAGTGATGATGATAATGTTGATGAGCTAAATGTTCTTGATGATGTGAAATTTTTTTATGTAACACTTAATCTATAAATCTGTTAAGTTTAAGAACTCATTACTACATGTTATAGATTCTTAGATTTAGCTTTTGAATATACATATTTAATATTATGATTAGTTTTTAAAATATATATTTAGTATTGTCATTTGAAATACATTTAGAGATTTAAATTTTGATCAGATTATCAAAGATTATTTTATTTTTTAAGTGCTTTTGCATATTTTAAAAGCCATTTAAAAATGTTTATTTATTTTGACATATATATGAAAACAAAATCTATTATTCAAACTTAAAGACAATTTTTCTTGAAACTTATCCATTGGCAAACTTGAACTGCTATTTATCCTTGTCAAACATGAATTCGAACTCGAACCTTGCAACTTAAACAGAAACTCATGCTTTGCTGAAAGAAGTTAACATAGCCTTGTGTACTGAGGACATTGTTTGTATAGGCCATTACAGCTCATTATTAATGCAGTGCCATTAGCCAGAAATATATACATGGGACATTGTTTTGAAGTATATAAAACACGAGTTTTGGGACTGGGACTTCATCCCCATAACTATAACCACGTTTCCGAGTGACTACTTACATGTAATATAGCAATTTAACTCTTGTTAATATATTCCTGAACCCTTTACCAAAATGTTGTACCCGCACTGTCCCTATCCCAATAACTACTGGGTAGTTATTGTATTTGAACTATATGTACATTGTTCTGAAATAATAATGCAAGCTAAAAATGAGTCTAAACAAGCCAATTGAGTCAGAGTATCAACCTCTATTGAAGTTGGTCACAAATGCCTAGCTCCTTTGTGATGTAATTGTGCTCAAGGGATTATAATTTAATTTTTACTACAATTTCCTTTATTTTAATCCCAATCACTTGGGAAAAAAATATAGGACCAGGATCATACAATAAGCAAACTAATAAGGATGATGCCTAAAAAGGGGTTTATAGTTTACCTTTATAAAGAAGTAATCATCACACCACTTTTTGAATTTCGGATAAAAAGTTGGATCATACTTGTCGCATGCTTGCTTTTGAACCTGCAAATATAACAGAATGCATCAACAATGCCTTTACCCCCCTGATTCAAGGGGCTACGCATGCCGAAGCTTATAAATGCTTGAAGAATTAAAGAATTCGGACATTGATTTTGAGGCTTTCCAAAATATGCTTAGAACATGTCGGTAAAGATATTTATGAGGAACTGAGAAAGAAGGAAATTGATTGTTTTGCATACAACTCTATACAATGAAGCAATACAGAAGAGCCTCCTGACCTTTATCAGATAATAATTGAAGAAAAGAAAATAAATATAAAATTAGATGACACATGGCCCTCAGTAGCATTCCCTAACATGTGACACAATTTACTACTCCTTCCCTTCTATCTTGTAGTTGGACATAGATAATGCTATTTGTAGTTTGGAACTTGCAACTTAACCTGATACATAAATCAAAATGACATTGCATAATGGACATAAAATTCCATTCTTTAATAACCTTACCAAGTGAAAGTGCCTGACATCTTCTTCAAATACATAAGATGGAGTCAAATCGGTACCACCCCCAAACCACCATTGCCTAGGAGCTCCATCTGCATCTGAATTTCAAAAATAAAAACAAGCATTTCATGAAGTTGCAAGCATATTGAATCTATACAGAATCCCATTATCTCCTAAATTTCAACTAGGATGATAAGAAACTGAAATGATAGGCTGAATTCAATATCAATCATGGTGTCATTATGCATTAAAATAATATGTTGGCAAGAAAATCAATCTTGTTTGAAGTAGTAAGCAAAAATAATACAATCACTATTCAGTTTGGAAGTTTCAACAAAATACCTTTAGGAGCATCAGTTTCAAAATAACGATAATTGAAATGCACAGTTGGAGCAAAAGGATTTTTCGGATGCATTACCTGCGAATTCAAAGAATTGAACAATGCACTTAGTGCAAACTGTGCTATTTAAACACAAGATCTTATACAGATAATACGATAACTGTATAGCCAATTGATATCAAGACCCCCATATGCATAATCTCCAATCAGCAAGGTGAGGCCCACTGGTAAATCTATTTGTTTTTCAACATTTTTATGCTTTGAATTAAAAAAGAAAAAACATAGGCCAAAAATTCATATAGGTGTCTTCTGCTAGTACCATTGAAACCATAATCTGCATGCCAACAAGCCTAAGGCTTGGACATGAAAATCAATCAGGATAAGGAGACCAGGAGGGAGAACGCATGCAATCAGTTGGTACTTCAAGGTCACAATTAATGCTGATTGTCATTGGCATCACCTATCTTTATAGTCATATCGATGCAAAGGGGAATCCTGTTTTTGCATTGCTCTTTGGAACAACAAATGTCTAAGAGCATCCCATGGAATATTTTACAAGCGTTCTTTACGGCAGGCGGAAGTACATGTCAATGCATTTCGGTGTAAAGAGGAAAGCTATGATAGAGTGCACTTCTTTGTGGATCCACCAACTCCCTAAATTAAAGTACCAAAGCCCGTCAACTATGCCCCAGAGAAAACCATTCCTAAACAAAGGATTATGGAGTGTAATATGTGGGAAATTTAGTAAAGAAATAGAACATTATGGAAGAGAAATGTCCACCATGCAAAGCTCAAGGACAGGGTTGCATGCCTTCATATGTCCCAACAATAGTAAAATAATGACCATTTTAGCCAATAAGCAGATTAGTTAACTACAGATCATGCAGGGCAGATCTACTAGACTTCAACTAAGTATTTGCATATATTTCCATAAATATTTTACAGATAAGGGGGCAACAGAAACAAGAATTGTATGAATGATCATAATCAGTCCACGGGACTGCAATATATAATGGACTCATTGAGCACGTAGTCTGTTTCATATAGAAATGTCTGCCTCTGCATTGCATTCTGCCAATGGAATTTTCCTATGGATAACACAAATTCTACAGGAAATGGATTAGGCTATGAGCATTGCAAAAAAAATGAAGGAGCTAAAGGTAAAGATCTACCAGACAACTACTAAATATTTGCATCCATTTCCATAAAGATGTTACAAATAAGGAGGTTAAAAAAACAAGAATTGTATGAATGATTAAAATCATCCACTGGACTGCAAAACACAATGGACTCGTCAAACATGTTTCTGTTTCGTACGGACATATCTGCCTCTACACTGCATTCTGCCAACAGAATTTTAATTTTTTTTATGATTAAGCAACACAAAATCCACTAAAAATCAATTGGGCCGCGAGCATTGAAATTAAAATTAAGGATCAAAAGGGAAAGGTGATTGACCTCATCTTGGTGGTTGGTAAACTAGATGTGGACCTAGGTAATTTAGGTGGAGATGGAGACAGTAGTGCCAGTTAGAATTAATGAGCTGATGCTAATCTTTTCCCTGTGAAAGGTTCTCTTGTACTGGATGGTCTAATTTCCATTATGGGGGCCATTTCAGATATGTAAGACCCGTTTCCCTAGAGGTCCATCTTGTTATTATTGTAGTGAAGATTCTGTTCCATGAATGAGGACTTGGCATGTAGTTGCTGGCTTGTTTCCATATAGGGTATTGGCAGGACTAATAAATTGTGTTTCAAGTAAATATTATAATCAGCAGCAACCTTAATTGATAAAAAAATATGTACTCAGCAGTGCTGGCCAGTAACTGCAACCTGCTACTCTTTCGAAAAATGCTATCAGTTCCTGTCATGTGCTATAGAGCAGGTCTCGGATCTCCTGGAATCTCAACAATAAGGGCTCGCTAACATTTGTAAAAACAGAACTCCTAAAAAACCTCTTCTTGATAAAATTTGCTGAAGAAGGACGCAAAGACATGGTCAAATGGGAGAGTGTGAGGCACACTGAACACAGATTCCTAGCTGGAAAAAGGATCAATGAATTCTATGACATGCTGAGGGACCTTCATGGGGAATTTGATATTTTCAAGAAGAAAATTCAGCTTTATCCGTCTCTCAAGTCTCCGCCCTGATAAGTCAGATTTGTGTCGGATATGTTGCCAAAATGAGCATCCTGCTTAATTGTGAGAAACTGAACTATATTTCTCCCTGATCTCTCATGTTTTTAAATGCTTTTAGGGTGTCTCTTAAATGTTTTCAATTTGCAGGAGCTTTTGACAATATGCATAGAGGTTTTGGAAAGTTTGGAATCATGAGAATGTCCTTCTCTTCATCCAGTTTCATTCATTTGACATTGTTCCTCTGTTTCCTACCTTGCATGGCTTCACCGTCGGTTTTGGGGTGGAATTCTACATTTATCTTCTTTGCAATCTGACTTAGATGGATTTTTAGCCTCTACAATGCCTTGACAGTTGGGTTTTAAGTGTTTGGAACCTTTGTGTTGCACTTATAGTCAAATTGGAGCCTTGGGCAGGACTCTCGTTTCTTTTTAGTTCGACACAGTCATGTTTTGAGCTCTTTCCATGGTGTAGCAATCGGCCTTGGGATGTTTGCAAATTCTATATTGCCTTATAATCGAGAGGAATCCATGGAGAGCGCTGTTTGCGTTTGAGGTTACACTCGCATTGAGCTCACTTGCGTTCAAACATGGTGGCCGCCTTAGTTCTTTACATTTAGGGATTTATCCCACATTTGGAGTCAAAGGGCGTGGGCAGCCTTTATATACAAAAGTGCTTCCTTAGTATAGTGGAACTGGAGCAAAGGCTTTGCATACTTGACTGTTTTGCAAAACTTCCAAGCGACTAAGGCGAGAACTGAGGGGGCAGGGTCATGCCACGTGTCAGCATTCCAACGAGGATGAGGAGCTCAGCCTGATTGAGGAGCAAAACAATCCGAAGTGTGGAGGCACGAAATGCCACCAAATGGTAAAATCTCACGCATCCACGCCCCAGAAAGGTTCAAGCAAGCCAGCGTTGGTTGGGATTGTGAGCACTCGAATCCATGCCATGTGGCATGAAGTCGGACACGGGATCACCAAATGCAAAAGATGCCAGGCAGCTAGTAGCTAACCACGTGGCTAGTCAGGAGCTCAAAGGCAAAAGTCAAGATTGTGCCACATGCCACGATCCTAAGAAATTGAATGTCAAAAAGTGTGAGAAATCGGCTAAGGCAAATGCAAAAACGGCAGCCCGTAGCAAACCACAACCCACCACGTGGCACCACTCATAGGCAATTGGGTGTCAGGGAGAATAAAGACCAAACGGAAAAAACATGAAGAGTGGAGATAGAGAAAAAAAGAGCCTAGATCCCATAACCAATGGGAGGCCGCCACATGGCACCAAATGAGAAACTAATCAAAGTCTAATTTCAGCCATGTCTTTTGACTAGGGCCACCAAATCGCACAAAATTGGATTTGTTGGAAAGCTCTCAAGGAGCACTTTCCAATGGAGTATATATCTTGGAGTCTGAGCCAAGGTGTTTTGGGAACAACAAGCAATCAAAGCTCTATGGCCGTTTTTCTCATTTAATGCAAGTCAAAGGCTGGCATAGAGCTCGTTGGAGTCAATTTTAGAGCCCAATGCCTCATTCAATGAGAGAGCCATGTCTTCCACAACCGCCGCCATGCTTCAAGTTGAGGAGGATCTTTTCACAAGGATAGGGCAAATAAACATCAAATCCACCATTTACAAACTGCAACTACATTCAATGGGAGTTTTTGGGCAATTTAAGTCCCTCTTCTCTTCTCTCTTCTCTCCTTTTCTATAAATGGAAGACTCATTCCATTGTAAAAGGGTCCCTCTTCTAGATGCAAGGAGACTCTACCCTTTTGAGCTCCCACCATTCCATGTGTCCCTGGCTTTTGTATTGAACCTCTACATTGCATTCAACGCTTCTCTCACCTTTGTAACAAATTGTGCATTCTCCTCAGCTTAATACATGGTTGATTGTGACTTGTATCTGCCCTTTAACATTGTGTTTTGTCTCTCGCCTTCAATTTCTCTTGTGATACACTGTGTGCGGGTTTATAGTTGCAGGGTTCTAATGCATTGTCTTTCACAACATGAAGAGAGTGATCCCCCTTCTATTCTAGTGCAATTACCAACCCTTTTATTTTCATATTCTCTCTCTCCTTTTTCCATGCATTGTTAGCTAAGTGATTAGCATGGGAGTAGATTAGGTTAAGTGTTGGCTTTCTCTCGAGGTCTACCCTAAGGAGCCAAGGTTCCACACCTAGGGGTTATTCCCATTGTTGTTGTCGAGACACTAATCCCCATTTGGTGCTCTCTTGGGTGCACGTTTCAGCAGCGAACAGTTTCTGGCACACCCTGTGGGACCTCAGTATTCTTGTTTTTAAAATTGCAGTATTTGTTGATGTAGGGACACATGTTTTACATTTTCAGTTATGATTTTGGTAATGGTCTTAACTCCATTTGCTTTTAGAAGCATAAACCAATCACCTAGCGACTCTATTCAATTAAGAACCCATTCTCTCATTTGCAGACCACTCCCTTCATCTCCATCCACCTCCGAATGTTTTTGCAACTTCATGACTGTTCCGAGAGCTCTTCCTTTTCCTCATTAGAACTCGAGCCCCCTACCCCCTTCATTTGCAACAGTGGGATGATATTCCCAAAACAACGTTGAAAGTTTTGCTCCTCTTTTATGGAAATGATTATGTGAGCCTTGTGGAGCATATTAAAGATATAGCCAATCATTGTGCACTAGATAATGTCACAGAGGAGAATGCACGTCTTAGACTACTTGTCTCTTCATTCAAAGGAAAACTCTAGATTGGTAGAGAAATTTGGCTACACAATCAGTCTCAACATGAACCAGCTCGGAGAAAAGTTGAACAACCAGTTCAAGGAGGATGACGGCATCATATCTCTCTTAGAACGCCTCAACACCATAAAGAGGGGACCCATGGAGTATGTTTTAGACTTCAATCTCGTATTCAAGAGGACTTGGGAGAGAATCTCTCAAAAATACAGACCCCAATCATGTATGGCATTCTTGTTTTATTTGAGAGCCTTTCATCTTGATCTTGCTGTCATGATTTCTCTTGGAGGCAATGCTCTTCCTCAAGCCTATGATATAGCTATCCAAGCAGTGTAAACACCAAAATTTGGTCACTTGTCCATGTGCAATGCCAAGTTTGACCTTGTAGCTCACATTCGGAATACAATCTCCTCATCTCTCTAGCTACTCTACAACTTGCTTATCTTTACACTATGCTTTGTTGTCAATACCGGGAATATTATTTAATCAAAACAACATAGAACATCTTATATTCATAACACAACTTTCAGTTTTGATGTTTCTCTCTCTGCTCCAAAATCATATAGAAGGGTCGGGATGTAGGGTCTAGTCTTGGCCGACCTATATTGTCCCACCCCTTCACAATCACCAATTTTGTTTTCAATTTCAAATCACTCTTTAGGTCGTTTCATATTCACTGGGTTGGCCTTATTTAAATATCTCACCTACGGAAAGCTATATAAGCAACCCATTATCACTTTATATCTCGCCTAACATTCTTACAAGCTCCTATTGCAAACATCATTCCAAAAGCACTCAAATGTTCCTAAATCTGCTCAAATCAACTGCACATCATCTAAGGCAGTCCTTACTACAAGTCTGAAGCACTCAACCAAGTCAAAGAGTCTAACTTCATCCATCTACAAACATGCAAAGATCATAGAGTCACGTCTTAACAAGAGCAACATCATTCCAAGCATTACACAGGGGTTTCAATCAACAAAGGGTTAGGTCACATAGCTAAGGCATGCCACATCTCACTATTACTACATTGGGTACATTCTATAATACGGAGTTAGCCTTCTATCTTAGTGTCAAGAGACACGAGAGCACCCCTAGTGGGTTGGTTAACTATACACACTTGCACAAGCACCTAGGAGAACCACTCGAGGCTTGATTTCAGCAACAAGGTTATGTCGTGCAGCACTTTGATTGGTTCAGCAACCGGGAATATGACCTCCAAGGGTTGTCCAACCTCAAACGCACACACATGTTTTTCTCCTTTTGTTTACTAGTGCTTAGATAAAGGGTTTTGCATGTTGCTAGGGTTTCTACTTTGTTGCAAGTCATCTCGAAGATGTGAGAGCAAGAGCGACATACAATGAGCATCATTTCCAGACAAGCAAAGTCCACAGAAAGTTGTAGACCCAAACTGTCAAGGGCACTGAAACCATACAGCTCATGTCCTAGATCGTACATCTCATGCCTGAACCATACAAAATCCGTACAATCCTCCACATGCTCAATTTCCTAGTCCAAAATCTTCAGTGCAGAATCCACAATCCCAGATCTTCTTGTTTCATTGCCCTACACATCCAAATCATCCCTGAATCATCTTGAACAGCTAAGCTTATCTCTCCTCTCGTGTTTTGAGCAAAGTATTTATTGTTTATCAATTGTTTGTTAATCTTTTCAAGTTTGAATGCATTATTTTGGTCATGTATAATTGATGTTGGAAGTTAATTAGATCATAATAGTTTGTTTATTGCTAACCCTTACATCCTTCTTATTCTTATACATTTACAACACCTAGAAATCAATTAGGGTACAAACAGGCAGAGAAGAGCCTCATTCAAGCTAGAAAAAAGAAGCCCATCCCCATTTCTACTCTCCTTCCCTCACATTGTACCCTCCCTTTAGCTCTCACATACATATGTTGAGCCCTCTCTTGATGCACCTCTTATACAAAAGGCCCTTGTTGCTCCCCCCACTCCTTCTGCATTACAAAAAGCTCTCAATGTCCCAAACCCTTCCACCTCCACCTAAAACTTTGCCCAACCCCTAAAGGTCTTGTAATAAAGCCTTGGGAGGCTATGTTAATTCACAAGTTTTTCCTTTCAAATACCCAAACCTTACTCAAACCTAGACATGAGCCAATGATGGTGGACAAAAATGTTTTCAATTTTTATGATAAAGAGGGCACCCCATAGAGCACAATGCAACACTCCAAGCCAGCCCTAATGCCTAAGCATTCAGCTAGCTTGGAGAACTACCATGAGTAAGAGAAAATCACACATGATTTCCTGATTTCACTTAAGTTGCATAAGCAAGAACTCATCATGCAGGAGCATCTGCGAGGTTTGGAGAGACAAATCAAAAGGATTGAGCTTAAATAAGATATGCCTGAAAAGATAAATGGCAGCCAGCCCCTTACAAGAACTTCACAGCCTGTTGGGACAAGTTTCACCAGTGGAGACCATGAAATAATTGTTTCAGAGTGGAATGATGGAATGACATTAATAGTTAAGGTGAAACCTTCGTTTTGCATTGCTACGAGGTTCTCGCCATCAAGGAAAATCAGTTGGAGCCACAAGTGAAGGAGGAGGTTTGCACATACCCTGCAGATGAAGACCTCATGTCTTGAAGCCACAAAAGGGAGGAACTCATCGAGAAGGATCAAGTTCCCACCATCCTTGAGAACTTTAAAAGCCTCGTGCTTTCCATTGGGGATGATAATGATGAGGAGGCCCCCGTATTCACTTGTAGAACCTACACGGGAGGAGATTGTTTGCTTGACAGAGTCCTCCATCAAGGAAGATGAGGTAAATGAGCCCATGGCCTTGGAAGAAGAGAAAAAAGATGTGTCCACAAGCTCGGTATATGTAGTTGAGCACACGGAGGATGAGCTGCTTGGAGAATGCAGTCCCTTGCCTCTAAAAATTTGGTGTCCTATCGAATATCTATCCATTTCAGAGCCTTAATCAAAGTTGCCACCTGGCATGTTCACTTCAGAGCATGAGGAAAAACCTACATGTACCCAAAGTCAGCACATACACCTTCAAAAGCAAAATGTTGATATAGAGATGTGTTCTTTCATTGGAACTAATATTTTGGAGAAAGAGGAGTTGCAGGCCCTGTTTTCCCTCCTCTCGCTTGCCATGGGTGCTTCAAAGTTGATTGCATATCCCAAATTCATCAAAAAGGGAAGTTGTGTCTCCCAACCAATTTATGGCTTTATATAGTTCACTTTTGTACATTGTTAGAGTAAGATAGGTTAGTTTTCATTTTTGCAAAACATATGATTTACATAGTCTACATACTTCCTTTGAAATATGTATGATTTGTCATTTTGTACAAAAAAATTGATGGGCCACTCTTTTGAGGAGTTGTTCAAAGATTGTTGGCAGAGTTTCAGAAGGAGATCCAGAGTAAAAGTTTAAAAGGTTTCCAAACTTCTTTTTGTGAGATTTCAAGTGTTTATGCAAACTCCATACCCAATGGACTACCAAAGCCAATGGTCTTTTTATTTAGTAGGCAAATGACACTTCTGAGTCACCAGAAATGTTGCAAAAATGAGCCTCCTGCTCCATTTTGAGCAATTAAATTATATTTCTCCTTGATCTCTCACATTTTTAAATATTTTCACGATCTCTCTTGAATGTTTTTAGTCTACCAGAGCTTTTGACAGTATGCACAAGGGTTTTGGAAGGTTTGGAATCATGAGAACGTCCTTCTCTTCATCTAGTTTTAGTCATTTGACATTTTTCTTTTGATTCCTGCCTTGCACGGCTTCACCATCAATTTTGGGGTAAAATTCTACTTTCTCTTCTTTACAGTCCGCCTTTGACAGATTTTTAGCCTCTACAATGTCTTGGTAGTCGGGTTTTAAGTGTTTGGAACCTTTGCATTGCATTTACAATTAAATTCATGCCACATGGCACAAAGTTGGGACTCGGATGATCAAATACAAAAAGAGCTAGGGAGCCCGTACCCAACCAGTGATCAACATGTGGCTAGTCTGGAGCCCGAGAGGTAAAAGCCAAGATTGCACCAAGTGGCACAATCCTGAGAAATCAGATGCCAGGAAGTGTGAAAATTGGCCAAGTCAAAGGCAGAATTGGGAGCCCATAGCCAATCACGGCCTAACACGTGGCAACATATGAAGAACTCGTAGCCAATCACAACCCACCACGTGGCACCACTCGCATGTGGTTAAATGTCAAGGAGAATAGAGACTAAATGGAAAAAACATGAAGAGTGGAGACAGAGCAGAGAGCCCATATCCTGTATCCTGTAACCAATGAGAGGCCACCGCATGGCACTAAACAAGAAACTATTCAGAGTTTGCCACTTGGCCCAATGAGAAAAAGGGAGGCATGACTATAGTTTACAATCAAAAGAATCTCCAAGTCTTAATGGCACAGGCAAACAACAGATATCTGGTTTTTTAGCCATATCTTTTGACTAGGGCCAGAAAATTGAGCAAAATTGGATTTGTTGGAAAGCTCTCAGAAAGCACTTTCCAATGGAATATATCGTGGATCTTGAGCTATGGTGCTTTGGGAGCAACAGGGAATCGAAATCTTTGGTGGTTGTTTTTTTTCATTTAATGCAAGTTAGAGGCAAACATAGAGCTCCATGGAGTCATTTTTGGAGCCGAATGCCTCATTCAATGAGAGAGCAATGTCTTCCACCACACTGCTCAGGCTTCAAGTTGCAGAGGATCTTTTCACAAGGATAGAGCAGATAAAAATCAAATCCACCATTTACGAACTACAACTACATTCAGGCGAGAGTTTTTGGGCAATTAAGGCCCCTCTTCTCATCTCTCTTCTCTCCTTTTCTATAAATGGCAGACTCATTCTATTGTAAAAGGGTCCTCTCTTCTAGATGCGAGGAGACTCTACCCTTTTGAGTTCCCACCATTTCATGCATCCCTAGCTTTTGTATTGAACCTCTACAATGCATCCAGTGCTTCTCTCACCTCTGTAACAGATTGTGCATTCTCCTAAGCATAATACAAGGTTCATTATGGCTTGTATCTTCCCTTTAACATTGTGTTTCATCTCATGCCTTCTATTTCTCTTGTGATACATTATGTGTGGGTTTATAGTTGCAGGGTTCTAGTGCAGTCTTTCACGACAAGAAAAGAGTGATCCCCCTCCTTTTCTAGTGCAATTACTATTGACAAAAGTGAGCTCACTCTTCATTTTGAGCAATTTATCGGCTCTACGCACATACAGTCGAATCAGGAAAAAAACTTGAGCAAAAATCATGTGTTTAGCCCCCAAAACGAGTTGGTGACATCCAAACAGTTCATTTTAATCAAGTCGCAAAGAGACACTTGGCAGTCATTGGTCCCTTGTTCACTTTGGGAGATTAGTCTCATATGCACGGTGGGAGGGGTCGGGTTCGCGTTTATATACATGGTGGCAGCATTGATCAGGTGGAGCTAAGGCTCCACGAGCTACATTTTTCCTGAGCTTGATGTGAGTTCAAAAGGCCGCCGAGTTGTATCGAGTTGAGCCCGAGGAGTCGGTTGAGCCAGAGAACACAAGGACCCGTCATTGGTTCACATGGACCAATGATAGCCCTCCCTAAGGTCCAAGCAGTGGCGAGTAAATGGCAAAAGCCCGAGAATAGCGAAGTGACGTGATTGGTCCACGCGGACCAATCACAGGTCACTTGGATCCTCCGCGAACCCGAGACCCTCAAGAACAAATCAGAGGGACACATGGCACAACCTTTAGGCGAGGAACAAAGATCAAGTGACCAATGAGGGATTGACACATAGCACAAGTGATCATGGGGTTAAAATTGACGGCCCAGTGGACATCGACTCTGTAAACATGTTCTAGATCTTCAAACCACCATAGCTTTTGCTCCAGGTCACCAATTTTAGAAAAGCCAATCTCATTGGAAAGCTCTTGAGGAGCTATACATGATCATAGTGGTTTTGGGTCACTTTCAAGTTTGTTTTGTGACCAAATCACGGTTTTAAAGGCCCACAGTCGTTTTCAGATCTAGGTTTTGTGACACAAGTTGGCCCTGTTTCAAATGCTCATATTTTTTTATCCTAAGACTCAATTCACATGCACAAGACATCAATGGAAAGATCTTGATCAGGCTTTGCTTTGAGACCAATTTCAGAGGCTATAGTGGAGAAATTAGTGAGATCTTCGCAACAGAAATTTGGCAACTATTTTCAAGCCTTTTCTTGATCTGGGACGCCCAAATCAGTTTCTTTTGCTTCTCTTTGAGTCTATTTTGATCTCTCAACTATGTCACAATGGAATATTCCTTTGGTGGCCCAAAAAAATGCAAAATCAAGCACGTTTGACGATCTTGTAACAAATTGTGAACTAACAATGATTTGTTTTAGTGGTCCCAGAGAACAATCATGCTCTGATCAGCCAAATGGCAGCTCAAAATTCTTTTGATCCCCCTAATCTCTTGGTTTCACATTGATCATCCCCCAAAATTTTATCAACAAAAAAATATATGCAAGGTTTTTTGAGAACCAGGGCACATTCAGAACATGGTTCATCATGAGACATGTGGATTTCCTTCTAAGCCAGTTTTGGGGCAGTTTGGAAAGATCAAGCATGTCAAGCATCTTCCATGGCATCTCCAGATCCCCTCTCCTCCCCTCTTCCTCTATAAATGCAACTCAATTTTTATTTGTGGGGGGGTGTACTGAATGTAAAGTTACCATGCCCAATCAGTAGTTAAATATTAGAGTTTCAGACCTTTGTTTTGATCTTGTGCAATGCACTCAGTGCCTTCCCCATTAATGTAATGGACTGTGCATTTTTCATCAATAAAATCTTGTTATTTTCGCTCTCTTTCTGCTCTTAACTTGTGATAATTGTGTTTCTTGCCTCTGTGTTCATTAATGGCATGATGTGTGTGGGTTATACTTGTATGATTTCATTTCTCTATGTCTGAATGGTGTGGAATGGGAGTTTGATTTGATGCAGGGTGAATTGTGGCTTGTTTCTGCCCTCTTGGCTTTGTGTTTGTCCCTCTATTCTTCCCCGGAAGGATAGAGATCCCTTCTAGCTTGGTGCAATCACCACCCCCTTTGTTTAATTCCTGTTTTCTCTTCCCCCTTTCCCCTTGCAAATTAGTAGATTAGCTTAGGTGTAGTGTTAGCATTGGGTAGATAGAAAGGTACCAACCTTCTAAGGAGGTTTATCCCAAGGGCTAAGGTCCCACACCTTAGGGATGTTCCCATGTTGCTGCTAAGATGACCAAATTCCCCATATTTGGTGATCTTCAACTAGGTGCGCACTTTTCAACATCAACAATTACCAACCCTTTTATTTTCATATTCTCTCCCTTTTCCCCTGCATTGTTAGCTTAGTGATTAGCAAGGGAGTAGATTAGCTTAAGAGTCGGCCTTCTCCAAAGGCTTGCCCCAAGGAGCCAAAGTCCAAGACCTTGGGGGCATTCCCATTTTTGTTGTTGAGACACCAATACCCATTTGCTGCTCTCTCAAGTGCACGTTTTCAGCAGCCAACAGGGTTCAACAAGGAGTTCTAAGAAATACACCATTAAAATGAACTGTGAGAAGATGGTCATGAAAGCCAAGCAACCTCATAACCCTGACTTCCATTTGCAAAAGGTCTAGACCTCATATGCCGTCCCTAAACTAATTTGTTCCACTAGTGGGCCATTCAACCATTTAATCGGTTATAATCTTCGGAAAAAAAAAAGGAAGGAATACACAGCCCTACCATATGCCAACTATGATTTTGAACTTGAGAAGTCTTGATAGCTTATTCTTGAGATGCCTTTACAGCTAAGAGTGTTTGGAAAGGTGCCATCAATAGCGTTTTTCCCGGAAGCCAAATCAGAAACATGAGGATGTTATGACAAACTGACACAACAGTATCATTAAAATTTAAAAGGTGAAAACGTCCTCCTTAAACGCAAATCTTATTCCCAAATATATCATTACGGTGATCTGGATTTTAGAACACAAAGTTATCTTTCAGGGAAGAAAAAGGCGAAAGAGGCGCACACAAAATTTAAAAAATGATTATCGAATACATTCAACAAAGAAAAAAAGAATGAAGCTATATAATCCTGTAACATGGAATAATGGAGCACAGAAAAGTATATGCACAATCCTGACGTTCATATTGACAAGCAAGGCAAGGCAAGGCAACGGGACACTCAAAGTACGCAAACAGCTATTCGCAGAGAGAGAGAGAGAGAGAGACTAACACGTTAACATGGCCGCCATAGCTGCTTTCACCGTAAGGCTTGTCACACATTGGTAAAGCTTATACTTAGTGCATGTAATGTTTTATAAACCTCCATTGTCTCACAATTATGGAATAATAGAAAAAGTGCCCTTAAAAGATATATATTTTAAAGCTATTTAGCGAAGAAAAAAGCAGACCGAGCTAATTCCAGCGGCGAAGAAGGGAATGGTGCCCAATTTGTGGGCAGGAGCATTGGCATTGTGAGGTTTGGCCGCGCGGTAAGCTTCAGGTGGCATGTTCCCATAGACGACAGAGACGTTAACGCCAGCCTTCTCCCAGACATTGCCGTCCTGAAGCACTCTGCTGATGCCGCCTCCCCCGCCGGGCCTCGACCACACGTCCTCCCTGAACTTAGTTCCGTCAACCGCCTCCACCGCCCCGCAAACCTCCTCCTGCGCTTTACGTATCGTTTTCTCGAAACGCGCCCGAACCGAAGTCGAAGCCTCTTCTTCTCCCTCGCGCAGAAACGTTTCGGGCTTCTCCGCCATGGCCGACTCTTTCTTCATTGCAATTGCCTTCACACGAATGTTATTATTACTACGCGAACCCTCCCAAACCCCTAGTTTTCGGCTGCTCCGCCTCCTCTTCCGGAGATGCGAAACGCCGACCCCGACCCCGACCGGCGCTAGGCAATTTGAGGAGGGAGGGAGAGAGAGAGAAATCGCAAAGACGTTCGACATCGAATTGTTCGAGATGATAAGCTGGCTGTGTTGTTTGCGCTCAAATTACCTGGAGCAGCAGCGGTCTTCTTTGGCGTACAAGACAGTGAGGGCCTGGAAAGACATCCACACCACAAGCTCACGTGTAAAGTGCCCTTTCCCCTACTAGAGTTAGGGCCTCGGAGGTCTATTTTGGTTCTTATTGGACTTCAGTATTACCAGCAGGTTAGAGTTAGCACTCAGCGGTTCATTGTGGTACGCTCTCAAAACTGAAGAATTTTAGAGTGCAAAAGTAAGGATCACAAGATTGAGGATCAGAGCAAAGGCATAAGTGTTATTAAGGATCGTAAGGGCACAATGGAGAAAACCCTCCCATTGGAGGAGCAACCCCTAAAACTAGGGGTCGGAGAATAAGTTTTAATTGTTGAAAACAAGGACGAGTCAGTAATAATTATAGTGCTAGAGGGCATCGCAGAACAAGAAGTGGTCTCAACATAAACGCTCGCAAACTCTACTGTCGAAAGGAACATTGGAACATATGAGGTTAGCGGAGTGCAAATATTCATATATCCCCAAATGAAACAACACAATTTCAACATGTCATCTCAACCAAGTGAAACAACACGAGAATTAGTCGCAATGACGATTTACATCAGTGCCAAATAGTATTGGGTGATTCTAAGGCATCGCCAAGCTCGGGCGAGAGCAGTGGAGATGAAGATATAGACATAGCATTATGCACTTTGCTATGTCATTGGTGTGTTGTTATATGCATGAATCCTAAGTAAGAAAAGTATTCACTAGTGACATTATCTCTTGTCCATCTACATTCTTTGATTGATTTATTTTATGACTCTTTTATACATCTCTCATTTATATATGCACTTCTGGTCAAGTCACGGGGATCCATGTCTATTTGTTTGGTCACATCTATCGTTATTGGTCTCAGGACACTAGCGCCCGCTTTGGACACTAGTGCCTAGGCGTTTGTGTCCTTTCTCGACGCACTTGTCCTGCTTGTTATTTTTGCACAATTTCACATTTGTGGTCAGCCTTATTTCTCTTCTTATCCTTATCCCGCTTTCTTAGTCGGCCTTTGGTATCACTAGTGTTGAAATTCAAGCAAGGGACTCATATATATACACAACATACTAAATATTATTATGGCTAGAAAGCAAAGGGGACTATCACATTTACATATTACTACTACCATTCAAAGGGACTGCATTTTGCAACAAAACTAGTGATTTAAAAAAAATGAAATTTGTAAAACCATATTTGTAGAGTCACAATGCATGATAAACAATAAAGTACAGCTTCAACCTAAGAAATAAGCAATTGAAAATTAAAACTCTAGGTGCAAGGAGGAAAATAGACATAGTTGATTAGCAATAAATCCAGAGGTGTGCAAAGCTAGAAAACTACTTGAACTGGAATACAAAGTGTCGTAACCGAACCTAGAAAATTGTAGGAGTGCTAGAACAAGCAGGACTAGGGCACCTATAGTGGTACTGGGGCGTTTAAGTGCCAAAGACTGCACAAAACCTCATAAACTGGTTTTCGTAGGGTCGCAAGGTTGTCACTAACCTTCATTGTTTGTCGCTAGTATGTCGCACAATGTTTGCAGATGTCGCCTGTAAGCTACAATGAAAGAGATATCCTGCAAAACCCCAAAACACATCAAATCCCAAAAAGAAAAAGATGTAAAAAGAAAACAAAAATAGAATGCATTTTGATTGTAGGAGGATTGTGCCTATACTATAAAACAACTCTGAAAAATCCTAAAAATTGTGTTGATTGGAGAAAATTTGTGTAGCTACCCCTTGGTCATAGGCGCCCAAGAAAGGTCATAAACGCCTAGGCACCCGTGTCTATATCTGGGCGCTAATGTATGTGTTAAACCGAGGACCCAAGTCAAATTATGAGCCCCCTTCTGTAATTGTAGACTATGTTGTTCCTATATTTTGCAGGCTTGAATTGTGATTGTGTACTGTTGTATGGGGTGACTAGTTCACCCAATGGATACCCCCCTCATTTGAGGTGCATGCGACGTCACTAGGAGGATGCAACCCAAAAGAGGACCCAACGTTGAACTGATTTGATCTAACATTGAACTAATACCAGTATATAGGAGGGAATGTGCTTGGTAGAAACTAAGACACATTCAAACAGTGGCAAGGAAACAATTGTTAGTGCAAATAAGATAAGCATGCATAATGAAGATAGTGTAATCTAACAAGTAAGAAGACAATGTAAACTGCAAAACCGGGTTGCAAACATTGGACATCACTCACAATGTCGCAAGACGATCAAGGCCGAAGTGGCAAAAAGCACATAAGCAATGAACATACAAAACATAGGGCAAATCCCGCAAACAATGGCATACAATAGAAGATAGAAGAAAACAATGACAATCAATCGAACAATCGTGGTGGAAAATAGTTCCTGCAAAGCAAATGCCACACATAAAGCACCTATTAGCATATTAGAAAGATAAAAAGTATGTCAAAGCGTGTATGGTCAGATAGAGTAGTGTGCTACTAAGAACAAGAAGTAGTATAAAATGAAACAATGACACATGTAGTGTGTATGAAAGTAGATGCCCCTAGGAGCCGTTGCAGGACTAGTAAGAGGTACAGTTCCAAGCATCCATGTTGCGTGTAAAGATTTGTGTAAAGTCGGCATTCATGACTAGAAGGCAAGTGAACGCACATGTGTATATAGAAAATATAATGACATACGAAATATCTGACAAGCATAGTAAGCAAAGTGTACATGTGAGTATAAGTAATCAAGAGTAATGTGCAACCAAGATATACAACATGTTGTGTATGAGTGAAATGGAATGATATGCAAGATGAATGTGATAGGAGCAACATCCCCCCTGAGCGGATGTGTATGTATGAGTGAGACGAGGTTTGTTTATAAATAACCCTTCACTAATCAAGAATGAACCATAGAATAAGAGTGTTTCATTGGGAAATGGTTTGATAGAAGTGTATGCTAGAACGATTGATCATAAGAGTGTAGAGCATAGATTGTAGAGTGGTGCAATATGATTCGTGAGAAGAAGATGCTAGAAAGGTTGAAGGAGATGCGTGAAATGTAGAATGAAATGCATGAGTTGCTAGAGAGATAGATCATGAAGCGTAAAGCGTAGAATGTAGAATTATGCAAATGAGATGAAGTTCAATTCAAATTTAGACCCTCTGTAGTTGAGTATGAACTGTGAAACTAAAGTGTGTCATAGGGTAGTGGTGTGTATGATGTGTGTGCTTAAAAAGATTCGATCATGAAGCGTAGATTTTAGAATACGATAATATGATGTGCGAGAAGAAGATGCTAGAAAGATGTAAAGTGAAAGTGAGTAGTATGTGAGATTCATTTCAGATTTAGACCCTCAATAGTCAATTGTGAGTCAAAGCACAAGAGTGCATCCTCAGGTAATGATGATACAAGTTGTGTGTATCAATGTGTGTATGATGAATGAGAAAGACTAGATGTGAAGCATGATGCGAAATAATAGAAATGTGAGGTACCTGATAGTGCTAGAAGGGGGGGGGAGTAAGCATGATGCCCCCCCAAGTGTGGCAATGATGGAGATCTATGTGGTGACGCGAGAGATACCATGCCATTGTGGGAGAGTGTTATCCATGTCACGATAAGAGAGAGGGCCAACACAATGGTAGGCAGAAGCAACAGTAGGACCATGTCATGGCAGCGGAGTTTGAAATGTGTTTTGACCATCAATATAAGGAGCATTTTCTTTGACAAAAGTGATTGGTTAGAGCTTATGTGAGATTGATGACACAGCAGAAGACTTGATAGGAGAAGAGGGTGGACTGATTTTAGGAGGCGGTTGATTAGTTTGACTTGGTAGTGCCATAGATAACTTGAGTGGAGGCAGAGTGAGACTGATTTTGAGAGGCGGTTGCTTAGTTTGAGTGGATTGCACATGCGGCACATGAGTGACTATAGAAAGAATATAAGAAGTGATAACATGATGCTCATTAGACATTGATGAATTAGATTTAAGAACCCATTGAGATGCAACAATTGGAGGTGTAGCAAAATTATTTTGTGTAACAAATGAGATAAGACCATAATGCTTAAGGTGGCTAATGTGTTGGTGTAGAGCATAGTAATCATTGTCATTATGTCCATTGATTTGATGATAATTATAATATGGATGACCTTGATATTTTTCAAACCAATAAGGAGGATAGTAATGAGTAGATGGCAAGCTGATCAATTTACGCGTGAGGAGTTGCAGAAGAATATCTTATTGCTTAGCATTGAGATCAAACTTGAGAGGCACAGGGAATGACAAGATTTGAGGTTCACTGATATGAGAACATGTGGAAGACATAGAATGAAGATGAGAAGAAGAACTAGCATGAGCCTGAGAAGCATCCTTAAGAAGTTGGATGTCAAATTTAAGAGACATGATTGTGGATTCCATAGCCTAAAATTTATCTTGAAATAAAGAATGTAAAACTTGAATTGATTTACAAATAGATTAATTGGAAGTAGGACCGAGAGAGTCATCAGAAAGATGATCTAAGATACCACTGACTCGAGCAGGTGGTGTATCAAGAGGTAGGCAGATAGAGTGTATGTATTTTTGGAGAGCATCTTTGCAAGATGGGTGCATTTGAAGTGATGTATATAAGGGGACTTGAAGAGCTTGAGAGGCCATGAAAGAAGAAAAATGAGGATCCAAGAGTATTCGAATGAGACAGGTTCACCAAATGATTTGACAAAAAATATTGAAATTTGTAAAACCCTAATTGCAGCTAGTCACAATGCAATGATAAATAATAAAGTAAAGCTCCAACCTAAGCAATAAGCAATTGAAAATTAAAACCCTAAGTGTAAGAAGGAGGAAAAAAGACTTAGTTGATTCACAATAAATCCAGAGGTGTGTGAAGCTGAAAAACTACTGGAACTGGAATACAGAGAGTCGCAACCAAACTTGCAAAATTGTAGGAGTGTTATAACAGGCAGGACCAGGGCACATGGAGTGGTACTGGAGCGCCTAGGCGCCATAGACCCTACTTGGGCGCTAGAGACTGTAAAACCTCATAAATTGGTTTTCACAGGGTCGCAAGGTTGTCACTAACCTTCTCTATTTGTGGCTAGTATGTCGCACAATATTCGCAAATGTTACATGTAACCTGCAATGAAAGAGATATCCTGTAAAACCCCAAAACACATCAAATCTCAAAAAGAAGGATACAATGGGGAGTTAGATTGACCCCAACCATCACCTGACTGAGTGAGGTGTTGCACTACATTTTAGACTCCATGTAATTCTACGTGTGTGTGTATAAAATCGTGCCCTAGGTGGCTCTTGTGTCAGACGCACTTGATAGCGAGCAATAGCTAGATGTAGAAGATGTAAATAGATGTGTACATGGAAAAATGAACTTCCCTTCCTATGAAGTGTATGTAGAAATTTTTAGCATTCATCACACCTTTTTATGTTGACAGAAACTTAGGGATTCCACCAAAAATGCATTGTATCTTCTTTTACCATCAAAATTGCTTATTCACAGTCTTGTAGAGGTGCTAATTGTCCTGTAGTATCACTTTTAACATGTTATATAATATTCTCGTTTATACCTTAATCATGAGAAACAATTCATTTTTCATTTGTAAAGATGTCAAACTTTCTTCTTAGCATTTGTTCCGTAGACATAATGATTTACCATGTCTTAGACCCTTAATTCATTATCATACACTTAAATAAATAAAACTACCCTCTTTTGTTACTAATTATGTTTTGGAGTAATTAAGTGCATATGAGTATACCTTTGAATTCATCTTTTGATCTCATATAAAATTCTCAAAGTTAATCATAGTCAAGGACTTGGATTTTAGTTGTCACAAGCCTGAAGTTCATCTATTTACTTCATTTTCAGTTGAACATGACACTAACACAACATACTAAGTTAGATCTTATGAAAAGTGCCATGGGTAACTTCTAGGTATAAGGTACACTGAGATTTGACAAAAATCATCATTGAGGACCTACATAATTTTCATTACTCCATTCTCCATGAATCACTTGCTTGGACATATGATGCATACGCATATAACCAACTCATGGATTGATCACTACATTAAATCCCCAAATACTGAGAATAACTACACAAACTCAGGCTCAAACACTAAAATTCAATCTATTCTCCTTTCTTGCTTCATGTCTCTTGTGACTTCATCTTATGAGATATATAACTTAGACTCAGATTTTTAACTTTTAGACTGATCTGCACTATTATTTGCACTTTGTTGGCTGATATGCACTAATATGTGCACTAAGAGATGAATGATATGCACTTATACACAACACTTGAGGAGAGCAACATGCTTACTATTATATGCTTGATTGAAACACAAACCTAGAGCAACAAGACTATGACAAGAACCTCATACTTGTCTTTACCTGAAAACTTAAGCATGACTTCCATACAAGATTTTTCAAGTACATGACCCTTAAAAGAATGAATAACATACCTTAGGATTCTTTCCATGCTTGAACATCTTGAATGCATGTATCAACACCAATTGATGAAAAAGACCTTCAAGATTATACTTTTATTTTTTAAAAACTGATGCATGCCTTCCAGAATCCTAGAGAAGGCATACCACCTCATGGGATCACCTTAGAATAGTAGGAACTCATCAAAGTAACTTGATGACTTATTCTTTCTTCCTCTTGCTCTGGTTTTCTTGTTAATATTTTTAGATTCATTCCTTGGTGTGACCAAAAGATCACTTGAGCTCTCATCCTCTTCTTCGGTTCTAGATAGACATAAATGTTGTAATTCATACACCTGTTCTAATTCTGCTTGGGGATTTTTTTTTTTCATGCCTCATACTGGAATCGTTTTCTTTCTTATTGCCTTTGTCATCATTTTCTACTATCTTGTTTGTGCTTGTTTCCCTTGTGACCAATTTAGATTGTTGGTTTTCTTTAGCATATGCCCTTGCTATCTTTTTGACATCCTTTGATGTTTTAGTTTTTGATTTTTCTTCCTTGACCTTACATACCCATTTTTCTTTGTGTATCCTTTTATCTTATCTTTGAAAGGGATTCAACTTATAGCTTAATATAGGTGACTCATGATAATGTATTGAAAAATTTCCTAGCTCATGGCAGTTAAAACACATAGCCTTATTCTTTTCCCAACACTGATTTTCCAGATCTTCCAAAAAGTACTTTGCTTTATGGCCATGTTATTTGTAATTAAAACACACTATGTTCTTCTCATAGTAAGACCTGCACTATCTCCATGGATGATATTCATATATCTTTCTTCTATAGTCTCTTGCTCTATGTCTAAAGATATTTCATGAAAAACAAAGTCCATGAAACATACTTGATAATCTCCTTGTAGCTAACTACCTAAAGGTCTTCTTGTTCTATTTGTTTTCCTTCTTGGGATGAGAACATCCTTGAAAAGAAGTATTACTTGATTACACTCTCAAAACGTTTTTCTTTATTTGTTCTAGCTCTTCTTTTAGGGTCTTTACTTCTGCATTTAACTTTTCATATTCTTCACTCTTGGTTTCAATAGCTACCTGACATGTCTCATGCTCTACTCCACTAGAATGTCCTTTTTGTATTTGCAAGTTTTCAAGCTGATTAGTAAATTGTACCAAATCAATATTCAGGGTTTTTAGATCCTCTTCAAATTTAAGGCAAGTAGTTTCTTTATCTTTTAATGCCTTTGACACTTTTCCAACAAATGAAGCCATCTCATTTAGTTCTTGACCATGGTTAACTTCCTTAAGCTTGATTTCTTCCTTTAACTCCTTTATAAGAGCGTGAGAAATTTCATACCTCTTCTTCAACACTAATTCTGCTAATGTACCCATGCTTGTTTCTTTAGGATCACCTCTAAGATGTTAGGCTTGATTCAGGAGGACCTTGCTCTTATACCAATTATTAGAAACTATGACACTGAGAGGGGGGGTGAATTAGTGTATTCACAAACATACCTTCTTGAATCTAAAAACACACAGAAATAAATTGCAAGAGAGTACAAAATGACACAAGGTTTAATGTGGGAAACCCAAAATGGGAAGAAAACCCACTGAAACTATGAACTATGCTTAGGACCAATTTTTCCTGCTTCTATTACATTAGTTTCAAGGTTGAGCTTCAACTCAACCAGGAGCTACTACTCCTCAATTTGACCAAGATGCTACCTAGTTTGGAGGCTTCAATCCCCTGCAATTAAATCATCTTCTACTGATATTTAGTGAGCTTCAACTCAACGAGGAAGCTTCAACTCCCCAACTGCTAAACTTCCACTTAGACTTATTCTACCAATTTGGTCACTCTTGAGTTACTGTGTTCAACAGCTGATGATGACCCTAAATCTACACATTATGCTTCTGTTTCTGTTGCTCAATTTTGTTCTCCAAATTACTATTCAGTTCTCATTCCTGTCATGGTTTCACTAATTTTATTCTCACACACTTTGATTTTTCCTTCTCAAATCCCTCAAAACTAAAAGCATGCAATCTCCTCTAATAACTCTGTTTGCTTGTATTCACTCCTCTATTCTCATAAGGGTGGTTTGTACAAATCTGTTTTCACATGTCCAATTACAAAGAATGACAGTGATTCATTTATGTTCAATTTAGTTATATCAAGCTTATAAACTTTTCATACTTTTAAGATAGTTCAAACATTCTCTATCACCTTAATGTATCTCAGTATAAAACTACTTTCAAATTTGTCTGAATTTCTTATCAGAACCTCACTATACACTTTCATTCTCAAATGAAGTCATCCTTTTTCATGTTTAACTAGGATCTAATTGCTTACAAAACACAAACCTTAGTTTCTTCAACCTCTCATTTAACTCAAACAATTTTACCTATTTTCACTCTTGTCTCTCTATTTTATACCACTTTCATACCTTCTGTGACACTCAACTTTAGTTCAACCTCTATGTTCAAATATTCATTTCACTATTATCTGCTTTTGACCTCAGAATTTTTATTCAAATTCACATAAAACATAATTTCACAATCAGTACTTATAAGATAGGTCTATGTCTCTTTTCAACTTCACACACTCTTGACAAATTCTAAATGTTCATTCAATAACTCTTCAACATCCTTTTCCACTTCTTTTACTTGACCTTTCATATCACTTCTTGTATAAGTTCAACGAGCCTCATAACTATTGAATTATGTTCAAATTTCGAGTTCAGTTATATTGTCTTGTAGCTTCTTACTTCAAATATTATTATAGTAACTACACTTATTACAAGAAACTTTTTACTTTACTTTAATTTCTAAACTTTTATCAAGCGTCTAACTTTTCAAGATATCCTTTCAAGTGCTTGGCTCTTCAAGCTTCTCTTGAAGACAAAGAATTTCTTCTGATTGCCCTATAAAAGAAAACATGGATTTATACCTTCCAACCATCTTACCATAAGATATTAGACACTTTAAGGATTTAATGCATTCTTAGCATAGATTTGATGAATTTACACATAGCTTAATCACATTCAACTCAACAATTTGATAGTTTTCAATGAAGCTCATTGTACATGCAGATAAGTCTCTGTTGATTAAAGTTTACTAAAAGAAGGAAGAAATTTTTTCAAACTTACATGATGGCCTCCAGACATTTTCTAATCTTCATCCATCTTAGCACAACTTTTATTAGGCAAACTTGTACCCACAACATACCACTCACATTTTACAAGAGACACTACTGTTGCAGTCCACTTTCACATAATTTGCATTTAGGATCTTGTTCAATCTTTTAAATGATATTCTTAGCATTGAAACATCATTCCAACACCTGAAACTTTCGAAGAATTTGATTAATATTTATTTATAATGCAAGAAACACGTTCTCAGTCCAAGGACGTTTTTGAATATTTTTGCTGTAAAATGCTCTTCACCTACTCCATTACCATTCGATGTAATTTATTTTAAAAATACTTATAAATAAATTAGCATAGATTTATTAAAAAAAATTGTGAGATTTGGTTGGATGAATCTCTTTATTCGAGAAAATTTCTGTTATGCAAACCCTAGATTAGGGTAAGAGACAATACTATATGCCGAGATAGCTTTGAAGAATTGAAGTTTCCTTCAAGCAAATGTCAAATTTGAAGTAATCAACCAAGATATTTTTAGGGAATAAATCTTCTTTAAATGTTATTCATCCTTGGAATTTTTCCAAACATCCCTAGTTAGAATGCATACAGTCCCCACACCTTTAGTCTTGATGACAATGTTATAACAATGAATAACCATGTTATGCTTGCAAATTTGATTCAAGTCTTTGACTGTAGATGATCCACAAACCTTTATGAGGTCAAGAAACACTTGATTGCATACCTATGAAGATCACTTCTTAAATTTGTAGTCCATATAAGACTAAGAACATGATCAATCTTGATTGAGTAAGAAATTTTAAAGCAAAACTTGGGCTTGATCTCAGAACAACCTTGAAGAATATGGAGTTGTGAACCAACATATTCAACATGACAGGAGAAACACTTAAGGCATCTTAAAATTCACCTGAGTCTGAGAAAGGCTCATAGTACAGTTTGCTTGTAAAGCTGTTCAAGTGTCCAAACACAGTTGCATGCTAGATTAAAAAACCCAATGAAACCCTAGATACCTTAAAAAAGGGAAGTGTCTGCTTTGAGTTGATGCTTCTAAGAACCACATAGATTTTATCATTCCTTTGAATATCACTCTTAACCATTGTTTTCACTTAACTGCATTGAGAACAATCTTTAACCTTCAGGGCACATATGTACAAACAGTGGCATTAGTATTGAGTGTTATTACTATACCAAAAAGGTTTGAAAACACTTTAAAGACCTTTCCTTGTACCTTCAGGAGAAGATTCACTATTAGCACTCCTTGAGCATGTTTCTCCATTCACTTTTAGAACTCATAAAGAGCTATAAAACATGCATTCAACTAAGAACTCATTGAATAAGATGGAATTCAGTTTACCTTCAAGAAGTAAATACAAAAAATGAATTTTGAGCATGTAAAAAACATAAAAAGTCTCTAAAAATATTCTAGAGGTGATGAAACAAGACTTGGAGTCCAAAATTCACATTTTTGCTCTTATGCTCATTTGGTCAGAACAACCCAGGAGAGAGAAAAACTGCTTCACCAAAATGCTCATATCTTTTCAACCACACCTCCTTTTGAGAAAATTATTTTTACACACATTTCTATGCAAATTTAATCCAAAAATTGCTTCTATGATTTATTCGAAGGAGACTATATAATTTTTTTTGAAGGCTAAGAAGCCAGGCAAGCTCAAAATGTAGCTTTTCAAAAGCATGTTTTACAAAAACTCACATAACTTGAACAAATGACATAACAATGACCGAAATTTTGCATGAAGAACCAAGACACCTTCCTCCATCATCTCCCATGATTTTTTTGAAAATAATAGGTCTAAAATTTTCTATCCCATCTCATTTGCATGCAAGAACACTGTTGTTTGTTCTCAACACCATTTCTGACCAACATACAAAACTGACTCATGGGGCTGAGATGAGCCTAACCTTTGCTCACACATGTTGTGGATACTCTCTGAAAGCCTCTCAAATGATTTTTATAACCTGTACTATTATGTTTCACTTCATTAGGCACCTGAAACCACTGTGAAATGACACTACCACTCAACTTCCAAGACCTTGTCTTCTTGAAACCACATGAAGTCATCTTGAACCTCTGAACACCACCTGAGAAGTATGCCTTGCACTTGTCCCTTTCTCCCTTTGACATCAATGAAAACAACTGGAGAAACCAATAGGGTGAAACAATCTCCTCCTTTTTCATTAATGGAAACATTCTGAAACTTGATGGCAAACTGAAATATGAAACAAGTTTCCAACACTCTCTCTCCCCCTTTGACATCTATGACAAAGATGCACAAGCACACCAAACTGATTAGATTGGAAAAATTCAAGAAAAAGAGAATGCTCATACCTTACATACATTCCCCGTGGGAAGATGTTTTTATCTTATATGAAGGGATTCAAATTTCCTGCATTTCTTTTAGAGGTGCTAATTATCTTGTAGTATCACTTTTAACATACAATTTTCTCCTTGGGAAATTAAAATTGCTTCCTCTGACATACTCAGCACACTTAGACCGATGTTATACAATATTCTAGTTTATACCTTAATCATGAAAAACAATTCATTTTCCATTTGAAAAAATGTCAAGCTTTCTTCTTACCATTTTTTCCTTAAACATATGATGTACCTTGTCTCACACCCTCAATTCATTCTCATAACACCATTATCATACACTTAACTGAATCAAACTACCTTATTTAGTTACTGATTATATTTTGGAGTAACTCACTGCATATGAGCATACCTTTAAATTCATGTTTTGATCTCATATCAAATTCTCAGACTTCATCACAGTTAGGGACTTGGATTTTCCTTATGTCACAGGCTTGAAGTTCATCTATTTATTTCATTTTCAGTTGAACATGCCACTAACACAACATACTCAGTTAGATCTCATGAAAAGTATTATGGGTAACTTCTAGGCATAATGTACACTGAGATTTGACAAAAATTATCATTGAAGACCTACACACTCTTCATTACTCCATTGTCCATGACTCACTTGCTTCGACATATGATGCACATGCACAAATCCTACTCATGGACTGATCACTACATTGAATCCTCAGCTACTGAGAATAACTCCACAAACTTAGGCTCAAACACTGAAGTTCTATCTATTCTCCTTGATCGCTTCATGTCTCTTGTGACTTCATCTTATGAGACATATAACTTAGACTTAGATTTTTCACTTTTAGACTGATATACACTGATATTTGCACTTTGCTAGCTGATATGCACTGATATGTGTACTGAGAGATGATTGATATGCAATTATACACAAAAATTGAGGAGAGCAACATGCTTACTATTATATGCTTGACTGAAACACAGACTCTGAGAAACAATACTATGACAACAACCTCATACTTGTATTTTTTTGTAAACTTAACCATGTCTCCCATACAAGACTTGTCAAGTACATGACCCTTAAAATAATTAATAACATACCTTAGGATTCTTTCCATGCTTGAGCATCTTGAACGCATGTATCAACACCAATTGATGAGAAGGACCTTCAAGATCATACTTTACTTCTTTTCCAATTCATACATGCCTTCTAGAAGCCTAGAGAAGACATACTACCTCATGAGACCACCTTAGATTAGTAGGAAGTCATCAAAGTAACTTGATGAATCATTCTTTCTTCCTTTTGATTTTGTTTTCTTGTTAAACTTTTTAGATTCATACCTTGGTGTGACCACAAGATCACTTGAGCTCTCATTATCTTCTAGGGTGCCAGATAGGCATAAATGTTGTAATTCACACACATGTTCCACTACTGTTTGGGGAATACATTTTCATACTTTGAACTAGAGTTTTTTCCTTCTGTTTGCTTTTGTCATCATTTCCTACATTCTTACTTGTGTTTGATTCTCTTATGACTGTCTTAGATTGTTGTACTTCTTCAGTATCTGCCCTTGTTTTCTTCTTGTCATCCTTTAATGTCTCAACTTCTGATTTTTCTTCCTTGACCTTGCATACCTATGTTTCCTTCTTCTTACCAACATATTTCTTAACCATAGCTGACTTGGTCTTACTCTTTATATTTGCATTTTCTATGTGTTTCATTGTGTCTTGTCTCTGATAGGCATTCAACTTATAGCTGAATCTAGGTGACTCATGAAAATGTCTTGAAAAATGTCCTAGCTCATGGCAGTTAAAGCACACAACTTGATTCTTGTCCCAAAACTGATTTACCAACTCTTCCAGACAATACTTGGCTATATGGAATTTTTGTTTACAATTAAAACACACTATATTCTTGTCATAGTTAGACCTGCAATATCTCCATGGATGGTATTCATATATATTTCTTCTATAGTCTCTTGCTCTATGTCCAAAGATAGTACATGAAAAAAAACTCCATAAAACATACCTGATCATCTCCTTGCAATTAGCTGCCTAAAGATCCTTTTGTGTTATTTGTTTTTAGTCTTGGGCTAAGAGAATCCTTGACAAGAAGTATTACTTGATTCAACTCTCAAATTTTTTTACTTTGTTTGTTCCAGCTCTTCTTGTAATGCCTTTACTTCTGCATTTAACTTTTCACATCCTCCACTCTTGGCTTGAAAATCTGGCTGACGTGTATCATGCTCTACTCCATTAGAATGTCTTTCTTTGCTTTGCATGTTTTTATGCTAATTAATAACCTCTACAAACTCAATCTTCAAGGTCTTTAGATCCTCTTAAAATTTAAGGCAAACAATTTCTTTATCTTTTAAGGTCTTTGACACTTTTTCAACAAATGAAGCCATCTCGTTTAGTTCTTGACCATGGTTAACATCATTAGTCTTGATTTGTTCGTTTAACTCCTTTATAAGGGCTTGAACAATTTCATACCTCTTATTCAACACTGACTCTATTGATGTACACGTGTTTGTGTCTTCAAGATCACCTCCAAGTTATTAGGCTTGATTCAAGAGGACCAGGCTCTGATACAAATTGTTAGAAACAATGACACTGAGAGGGGGGTGAATTAGTGTCTCCACGAATTTACCTTCTTAAATATGATGTGATAAAACCACAAACACACACACACAAATAATTTGCAAGAGAGAACAAAATGACACAAGGTTTAATATGGGAAACCTGATAGGGAAGAAAACCCACTGAAACTATGAACTATGCTTAGGACCAATATGTCCTTCTTCTGTTACATTAGTTTCAAGGTTGAGCTTCAACTCAACTAGGAGCTGCTACTCCTCAATTTTTCCAAGCCGCTACTTGATCTAGAGGCTTTAACCCCCTAATATTTAATCAACTTCTACTGATGTTTAGTGAGCTTCAACTCACTCCCCAACTGCTAGGCTTCCACCTAGACTTGTTCCACCAATTTGGTCACTCTTGAGTTACTATCTCCAATAATCAATGATGACCCTAAATTTTCAATATATCTTTGCTATCGTGTTTCACCCTATTTCAGTTACTTCTGAATGCCTAGTTCAATCTTCTCACTTGTCAAATCAGTATGATATTTGTTTAAAATTTATTCTCACACACTTCACAACCTCTTTTCATGCCACCGTATCATCATCAAACCAAAACAACCTCCCTAAAACTCTCAACCCTCTATTTTCTCTGTGTTTCTCAGTTTTCAAGATCCTCAAGAACACTTTGTATTTTACCAATTCAAACCTCACTGTTTTTCCTAGTTGCTGCACATATAGTCATTCTCAATATAATTTAACTTCCACTGAATTTTTCTTAATCTATATCAACCAAGACATACACTTCATTTCTATCACACCTTTTCAATTTACAACATCTAACTTGCTTATCATGGCATCAACTCACTATACTTCAATCTCCACTTAATAGATGATTAAAATCAACTCATGCTCTCTCTTTTTAAGTTTGTTCACAAACAAACTCTACATTCATTCACTCACATTCATGTTATTTTTTATACATTACATATTTCATCAAATCCTATTTCTCATATTTCACAAGGTCAGTCAGTTCATCATGCCTTTTTTTCACACTACTTTCTTCTCACACCCACTTTCTAAGCATATTTCTTCTCAATAAGACTTCAACTTCCTAACTTCTTATCTCTTACCCTTCATATTCTATTTCTCACCCATTCATCTCCTTTATTTCGAGCTCCTTAACTGCCTCCATCATCTATTCAAGGCTTGTAACTACCTCTATGTCCCTTTGACTTCTTTCATTTCATTTTTCAATGTCAAACTTAATGACCTTTAACTCCTCCAACGAGCTTGTCTCAAGAAGTTTCTTGAATTCCTTTTGAGGTCTCTGACTTTTTGAGTTCAACCACCTTACCATCAACCTAGCTTAACACTGAGCTACCGAGCTTTCACACCATGTTCATAAATTTGAAGTAACCTCTGACAGTTGATAAGAGATCCTTGTAGACATAAACATGAGATTTAACTTCCATCAACCTTTACTCAGAATGACTGTGACACTTCGACCAACTACTGTTTAGGTTTTAGATTAGCTCAAGGTTCAAGAAAGGAACACCACACTATTTTTCACAGTCTGCCATCACTGCTATAGATATTATTTCAATTTCAAAGTTTGTTAGAGATTTCTTAATGATATTCTTACAATATAAACCCATTTCAAACCCTAAACTCATAAGAAGTTTGATTAATTTTGATCAATAATGCAAGAATTCATAAAATAGGGTCTCTTTTTAGTTTAAGCATGTTCTTGAACAATTTTGCTATAAATTTCTCTTTATCTACTCCATTATTTCATATGATTTCCTTTGGAAATGATCTTAGGTACCTTGACAGAGATATCCTGAAATTTTTAAGAGATTTGGTTGAGTATTTTGTTCAATTTGAGCAAATTTTATTTCGTGGAAACCCTAGTTTAGGGTGAAACCACAGTCTTATGCCCGAGATAGCTAAAGAACCAATCTCTTCAACAAATTTGCATGAATTTCAAACAAGAAAGATTTTGAGGGTTCTTGATAACTATTACCTTCATTCCAACACAAGTAGAGACATTTACTTCATGAAATTTTCTTAAAACAGATCACTGTTTGCATGGAAACGTTGATGATTGACTGTATAGGTGACTTAGAATAAGAACACTTGGTGAAAACCTGGTCACTTCTCCAAATAGGTGGATGTCTTGATGTTAGATGGAATCTCCCTTGATACTCTATAAATTTTAGTGGTGTTTGACTCACACACCTTGGCTATGGACTAGATTTGGCATGGTATTCAGAAAAGGACAATGAGAACCTTCATTTTGCATTCATGTGTCTAAGAAGACTAAACCTTCAAGCTTATCAAATCCAAACAAATGAACTCACACCCATGAACTTGTCCATTATAATATATTTTATCCTATATCCATTCTCTAAAATTGATCAATGCATTGAATTTGAAGCTAAGACTTGTGAGGCGGTGAATTAAGGTGCATTGAGACAATACCCTCTAGGGTAGTATTTGCTAGTAGAGTTTTAGTGCTTTAATATACCAAAAAGGTTTGAAAAAGTTTAAACGCATTTCCTTGTACTTGTAGAAGAGGTCTGAGCACTTATTGAGAAAAAACTCCAATGACAACAATTAGAACTTTTACACACCAGGAGCATTCCCACCAAGAATATTGACACAAGAAAAAACATGTAACTTCAAGAAGTAAAGCCTTAAAATGCCTTCTAAGCATGATAAACATCATGAGTGGACTAAAAATATACTCTAGAGGTGATGAAACGAGACTTGGAGTCCAAATTCACCTTTTTGCTCTTATCGATTTGGTGCATAACCCAGGATAGAGAACAATTGCTCCACCAAAACACTCATAACTTTTCAACTACACTTCTTTTTGAGAAAATTATTTTTGCACGTGATTTTTATGCTAATTTACTCCAAAAATTCCTTCTATGATTTATTCGAATGAAACTATATAATTTTTATCGAAGGCTAAGAAGCCAGACAACTAAAAATGAGCTTTTGAATAAGTCTGTTTTGTAAAAACCCACATAACTTGCTCAAATGACCTAACATTGACCTAAATTTTTTCATGGAGCACCATGACACCTTCCTCCATCATATCCCATGAGTTTTTTGAAAAGTAAAGGTCTAAAATTATCTAGCCCATCTCATTTTCATGCAAGAACGTTGTTTGTTCTCAACACCATTTTTGACAAACATACAAAATTGACTCCTAGGGTTGAGACGAGCCTAACCTTTACTCAAACATGTTATGGATACTATCTCAAAGCCTCTCTCATGTTTTTTATGACCTGTACCATTATGTTTCACTTCATTAGGCACTTGAAACCACCCTGAAATGACACTACCACTCAACTTTTAAGACCCTGTCTTCTTAAAACCACATGAAGTCATCTTGAACCTCTAAACAACGCTTGAGAAGCATGCTCTTACACTTTCCCTTTGTCATCAATGGCTTTGAAATCAATTACAACAACTGGCAAATCAACAGTGTGCAACAAACCCTAATAGCGAAGTCAGAGCGACAAAGAAAATATTGGAGCAAAGACCTTCCGACCCAAAAAAATCAGATCCTGAATATTCACGCAGCCACTAGTGCCCACAACTGTCACTAGCACCCAAGGAGCTCCTATCCTCCCCTGAGTGCATTTGTCCAGCACTGTTCAGAGTCTCAAAATTCTTTGTGGTCCATTGTGACATTGTTTCCAACCAAATCCAACATCCAGACACTTGTAATCACTTCCAGATCACTTAAAACCAGTTAAGTCATCGTTCCTCTCTTGTGTACCTAGGGTTTTTTCATTTTTGAAAGCTTGTTGTTTGTACATTGTTGTATATTATCACATGCATATCAATAGTTATATTAAGTTTCTCTGAAATTAGATTTAATTCAGTTTAAATTAAATCATTTAGTGAACCCGCTCCTTCCTCAAACTCCTTTCCCTAGGATCCAAATCCCTCGTGGCTAATAAAATTTACACATCCCTAGATCACCCTATGACCTTTATGGGCATGCAATCAATTTTTTTCAACTCCAATGAAGAATCTGAATTTCATGCTTTCATGCAAATTCTTGAATATGATCCACGTGTCCTCTAAAAAATCCTTGCATTCTAAACATCTATTCCTGATGATCTCGTAAGTCTTGATTCTAGCTTTGTCTCTCCTATTCAAAACCTTGACGAATATTATCTCCCATCCATCGTAACCATGAAGGATGCCCCATCCTTTTCTTCTTATACTAAGGTAAATGGTAGCACTAATATAGATTCTTTACATGATGAAGTTCTTGCTTGTGAAAATATGGATGATAATGACTCTAATTATGATAGTGATAATGCACATGTTAATAACAATGTTTCTTACATTAATATTGTTGAATGTGAATTTATGCCTCATACCTATTCTGCTTCTAAAATTGCTTCCAATAATTCCCATGTTGAAACCAATGATAATATTAGTACATATCCTATGATCCCTGTTGATAATACACCTATTGACTCCTCACATACTACACCTTTAGATCCTTCTCAAACATCCTTTTCTTCTACATCTCATTCCTCTCCTCAAGTCCCTATAATCACTTATAATGGAAAAATTCAACCCCTCAATGTGTCTCTCATTTCCCAAACCATTCCTCTGCAAGATATCCTCTCTCATGTATGTTGTTGGTGATCTAGAAAGTAAATTCCATACCCTTACCCTTGAGAGAAAATCCTGTTATACTTCTGTTGACAATAATACCCTTCTTGACAATCCCATTCCTAAGAAGTTTCACAATTTCATTTTCCCCAAGGGTTTCACTATTCCTACTTTCTCATAATTCGATGGTACTGACAATCCTTATTTACATCTTAAAGATTTTCAATTATCCATGGCTTCATATTCCAATGATATATTGTTACTCAAAGCTTTTCATTGTAGTCTTGTGGATATTGCTCTTTAGTGGTACACCCATATGCCTAGTGGATCTATTAGTACTTATTATGCTATGGAGGAGGCATTCCTTAGACATTTTATTTCTAGTAATTGGCCTAAAGTTACATATGAATGTTTACCTTCTTTGCATCAAGGAAAGACAACCAATTTTAGATTATATTTTACACTTTAATTCTTGTATGCACCATTTACTTTTTCAGCCTATTGATCTAGAAATGCAATATATTTGTTATCATGGCTTAATTTATCCATTAAAATAATAGTTGTTATATGATACATTTGATTCCTTTACTCTTCTTTGCTATAAGGTTAATGACTTAGAATTGCGGATCATGTTATAATACCTATTACTACTTCTTCTACTCCTACTCCTCTCTTGCCTACAAAGTCCTCTACTCTCCCATCTATTGTACCTCCTTCACGGTCACCATCTCCTCCTCCACATCAGTATTCCTCCCCTCCACTAGCACCTCGGCATCCACCTAGATCTTCCCAGCCTTCCATCCATGAACCATTATATTTCTCACATACTGCTAAACCACATGATGTCTTGCATGCTTTACTTGATAAATGACTAATCCATTTACCTTCCAACAAACATCATCCCCCTCACCAGATGCACCGCAATCGTGACCGCCCTTTCTATAATTTTCACTGTATTAATGACCAACATGAAAATGATTGATATGCCCTTCAGGATAGACTCTAACAATTAGAAGATTGGGGTGTAATTGTCTTCCGCACCCGTTGTTGCGATCGCGCGCTCTCTCTCCTCCTCCATATAAGTGAGCCTCTGTAACTGTTTGATTGTCTCATTCACCACCTCCTAAGGCCATTCTTCATCCTCCCCTAAGGTTATCATTCATCCACCTCCTTGAACTATCCCACCCTCTTCCACATCCTATTAACCAACCCTTGTATTTATCAACCCATACTAGCATCCTAAGCAATCCATTTTTTCATCTTCCACCATCACACTTCCTAATATTGGTATGATTTCCTATGACATCCAATTCGGTACTTATCTACATGATATCATTGTCTCACATGCTCCTAATGTGCATCACTGACCCCTTCGCCTATGGTAGATGTAGTCATAAAATCATGCACTTTAGAAATTTATTTATCCCGGTCTCAAACTACTATTTAAAAGGTTATTTAGGGAAAAAAGTACTAATTAACCCCCATCCTTTGACAGCTTTATTTTATTTTATTTTGTCATTACGAACCTCTTGCACCCTTATACCCAGTAAGATTTTGACATTTCATGTTAGTTTAGCCTCGGCTGGGACACCTGTGGGCATCCGGTCCCACCAGGGGCACCTTGATCCTTCTAAAGTTTTCATGCCACTTTTTGGGCTCTTTCTAGCCATTTTACATCTTTATTTTTCTTATGGTCGGCCTTTTCGAGGTTAATTATGAAATTATACCAAGAGAACCCTATAAATATAAAGTTATGAGACCATAATGAGGGACCTAACATTACTTACTACTATCACTCCATCTATAGTTACATCCATCTATTGCATTGGAGATCACTTGCATCCACATAACTCCATCATCGAGGCATAAGGCTAGGACATCTGCATCACACTTCATAGGGGGAGGGATTCTATTCTATTCCATGCACACATTTTATTACATTTTATACAAATAGTTATTGCTCGCTACTTCACAAAGTGTGACTGACACAAGAGCAACCTAGGGCATGTTCACACACACTCACACATAGAACTACATCGGGTCTGAGATGTAGTGCATCTCATAGTTAGTAAGTCCACCATTTTGGCAGCTGAGGAAAATCTGACCCCTTTATATGTATTTTTCTTTTTTTAGGGTTTGATGTTTATTTTGGGGTCTTGCATGTATTTGTTCCATCTTGATTCATTGGCGACACTCGACATAGTATGAAAAAATCAATGTGATAGGTAACGAACATTGCAGATTACCTTTTAACCATGTGAAGACCAGATTCAGATCTTTTGAGCAGACTATGGTGTTCAGATTGAAGACCAGGGCACCCACAGGCACCCCAGACCTTGTCTAGGTGCTCTAGTCCAATTAGATCATCCAGCTCCATCCTTTTTGGCATCCCTGCATAGTCATTCCTACTCCCGATTTTTCTAGTCACCTTTACGACGCTATCTAATGATCATATGTTATCAACTGAGTTCTTTCCTTTCCCTTCTTGCACATTAGTGTTTCTATTTTTACTAGTTCTATTATTTAGTACATTTACATACTGTCTTAGTACATTTATTTGTTGTGTTTATATGTCAGCCTAGATTAGATTAACTATCTTTTACTACCACTAGCTAGTCAATTTTAGTTAATAATTTTGGTGAACCTGAACTCGATCATACACACTTCTAGATTCATCCATCCACGTGCACTTGGGGGGCAATAACACTTCCCCACCACACCTCATTTTAACATCATTAACACATTTTCATACATTAGGCTTACTCATACATTCTAGTGTCATTACTCGATGACACACTCTAGTGCTATGGTTCACACTTGACTGTTGAGGGATTACTACACATGAACCCAACACACTGCACTACATGCATTACACATTGCATTACACATTCTACAACATTTTGACATTTATACATAATACATCATGATAGTCATCATCATGCATATACCCTTGTCTACGCATCTTACATCCTACACTACTAATCCTATATATTACGTTATCCTTTTGTCTACATACCATTATATATCTACACCATGTATTTTCACACCTATTATACTAGTATTCATCATATAGGAGTCTAGAATTACATTAATCTTCTAGTCTACATACAATACATGTCATTTTATGCATTTCACCTTACACATTTCAAGTGTCTAACATTGCATTCTACATACCATACACTCTTGGTCACACTACACCTATTACGATTTTATATTATACATTGCATTACTATACATCACACATACTCACACATTCTATCCACCTTGTATTTTACACATTTTATACATCTTGCATTGGTATATTTACACATTCCACTCTGCACATGGTCGAATGTTACCGTTACATACACTACACTGTCTTCTATGTGCTGCACTCATTACCCGATGAAACACTTTAGTTCCTCGGTCCAATAGTCGACTATCGAGGGTTTACAAATCAAATGGACCTTACACTCATCACACATTTTCTATTCGACCTTTCACCATGTGACATTATCCTAGGATAGTGACACGTACACTTTAGGCTAAATCATCACCTATTCTATCATTTTGTAGTGGTATAACACCTTAGGTTACATCACTACTCTCATACTATTCATCTTGTAGTGACATACACTTTAGGCTAAATTGTCACCTATTCTATCATTTTCTAGTGGGCTACACCTTAGGTTACATCACCACAATCTCCTTACATTTTGTAGTGATATACACTTTGTGATAAATCATCACTCATCCACTCATCTTACAGTGATATACACTTAGGATAAATAATCATTATTATATTCATTTAGACATTATACGCTTCGACCATAAGGTTCACACACGCATCGTCACTAGGTCGCATCTCCTCACTACACCTACACATTGATTCACAACACATTAAACACAATGCACACACTACTCAACCATTTCCTGATGACGCACTCTCGTTTATGGTTCATTCTTGAATGCTGAGGGGGAAAAAAAAATGAACCTCATTGCATACATTTCTATCCAACTCGGGGGGCACACAGACTCCTATCACTTCATTTTTTGCATTTCATTCCATCCATGCACAACATGCTACATATTATGGTTTCTTATACTCTTGCTTACTTTTTTTGATCCATGATCGCTTTATTGCTCATGCTAGTTTGATTACTGTGTATGTCATTTATCTATACCATCCACACATGCACGTTCACAAGCCTTTTTATAGTTGTGATCACATATACAAGTATCTTACACACAACATGGATGCTCGTCTTATCCCCTTCCTACACTGGTTGTTGGGAGCATCCACACATTCACTCTCTTCTAGGTGCTATTGTTTTATTTTGTACTTAACACTTTACATTACTTGCTTTTACACATATTTTGACATACTAGTTATTTTTCTAACATGCTAACGTTTGCTTCATGTGTAGCATTTGTTATGTAGGGATATTTATTTCCATACTTGTTTGATTACATTGTCTGCTATTTTCTGCCATTGTTTGTCTATTGTTTGAGGGCCTTGCCCTATGTTTGGTGTGCACACTTGTTTGTTATTTTCGGCCATGATGGATTTGGGTGTCTTACAACATCATGAGTGATATCCCATGTTTGCAGCTCACTTTTTGTAGACTTAATTGTCTTCTTACGTGTTTACATTACTTTGTTTGCTAGCTTACACACTGTTTGCATAGCTTATACATTGTTTTCTACATAAATGCATGTTTTCACTTCTCTTTGGCTAGCCTTATTTTTTATGCGTTCCTTGGTTTCTACCAAGAAATTTTCAGTGTTACATTGTACATGCGGTTAGTCCTCTTTTGGGGTTGTATTTTCCTATCAGCAATATAACATGCAACCCGTAAAGAGGGGGGCATCATTTGGGGATTTTACATACTAACACAATGTATTTACATCAGTTCAGTATAATGCAATTTCTACCCTTGGTATTGTGGGTTACATATAATGAGTGTGTTTAGACCAGTTTAAAAACCCCATACACAACATGGGTTTTACATGGACATGGTGTCCTTAAAATTATGGGAAGTAGTTATATGCTTGGAGGTTATAGTGGATGTGCCTCTCTACACTACTTCAGCTAGTGGCACTCCAATCGCCCATAAAAACCAGGACGTACATAGAGATCTCTACACACATTCAAGGAAGTAGTTAGAGCTTGGAGGACACATATCATTTCCTCCCCACACTTTTTCAACCTATGGCATGAGATCACCCCAAAAACTCATAGTACAAGATATCCTTCTACACTCTCTTTCTCGACATGGATAAGGTGTACATGTTCTATTTACATTTCCATTTCCATTTCCATTTCCATTTCCATTTACATTTGCATATTTTACATTGACATACACATATGTATTTTACATAACATTTTTATACTTACATGCACACATATTTGACTACTTGATCATTTTCTCTTTACAGGTCTGGCCATATGAGAAATAAGTAATCAAATGGGGGTAATAACAAGCAACAACAATAATAAGAAATACCAACACCAACACTCTGCGATAACACATATGTAGCTACTGACCATGCAGGTACACTACACACTACATCAACTACACACACATTTCGCCCTAGGTTCACTCTCATCACTTTTTCTTTGCACATTTTTCATCTTTAGTTTACACGCTCCTCCATCTTTTTATGATTCCATGCTTTGTCTAGTCCTTGGACATGACTTTCTTCATCATTTTACATTGGTATAAGGTACGCATCTCTATCTACTTTATGCTACC
Organism: Taxus chinensis; assembly: GCA_019776745.2. Classification (NCBI taxonomy): domain Eukaryota; kingdom Viridiplantae; phylum Streptophyta; class Pinopsida; order Cupressales; family Taxaceae; genus Taxus; species Taxus chinensis. The sequence goes on along the minus strand of CM034146.1, from coordinate 511,337,140 downwards.
TATTGAGCTTTTCCACTCAGCCAACATAAATTTGGGGCAAAATGTAGTAAAAAAATCATGTAGTTTACACATTTATTTATCCTGGTATCATACTGCAATTTAGAAGTTTCTTGAGGGAAAAAAGTACTAATTAATCTCCCATCCTTTAGCCACTTTATTTTGTTTTATTTTATTTCATCATTACAAACCTCATTACACCCTTATGCCTAGTCATGATTCTGTCATCTCGTGTTATTTTAGCCTCGACTGGGGTGCCTAGATTCATATTGAGGCACTCGTTAATGCCCTCGGTCCCACCATGGGTGCCCTAATCCTTCTAGAGCTTTCCTGCCGCTTTTTGGGCTCTTTCTAACCGTTTGGACATCTTTATTTTTATTGCGGTCAGAATTTTAAGGGCTAATTATGAAAGTAAAACCAAGATAACCCTATAAATATAAAGCTATGAGACCATATATGAGGGACCTAACATCACTTACTATTATGACGCCATTTAGAGTTGCATCTATCTATTTCATTGGAGATCACTTGCATCCACATAAATCCATCATCAAGGCATAAGGACTAAGACATATGCATCGCACTTCATAGGGGGGAGGGATTCTATTTTATTCCATGCACACCATTCTATTACATTTTCTATGCATAATTATTTCTCGCTACTTCACAAAGTGCAACTGGCACAAGAGCAACCTAGGGAATGTTCACACACACTTGCACATAGAACTACATCGGGTCTGAGATGTAGTACAACACTCAGTTAGTAAGTCCACCATTGTGGAAGTTGAGGACAGTTTGACCCCTTTATATGCATTTTTCTTTTTTTAAGGTTTGTTGCTTGTTTTGGGGTCTTGTAGGTATTTCTTCAATATTTATTCATTGACGATACTCTAAACAGTACAACTGAATCAACGTGATAGGAAGCAAACATTGCAGATTACCTTTCAGCCGTATGAAGACCAGATTCATATATTTTGCGTAGATTGGGGCGCCCAAATTGCAAACTAGGGCACCCGCAGGCGCCCCAAACCTCCTCCTGGCGCTCTAGTCTAGTTAGATCCTCCGGCTCCATCCTTTTCAACATTCCTGCATAGTCGTTCTTGCTCCTGATTTTTCCAATCACCTTTGTAACACTGTCCAACAATCATTTATTATCAACTAAGTTCTTCCCTTTCCCTTCTTGCACATTAGGGTTTCTATTTTTACTAGTTCTATTGTTTAGTATAATTACATGTTGTCTTAGTACATTTCTTTGTTGCATTTATATGTCCTCGTAGATTAGATTAACTATCTTTTACTACCACTAATTAGTCAATTTTAGTTAATTAGTAGATGATTCCCATTTCCATATCATTACCCAATGACACATTCATATTTTATAGGTTTATACATGACTATTGAGGGCACTAAATGGACCTTACTCTCACATTAGGGGGCAATGGTCTTTTTCCCCCCTCCATCCTCATCACATTTGATTATATATTATCATTACACATCTCATTATAATATAATTATCATTGCATCATTCATCCTACATTCCTGTACAATTATCTCAGCACCTATATTTGTTACCCATTGCCATGTTACGTTACATATATATGTATATCTCTATCTACCATATTATATAACATTAATTGATTTCATTCCTTAACAACCTTCTTAGCATCATCACATATTTCATCATTTAACATTATCTATCAAATCAACAATACCAACAATACATATAGAACCAACACCATATAAAATCAGTTCTAGTCCAACAAACACTCATCACATAGTACACAATACACATCAACATTAGATAAAGCATCAATAATGCATATACATATACACATATATCATCCAAAATTAAATTTATACAATACAATCATTAGGGAGAAAGCCCCCCATGACTTAAATACATATTATACATTACATCAGATGTCCTCCTCGTAACCATAATCTATACCTGCGGGAGCTCTAGAACTCAAGAGTTCACCGTTAATCCCACGCCGTTGATTTTGGGACCTATATCTCTCCAGCTGGCTCTGTAATACATATTGTGTAAACACATCCTATCCCATCCCGCTCACTCAACAACATTGTAGATATGGTTTCTGCTATCGCAACTAGCTCAAACAAATGGGCATGCTTACCCGCGATCGCATTCACCCGCTCTAGCATTCCTCCACCCACAAACACCTCTGGGGGCAAATTTTGATTCAACATGTGTATGGAGGTATCCAAAATCAATGTCTAATAAACATCACCTGCAACCAAATTATACACACCTCATATTAGCAACTACACATCGTCACATTCATTAACCTTATTAACAAGTAAGAAAATAACAAAGTACGATACTAATGCTATGCTCGTGTCACTATTACATCATCTACCTCGACAACGGACGCCTAAGCCCCAGCTCCTCCACCTGCTACATCCACAACCATTGGAAACAAAAACACTCATTGGTGTGTTACCCACCACTACCTATACACCTCCATACACCCCACTTCATCCACCTATATTGGCCCTATGGTCGAATTTGCCTCATCTGGGAGCACTTTTTGTGCTCCTATAGAGTTTGGCCTCCATCCTGGTCATCTCGTAACCTTAGTAGATTGACACCATACATATGGATCTAGGGGTGCATCCTGAATCATCCCAAACTATCGAGATACCCACTCACCATAAAATATCTCTACCACTTGTGGAAAGCGGTCCTCTAACCACATCGTGTGCCTAATGCACCGCATCTCAACATTTTCCTCCACCCATCCTCCATAATCTTTATATGACCTCCAGATAACCACCCTAGGGCCCATATGATCTAACATCAACCTATATGTGGTTGTGTCCATCCTCCTACTCTAGGTCCCCACCCACCTTGCTGCAAATATCTGTGGCCAAACCCAATCAACCTGTGGCCCACTAAGTGGCCTCACTATAGCTATATGCTCATATGCCCATATACCCATACATGTAATAGAATGGTATCTCCTACTCCACCAACATGATCCTCATGTGTGAACCGATACAAATACCTATATAAATGGGCCAACACACATCGTGTTCATGCGTATCTAGTACCATGATCCTCTATACTCTAACAAATATTATGCATCTTGTATAGAATCCCAACTCCACCACCCTCCACGACCACTGATGAAGCTAGCAATAATGCAATAAATTTCTGCAACCGTGGAACCCCATACCTCATAATCACATCTAGACTGATATATGTCTCATTCTATGCTCAAGACCCTACAAAATATTGTTGTGTTGCCCCCATCCAACCATGGGCATCTACTACCGCTATCACATGCACCCTCTCTCCAACAACAGGTAACCACAATATCCTATATACATCTTTTAATGTCACTATGATCTCTCTTATCAACAACTAGAATGTACAGGTATCCAAACACCATCTCTCACATAAAGTTGTCAATATTGGCATATTATAAGGTATCTACCCCAATCTAATGATGTGTCACAAACCAACACAGTCCAATATATCCCACTCATCATCAGTCAACCCCAAAGCAAGCAATGTACTCAAGTGATGGCCCACACAGAACTCTCTGGAATGTATATCTCTTTTGCATCTTTCTTTTTCAGGATTTGATGTCTTTTGAGGGTTTTGCAGGAGCATATTTGTGTGTAGATTTACAGGTACTTCAATGATCTAAGTGTGACATAAAGGCAACCAAAAGAAAATAAGTGTGAAGCTGTAGCGACATTATCAGGACTAGGATTTGACCATTTTTGTAGACTCTAGTACCCACATAGGTCTTAGGCTCCTGCGGGTACCCCTAACCTTGCTCAGGTGCCCATTTACAGGAGTTACGAGCATCTATATATTTTTTTGAGCCTGATTACGACATTATTTGCTCCTGTTCCATCAAATTTTCCAATTCAGACTCACTTTGGGATAAGCAAAATTGAGATAAGTTCCTCATCCCTCTCATTTCCTTCCATAGTTAAAATTAATAAATTGTCAAGCATTTATATTTCATTATATATCAGTTATAGTAGATCTTTGCAATCAGATTTTAAGAAAATATAAAGATTTTTTTAAATCATGTTGGTGAACCCAAAGATTTTAACTTCTTGCCCTAGGATCCACTAAAACCATAATAGATAAGGATAGCTATTCTCCTCCTAGGCTAGTCATGCCTCATGTGAGTATCAATCCTATCTATGATGAGGAAACCATAGATGAACCTAGCACTCTATATCACAACATTATTCTTCCAGAAGATACTCAAAGACAACTCTTAGCTAATGAATGCAATGTGCATACCAGCTTTATCATTCCATTGATCTAACAAGCTTTTATGGCTGTAGACCTTGTTATTCAGTCAACCACACTCCACCTTTTGTTATTTCTAATGAGAACTTACATGATGCTATTATTAATTTTATGCTTAATCTTGATGATAATTCTTTAGCTAACAAATAAGATGAAAATAAACATGTGCTTGATGTTGTTTCTCATATTAGTCAAGATGATTTTATAGTTGCATCTTATACTCCATCCATTTTTTAAAATGTTTCTAATAGTGCATCACTTACTAGTTATTCTCCTCCTTCATTATATGTTGATGATACGCTTAATGAAATCCTTGCATCTGAATCTTTATTTGATATTGGTGATACACATACTAGTAATGATTCTACTTCTTCTCATACTATTGAATGTGAATCCCCCACTCCACTTTCATCTTCTTCAAATATTGTCTCTAGTAACATACATGATTCATATCCTTTTGTTAAATCATATCCTAATGAAACTTCCAATGCTATTCCTACTACTTCTATTGACACTCCATGTACTTCACCACTTGTTACTTCTTCAACAACTACACCTAGTGTGCCCTTAGGATTGACATCTTCAATTTATTCTCTTGATATCCCTATGATCACTCATAATGGCAAGCTCCAACCACTCAATACACTAATCACATATATTTCTATTCCTTAACATGAAATTTTATCACTTATGCATAGTGTTGGACAATTGTAATCTTAGGTTCAATCTCTCAGAATTGAAAGCAAAGCCTATTACGCTTCTATCGATAATAATTATTTGAATGACAACTGTATTCCAAAAAATATTCACAATTCAAAATTTCCAAGGGATTTCATTATTCCTACATTTACATCCTTTGATGGTACGAGAAATCCATATTTGCATCTTAAGCATTATCGTCTAGCTATGGCTTCTTATTCTAATGTTTGACTATTACTAAAAGTGTTTCACAATAGTCTTACTGATGACGCTCTCCAATGGTACACAAATCTACCCTTTGGATCTATTAGTACCTATTGTGAGATGGAAGAAGCCTTTAATTATTTATACTCAACAATGTCCCTAGAGTCACATATGATCATCTACTTGGCTTACATCAAGGTAAAACATAACCTATAATTGATTACATTTTTCACTTCAATTATTACATGCATCAATTATTATTCCAACCCATTTAACTAAGAAATGAAATTCATTTTCTGTTATGGCTTGATTACCTCTTTAAATCAACACTTGGAATATGATACATGTGAATCATTCACAAACCTGTGCTATAAGATCATTGATTTAGAACAGGATCTCATTGATGCACATGTCATAGATTCTCCTCCTATCGTTGCTACTATTGCATCATCTAGTTCTTCTCCACTCCCATCTATTGAGCGTCCTCCATGGTCTCCATCCTCTCCACCTCATAAGCAAGATCATTGTTCTCCATTGCATACACATCCTTCATCTCCTCCTCCACATCAAGATCCACCTCAGACCTCTACCTCTCCTTCATGGGAGTCATTACACTTTTCTCATCACGCTAGACCTCATGATGTGATGCATCACGCATTTATTAACAAGCATTTGATTCACTTACCATCTAATCAACATCATCCACCTCATTGCTTGCAACGCCAACGTGATCAACCTTATTGTAACTATCATCGTATCAATGAACATCACGACAATGACTATTGTGCCCTTCACAATAGACTGTAACAATTAGAAGATAAAGGTGTCATTTCCTTTGGCTCTCACTCTCGTGAATGATCTATGTCTCGAATCCCACGCAAGTGTGATGTTTCTCTAGTTGATTTGTATCCTTTTTTAGTGTTAAGGTCATTATTTGTCCGTCACCATAGGTCACTATTCATGCACGCTCTCCACATCATCCATCCACCGCTGCATCATTTCATCCACCACACCATGCTAATACTACACATTGGCTTTATCAACCATCGACATATGCACCTCCCACTACTTTGTCTCTTATCATTGGCACTATTTCACATGGCATTCAGTCCGGTTGATACAATCATGCTGCTTATGCCCCACATGTTTCTGCCACTCCATGCTCATTTGGTCTTTGGTAGGTGATCTTATCACCTTTCCCCCCAATGACGCACTCATGTTCTTATGGTTCTTACATGACCATTGAGGGATATGTTCTAATAAGAACCTCATTATATCTTCATGCTACACATTATATCATCATTACTATCTAGCGTACACTATCATATCACTTTCTAATGACACACTCTTACTTTACGGTTTATTTTTTACTGCTAAGGGGTTTTATATAAATGAACCTCATCATATATACATTGGGGGCATTGTTATTATCCTCCCCCCTCTTCATCACACTAACACACACTATTACAACTATCTCATTTACATGAAATTTCACATTAATCATTTCCACTTCATAATTCATACAATACACTTTTTCATCAATTATCTATTATATATCACAATCACACTACATACATCATATATAATCGTATACACTATCTCATCATTAATCATCATCAACCACCACACATTTCCAATCATATCAACAAAATAATCATCATAATATCACACATCAAATATAGCAACAATAATCAACACATCATAGACATATGCATACCAAATCATCACATCAAATATTAATAAACATCAAGTACCATAAATATATGCTAATGATCCATATATATATATATATATATATAAATTGTACAAAATCATGTAGCTACAAAAATCCCAATGTTGGGGGGAAACCCCCCCAACACATCACTACATCAATACATATCATATCTTGTTATCACTATCACTATCTATAACTGCAGAAGCTTTAGAACTAAAAGCTTTGCAACTCAATCTATGCCGTTAATCGTGGCCCCTATATCTCTCTACCTACTGATGCAATAATGTAACCTCAGTTGACTACTCTACAAAATGAGCCTGTATCTCCATGAACCATGCGAATACATCTTATATCAAGGGACCTCCACTCACAACCTCTCTAGCTTGTTGTGTCTCCTCTCACACCTCATCCCTCTCGCTCAGTAATACAGTACATGTCGCTACCGCTAATGTTATTGGATCAAATAAGTGTGCATGCTCACCTGCGATACCATCCACATGCTTTAGTATAACACTACCTATGAGTACATTAGTGGGCACATTACACATCAATGTGTGGATGGATGTGTCCACAATCAGTGACTAATATACATCACCTACATCTATAGATCAACACGTTAGACAAAAATGATAATTATATAACCAAATAACCAATAACACACATCACTATATAAATACTCACACTCTACTATCGCTACCGCTACACTATTAGGGGCATGTGATTTCCCTATTACTTCTCCTCCCAGTAGTGCTCCTGCTACATCTTTGATGACTGGAAACAAAATACCAACCGATGTGATGCCCACCATACATAGTAGGTCTCCATACACCCTACGTCATCCACATCTACCGGATTTATTATTGTGTCTTCCTTGTCTAGCCCAGGAGGTACTAGCTGCGCTCCTGTTGACCCTAATTTAGCTTCGGACATCCTCGGTGTCCTAATGGCCTTAATCCATACATATGCCTTTGGGAGCACATCTTGGGCCATACCAAATTGTTGTGAGACTCGATCTACCTTGAATAACTTGGTCACCCCTAAAAATTGATCCTTCAGCCACATAGTTCGTCATATACATTGTAGCTATACTGTATCCTCTGGCCATTCTCCAAAATCTCATTATGGCCTCCATAGAAAAACCTTTGGCCCCATCTAATCTACCATCGCTCTATAGGTATTTGTATCCATATTCTTTCCACGAACTCCTACCCATTTCCTAATAAATATATCTAGCCTCACCCACTCTCCTTGCGGTCAAAGCTGGCCTCAATATCGTAATATGCTCGTAGGCCCACACATGAAATAATGTGGTAGCTCTAATATGACCCTCGTGCTCCTTCTATGTAAATTTATATAAATCTCTGTACAAATGGGAAAACATACATTATGCCGAGGCATACCTCATACCATCCTCCTATATCTGACGACAGATGTCATGCATCTTATACAAGATGCCTATACCTCCACCCTCCACTGCAATCAATGACACAATCATAACAATGATACATTTTTGTAATTACAGAACCCCTGACCTCAATATAACATCTAGGATAATGTGGATCTCAATATGAATTCAAGTCGCCATAAAATACTACCTACCGACCCTCATCTATCTTTGTGCATCATCCACAACATCACATGAACCCTCTCATTGACAATAGGTTATTGCAGTATGCGATACACATCCTCCAGAGTCATTATCATTTGCCATGTAAGTATCTACACACCACCTTTCACATAAAGTTGTGATCATAGGCATATTATGGGGCACATCCCCCATCCTCTCTGTGTGCCACAAGCTGACACGGTCTAGAACATCCCACTCACTATATGACAACCCTAATCCTAACAATGTACTCAAATGACAACCACCACATAACTCTCTGAAATGGATGACCCTTTACATAAAACAAACTGACAACAAATAACCTATTATCATATCATATATATGCAAACACATCTACTTATAACATCAACAAGCATCAATTTTCACATCTACAACACTCTGCACTCAACCCAAGCCTTTTGGGACACCACCACCCAAGAGTAGGACTGGGGCACCCAAGAGCAGGTCACTGACACCCATGCCTAGGTGCTTGTGTCCTGAAGGTCATTAGTTCCTTCACTGCTCTCGTTTAGAGGCAAAATGACAAGAAACTATAATTTTTTCTTTTTGCAAAATTTCATCGAAAAAATGCCTAATATCAAAACATTTTTTGAAAAAAAAATCACACTTACTGGCTCAATTTTCATACATGACGCCACAATTTCTGCCAACATCTCGAACCGACTCAATCGTGGTGCTCTCTTTTAAGGAATCTTTGTACACCCAAAGCTCAAAATCACACTTGTGCAATAATCAAATGAATTGCCTATTCACTTTTTCACATTACTATTTATACTAACTTTTCATTACTTACTGCGCTATAGTCATTATTCACACCTATCCTTAGAACTAATACACAATGTATGATTTTAATCATATGTTGCATGTCCTTACTCTGATTCCTATCTCATTTACACCATTCTCTTCATATTTTTTCCTACTATCGTAACATACACATTCCACAAACACTAGTCCTCCTTGACATCGTTTCAAATCGATATACACACACTTTTGCAATATCTATACATATATTCACTACTATATCTTTACATGATTCCTTTCAACTTAGTGTATTTTCTCATCATCACTCCCCCCTTTCGCCGAAGGGGGGAATACAATTAGGGCATCCCATAATCCCCTTCACATTATTATGTGATCATTCTACATTTGAATTTTTCTCATACATCACATGACATTTCATACCACTTTCTAGCAATTCCCCCTAATGAACTAATTTAGGGGCAACACACGTAAAATCTCTCCATGATTATACAATCAATCAATCACATACATTCAAATATTGATAACAAAAACTTTCTACTATTCTAAATCACATCAATCAATCAACACAACACAACGTATTTATCCTCCTAGATGACTTAACTTGGGAGTTATATCACCACTTTCCTAGATGACCTAACATGGGAAGTTATTCTATATTTTGTGACTGCTTCCAGATGAACTAACATGGAAGCCATCTTATACACATTACGACAACACCCTTAGAGTGGGGGCAATGAGACATCATTACCTTTCCTATACTGCTCCTATATGGGTTATTCATGTTTGATCAAAATTGGATCCAAATGAATAAAATTCGGTCTTTGTCCATCTGTATTGGCTATACCTTTTGAGGATGTAGTTAAAGTTAGAGAGTAAAACTATACCTCTCTCCCTACACTCTTCCTCTGGTGGTAGGATGCCAAAATCCTTAGTTTTTTACACACACACAATCAAGCTAGGAATTGATCACTCCTTACCCTAACACATCTCCATCAACAACAAAATCAAAATCTCTAGTCACTCAACACCGCAATCATCAATATTGCTTAGTGCTCCTCATAATGATCCCATGCCTCTCGTTACACCACATGGATTAACATGCCGATCCATGGTTCACCACACAGTGTGTTCTCATTCGGCACATACTTCTACCACATCTACATGTAATTCTACAACATGGGCTTCTCCATACTTCTCCCAGGTATGTATCTCTATCTACTTTATGTTACCAAGCTTTCACTCACCAACATAAAGTGGGGGCAAATGTAGACACAAAATCATGCACTTACTATTATTTAATATACCACTAAGTATGTTGTTTTATATACAGATCTTGCGTAAGAAAAGTATTCACTAGTGACCCATTCCATAGTGCATTCACTTGTATTTTTAGTTTTTATTGTTTTTATCTTTCACATTGTCACTCATACACCCATTTCTGTTAAGGTCACAAGGATACATGTCTTTTAGTATTCACTAATTTTTGTCACTTGTCTCTAGACACTAGCACCAAACACTCATGTCCATCCTGGGTGCTTGTGTATTCTTTATGTTTGATCTTATTTTTGAAATTTGAGGTTGGTCTTTTCAGTTTTTCCCTCTCATACCCGAAGGTACTAGTCAGCATGTCGGGTCATTAGTGTCAAAATTCAAGAAAGAGATCCCTATATAAACACAACATACATATCATTATATGGGTGGACAATTATTATCAAGGGTTATCTATCTACATATCTTAAGGGATTGCATTTGAGTGCATTACTTTGCATATGCCCTGCATAGGGAGGGGATTTCATTATATTCCATCCACACATTTGTATTTTATCTAGCAGCCACCCGTTATCTTGGTGTCATTGGCACGAGGGTGACCTATGAGAACTATTACACACATAAGCACATTGAACTACATTGGGTTTGAGATGTAGTGCAATGCGTAGTTGGAAGTTCACCATTGTGACAACTGAGGATAGTCCGACCCCTCATTTTGCATCTTTCTTTTTTAGGATTTGATGTCTTTTTGAGGGTTTACAGGAGCATATTTGTGTATAGATTTACAGGTACCCCAAAGATCCAAGTGTGAAATAAAGGTGACCAAAAGCAAACGATTGTGAAGCCCTAGTGATACTATCATAAATAGGTATTGACCATTTTTGTAGACTCTGACACCTGCACAAAGGTCTTTGGCGTGCAGACGCTCCTATCCTTGTTCATGCACCCATGTCCAGGCATTACGAGCATCTATGCATTTTTCTGAGTCTGATTACGATGATCTTTTCTCCTGTTCCATCACTTTGGGATAAGTGAAATTGAGATAAGTTCCTTAACCCTCTCATTTCCTTTTATAGGTAAAATTAATAAGTTTAGTATTTATATTTCATTCTATATCAATTATAGAAGATCTTTACATTCATATTTTAATAAAATAGACAAATTTTATTAAATCAGTTGGAGAGCTTTGCTAGGTGCATGTGACTGTGCAGATGGTCAAAACTTGATTTTTACAGTGTCACACATGTGTAATAATTACTCTGTGTTGATTTCCTATGTGTCGCTATTTGATCTTCGAGTGTACATGTAACTTACAAAACATACATCACCTATAAAAACTCACAATACTACATCAAATCCAAAAAAGAAAGATGCAAGATGGGGAGTAGGACTGACCTTGACAGTCACATGACAGAGAAATCTTACAACTAAGCACTACACTACATCTTAGTCTCCATATAGTTTTGGTGAGTGTGTGTATGAATCATTCCATATGATACACTTGTGCAAGTGCACTTAATATCGGTCTAGATTTAGAATATAACAATGTATACCATGTGTGGAAGAAATAAAGAACTTCCCCTTCCTATGTAGTTTATGTAGAAAATGCAGTCCCTTGCCCATTGATAGAATGCCAAATGGATGCTTTGAAGTGCTTTATGTGTCTTTTGAGTGCAAGCTTAGGTGATAGTAATAATTTTTAGTGCTTGGTCTTTGATTTTAAACATATAACTATGTATTTATATGATCCCATTTTATGAACTTCGTAATTGACAATTAGAAGGTTGACCCATAAGTGAAAAATGTGCCCAAAAGATAAAAGATACCTAAAAGAAGTGAGTAAGGTGGAAAAGAGACTTAGATGCCTAGAGGGGACATGGGCGCCTGGGCGCTCCTGTCTTGGCTAGGTGCTGGTGTTTGGAGCAATAAAAGATAAACAAGAAAAATACCGACTGGGATGTGGGGTATGAAAGACCAAATAAAAAGTAAGAAATAAAGACAAGAGTTCAAAGATAGTTGTCAATTACTAGTTTTCTTGCTTAGGAATCATATGAATGCTAATATGTATTCAAGACCTAGAAATGTAACCAAGTACGTGATTTAGTTTCTATATTTGCTGCCACTTTATGTCATTAAGTGATTACTTGATAACATAAAGTAGATAAGAGATGCATACCTAATAACCATACAGAGTGTGTGATGAAGAACATGTCAAGTGGACAAGTGAAGCATGAAATGATGCAAAATGAAGCATGTAAACTAGGAAGAGAAAGTGACCCTAGGGGTGAAGCATATGCATTGTACCGTGTTGTGCCTGTTGTTGTCATAGCTTCTTGTTGTTGTTTCTTATAAGGATGGACCTATAAAAAGAAGAGCAAAAATGTATTCAAAGTCATGTATACGATACATTAAAGAAAAATGTGCATAAGTATGTAAAAATGTGTAAAAGGAAAGTGTGCACTTGATGTAAAAGAGTGTAAAAGGATAGAAAAAGTGTCCTGAAATGCTCTGTAGAATAAGTTTTTTGGGTGATCTCAGGACAAGAGTGAGTTTTTTTGGGCGATCTCATGCCAATAACGAGTTTTTTGGGTGATCTCACACCAAAGAGAAAGTGTTGGGGAGAGAGGTCTAGTATTACTCTCCTTTCATGAATCTTCCTGATATACACCACTCTTAATGGTGTATTCTTTGTTTTTTCATGCTGTCCTGAATTAGTTTTGAATGTAATGTTTATTCTGATTATAATGGAGATAAAATGCATTCTACTTGCTGGAGGATTGTGCTTGTACTAGTGTAAATTGCTATGAACTGTGTTGATACGAGAAACTGATAATATCTACACCCAAGACATGAGTACCTAGGGGAGGACACATGCACCTGGGTGCTTCTGTTTGAGTCTAGGCATTGGTGTCTGTGCTATTATAAGGACCCAAGTTAGATTTTGGGCCGTTATGCGACTATGTTCCTATTTTGTTCCCGTGTTGTACTATATTGTGTTGTAGTTCTAAGTTGTTGTAGGGGTGATTTTTTAACCTAATGTATGACCCCCTCATTTTGGGTGCACACGATATTGATAGGAGAATGCATCCCAAAAGAGAGGACCTAATGGTGTGATGTATTATATCCCTGCAGGGGGTAGGGGATTGAGATGGTAGAAATCAAGGAAGATGTAAACAAAGTGGCTAGATACATGTGTTAGTAGCAAAAATAAGCCATCATGTCATAGGAAAACACTGTAACAACCAAATGTGTATATAAGATAGACTGCGAAAAGCGGGTTTAAAACATGGGACATCTCTCACAATGTCACAACACAATCAAGACCGAAGCGGCCAAAAGTATTCAAGCAGTGATCAAACAAGACATAGGGCATAGCCCACAAACAATGACATACAATAACAATCAATGACAAAAAATGTCAAACAAAGTGTCAGATAACCATGTTGGCAAATAGTCCTGCAAGGTAAATGTTGTACATGAAGCACCCGTTAGCATGTTAGAAAGATAAAAAAGTATGTCAAAACATGTATGTATCAATGTATAGTAGTGTGCTAATAAGTAGAAGTAGTAAATAATGAAATAATAACACATGTAATGTGTGAGAGTAGTAATGGTAGATGTCCCCAGGAGCCTTGGTGGGACAGTAAGAGGTATAATGCCAAACATCATTGCAATGTGTGAAAATCTATAGGAGATCTACATCCACTCCAAAAGACCAAGTGAATGCACATGTGTGTGTATAGAAAGGTAATGCCACACTGAGCATTTGACTAACATAGTAAGCAAATTACATCATATAATAATATAAGCAAGAAAAAATATGTGCAACCAAGATATGAAAATGCAATGTATGAGTGTGATGGAATGGTATACAATGTGTGAATGTGATAGGAGCAACGTGGTTCCCAATAGATGTTTATGAGATGAGGTTCATTTATAAATGGCCCCTCATCAATCAAGAATGAACCATAAAACAAGAGTGAGTCATCAGGAAATGGTTGGAAAATGTGTTAGAAAGATAGATCATGAAGTATAGAGTGTGAACAAGTGAATTATGGTGAGGTTCATTTCAGATTTAGACCCTCAACAATCACATATGAAATGTAGAACTAGAGTGCATCATAGGGTAATGATGATGAAAATTGTGTGTATCATGGTGTAGAAGAGAGATGAACAAGACTAGAATCACATGGTGTAATGTGTATGTATAGAGACTAAAAAGAAGTGAGAATGATTGAAAAAAGGGGGGAAGAATTTTGATGCCCCCAAGTGTGTGGTGTGGATAAGGATTGAGTAAAATCATCTAGAATATATTCATTCTCAAGATCATAACCGATTGGAGTTGGATCAAAAACTTGGTAAGCAATAGTGTGAGGTTGATCATATAAAGAGCCCTTGTAGCGTAAATTATACATGCTCATTGTATATTCTTCATCAGTGAAAGGGGTTATGGACAACCATGTGCATACCATCGAGTGAGATTTGGAGAATATCCCAAGAAAGATTCATTACAAATGGAGATGCGACTAAAGGGCATAGGAAATGTGATATCATTATCATTTGGATCTAGCATACCACCAATGTAGTCAAGTTGATATTTCCCAAGTGTGAGAGGAGAAGAACGAGGGGTGCATGTAAGGAATACTATCAAATGGAAGATGCAGAGGCCATACGTGGTAGTAATGAATACACATCCATGATATACATGAGTAAAGTGAGGTGGAGGAAAAATATAAGGGATCGTGAATCCAAGCCCAGTAAATCCATCATGTGTGAAAATAGTCTCATAATAAGTAGGGTTGAACAAAACATGAGGCCAATAAGAAATAAAAATGAAAATAGTGCATGTAAAGGGAGCCAAACATGGAGAAAAATGAACTTGTGGAGATGCAATAGGTGAAAGAATATCTAATGTATGTACAATCCCTTGAAAAGGAATCATGACATTAGTAGATGAAGGAAACTTTTTGAATTGTATTCATTAAGGCCAATAAAAACAAAAGCATCTTAAAAATATGAGTCATTCACTTCAATGGGAGTAAATTCAAGATTGCACAATGTGTCATCATTAAGCTCTATGACATCATCCTCTTCATCGGGATTATCAGTGCTAGCATTATCTTGTTGTATAACATTATCAAGAACATTGGTAGGAATGGAGCGAGATGTAAAACTTAGAGATGTAATAGGTGGAGAAGTAACAACCATGGGGGTGGACATAGTCGGTGATATAATATCATTCACATGAGTAGGCATGGACAAAGTGTATGGATCAACAACAAAAGAAGAAGTAGGAGTGCTAGATTGACTAACATCATATGTACTAAATTGGTGATATGGAATTAGGTGAGATGAAGGAATAGGCATGGACGTGATAGGATCTATACAGAAAAAATTGAATGGCTCGGGATCCATAACAATAGTATGTTCATAACCATCATGTAAGAATTTTATGCACCGATGAACTATAGATGGAACAACATGCATAACATGAATCTAGGGTCTGTCAATTAATAAATTTTATTGAAATGTGGCATTAATAAAAAAGAACACAATAGGAACAATTTTAGGCCCAAGTTGTAAAGGTAAGGTGATGGTGCCCATGCATGTATGAGTGGTGGATTCATAGCTATGAATGAATTGAGAAGACTAGTTAATTAAATTGTTAGGAATGGAAATTTGCCTGAGGAGAGAGAGAGATAGAGAACATGTTTATAGTAGAGCCATTGTGTAGTGCCCACATTTTACACACCCAAATACAATAGTAATATATCAGGATAATTTTTTTTGACTTACATTGCTCACTACACACAACACATCAAGGGCTCCAAGTACAGAAACTCGATTCGCATATGACAATCACATAAGTCATCGACTCGTGCATAGACACATGAAAATTACATAGGAATGTCGATGCCACACTTTTCCCAATGAATAAATACTAGAAATACCCCAACCACAAAAGAAGACTCAAGAATAGGCAAACCCACAACACATCTTTTCTTTAATTGTATTTTAGTTACGATTAACATTCTAAGAACATTATTGTGCAAGGATAACTTTCTCCTTTTTCCACCTGCAAAAACTTTAAGTTCATTTCGTATTTAATTTATAGTTCGACCATTTTAAGTTGAATTCTTATTCTTTACAAAATTTTCCATAACTTACATACTTATTTGGCATAATTTCAAATGTATATACAATACTTAATTAGCTTGTCCTTATGTTAAGAATATTCTTCTCGAACATAAATTCAATGTCTACTTTCTTATTCTAACAACTCAAGTGGATGAGACTTAGTGTCCATATAGCATTATTAGGTTTTAACAGAGATTTAGATGTGAGATAGCTTTTTACCGAAAACTTACCTAGATCACGGGTTAGTTATTCCCCTACCATAGTTATTAAAGTGCAATAACTTAATGACTTCCTTTTATATTTATATATCTTTGGTTTTCTCGTAGTTTGATCACAACAATGCAATGCATATTCTTTGAAACACATAAAGATATTTAGATGAGTTATAAGGTCTCCATGAGTGGCAGTATCCCTAACCTCAATTCTTGTTTTTACTCTTATATGCTTTATTTTCTACTTCGCATTATGGGATTATTTTTAGCACTATCTTGAAAAGGTGTTATGAAATGTTTGTCAAATCTCTTGAAGACATAAAAGATTAGAAGGCTTATAGCTACACACAAACCCAAGTTAACATCTAAATCAACTAAGTTTTAGATTTATTCCAACTTCACCTAAGGGTCTACCCCTCAACTATAAATGAGGTTTAAGTGAGAGGACAAGTTTATGCTAACCCACCTTCAGAAGGGGCCAAAGTGTAATGTTGAGAGACACCAAGGTAAAACATTTAGCTATGCAGAGCAAAGGAAGTTCATTACAAGAGTACAAGGAAAAGAACAACTATGTCCCGATCTCCATTTATGTCGTTTGGATCCAACAGGGATTTCATTCGATGAAGAAAATTTACTTTTAAATATATCTTTGGAAAAACAAGGTAATCCACTAGGCTGCAAAGGAGGAGTTAGCTCTACTTACTCCAAAAGAAGTTTGACTGCATCACTTCTATCAGACGGGTTTAAGACAATGTCACTAAACTTACTGACTAAGATGATAAGCTCATTCTTGAGCTCTGATTTTGCCTAGATTAGGACTTTCCATCGAGTGCAAATATTTAGTTCATCCTATGGTTTAATGTCTTCTACGGCAAGGAGTATTTCATATAAAAAACAAGTTATGTTCTGATGTTGAACAAGGGTAGAGTGTTTTTGATTTAATTCTCTTTATTACATTTACAAAGTATGAATGCACAAGATGACTCGTTAATCATTTAACGAACACTAAACATGCACTACAAGATATTACTTCAAATTCATTTACCTTATATAAATATCAACCCCTTTTAATCATGTGTTATATGAATCAAAATTTAACCTAAGATTAAATGCACATTTCCTAGATGTCCTAGAAACTAGCAACTCATACACTACAACAATTTATCAAATATAACCTTCTGAAACATGGGACTACTTTGTACATTTATTCCTTTAACAATGAACTATATAAATTAAAATGATAATTAATGAATTACACATCGTCTTTTCGTCGTCATTCTTTCACCCTGCAAAAACCACGTGAGCATGATATCAACGATAAATCGCTGGCATGGCATCCACCCTAATCTAACATAATTATCATTTTTCAGTTTTCCCTTTTACATATAGTAATAATTACAATTTTGCAATCGAAACAAAAGGTTTAGAAATATGTATTCCTTACATTTCATGTTATTTAGTTTTGTAACCCAGGAGAGAGAAAAGAAGGGAAGAGAGAGAAAACACCATTTTGCCAAAAGTTCTATTTCACACAAGAATTTACACTACAGAGTTTTAAATAGTTATTTACATGTGTCAAAAGTATCTACGATGGTTTGGCAACCCGACAGGGTCCTGCAACTTCCTATTTTTACATTTTCTTACTAGCTACAAAACGTTCAAAACAAGTTCGGAGGCTAAGAAACCACTTCCAAAAGTTATCTTCCAATGAGAACGCACACCATGATTAAATTTCCACATGTCCCTAGATATACCAAGAATTCATAGCAACTGAAAGAAATGGGAAAGAGAAAACGGTTTACGTTTGGCGGCTAGTTCTCTGGGGCCACCGGTCATAGTTGACCCAGTTGCAAATGAACAAAATTTAGCTCGAGGGCCCAGAAAACCACGTCCATAACTGACAATTGATAGATGAGCATGTAACAAGACACTTCCTATAAGTTCCCATACATGAGGAGATTTCATCAGAGTCGATGAGGCTGAGAACTAGAAAACCATTTTCAAACGGCGACAAGTTTTTTGAAGTGACAGGTCGAAATTGGTCCAGTTTGACCTCATCAAACTATGGCCAGAGGCCAACAAAATGGCTTTTCCAAACTATCCAGAAGAGTGCTTTTCCCTAAGATGAATGTTCCATGAAATTTTCTAGTATAAACACTAGAGGTTTGCGAAGACGGGAAATAATTTCTCTATCCAGGTTTCAAATGGCGGTTCAAAAGGAAAGCCAACTTTCTAGATTTGACAACTTTCTACTGTTGTAAACCAGTGTAATAGGGCTCCTATAAGAGCATCAAAAAGATCACATATGTTCATTCGGGGTCAATCTAGAGGTCATGGTGACTCCTCACATAACAAGGTACACAAATGAAGTCTAACATCTCATTTTTAGAGTTACAGAGGGTACTTAATGAGTCTACGAAAACTACAAAAATTAACTATTTAACCAAGGAGAAGGTCAACAATATTACTGGGAAGTCAAACTCATTTTGTTGATAAAACAATGTTGTAGCGATTCCAGTTGGGTAGGAAGTTTTCTACATCACCTCAGAATGAGGGTGGAAGTTCGTGTTTTAATGCAAACGGGTTATTTTGACTTAGTGAGTTTTTGACATGACATTTCATTGTTTTTGTAATGAGTTGAAAACAACATTTAACGGTTTTAAAATCCTAATAGTTTAAAATTCTATCAAGTTGCAAAATAGAACTAAAAACACGAGAATTATGAGAGGTAAGGGAAGATGAACCATGCCTAGAAGGGACGGAGTTGGTCAAACCTGCAAGCTTCGGTTAAACATCCTACTTAAGCACTTCGTCAACCCGTTCATGAGCATCCACAGCTCCACCATTTTGCATACACGTCTAACAAACAATTTGTAACTGCAGATTTGAAACCATTTCTCTACTCTTTATACTTGAAGGATGTCCAAAACATGTTCCACAACTTGCATCAGGCACAAGATGGGAGACACTAACAAAGGTTATGGAAACTAGCTTTAGATTTGCCAATTACAATTTCTCAGAGGTTTCTAAAGCCTGTTCAACAACCCATTTGTACATATCCTGCCATCATGGAACTCGATGAGACCGCATTTCTTTAAGGCATTCTATCAAACAGTCCAAATGCCTTTTTAACAAATCCATTTTGTGCATAGGCTACCATCATGGCATTCCATGAGACCGCATTTCTTTGAGGTATTCTGTCAACAGTTGACTTGCCTTGTGTATGCTTCCGCAATTTGCATACTTGTCCACTAGCTCACTTGCAACTAAAATCCTCTACCATTATGCTTTGATGGTTGTCCGAGGGTTGCTCTAAAGCTCCCATTTTTGACAGTGGAT
Source organism: Taxus chinensis (assembly GCA_019776745.2). Taxonomy (NCBI): domain Eukaryota; kingdom Viridiplantae; phylum Streptophyta; class Pinopsida; order Cupressales; family Taxaceae; genus Taxus; species Taxus chinensis. Next base: position 511,316,882 of record CM034146.1, on the reverse strand, counting down.
GGAAGGGATGCTTGAAAATGGTTGTGAATTTTGGATTTACCCCTAGCCATTGCATTTTCTTGAAAGCTTCCCAAGGCCTTTTCAACAAACCCAATTTTTTGCACATCTTGCAATCATCAAATTCCATAAGACCACATTTGTTTCAAGACATTTAGCCAAACAATTGGCATGCCAAGTGTATGCTTCCACATTTTGCATATGTATCTATCAGGGCACTTGCAACTAAAACACACCAAAAGTCCCTTCTCTATAATGCTTTGGTAGATTTTTGCACCTAGTTTCAAAGCTCTTATTTTGGCACAGGCTGGGAGTATGCTGGTACAGGCCAGGAATGTGCTGGTAGATGGAAACTCGTCAGGATGGAGACCTTTTTGTTGCATGTATGAAGCAGTGCGACTATCTCTTGAGGAAACCCATGTCTTCTGTATGCTGCCATAGTCACATTCCATGAGAAGCTATCTCATTCTTTCTTTTGGTCAAACACAGAAACTATGTCCATCAAGCATTTGCAACTGCAACATCTGACAAAATTTCCCTGTCTTTAATGCATTGAAAAAAATGCCGACGCAGGTTCTAGAACATGGTTTTAGCGTAGGATGGGAGGATGTTGGCAAATGAAAACTCATTGGATTGGAGCCCTGTTTGTTACATGAATGAAACAACGCGCCTGTCTCCTGAGGAAACCCCTGTCTTTCCACGCACAGCCACAGGCATATTCCATGAGGAGCTGTCTCGTTCTTTCATTTGGTCAAACATTGAAAGGGCATCCAAGCAAATGGATCGGTGACAAAAAACTATGACCAGACATTCCATGACCACGTTTTCCTTCAGCAGGTTAGTGGGGTGCACCAAGGACTGCTTTAGTTGCTTCCTCTCTCCTCATGGTGGTGGTGGCGACTGTCTTCCTTCCACAAAAGATAGAAGAACAAAAAAAATACATAAGGAGGCCCCCCTTCCTCTTTGCCCTAAACCGCCCAACATTCACGAGCATTTTAATTTTAATTCTTTTATTTTATTTTTTTATATTTATTTATTTATTTAATAATAAAAGGAGGCATTACATTCTCCTCCCCTTAAGAAAGCATCGTCCTCGATGTGACATATAATGAAGAAAGAGAAATGGTAAACAACAAGGAATAAATATAGGTGAAGGTACGCTCTAAGGTTAAGATTTCAAACACAAAATCACGGCCATGGGGTGGCCCTAGGAACATCAGGTAGGTTTATTTTTTTTTGTAACTTTCAAGGTTATGTGAAGATTAGAAGTTCCAGTTTACCGTATTACTTTGTTTATATTTTCTTCTATAGTATTTCGTATCTCAGGATTATAATATTCATTGTTTAGAAATTTTCAATCATCTTAAGTTTGTGGGTGCCCAACAATAACTAACATCAAGATGTCACACAAAACTTAACACAGCGCAAACAACCCACAAGACATCTTCTTACATACTTTCACGATTGTATCATATCACAAGGTCTTTAACTCCACCACGGGGTGACAACCAAATTTCTACATAGCAAATAATTTCCAACAATTATGTCCTAGACATAGATCTAGTACACACATATGATTGAAAAATAGAATCAACACGTTGATACATATACAACGGGTATCACATGACTGTAAAAAAAAATCCATGACTGTTAACGACATAGTACCAAGGTAATATCCAATAGTCCATACCAACCAAGGGGAGAGTCAAACCTCAAACATAACAATGTGTTAGAAAGGCTCACAAGGGTACACATAACTCACTATAACAACTCCACACATAACAAGACATCATGAAACAAACCCCAGATATCTCCAAAAGTACAAGGTAAAACTCCATATATCTCCCAAAGAGAAAGAAACATAGTGTCAAAACCAAGTCGGGTCACTCAACCATAGAGCTCCATCAAGAATATCAGGTCACTCCACCACAGAGTGCCATAAAGAATAACAGGTCACTCAACCATAGAGACCCGTCTCCTTTCTCCTTTTAATGAGGCCGGGTCACCCTATTGCCCTGGGCACATAGAGCCCCGTCACCCCCAACCCAAGTGACATAATAACTCGTGGTTCAATGACCCGCTAGTTATCTGTAACTCCTTGGGGCAGACCCCCATATAATGAAGCGGGTCCATAGGTTCAACCACTCCATGATTAATCCCATGACCCTAACCTAACACATTATGACGTTTGAACCAACATAACAATCCAATTGCCAAGTGGCAAGATCAAAAGCCTTGGGCTAGGCTACAAAACTTTTAAATATGATAGGAAAGTTTTAAAACCAAGGAAAACAAATGGCTAATTAGCCATGGTTAGTGCAAACTCCAAATGTTAATGCAATAATCAAATAAATGCCCCAATTATAAGAACATGTCAATTAAGAAAAACAATTGGTTCTAGCTAAAAGAGATAATGATCAATTTACGAATAAAAATATGTATGGAGAAATAGCACATTACAATCACTATGTGGCCTCATACCACCACCAAAGGGGTACTCATCGAGTTGTTGGCACTCAGACATCGAGCCTCAGCTTGTAAAAATATACATGTAACCAGAAATGAGTATATCAAATAATGTAACTATCATCATCTCTGCCTGAATCATTACTCCATACTCCCACAAGGATCAACATAGTCAAAATCACATAGGATTATTCAATGACCAATCAAATAGGAAAGAGCAGGGAACTCTAGTTGCATAAGTTGAGCCTAAGGTGGTGCTCACCCACAATATACTGAGCAAGATCAAAGTATACTAAACAGATAGAAGTGGGTTTTCAGTCTACATAAGACTCCACTTCCTCACTCGTACTTGGCTCAAGATTATGAAAACCTAGTCCATGCCTCCTCTCTCCACACATACACTCTTGAAATTTTTCTCCCCTTAGGGTCATCTAGTGTAAGGTTCACAACATACACATAATTACATCACTAACACAATGGCGATTCACGCACATTAACCACAACGTCTTATGCATGGTATTCATATACAGGGTATAACACAACCATTACTTTCATGGGTTATGATACATCACATTACCACATCCTGTAACCGGAGTACAATCACTATACCATAGGGATCATACGCTCACCATATGCCCCTAAATTATGATGTGAACCATCACATATTATATGAATTATACGTATGACGAACACAATGTCTAACATTAATACATATAGTCAATTGCAATACAACACGACGATGCACACAACTAATCACAATGCGGTGATGACATCACAATAAAATGTGATTCAGTTTACATCAACTTTGTCATGCAATACCTCAATACACCTTCATATCACATAAAGCCAAAAATTTTTAACCCTCAACAATCCACAATAACATTTCGTTCACAAACAACAAGGTAATACATTACACCCGAATTCCCCATTGAATCAACAACATCGAGAGTGAACACTCTCATTGCAAGCACATCAATATGATAACAAATATGCACTAAATGACATACAAAACATGTGCATTCACAATTTCAAAATTACGACATAGTTCACATCACACATATATCACATTACTCTTCCAATATCGACCACCATCATGCAGAATCATCACAACTCTAATCCATCCCAGAGGTTCGAGAGCATGAACCTCTGATCTGATACCATATGTAGTGCCCACATTTTACACACCCAAATACAATAGTAATATATCAGGATACATTTTTTTTTTTACTTACATTGCTCACTACACACAACACATCAAGGGATCCAAGTACATAAACTCAATTCGCATATGACAATCACATAAGTCATCGACTCACATAGACACATGCAAATTACATAGGCATGTCGATTCCACACTTTTCCCAATGAATGAATACTAGAAATACGCCAACCACAAAAGAAGACTCAAGAATAGGCAAACCCACAACACATCTTTTCTTTAATTGTATTTTAGTTACGATTAACATTCTAAGAACATTATTATGCAAGGATAACTTTCTCCTTTTTCCACCTGCAAAAACTTTAAGTTCATTTCGCATTTAATTTATAGTTCAACCATTTTAAGTTGACTTCTTATTCTTTACAAAATTTTCCATAACTTGCATACTTATTTGGCATAATTTCAAATGCATATACAATACTTAATTAGCTTGTCCTTATGTTAAGAATATTCTTCTCGAACATAAATTCAATGTCTACTTTCTTATTCTTATAACTCAAGTGGATAAGACTTGGTGTCCATATAGCATTATTAGGTTTTAATGGAGATTTAGATGGGAGATAGCTTTTTACCGAAAACTTACCTCGATCACTGGTTAGTTATTCCCCTACCATAGTTATTAAAGTGCAATAACTTAATGACTTCCTTTTATATTTATATATCTTTGGTTTTCTCATAGTTTGATCACAACAATGCAATGCATATTCTTTGAAACACATAAAGATATTTAGATGAGTTATAAGGTCTCCATGAGTGGCACCATCCCTAACCTCAATTCTCGTTTTTACTCTTATATGCTTTATTTTCTACGTCACATTATGGGCTTTTTTTAGCACTGTCTTGAAAAGGTGTTACGAAATGTTTGTCAAATATCTTGAAGACATAGAAGATTAGAAGGCTTATAGCTACACACGAACCCAAGTTAACATCTAAATCAACTAATTTTTAGATTTATTCCAACTTCACCTAAGGGTCTACCCCTCAACTATAAATGAGGTTTAAGTGAGAGGACAAGTTTGTGCTAACCCACCTTCAGAAGGGGCCAGGGTGTAATTATGAGAGACACCAAGGTAAAACATTTAGCTATGCGGAGCCAAGGGGGTTCATTACAAGAGTGCAAGGCAAAGAACAATTATGTCCCGGTCTCCATTTATGTCGTTTGAATCCAACAGGGATTTCATTTGATGAAGAAAATTTACTTTCAAATCTATCTTCGGAAAAACAAGGTAATCCACTAGGCTGCGAAGGAGGAGTTAGCTCTACTTACTCCAAAAGAAGTTTGACTGCATCACTTCTATCAGATGGGTTTAAGACAATGTCACTAAACCTACTGACTAAGATGATAAGCTCATTGTTGAGCTCTGATTTTGCCTAGATTAGGACGTTCCATCGAGTGCAAAGATTAAGTTCATCCTACGGTTCAATGTCTTCTACGGTAAGGAGTATTTCACATAAAAAACAAGTTATGTCCCGATGTTGAACAAGGGTAGAGTGTTTTTGATTTAATTCTCTTTATTACATTTACAAAGTATGAATGCACAAGATGACTCGTTAATCATTTAACGAACACTAAACATGCACTACAAGATATTACTTCAAATTCATTTACCTTATATAAATATTAACCCCTTTTAACCATGTGTTCTATGAATCAAAATTGAACCTAAGATTAAATGCACATTTCCTAGATTTCCTAGAAACTAGCAACTCATACACTATAACAATTTATCAAATATAACCTTCTGAAACATGCGACTACTTTGTACATTTATTCCTTTAAAAATGAACTATATAAATTAAAATGATAATTAATGAATTACACATTGCCTTTTCGTCGTCATTCTTTCACCCTGCAAAAACCACGTAAGCATGATATCAGCGATAAATCGCTGGCATGGCATCCACCCTAATCTAACATAATTATCATTTTTCAGTTTTCCCATTTACATATAGTAATAATTACAATTTTGCAATCGAAACAAAAGGTTTAGAAACATTTATTCCTTACATTTCATTTTATTTCATTTTGTAACCCATGAGAGAGAAAAGAAGGGAAGAGAGAGAAAACACCATTTTGCCAAAAGTTCTATTTCACACAAGAATTTACACTACAGAGTTTTAAAGAGTTATTTACATGTGTCAAAAGTATCTACGATGGTTTGGCAACCCGACGGGGTCCCGCAGCTTCCTATTTTTACATTTTCTTACTAGCTACAAAACGTTCAAAATGGGCTCGGAGGCTAAGAAACCTCTTCCAAAAGTTATCTTCTAATGAGAACGCACATCACAATTAACTTTCTACATGTCCCTAGATATACCAATAATTCATAGCAACTGACAGAAATGGGAAAGAGCGAATGGTTTGCGTTTGGCAGCTAGTTCTCTGGGGCCACCGGTCGTAGTTGAGCTAGTTGCAAATGAACAAAATTTAGCTCGAGGGCCCAGAAAACCACGTCCATAACTGACGATCGATAGATGAGCATGCAATAAGACAATTCCTACAAGTTCCCATACATGAGGAGAATTCATTAGAGTCGACGAGACTGAGAACTAGAAAACCATTTTCAAACGGCGACATGTTTTCTGAAGCGACATGTGGAAATTGGTCCAGTTTGACCTCGTCAAACTGTGGCCGGAGGCCAACAAAATGGCTTTGCCAAACTATCCAGAAGAGTGCTTTTCCCTAAGATGAATGTTCCATGCAATTGTCTAGTATAAACACTAGAGGTTTGCGAAGACGAGAAATAATTTCTCTATCCAGGTTTCAAATGGCGGTTCAAAAGGAAAGCCAACTTTCTAGATTTGACAGCTTTCTACTGTTGTAAACCAGTGTAATAGGGCTTCTATAAGAGCATAAAAAAGATCACATATGTTCATTCGGGGTCAATCTAGAGGTCATGGTGACTCCTCACATAACAAGGTACACAAATGAAGTCTAACATCTCATTTTTAGAGTTACGGAGGGTACTTAATGAGTCTACGAAAACTACAAAAATTAACTATTTAACCAAGGAGAAGGTCAACAATATTACTGGGAAATCAAACTCATTTTGTCGATAAAACAATGTTGTAGCGATTCCAATTGGGTAGGAAGTTTTCTACATCACCTCAAAATGAGGGTGGAAGTTCGTGTTTTAATGCAAACGGGTTATTTTGACTTAGTGAGTTTTTGACATGACATTTCATTGTTTTTGCAATGAGTTGAAAACAACATTTAACGGTTTTAAAATCCTAATAGTTTAAAATTATATCAAGTTGCAAAATAGAACTAAAAACACGAGAATTATGAGAGGTAAGGGAAGATGAACCATGCCTGGAAGGGATGGAGTTGGTCAAACCCGCAAGCTTCGGTTAAACATCCTACTTAAGCACTTCGTCAACCCATTCACGAGCATCCACAGCTCCACCATTTTGCATACACGTCTAACAAACAATTTGTAACTGCAAATTTGAAACCATTTCTCTACTCTTTATACTTGAAGGATGTCCAAAATGTGTTCCACAACTCGCATCTGGCACAGGACGGGAGACGCTAGCAAAGGTTATGGAAACTGGCTTTAGATATGCCAGTTACAGTTTCTCAGAGGTTTCTAAAGCCTGTTCAACAAACCATTTGTGCATATCCTGCCATCATGGCACTCCATGAGACTGCATTTCTTTAAGGCATTCTATCAAAGAGTCCAAACGCCTTTTTAACAAATCCATTTTGTGCATAGGCTGCCATCATGGCATTCCATGAGACTGCATTTCTTTGAGGCATTTTGTCAAACAGTTGACTTGCCTTGTGTATGCTTCTGCAATTTACATACTTGTCCACTAGCGCACTTGTAACTAAAATCCTCTACCATTATGCTTTGATGGTTGTCGAGGCATGCTCTAAAGATCCCATTTTGACAGAGGCTGGGAGGATGCTAGAAAAGGTTGTGGAGTCTGGGTTTACATGTACCCATTGCATTTACTTGAAAGTTTCTAAGGACTTTTCAACAAACTCATTTTTTTTCACATCCTGCAATCATTGCAGTCCATAAAGCACATTTCTTTCAGACATTGTCAAATAGTTCGCATGCTTCCACATTTTACATATGTATCTATCAGGGCACTTGCAACTAAAATACATCAAAAGTCCCTTCTCCATAATGCTTTGGTGGATGTCTGCACCCAGTTTCAAAGCTCTTATTTTGGCACAGGTTGGGAGTATGTTGGTACAGGCCAGGAATGCGCTGGTAGATGGAAACTCATCAGGTTGGAGACCTTTTTGTTGCATGTATGAAGCAGTGCGACTATCTCCTGAGGAAACCCATGTCTTTTGTACGCTGCCATAGTCGCATTCCATGAGAAGATGTCTCATTCTTTCATTTGGTCAAACACAAAAACTACGTCCAACAAGCATTTACAACTACAACATCTGACAAAATTTCCGTCTTTTATGCATTGAAAAAAATGCCCACGCATGTTCTAGAACTTGGTTTTGGAGCAAGCTGGGAGGATGCTGACAAATGAAAACTCATTGGATTGGAGCCCTGTTTGTTGCATGAATGAAACAACATGGCTGTCTCCTGAGGAAACCCCTGTCTTTCCACGTACAGCCATAAGCATATTCCATGGGGATCTGTCATGTTCTTTCATTTGGTCAAACACTGAAAGGGCGTCCAAGCAAATGGATTGGTGACATAAACACTGTGACCAAACATTCCATGACCACGTTTTCCTTCAGCAGCTTGGTGGGCTGCACCAAGGACTGGTTCAGTTGCTTCCTCTCTCCTCATGGCGGCGGCGGCGGCTATCTTCCTTCCAAAAAAGATAGAAGAAAAAAAAAAGACATAAGGAGCCCCCCTTCCTCTTTGCCCTAAACCTCCCAACATTCACGGGCATTTTAATTTTAATTCTTTTATTTTATTTTTTTATATTTATTTTTTTAATAATTAAAGGAGGCATTACACATTGTCAATGAGTACATGCTTAATATAGATGGCACCAATAGTAGCATTGATAAGTAAAGGTGTAAATGGATACCAGCAGGAGGGATATCCTCATCACTAAAAGATATAAAATGTGGTAAATTTCAAGAGATTGTATGAGGCAAGAAAATGCAACAAGTGAATCATTACTTTCAATGTGAATGGAGAGAAGATCAACCTCAGATGTTTGAAGATAATCGGGTGCAATGGGCAATAAATCATAAAGAGATATTTTTGTTGGTGTATTCTTAAGATGCTTTATGATGTCATAACCCTTAGAGGTAGTGGAAGGAACTATAAAAGTGATAGGAGGTGGGACAAAGATGGGTGGAGCCATAAGAGGATGCGTGTGAAGTGTTGTGACTAAATTGATGGTTAGATAAGATATTGGAGTGAAAAAGTGAGGATAATTCTGAGTATGAACTTGCATAAAATTAGAAGCATTAGTAATAATGCCGGAAACCTTGGTTGGAGTAAAAGAAGGATAATAAGAATGATTCATGAATTCAGAAGAAGGAAATAAACTTTGATACATTATTAGAATGTAGGGTTTGAATGGTTGGGTTCACCAAATGATTTAATTTAATTTGAAATTAATTGAATCTAATATTGCAGAGTCACATATGATAATATAATGCTAAAATACATATTTGACATAAACAATAAACTACTAAAATATGAAACCCCAAGTGAAAGAGAGAGAGGAATGAATTTAGTTGATTTGCACTTGATTCAAGACTGATGTAGACTAAGAAAACTATTGAATAGGAGGTGAACAACGTCGTCAGTAATTAGGATAAATTATAAACTATAGAAATAAGGTTGGACATGGGTGCCCACACCTAGGCAGGGGCATTTGGGTGCTAGAGACCTCTGCTAGGCACCTGTGATTGCGTAGATGGTCAAAAATTGATTTTTATAGTGTCACACAAGTGTTACAATTAATCTGTGTTGATCACCTGTGTGTCAATATTTGATGGCCAAGGGTACTTGTAACCTGTAAAAAATATATCATCTATAAAAAACCCACAATACCACATCAAATCCAAAAAATAAAGATGTAATATGGGGAGTGGGACTGACCCTGATAATCACCTGATAGAGTGATCTTACAACCAAGTGCTACATTACATCTCATAATCCATATTGTTCTGGTGAGTTTGCGTAAGAATCATGCCCTAGGATGCCCTTGTGTAAGTGCACTTGATAACGGGCTAGAATGTAACAATGTATAGCATGTGTGGATGGAATAAATAACTTCCCCTTCCTATGTAGTGTATGCAGAATGAAGTCTCTTTTCCCTTGATTAAATGGCAAATGGATGCTTTGAAGTGCTTTAGGTGCCTTTTGAGTGTAATATTAGGTGATTGTAATAGTGCTTAGATCTTGGTCCTTGATTTTGAACACATAGCTATGTATTTATATGATTTCATTGTTTGAATTTCATAATTGACAATAGGAAGGCTGACCCATAAGTGAAAAATGTTCCCAAAAGATAAAAGAGACCCAAAATAAGCGAGTAAGGTGGAAAAGGGGCCGAGGCACCCTGAGGGGTCAGGGGTGCCTAGGCACTCATGTCTTGGTTAGGTGCTAGTGTCTGGAGCCATAAAAGATAAATAAGAAAAATACCGACTGGGCTGTGGGGTATGAAAGGCCAAATAGAAAGCAAGAAATAAAGACAAGAGGCCAAAGATAGTCGTCAATTATTAGTTTTCTTGCTTAGGAATCATATGAATGCTAGTATGTTTAGTGTCTATAAAAAGTATGTTGAGAGGCTCATACTACTATTTTGATGAAGATTTATCCTTTAGGCAACTAGTAGAGAGAAACAATGAGTGAGAAAAGGTGAAGGTAATAAAGAACGAAGGGAGATGGACATACTTAAATCATGAGAAGCACGTATCACATATAGGCAAAATATAAGAAAATAGGGAATATAACCCACCCCAGAACATCTTACAATGGTAGGCTACAATTGTAAAGGCCACCCTTAGAGAAGGGGACCTGGGTTAGGGCTCATAATGAGAGATACACTTTCATCATTTTGACAAAAACCGATGAACATGATGGGTATAAGACACTGGATTTTTAAGGGTACAAGAAGACATCTATTTGGAATGAAGGGAATTGGGGTATAATGGTGTTAATTAAGGAAGTTTGGGGCATAAATGCCAGGATAGAAAAACAAGATGAAAAAAATGAAATATTTGGATAAGAATAAAATAAAATGACACTATTATTAGCATAGTTGCAAACTATTTTGCACCTAAGAATTCTGAATTCTATAAGAGACAACATATAGATTGAGAAGACCCATACTCATCCCCACCTAGGGACATTTTAGTGTACAATATGATTGGGGAGATTTCGTCAATACAGGACTTCAATGCAAGGACATGATGAATATACACTTATACTGAGAGGGGGGTGAATTAGTATAAGATAATATTTTTGTTATTTAAAAATTTAATAACCACAATAATAACAATCACAAAATATCTAACAATTATGAAACACAAGATTTACGTGCAAACCCTTTTGGGAGAAAACCATAGAGAAAAGAATCCTTGGATCTATTGTCCAAATATAGTAATAAATTAATAATTCTTTTACATCAATTTGTAGGTACCAACCCACTAGAGACACCAATCACTACCATTAAGCAATTTGTAGGCACCAACCTATTAGAGACACAAATCCCCACTTCTAAGCACCAAATTAACAAGAGACACCAATATCTTCTCTTAAGAAGCACCTACCTCTGAAAAAAATTCTTCAATGGATGACAATTCAATAGATCTCCTTCACAAAAATCTGCCTTTAATGGTCTCTTATTTTTCTCTCCTTCAGAAATCTGCTTGAGTTTGAATGATATATCTTTATTTCTCCTCACATAGTTTCTTTTCAACTACATCTCCTTTTATATCATCCTATGTCACTTCGAAGGGGTATGATTTCTCCCAAGGGACACTCTTTATTTCCTTGGGCGCTAGACATAGGTTGGTCCATAATTTAAGTATTAACACCAAAATTGAGGGGGGTCGGCCAACATTCTTCAATGATCATAAACACGTCTTTAATGCCTTGAAATGATGCAATTTTCCCTTGAATAATAGAGATTAGAGACTGATTTTGTTTGGACAACAATTAGTGTTATTTGGCCTTCAACGATTAGATAATGATTTCCTTTAATAAAAAATTATTTTGAAATCAATGAAAATTAATCCAAATGGACAACAAACACAGAAGCAAACATTTTAGGAAGTAAATAGTATATTGATACGAATCCTCTTTGGATGGAAAAAGAAGAAAATCGATAATGGTTCAGAGTTTCAAATGATGAACATGGGGTTGTCACACACTATGGAGAAGAATTATTAGGCTTGTGCAGTATACACAACCTGATTATATGTGATGATATGAGAAAATGGTAAATATCAAGAAGATATATGTGCAAGACTTACAATGCACAAAGCATAATTGACTACGTTACTTGCTTGCAAAATTGTGTATACATAATATAAGAATTAGAAGTAGAATATTATCCAATGAAACTTAAATTACATCATAAACCAAACTGTATGAAAATACAATGTCAAGAAGACAAACAACATGATAAACACATTGGGGTTAACCAAAGTAAACCACCACACCAAGGGAAAATCCTCTTAATAAAGGAAAATCATCTAGTTTTCAAAGCAACACTAATTAACAAACTCCAAGAAAAATAAAGTAATGGAGTGCATGTCAATGATTTAGATTACACTGATATCGGAAGGCTAATGCACACTATTTACGAAGTCCTAGATGCGTAAAAGAGATAAACCTAAAAATAAGGAAACAAATACATTTCTAACAACCATATGGTATGATGAAGAGTGCAAGGAAACATAGAGACAACTAAAGCTAAAGGTTACAACAAGAAGAACTAAGGCAAACAAAAAAATGTATGAGCAATTGGCAAGGAGGAAAAAAAGAGTATACTATAACTAAAAGGAGTTGATTTACTTGGGGAAGTATGAACCAAAGAGGTTTTGGAGGGAGCTCTGTGGGGAGAAAATGATAACAGATAAAAACATATCAATGAGTCAATAGTTGGAATATTCTAGACAACTATATGAACGTGATAATGAATAAGATACTCCTCCCACTATCTTTGTTAATGAGTAACTTTTAACAATTAAAGACATCATACAAGGGATTAAAAGTCTAGCAATAGGTAAAACCCGAGTTACATAAAATTTTCAAGCGGAGCATCTAAAATTGGGAACATATATCCTAACACCTAAAATCAAAATAATTTTTAATGATTTCATCCAAAATGGTTTCTCGGCATAGTGGATAACTAGTTTAACCATACCTTTGTTTAAGATCATATATGTAAATAAATCCTCTAATTATAGAACTATCATTGTGAATCCTCTTTTTGCAAAACTGTTTGGGAGTATGATGGAGTATAGGATCAAAACTTGGGTAGAGGAAGGAGGAAGAGAGCAAAGGGGTAAGCAGGTTTTAGACCCAAAAACTTAATCATTGATCAATGTGTCACACTCAGACACCTACTTGAAAAGATTTTAGATAAAAAATGGGATGCATATTGTTGCCTTGTAGACTTCAAAAAAGCATTTGACATGGTGCCAAAGAGAAAATTGTGGAGTGAAATGGAGGAGCTAGGAATTTTGACACTTTATAGGGAAACAATTCATATATTATATGAGTAAGTAAAGGCTAAAATCAAAACACAAGTAGGGTTGTTTGAGTGTTTCGTGAGTGATATAGGAATCAAACATGGCTACCCTCTCTCATTGAATTTATTTGGGCTATACATTTATAAGTCAAAATATAGGATTAATAAATTTGGAGGGAAAGGGGTGCACTTGGGTAAATATGTGGTAAAACTTATGTTATATTCCGTTGACTTAATTTTGATGGTAGAGTCAATCTAAGACCTAAGATATCACCTACATTTTCTAAAGCTATTTTGCAAAGAAGTTGGTATGTATGTAAACATTGACAAAACCAAAATTATTATTTTATCAATGAAATAGAAGAAATAACATACCAAATCTTATTTGTGAGAGAGTCTCTCAAAGTGGTGTCAGAATATAAGTACCTTGGCCTTAATTTTCATAACAAGCTTGATTGTGTTACTTGTAGGATGAAGAGAGTATAAAAAAGGTAGAGAGCTCTTTATATGCCCCAAAAAAAGTGTAGGAATGTTGAGTTATGGGATTGGAAGACCACCATGGTCCTATTTGGGTTACTGGTCACTTTGGTAGTGTTGTATGGTTGCGAGATATGGGTTAGTAAAGTGACAAATTTAAAATGGAGACAAATTGAAGAGATCAAAAAATGCCCAATAAAGAAAAATTTTAGAATCAAGGCTGCATTTTCTTATGAAATAATTTTGTCTAAAATATTTAGTTTCCCTTTGGAAGCAATTTTTATGACCAAATTCATATGTTATTTGAAAAAATTGAAAACATGAAAACTGACAAGTGGCCTAGAGATACAATAAAAGAAGAGTTGCATAAACGAAAGAATACATGGATGAAGCAAAATAAAAAAATGGACGAGTAGATGAGATATCAATCTAAGTGAATTCCCAAACCTTAAAAAATACATAAAAATGTGCATGAATGAAAAATTTAGAACAACAATTTGGAGAAAGAAAACTAGCAGGAAACATCAACACTATATTATAAAGTTTAATCCAAATTATGATCATTGTGAAAAAGCATATATAGGAGCTGAAACAAAATGGAGGGAAGAGATACGTATTTCTCAAATAAGGACTACCTCTCACAATCTTAGATGTGAGATATGGAGGTGGACATCATCTAAGGAAAAATGAGAAGAGAGGACTTATGTGATGTCAAACACAAGGGTAGTCAAAACGGAGGAATATTTCATTCTTAAATGTCCAATGTACACAACTATCTGATCCGAATGTGAGGAAACTTTAATATTTGGTTCCATGGTGGAGCCATTGAAGGAAAATTGAAATTTTTTTTTATGGGAGATGTTAACTCAAATTAGCCAGAGGAGGAGCAATGTTTTTAAAGATAACATTCAGTGCGTAAATCTTTAAGTGGTTAGCGTAATCAGTGGTCCCATAGGCTGTTTGGTCTCATAGACATAATTAAAACCATTTCATTTAAATTCAATTAGTGGGTAGGGCATTCCCAAAAAATAGTTGTGAGAGTTATCTCGTGTTCATAAAAAAATATAAATTTTTCTTATGATAATTACCGGATAGGTTTTTATCAAGGAAATTATTCCCAAAAATAGTTTGGGAGAGTCGTGTCATAGTAAGACAAAATATCTCATGTTTAGATAGGTAAAATGGTTGTAACATGGACTTATTTATAGGTTTCCATGGTTGTATGTATGTTAGTCTAGCCAAATATTAAATTTTTCGTTGTTTACTTGCCATGAAATAAATACATGCTATTTAGTTTGTTTGGTGCAACCATCCTAGAAGTAAATATTCCGATCATTGTTTCCTCTCTAAGTGATATAGGGTATTTGAGTGTAAAAATAAGGCCATATTTTGGGAAGTGTGGCCTTTGAACAAGTACTCCAAAAAATTATTGTGTTATATCATTGGACAATATTTTGAGTGAAGCTTTTTGTCTACTATTGTTTCTTTACCATCGAGAAAAATTAATGAGTAAGATATGCTTGTGTGGAATTTATTTAGAGGAATAAATTACAAAATAAGTCAAATATTTTTTTTCCCTTACGATTTTTGTAATATGCTTGTTCAAATTAATAACACCAAGTGAACATTTTTTTGACTAAATTAAAATTTAGGCTACAATATAACATAAACAAATACACTATTTTTAGATGTCGCATGAATAAATCTAAGCAATTGAATTTTATACAACCCTCACAATTGTAGGGGAAATGGTTAATCTAAGTCAATATTGATTTGTTTACAATGATTTTGAATAGTTATGGTATTTTTCCTTTTCTTTTTTGCAACCACAATCACTTTATTTATTATTTAAATTTGCATCCAGTTATTAGCTTTTTGAGGCGTATGTGAATGATGAAATTGCATTGAACAAAAATTATGATCATGAGACTTGTTGATTTAAATGGATTTGAGAAGGTTGTGAAATTGATGGCCATTTTTAGTACTCGTCACTTTATCTTCCTTTGATAACGTTGACTCCATGTGTATTCTTGTTGAGACATTGGAATTGATATTATCTTAGCTATTTGATTTTAAATAATTTTGATTGCATTGTAATGATAACACTTAGTAGCTAACTTGTACTTGACTAGAGGATTATGAGGCATGTAATACCAATTTATTACTTTCATCATTATTCTTTGGTTTAGTTATAATGTTATGGAAATTTTTGACCTTGGACTTATATGAACGATAGTTTGGATATATTATGTTGTCGTAATGGTTATCGATCTCATTGATGGATGATTATGGGATAATCGATTTGGATGGTTTAACATATTGATCTTGATGGATTTGTAGAGTAACATGCATCTTGTAACAAATTGTGAATCATGTCATGGTTAACTTGTCAGTATTTTTAATAAACTATATACTGGACAGATGAATTCATAACTATTTGGTTAATTGTATATGTATGGCATAATTGATTGATATGTGTGTGAATGATTCAATTAAAATATTTTATTGAGAATGTATGATGTTTGCAATTGAGTGTGTAGGTTACAGGTTCACCATAGGAGAATGTGGGACTATAGGGTTGCACCTCCAAGATTGCACAGTTGTCCATTTGGGCCAAATCCTCACCTCTAGATTGATCAAATTTACCTTGCTTGTTTTTGGCTTGGATAGAAATGAGAAATCCATCATCCTTTTTTGTGTTTTGTCATTTGATTTGGTCACCTTGGTTTGTTGTCTCTTTATAATCATTTTGGTATTGATGATTCTAATCTCATGTTTAAACCAATTTTATGGGTTTAATAGTTCCAACTTTAATTATAGATGATTTAATTAGTTTAAACATGTTTAAGGAGGTTTGGGGCCACCTAATCATGAACTATGTGGGCCCCACCACCTCACTAAGTGTACCACTTTTCCCAAACCCGAATTTGGGCTAAAAGTGGAATTTGTAAGAGGTGACTTTCTTGTTGGGGGTCATATTACACCAAAATGGACCCCTTAGACCCTACATATGGGAAGGGGGGGGCCCTTTCTAAGGTTAAAAAGGGTTTTTCCCTCCCATTTAACCCTCTCTTTTCCCTCCCATTTAACCCTCTCTTTTCCCCACCATCATTATGACTTTGATTTTGGGAACCAATTAGAATTTAGGAGGGCATTTTATTTGTTTTATTTTTCTTTTTTGAGAGATTCTCCTCTATTAATAATTTTGTCTTATGCTTGATAAAGACATGAGGTGACATGTATTTGAGAAGGGAATGGGTAACATATGTTACCATCCCATAGGTTAGAATATTTTTGCTCGTCCTCACTTAATCCTCCATTTTGGAGGAGGTTGGGAGGTTCTTGGCTCATTTTTTCACTTGGAGATTTTGGGGAGCTCAGAGGAGCAATGAGCTTGGGAGGGTTGTATTGAATTTGGGTGTTGGTCATAAATTATGGTGAGGTAGGCCCCACACCTCTTAATTTTCATTATCGATATTATGTAGTCTTGATGTTTCATTGTTTGTGCTTGAGGGTTGAGAATGTATGCGTGTTGTCTTATTTTTGCACTGTTTTGTTTTCTCCATCCACCCCTTTTGGAGAGTGGATTTTGGAGTGTTGGGGAAGAGGGAAGAATCCCTATTGCTCCCACATGGCTTGATGGGAAGCCATGTTGGGATTTCTAAAATCCTCCGCTCATTTGGTTGATGTGGGAGATGGTTTCCATATGGTTTGGAACCTATCTCCCTTCCTTGCAAGGAGAAGGTATGGTGTATTATGGTCTATGGGAGAAATAAGGATTTTAGGAGGCTTGTGATCTTCTAGAAAAGTTACAATTTACTTGGTATATGATAAAAAGAGATTTAAAATGGGTATTTCCCCCTCTGACCTCTCTTTAGAAGCATGGAGCTTCATCTATGTGGATGCTTAAACAAATATTGAAATAAATAAATGCTAAACCTAAACATGTAACAACACAAATATATATATGAAATAAAGTACAAATTTGACATAAATAAGTAAGTTGATAAATTTGAAAACCTACTTGTAAAAGAGAGGGTAAAATACTTGGTTTATTCACAATAAATATGAGGCTGTGATAGGATATAAAACTTAAGAAAAAGGAAAGTAGAGTGTCGCAACCGAGTCTGGAAAAATGTAGAATTGTTGGGAATGTCAGGACTAGGGTTCTTGAATAGGGTTAGATGTACCTGAGGCACTGCAGACCTCCTCTGGGTGCCTATGATTTCTAAGAGTCGTAGAAACTCAATTTTGCAGGGTCGCGAGGTGTTTGCTGGATGTAGCCTTTAGTCACTTGTACTTCGTTGTATGATCGTCGAGCTCCCCTAAAACCTACAATAAGAAACTACACCTAAAAAAACCAAAAACACATCAAATCACTGCAAACTTCCTCTGGGTTCTTGTGACTACTCAGAATCCCAAAAACTCAATTTTATAGGGTCATGAGGTGTTTGCTGGATGTATCCTTTAGTCATTTGTACTTTGTTGTTGTAGAGCCCATACCTGGTACCCACCTATTACCATGCAAATAATAATAAAATTATTCCACCACACATACGTGGAAATGGCATAAGATAAGGGTTTATTTAAAGTAACCATAGTTATGGCTAACCATGGTAAAGTAACTCAGTTGAACTATTAGGGAAAAAGAAAATAAAGATAAAAATAAAAATAAAATCTCCATCGCATTTCACTTTGGTCATTTTGGCTGATTACTTGGGCGAATTTGGGGGCGGTGGTAGGGCAAAACTAGGGGAATTTTGTCTCTTTCTCCTCTATCACGCGCCATGAGAAGCTCTATACCTGTTTTTGCACACCCAAAGAGGTTGAAGAAGGCGTGAAGGAGGGGGATGTGTCAGTGGTGGCAATGGAAACACACAGGGTAAGGGTCATTTCCTTGTTGGACCAAATGCCTAAAGGAAACATGTTTTCATACAATGCTGTGGGTGCAGTTTTTCACAAAACGAGGTGCGTAAAGGAATTTTTTGTTTTTGAAAAGAAATGCCTTGCCAAATGTTGTCCCATGGGGTGCCATGGTTGTGGCCAATATCCTCCCAGCCTGTGTTAAAAGAAAAACAAGCTTTGTTCTTGCGTGACACATATAAAAGAAAAAAGACAGGAATTTTGTCAGATGTTGCAGTTTGCAAATGCTGAGGGGGGGTGCTATTTTCTGTGTTTGACCAAATGAAAGAACGAAACAGATTCTTAGGGAATATGATTATTACAACATATAGAAAATGTGGGGGTCCCCTCATAAGGCAGTCACACCGTTTCACCATGCAACAAACAGGTCTCCAGCCTAATGAGTTTACATTTGCCAACGTACCTCCAGCCTGTGCCAAAATGGATTTGGGGAAAAGGCATGTGAACTATTTGGGAGAATGCCTTAAAGAAAATGTTGTCTCATGGAATGCCATGATTGCAGGATCTGCACAAAATGGGTATGTTAGATACGAATGCAAAATGTGAAAGCTTTGACAGAGCACATTAATTGTTTGCAAAATACCCCAAATAGATGTTTTATCATGGAAAACATGATTTGCAGAGTATGCACAACCATGGTTTGTTAGATCTGTATGCAAGTTGTGGATGTACAAAAAATTTTGTGCTCATAAAGATCGGTTGAGCTTAGATTCATTCATGGAGATATGCATGCTCATAACCTACTATGGTGGGTGAAAGCCAAATTTCATAACCTTTGCAAGCATCCTAACTCCTTGTGCTGAAATGTGAATTTTGGAGCAAGATTGTCGTGTGGTGGACTTGTTGCTTGTATGTGTTCTAACTAGCTTGGGTCACCTCATACACTGCATCATCGATTAACAAGATTTGTAAGAAGTGGGTATGTTAAAAAGCTTGGAAAACTTTCAAGCAACTACTTATTCTGTTGGAAAACTTCAAGTGATCGGGAAGTTGGTGTGACATGGTGGGAGATTTGATCCAGGCTTGTGAACTGGTTGACGAAGTGTCCAAGACGATATGTTGAACCAAAGCCTGCGGGTTTGTTTGACTTTGTTCCTCCCAGGCAAGGTTCATCTTCCCTTACCTCTCATAATTCTTGTGTTTTAGTTCTCTTTTGCAACTTAATAGAATTTTAAAATATTATGACTTTAATACTGTTAAATGTTTATATCAACTCGTTGCAAAAACAATGAAAGTGTCATGTTCGTAACTCACAAAGTCATTATAACTCGTCTGCATTAAAACATGAACTTCCACCCTGTTTCTATGGTGATTTAGAAAAATTCCTACCCACCTGGATCACTTCAATATTGTTTTATCGACAAGACAAAATTGACTTCCCTTTAATAAAGTTGATCTTCTCCCTGTTTAAATAGTTAATTTTTGCATTTTTTAGAGACTCATTAAGTACCCTTCATAACTCTGAAAATGAGATGTGAAGCTTCATTCATGTACCTTGGTATGCATGGAGTCACCTTGACCTTTGAGTTGACCCTGAATGAACATATGAGATCTTTTTTACGCTCTTATAGGATCCTTGTTACACTGTTTTACAGTAGTAAAAAGTTGTTAAATCTAGAAAGTTGGCTTTCGTTTTGAACCGCCTTTTGAAATCTGGATAGAGAAATTAATTTCTGTGTACGCAAAACTCTAGTGTTTATCCTAGACAATTGCATGGAACATTCAGTTTAGGGAAAAACACATTTCTAGATAGTTTGGAAAAGCCATTTTGTAGGCCTTCGGTCACAGTTTGACGAGGTCAAACTGGACCAATTTCGACTTGTCGCTCCAGAAAACTTATCGCCGTTTGAAAATGGTTTTCTAGTTCTCTGTCCCGTCGACTCTGATGAATTCTCCTTATATAGGGGAACTGGTAGGAAGTGTCTCATTGCATGCTCATCCATTGAACGTCAGTTATGGACGTGGCTTTCTGGGCCCTCGAGCTAACTTTTGTTCTTTTGCAACTGGGTCAGCTACGACCAGTAGCCCCGGAAAACTAGCTGCCAAACGCAAACCGTTCACTTTTTCCCAATTCCGTCAGTTACTATGAACTCTTGGTATATCTGGAAACATGTAGAAAGTTAATCATGGTGTGCGTTCTCATTGGAAGATAACTTTTGGAAGTGGATTCTTAGCCTTTGAGCTCGTTTTGAATGTTTTTGTAGCTAGTAAGAAAATGTAAAAAATAGAAAGCTGTGGGAACCTTGTCGGGTTGTCAAACCACCGTGGAAACTTTAGACTCATGTAAATAACTATTTAAAACTCTATAGTGGAACTTTTTGTGTGATATATAACTTTTGATAAATGGTGTTTATCTCTCTCTTCCCTTCTCTTTCTCTCTCCTGGGTTACAAAATGAAATGTAATGAATACATATCTCTAAACCTTTTTATTTTGATTACAATTGTAATTATTATCATATGTAAATGGGAAACTGAAAAATGATAATTATGTTAGGTTAGGGTGGATGCCATGCCAGGGAATTATCACTGATATCATGCTCACGTGGTTTTACAGGATGAAAGAATGACGACAAAAAGGTGAAGTGTAATTCATTTAGTATCATTGTAATTTATATAGTTCATTGTTAAATGAATAGATGTATAATGTTGTTTTATGTTACAAAAAGGTTGTATTTGATAATTTGTTGCTATGTATGAGATGCTAGTTTTTAGGGACATCTAGGAAATGTGCATTTAATCTTAGGTTCAATTTTGATTCATAGTACACATGGTAAAAAGGTTTGATATTTATATAAAGTAAATGCATTTGGAGTAATATCTTGTAGTGCATATTCAATATTCAATAAATGATCAATGAGTCATCTTGTGCTTTCATACTTGGTAAATTTCATAAAGAGAATTAAATCGAAACACTCTACCCTTGTCCAATATCAGAGTATAACCTGTTTTCATGTGTGATACTCCTTATCGTAGAAGACATTGAAAACCATAGGATGAACTTAATCTCTGCACTCGATGAAACCTCCTAGTTTGAGTAAACAAGAACCTGAGAATGGGCTTATCATCTTAGTCAATATGTTTAGTGACATTGCCTTAAACTTGTCTGTTAGGAGTGACACAGTAAAAATTTTCATGGAGTTTGTAGAGCTAACTCCTTCTCCGTAGCCTAGCGGACTACCTTGTCATCTAAAGATAGATTTAAAATTAATTTTCTTCATTGAATGAGATCCCTGTTGGATCCAGATGACATAGGTGGAGGTTGTGACTTAGTTGCTCTAAGGCTTAAACCATTGTTACTAAAATCCTTAGTTCCGCTCAGCTAAATGTGTTACCTTGGTATTTTCTCAACATAACACCTTGGTCCTTTCGTGAAGGTGGTTTAGCATAAATTTGTTCTCTCGCTTAAACCTCATTTATAGTTGAGGGGTAGACCCTTATGTGAAGTTGGAATTAATCTAAACCCTCAGTTGATTAGATGTCAATGTAGGGTTCGTGTGTAGCTTCAAGTCTTCTAATCATTCATGTCTTCAAGAGGTTAGACAAACACTTCGTAACTCCTTGTACAAGACAATGCTAAAAATAAGACCACAATGTGACGTAGAAAATAAAGCATATAAAAGTAAAAAAAATGAGATTTGAGGTTAGGGATACTGCCACTCTTGGAGACCTTATATCTTGATTAAAAATACTCTTTTGTTCCAAAGAATATGAATTGCCTTAGTGTGATCAACCTTCGAGAAAACAAAATACACACACACACACACACACACACACACACACACACACACACACACACACACACACACACACACACACACACACACATATAACAAAATGGAATTTCACAAGTCATTGAAATAGAATAACTATGGTAGGGAAATAGCTGTACTGTGATCGAGGAATGTTTCATGATAAAAATCTATCTTGTATTTCAAACCTCTATAAAATCCTAATATCGCCATATGGACACCAAGTCACATTCACTTGAGTGGTAAGAGTAAACAGGGAGACATTGAATGTATGTTCGAGAAGAAGATTTTTAACATGCGAGTAAGATAATTAAGCACTTTATATGCATTTGAATCATGCCAAATAAGTGTGTAAGTTATGGGAAACTTTGTAAAGAATAAGAAGCTAACTTAAAATGGTTGAACTGTAAATTATATGTGGGATGAACTTAAAGTTTCTGTAGTTGGAAAAAGGAGGAAGCTATCCTTACACAATAATGTTCTTGGAGTCCTTGCTGTGTTGTGTGTAGTGAGCAATATAAGTAAAAAATAAAAATTACATGTTATTTTACTGTTGTAATTGGATGTGTAAATCATGGGCACTACAGTTGTATTATCGCTAAGCTCATCTGAAACCTGCAATAAGAAATAACAGTTGCAAAACCCTAAAACACATCAAATCCTAGAAATAAAAAGATTTAAACGGGCATTCAGATTGACCCCAGTGGTCACGCAACTGAGTGAGCTTACGATCCAAGAATTTTGCTACATTCAAAATCCATGTAGCATTGCATGTGTGTATGTAGAATCATGCCCTAGGTGGATCTTGTGCGAGATGCACTTGAATAGCGAGAAATAACTAGATGTAGAAGATATAAATAGATGTGTGCATGGAAAAATAGACTTCCCCTCCTATGAAGTGTTTGCATAATAATGCAATCCCTTGCCCTTGAATGGATGATATATGGATGTTTTGATGCTCTTGTAATGCCTTTGGATGCAACCTTAGGTGATGATAATAGATGTTTAATGCTAGGTTCTTTATTATTTCCACATAGCTTTGTATTTATATGATTCCTTTGTTTGAATTTGGTAATTAGCCACTAAAAGTCTAAACACTAAGAAAATAAGATGCCTAATAGTTAGAAAGGACCCAAAATATGTGAGAAAGATACAAATAGGTCGAGGGCACCCAGAGGGGACGACGGTGCATAGGCGCTTACATCCTGGCTAAGCGTTGGTATCCAGACTTAGAAAAAATGAAGTGTCAAAGGTTAGCCTGGGAAAAAAAGTGTGTGAGACCAAGAAGGAAACCAAAAAGTAAGCAAAGATGCCAAAGACAATGGTCAATTAGTACTTTTCTTGCTTAGGAATCATATGAATAGTAATATGTGATTAGGAATAGAAATATACCCAAAGTGCATGATTTAGTGTCTATATTTCCCCCCACTTTATGTTGTTGAGAAAATGCTTGATAACATAAAGTAGATAAGAGATGCGTACTTGAAAACCATGTAGATTGATGGTAAAAAGCATGCCGAGGAGACAAGAAAAAACATAGAGTGATAAAAATATGAAGTGTGGATGCTAGAGAAGAGGAAGTGAAAATGACCCTAAGGGTGAAAGCATATGTACATATGTCACGTTTTACCTGTTGTTGATGTCATTTAATGCTTGATGATGATGTGTTTGATTATGTGACTACTGCTTCCCATAAGGACATACCTGCAAAAGAGAAGAGCAAATGAGTAGTCAAATATGTGTATATGAAAAATTTAATCCAAATGAGTAAAAAGTGTGGAAAATGTATGTAAACATGTGAAAATGAACATGTGCACCTGATCCATGATGAGCAAAAGAGATAGAAGGATCCTGAAGATGTTGTAGAAGAATGAGTTTTTCTGGCAATCTCACGTTAGTTGTGCCAAGTGCGAGTTTTTTGGGAGATCTCACTCCAATTGTGCCAAGTACGGAAGAAGTTTAGGGAGAAAGGTCTAGTATTATTCTCTAACCTTTAACTACTTCTCAAAGAGTAAAACACCGTTTTGTACATGTCTTCATTCTTCAGAAAAATCTGCCAAAAACCACTTTTTAGATCAAATTTACTATAAACTTTTGATCCTTTAATTCTGCTGAGAATATCATCTTTGGCAGGTATGGGGTGTTGAACTGCAGCAATGAATTTATTGAGTGGTTTATAATCAACCACCAGTCTCTTCTTATTTCTTATCTGCTCACTCCTTTTATTGACATAAAAGGCTGTGCAAGACCATGGGGAACTTGATTCTTGTATGAATCCTGCTTTCAGCAACTTTTGTATTTCCTCATGGCATTCTTTTCTCTCTGCTGGAGGCATTCCTCTGTGATGTGCTTTAAATCTGGGCACAACTTCATTTCCTTCAGCATCCCTGACAAGCTGCAGATCTAAAGAACAATAATGTTTTTTCCTTTTAACAAATGCATGAGGATCGTCACTGCAGACGTTTTGTTTAATCTTTGATACAATTTCCTCAATGCTAACAGAGCAATTAGATATGGATTTATGAATCCATGTGTTGTTGACTGTCTTGACCTTCTGAGGTAATGGCACTATAGAATGGAAAGAATATCTTTTGGGAATTTTAACAGGGGGTTCAAACAGAAGTATATGATCTTGTGAAATACTAAAAGTATGACATTTCTGTAGAAAATCTACTCCCAGTAAACAGTCATAGTTTTCCATGTTATGTTGATAGAATTCAATATCCATGGAAATCCCTTCTATGTTAATCAAGATTTTTGCCATATAATTGCAGACAACTTCCCTTTTGTCAAATCTGATTTTAGTATGAGTACTGACCCAACAGTCAGAGGGAATAGCATATTGTCTGATCAAACTAATTTCTGCACCTGTATCAACCATTGCGTCTAACACATATGGTTTGATATGAGGTATGCATATTGTTATGGCAATAAAAGGGTTCTGTGTGCAACTTAGTGTACATACCTCTGAATGATCTTTCTAAGAAGCTATGTGCTGGTATGTATCCTCAAGATTATCTTCAGAATCCTTTTTCTCTTTGTCTTCTTCAGCTAGTAACCTGGTGTATTCTTCTGTAGTGTTTGCTATCACCTTTTCTAGTAGTTCAAGCCTGGATTTTCTCCAGGATCTGTAAACTTCCATTGAAGCTGGATCTGTAGAAGATTGTCCCTGTTCAAATGTAGAATATACAGGAGGACTGGTTCCTCTACCTCGACCTCTCCATGGCCCCGATCTTCCTCTGGTAGGAAGTTGACGTTGGCGGATCCTTTGCTGAAATGGTGGTCTGACAGGAAAAGCTTCAAATGGCTCATCAGACTGTTCTTCTGCTTGTCTCTGCAGGTTACTCTGTTCTAGCTCTTGCTGTCTGATGTAACGATCTTGTATATCTCTAAGTTTTTTACTCAGAGCCATCTTCTTTGCTGTGTCCCATGGGGGACAGCTGTCATACTCAGACTGAAAGCATTCCATTTGCTTTCTGAGTAGTTCTGCACTTGGTGGTATCATGGGATGAACAAAATTTGAAACCATGTTAATAGCAAAGTTAGCAAAAGAAGGAATAGTGCTATACCCGCTATCATCTGTGCTATCATCATTTGATATTTGCTGAATCAGATTACAAGGTTCACCATCTAATGATAGATAAGAGATGTCTGATGAAAGACTCTCAGAATCAGATATTAAGGCATATTCTTCATCATCTATACCTTTAGCTGATAAAGCATTTATTTTTGCTTTACCTTTTGCAGAATCTCTCTGAGGACACTTATTGGCATAGTGATCCTCTTTACAAATGTAGCATGTAGGTTTGAATTTCTTTTGCTTACCTAGATGCTTGTACCTTCTGAATTTGAAATTCTTCTTGGGTTGCCTGTCTTTGAATTTGTCTTTGAATCTGGACTTTTTAAATTTCTTTTTCTTTTTCTTATACCTGACATCCTCCCCCTTTGAAAAAATGCAGTCTCTGCAACTAGACTTACGTCGGGAAGATGCAATTTCCAGATCAGGGCACCCAAATGGTTCGAGTGCGTACTGTTCACAAAAAACAGTACTCAGAGCTTTCTGATGCTTGAACGCCTGCTTGCGCTCCCATTTATCTTTGCACAGTTTGGCATTGGTCTGATCAATGATTTGATTGATATGGCCAAAACTGAGTTCTGAAGTGCGAAGTCCATGCATTGCCTTCTTAACTATGTTGCAAAATACGGTGGAAAAGATTCAATGTAACGAAGACGCATAGTCTCGTCATTGATATTTCCAGAGCTATAGTAAAGTTTATGCATGAAACACTGGTATTCTTTGACACGGGTCATGTCACACAGTCGAGCACGGAGAAACATCGCAATATTCATCATCTTATCGTCATCAATGTTGCCAATGAATTCCTTGATGACTGCTGCTGTGAGGCCTGTAAAGCCTGCTTGCAATATCATTTCTTTGTTGGGAATCAGATCCCACCATTCTTTTAATACACCAACAAAACCGTTGGCAATAGTAGCAGCAATATTCCTTGGAGATCTACCATAAGTTTCTTGTTGAGTATTACCCCAACCAATCATAGCATGTATGAGTTCTTTGATCTCAGAAACAGATTTACATTCAACCCTATAGAAGTTAGGCTGAAGTGTTTGTATCTTAGGTGCTGCTTGAAAACCAGGAGCTGAAGATTCACCCATTTGTTCATCAAAAACGGGTGGCTCAAATTCTGGGTTTTCTATATGGGATTCTTCTGTCCCTTGTATCCTAAGCATATTTATTTGCTTATCTTTGAAGAACAGGGGTTTGTATTCTTCAAGGACTTCTTTATAGGACTTTTTGACAGAGGGACTAGCTAACTCAGTAACATCAGACCATGATGCTGCTTTGGTCCAATCACCTTCCTTGTGAGGAGTTAGCTTTGTATTTATCTCTTGTATTCTTGGAAGAATACGAGGAAGCTCATGAGCTAAACATTTCTGAATCTCATCTATTCTAGAATGAGTTTTCTCATTCTCATCCTGTAATTGGGAGATTCCTGCTTCAAGGACATTATTTGTATGTGAAGCCTGTGTGCGTATAACATCTTTTATACTAGTAGTATGGTCTACTAGTGGCTGGACTAAATCAGTTATCTTTTGAGATATTACTTCTGGCAAATCTGTAGAAACAATTCTATGGTTGTGCTGTACTAGTGTTTCTACACATTTAACTGATTTATCTAAACTATCAACTCTATCATTTAACAATCTGAGTGCTGCTGCAGAATCTCCTTTCTTTCTCAACTCAATTGCTTTTAGAGTTCTTTCTAAAGAGGATAATTTTTCTGAATTTGCTACTACCTCTTCATGGACTGTCTTAACGGCCTTGTTAGTCCAATTTAACATCTTACAGCTTTCTGAAGGCTCTAATTCTTTGCTTACCATTCTCTGGTACCAGAAGACTGCCTTCTGGGTTTGATCTGGGGAGATCAACTCATGTTGATCTGTGATTGGAAAAGAAGTACTGGAACTGACAGAAGCCATGTTAATAGTAGGACCATTTGTAGGGGCATACTTTTGGCTTACAAGTTTCTCGCAGTCAGAGCACCAAAGGAAATCAGTGGAAGGATCATGAACAAGAGACTTATGACTGCAGAGGAATAACTTTTCATTTTTCTGTTCCTCAGGTTTCTGTGCATTAGAACTTTCACCAACAGTGAAATATGAAGATGTAGATGCAACAGAATTACTTCTTGACAAATGTCTTTTAGACATACCAGAGTTACTTCTGAAACTTAAAGTCACATTATCCTTATTTTCAGTGACTGAGGTGGCATTCTCAAGCCTTGGCTTGGAAGATTGAACAAATTTTTTGGCTAAGGTCCATTCTCTAGGAACCTTAATCTCAGACCAGGATATCAATTCTGGTTCTATTTTCTGACTCTCAAGATTTACGTGCAAATCTGCTCCATTTTGATCCAGTTCAATCCAACACAAAATAGAAAAGAAGGTAGAATGCATGCATGCCAAGTGCTGAAGGACCGTGTTTGTCTTATAAAGGCTGCTATGTAAACTTATGTAAATTATAACAAATTGAGAAAAATTGTGTAACTTCCCATTGTCATAGGTGCCCATGAAGGGTCAGGGGTGCCTAGGCACTACTGTCTGGTGCTAGGCGCTAGTGTCTGTGTTGTGCTGAAGACCCATGTTAGATTCTAGGTCATTTCTATGACTGAATGTTATTCTCTACCGATACTAAACTATGCTATAATGTGACTGTGAACTGTTGTATGGTGTGACTCTTTCACCCAATGTTGCCCCCACTTGTTTGGGGTACGTGTGATGTTGCAAGGAGTATGTGGCCCAAAGGAGGACCCTATGTACATATAAAATTGAATCATTACAGTGGGAGGGAATGTGTTGGGTACAAACTAAGGCACATGCAAACAAAGTGGTTGTAAAAATGTGTTAGTGTAAACAAGAAAAATACACATATAGAAGATAAAGTGTAGTCTAACAAGCAAGAAGACAATGTAGACCGTGAAAAGTAAGTTGCAAACATGGGACATCACTCAATGTTGCAAGAAAATTGAGGTTGAATTGGATGAAAACATTCAATGTGCACACAAGAAAAAGGGCATAGCCCACAAAAATGACATACAATGGAAAATGATGACATAAAGTGATAAGCAAAGAGTAATAGACAACCATGGTGGCAAATATTTCATGCAATATAAATGCTACACATGAAGCACCCATTAGCGTGTTAGAAACATAGAAAGTATATCAAAACATGTATACTATGATATAGTAGTGTGCTAGTATGAATAGGAAATAATATAAATCGAAACAATAACACCTGTGATGTGTACGAAAGTGGATGCCTTTAGGAGCATTCTTCGGGACTGGTAAGAGGTATGATGCCAATCATCCATTCTGCATGTAACGATTTGTGTAAAGTCTCCAATCACAACTATAAGTCAAGTGAACATGCATGTGTATATAAGAAAGATAATGACATACAATGTATATAGATAACATAATAAACAAAGTGTATCATGCGAGTATAAGTAAGCAAGAATAATGTGCAACCGAGATATGCAATATGCTATGGATGTGTGATATGGAATGGAGTGAAAATGTATAAGTGATAGAAGATGAGTTCTCCTTGAGTGAATATGAATGAGTATGTATGAGATGAGGTTCATTTATAAATGCCCCCTTAGCAGTTAATAATGAACCATAAAACACGAGCGTGTCATCGGGAAATGGTTTGAATTAAGTGCTAGATAGATGCGATCGATAAAGTGTAGAGCGTAGAAAGTGCGTGAATGTGGTGAGGTTCATTTCATATTTAGACCCTCAGTTGTCGAGAATGAACCGTGGAAATAGAGTGCGTTATAGGGTAGTGTGTTGTGTTGCATATTTGAGAGAGAGATGTGCTGTGAATGCACCGAGTGTGTAGTGTGTAATGTGATGATGTGAGGTTCATGAATGTAGTGAGCCTTCAATAATCAAGTGTGAACCATATAATGAGAGTGTGTCATGGGGTAATAATGATACAAATGTATCAAGATGTGCAAAATGTGTGTGAAAGACTACATGTGAAGTGTAGAGCGAACAAGTAGAAGTGTAAGACAACTGATAATGCTATAATGGGGGAGAATAAGTATGATGCCCCCAAGTGTATGATGATAAGTGTGATCAAGTAACATTGTCTAAGAGATCATCATTATCATGGTAAAAACCCAATGACGATATATCTGAGACTTGGTAGGCTATAATATGTGGTTGATCCTGTAGAGAGCCATTGCAGCATAGCTTGTACATGCCCATTTCATATTCCTCATTAGTGAAGGGTGGTAATGGACATCAATGTGCATACTAATGAGTAAGGTTTTGTGAATAGCTGAGAAATGAGTCATTGCAAATGAAAATGCGGCCAAAGGGCATGGGTAATGAAATGTTAATATGATTAGGATCTAATGTACCACCTATGTAGTCAAGCCACAATTTTCCAAGAGTAAATGGTGAAATGCACGGAGTGCAAGCAACAAAGAATGGTAAATGAAATACTCATAGGCCATAAGTAGAAGTAATGCACAAATATCCATGATATAGATGTGGTGAATGTAGTGGTGATAAGATATCATCAAGTGTAAACCCAAGCCGAGTCAAGCCATCATGTGTGCAAATAGTGTCAGAGCAAGTAGGATCAAACGAAATGTGTGACCAGTAAGCATTATTCATGAAGAGAGTGCATGTGAAGGGAGGAAGTGCATGTGTAGATTTCTCATGAGAAGACACTGAAGGTGGTATGACATCCAATTTATGGACAATCCCTCGATAAAGTATCATAGAATTAGTAGAAGGGGGATTTCTAAAGGATGGAACAACATAAAGTGTACAAATAGTTCCCTCAAGTGGAGGCTAGTTGTCTAGATAGTGCATAGGCTGCGGATCAGCAGTAGGATGTATAGTAGTAGAAGTTAGAATAGAAATGTAGTGGTTGGGTCTAGGTTGCAATATTGGAATGGTGTACTATTAGTAGGAACTTCATATTCAACGCCTTCATGTGAGAATCTAACACATTGGTGAAATGTAGAAGAGACAACTTGCATTATGTTAATCCATGGCCTACCAAGTAAGAAATTATATGAAACCAGGATACCAATGACAAAAAATAGAATTGGAATAGTCTTTGGCCCAACTATGAAAGG
Organism: Taxus chinensis; assembly: GCA_019776745.2. Taxonomy (NCBI): domain Eukaryota; kingdom Viridiplantae; phylum Streptophyta; class Pinopsida; order Cupressales; family Taxaceae; genus Taxus; species Taxus chinensis. Next base: position 511,285,730 of record CM034146.1, on the reverse strand, counting down.
TAAGGTAACAGTGCCTACACATGGACATGTAGTGGAATCATATGCTCGAACAAAGATATATTTTGGGTTAAGAACAAATGTGAGAAGTCCTATAGTGTGAATGAAGGATAAAGGAAAAATATTGAGCTCAGAACCAGTATCAACTAAAGCGTGTTTGAATCCCAAATTATTGATGCAGACTCGTATATATAGAGGAGGATCATTGTTGTACATAGAAAGATTGTTAACTATTTTAGATGGAAAAGTATTGTGTTGCGAAAATGCATCGATGAATGTATGATAAACAATGTCCGAACGAGTAGTAGAGGGAATACAAGTAGTTGTTAAAAGAGTAATGATTTTAGCATGACACTCAAGATTGGTTAATAAGAAATAATGAATAGAGATATTCATGATGATAAGAGCCTAGGAAAATGAAAGCAATGAAATTATGAGGACCCTAAAAGTGTTCAAATACGTCAGGTTCACCAAATGATTAAGAAAATATTGAAATAAACAAGTAATATATCTAAATATGTAACATCACAAATATAGATATGTAATAAAGTACAAATTTGACATAAGCAAGTTGATAAATTTAAAACCCTAGTTGTAAAAGAGAGGTTAAAATACTTGTTTGATTTTCAATAAATCCGAGGCTATGCTAGGATGGAAAACTTAAGAAACAAGAAATCAAATTTTCGGAACCGAGTCTAGAAAAATGTAGAATTGTTGGGAATGTTAGGACTAGGGTTCCTGGATAGGATCAGGGGTGCTGGAGTCCTCCTTTGGGCTCTTGTGACTGCTCAGAATCCCAGAAACTCAATTTTTTAGGGTCATGAGGTGTTTGGTGGATGTCGTATTTAGTCACTTATACTTTGTTATATGATCATTGGGCTCGTCTGAAACCTGCAATAAGAAATAGAACATGCAAAACCATAAAACACATCAAATCCTAAAAAGAAAAAGATGCAAATGCGGAGTTAGATTGATACCAACGGTCACCCAACTGAGGTAACTTATGATATGGGTGTTGCACTACATTTAAGACTCCATGTAGTTCTACGTGCATGTGTATAGAATCATGTCCTAGTTGGCTCTTATGCTAGATGAAATTGAATAATGAGCAATAACTAGATGTAGATAGATGTGTGCATGGAAAAATGAACTTCCCCTCCTGAAGTGTATACAGAATAATGCAGTCTCTTAACCTTAAATGGATGCTAGATAGATGCTTTGATGCTTTTGTAATGCCTTTGGATGCAACTTTAGGTGATGATAGTATATGCTTAGTGGTCCTTTATTATTGCCACATAGCTTTTTATTTATATGATTCTTTGCTTAAATTTCATAATTAACCACTAAAAGGTCGACTACTAAGAAAATAAGATGCCCAATAGCTAGAAAGGACCCAAAATATGTGATCAAGATACAAAGAGGCTAGGGGCACCCAAAGGGGATGACGATGCTTGGGCACTGACATCTTGGCTGGGTGGTGGCATCCAAACTTAGGAAAATTGAAGTGTAAAAGGTCATACTAGGCAAAAAGGTGTGTGAGACCAAGAAGGAAACTAAAAAGCAAGTAAAGAGACCAAAGACAATGGTCAAATAGTAATTTTCTTGCTTAGGAATCATATGAATAGTAGTATGTGATCGGGACTAGAAATATACCCAAAGTGAGTGATTTAGTGTCTACAGTGGATTGGTCTTTAATTATTGGTGTTCTGTTTTATGGTTATGTGTTTTTCCCCTTATTTAGAAACTTGGGGCTTCTTGTACATAGTTTTGGCTTCAAACTTGTTTACTTGAGTGTATGATTTTGTGTATTTTCTCCTCTTTCCCCTTGTGCATCTTGGAGGCATGCATCCTCCATCTCCCATGGGCTTGGAGGGAGACTAACATGTCCTTGTTATTAGAGATGGTTATCCCATATAAAACAGAAACATGTTTTATACATAACATGTCATAAATAATGTCTAGCATTTGCTATACTATATCATAAACATGTTCTGTATATAACAAAGCATAAATAATGATTAGCGGACATTGACTCATTTAAAACATACATTTTTTATTAATATAACAAAGCATAAATAGTGGCTGGTGGTTGCTAGCCCTTTTAAAATAGAAACATGTTCCGTACATAACAAATCATAAATAATGCCTAGCGGCTGCTAGCCCGTATAAAACATATACATGTTATGTTTATTCCAAAGCATAGAAAATGCCTAGCGGACACTAGCTCGTATAATGGATTCCAATATTTGACTTTTTGGATTCCAATATATGTGATTTTGGATTCCAATATATGTGATTTTGGATTCCAATATATGCGATATTGGAATCTAATATGTGTGATTTTAGAGTCCAGATAATTCCAATATTTATCATTTTGCAATCCAAAACAAGTAGTTTTGGATTCCAATATTGGCTATATATTTTTTCTTCTTGGACTGGAATAAGTCCCAATTTAGCGAAATAAGCGTTAACGTAATAATCATCAACAAGGTAATAATGCAAACAACCATCAAATGAACTAAATTAATTAATTAAACATCCATTTCAATGTAAGAATACTTGTAAAGAAATATTCTTTAAGACATCAATGATCAAGTTCTCATCTTAATCAACCAACTAAATTATAGAACTTATAGTCATAATTATATATTCATGAATAGCCAATGGATATTCATCAAACAACAACCTCATGTTTCTCAAACAATCACTATTCACATCACATTTTTGGTGACAACATATCCACAACACAAATTATACCTAGCTCTTTTAACCTTTCAAAAATTAGTTTATTCATACCCACTAAAAACAATCAACTTTTATTCAAATATGAGGACCTGATATTATACTTCCCAGATTTATTATTCACATACTAAATTCTTCTTCAGAACTTAAAATTACATATGGGTTCCTTTCATATAAATAAATAACAACTTGCTTGTAAAGAGTAAGCCTGATGGGTTCCTTGAATAAGCTTGAGTAGGCTTATTCCTACTCTGTAAGTTCCTTACGGGAAATTAAGCATAAATAAGGAATCATGAAAGACATTGTTAAGGGAACCGGTCATAATAATAGATAAGACTTCATACAAAATCCATTATTAAGTGAATATCATAAGTGATATGGGTAACAACACTTTTTAGGGAAGGAGGATTCCCGCCCATAGACCTCAAATCAAAGTGTTCAAACTATTATGATTGTGCTAATGAACATAAACGTCCACCCAAGAATTTCAACCCACCGGATAAACTCAAAACGGATTACTGCAAGTTTTATTCGTGATAGGAAAGACCCATGTACTATATGGGTTATTAACAAATTCAGTCATTATAAATGATAGCAAAAGACTACTAAGTTTCTAGCTCCCTATATATATATAATAACTCTTGGAAATTAATACAAACATTTCTATCAATATTTCCCATAATTTATAGCAAATATTTCAAGGAAACAACTACAAAACTCATACCCTGTATAGATATAGTCCAAGATAAATGTAAACTATATACCTGAGTTAGCACAAGTTTAATTTTGATATTTATAGGTGCAGTTCACAGAAAATTACAAAAGTAGTCAGAAACCAAGAATACCCTTAACACAACTAGTTCACTATTCGACCATAGTAGTTCATGACCTTATGGGTCATTTTATGTAAGGATAAAGTTCAAAAAATCAAGAATATGGTATTATCTATAAACTGTTAACAGAATAATAAAACTTCATCTTACCGAATAACATTATAGATTCCATTAAGTTTTCTATTAAATCCTTTTGAATATAAATAACAATTTTCCTAGGTTTTAACTAGAAAATACAACTAGTTAATGTTTTATATTCCAAAATAAAACAACTGATTCGTGTTAGAGAATCCATGCCTGTAATTAATAAAATTTCTGTCATTTTAATTCTAATCTTTTTTGTAAAATCTTCAAGAAAATTAAACACTAATATCTAGATTTAAAACCCCCAATTTCTCAAAACATATCATCATTATAAAAAATCAAATTCTATTGATGCCCAAATTATCTGCAATTATTTTTAGCAAAGAAGTCTTATGCAAAACCCAAATACAAACAACTTCTACAAATTCCATACAAAACTTGTTAGAAGAGCTCAAAGGATGAAAGAAAAACAAATAAAAATGAAACCTCTTACATGCACTTAGCTTCTTTGAGAAGCTTCACCTTTCCCAATAAAACCATGCATGCAATTAATAAGTGGTAGTGTCACATAGTGGCTTTATTCAATTTGGAAAATTTCCCTCCAAGCGAATGGCAGAGCATTCGAGCGGTTGAAGACCAATTTTTAATAAAATTCAATTAAAGTTACATGTTATAGACTATGTCTAATAAATAATTCAAATACCCAAATTTTAGCCATTATCCACTTACATGGCATATTTATTTGGTCAAATACCATCAAATAAACAATAAAATTTCCTTTCAATATATGGCGTGTTCAATCGACCACTTTAATAATTCATTATCTATGCCATAAGATATGGTTGAAGACCATTATCATTTAAAACAATTAAAATATGTCATGGGTCTTAGACCACTTAACTCACAACCTTAATGAAATTACCTTGCCTTCATTAAAACACATACGATATTGTTTCCACCTCCTTACAGTCTAAGACAATTTCAGGTCCATTATTTAAATATTACATTTGACACAAAGGAAATGAATATATTAATATCATATATACATGGTACATAACCTTTTGAATTATTCAAGTTTAATGTTCAATCTTACCATATATTAAATAGTAATATTAATGCTCTAGGGTCATATACCCATCAAGAATCAAAATCATTAAAAATTATAACATTAACTATCATTATGGTCTGAGACCAATTTCCATCATCATCAACACATTAAATGATAAATTGGTTATCAAATAAAATAATGTTTACCTTGTTATAGACCAGAAACATTACCAACACTTTAACAAACATCTTTTAAATGATAAATGGTATGTGAATGATGTAATAACACAAGAAGGTTAGTCTCATCATACATTTATAATTATTTTTCAATACCAAAATAATACAAATATAACCATGTAATAAATTTACCAACATTAGCAAATCAATACCTAGATAAAGTAAAATATTTCAAACCAGTGCAAAAAATAAATAGCTTACAAATGTTACAAAATCATTGCACATATTAGGGTAAGGTAAATTCATATAACCAAGTACAAAAAAATAAGTTATAAATATTAAGTATTCCACAAATGCATGACAACGAGTGTTGTTACGATGTTGGACATGTAACTACACGTAAGTGTGTATATATATATATATATATATATATATATATATATATATATATATATATATATATATATATATATATATATATATATATATATCCTTTTTAGATATATGTATGTATGTATAACTACAAACTCAGCTACACAACAGTGCCAATCATCTTACATTCGTAAATCACTTTATATATTACAACTTATTCTTGCGACAAAATAAAATGATAATGAAAGATGTGACATACTTCCCTACTTAATTAATCATCATCCTGATGATTTTACTCATTAATAATAGACATAATAACCAAACACCGATTCATATAATATAACTAAGGAAAACAATCAATATTTTCACCAAAAACTAGACTTTTTAAAAAAAATTGTCATTCATTAATCAAAATTCTTGAGACTTGGATGTATCAGCATTTCAATCAGAAAAGGGCCAAATAGTGAGAATTATGACATAATTTTTTCATTATAGTCAATCAATTTATGAAATAATATTTAAGATATCATATCATATAGTCAATGTAAAAATTTTCATTGTTGAAACAGATAAGGAAAGTACAATTTTTTTTGGAATCACAATGGAATGATAGGGGGCTGAATCAGAGCTACAAAACTTTCATTTCATTTTCCATATCATGCATTCATCATTCAAACCATTCAATCAATCAACTATGAACCATATGAGCTTATTATGTGTGTATTAGACATTCACAAGTGCATAAAATAAGAGAGAGAACACATAGACACCATATTTAAGTGGGAAACCCTCAAGGGGAATAAAACCCACTAAAACCTTATCTTATATTACTCAAAGTAAGGAATTTCAATAATATTACACATCTTGCAAGATTTATTTAGTGAGGCATTAACATCACAAGGAGCACCAACCCCTAAAACCTTATTTATATGACTCACAACAAAGGACTCCTAAGAATATGACTCGTCAGAATATATTTGAAAATTAATGATCACTGAATTTATGTTGATCCTATAGCTTATTTTTATCCAAGTTCATCTCCAAACACATCAATCCCTCATTCAAACAAGCGTTGTCCAAAATTGCTCAATCTCTCTTCTTCATAAGATGAATATATCAATTTTCCTTGCACATCTGATCATATATATTCATAATGTCTTCATACCTCTCCTCTAATATATTTTTTTCCCCTTAAATCTCTTCTTTAATCCCCTCTAGGTTACACTTTTCCTCCCATGCACAACTAGTCACAAACGACCAATATAACATGCTTATATACCCAACACTAGATCAAATAACCTCCTAGATCAGCCATGAACAAGTATTTGAGTCATACCAGCTCAAAAATACATTAATAAAGTCATATAAAACATCACAAAGGACCCAAGTAGCTCGGTAGGGGTCATAACATCATGAATAAGCAACAAAATGCACAAACAAGCTCAAAACAAACATACCAATCTCTAATGAATGATCTAACAGGCTCTAAGGTCTTATACTAACTTTTTCAAGGCTCCAAAATCAACATGCAACATGATAAAAAACTCCAATAATAATATACAAGCCAATAACATCTAAAACCGCCATCTTTTCCATGAAACACTCCAAGATGCAAACAACCCCAATGTCCATAAATTTCATCCTGAAGAATGAACGAGTTAATATATAAAACCTCATCATAAAATATCAAGTCATATACCATTAGAAATATCCTTGAATCTAATTTCTATAAAACTCACTTTTTTATTCAACTCCAAGTGGAAGACCTCCAAACATCTCAATCTATGAAACTGCTCCAAACTAGATTCAAGACCCCAAAACTAGGTCTTCTAAAAAACTATAGTCCAACTATCAAAACAAATCATCAAGGCAAAAACCATATACCATTGGAAATTTATTTATGTCTAATTTAAATAATAACTTACTCTATCTTCCAACTCATAGTAGAAGGCCTTCAACCAATTTAATCTTTGCAACTACTCATTCAGGCTTCTAGGACTCAAGAACCATTCTTAAGAGAAACATGCACAAATACCTTGAATCAACTTCTGGGCTCAACCACCACCTCTAAAAATTTAAGGAAACTTGTAAAAACATGTAAAACAACTAACATGCATATCTCACATGGAGAAATATTGCCCAACAATCTTGTTTCAGTCACCTTCTTAAAAAATCTTAATGGAACCAATTAGTAAACTATAGTTTCAACATGAAATCACCTCATTATTCCATTACAAGAGTTGAAACACATCATGTTATGTGTTAATCAACTATCCGTGACCAAACACACTCCAAAGCACAAGATTAGTATTTTAGTCAATTCTTGATTAACTAGTCAATTCTTCACTCTTGCTAACTCGTGCTTGCTAAAAACTTCATAACTTAAGAAAATATCTTTACTTTGACCTAAAAATTGACATGAAGCATCATGAAAACATCCTCTGACCGATCAAACTCATCACCTTGAGAAAACAGGTGAAAACTACTCTAGCCTCTGCAACTTACTATGTCTACTTATCTTATCTTCACTGTCTTGCTTCCCAAGGACCATGAAACACCATCAAACCACTAATAACTGACCTAAAACTCATCATACATGTCATATAAACCATCACCATTTTCCTACAATGCTTGACCAAGACTGAATTTCTCTATTTCTTAAGTCACTATAAAAAACCACAAGTTCTAGAACTAGGAATAGGTCTAGAATGACCACTTTACATCATGACAAACCATTAATTGACCATGATGACCTCATACAAACACTTGGAAAATATTTACAAAAATATCTAACCTTAGTTTACCTCATGAAATCCTTCATCAAACTTTGGATAGCTCATACCATGACCATACCTACTAGATCATGCTCTAAAACAACATAAGACTTCACCAAACCAAGACACTACCAATCAACCTTCATGTTTGACCTAGATTGACACCTCATAGAGACTGATACGACACCATAAAATTATTTACCATCAATGGATTCAACATAAATGACTATATTAAGAAAAAATGGAAAACAATCTCCCCTTTTGTCATTAATAGAAACTACCTTCAAAAACATTGATGATAACAAATAAGACCAAACACCTATATGACCTCATTTCCATGTTTTTGATGCTTCTCTCCCCTTTGAAATCTATAAAAAGGATACAATGATGAATAAAAATGGAAAATGACATCACAAGACAAGACACAATGGAAATAATGACTCACTTGCACACAAGCTCCCCCTTAGATCGTGCATTCTCTTTTCTGACTTCAAACTACAGCTATAAGGATCCATGGACCTGATTTGATCATCCAAAAAGCTCTCACTGAGGATATATCCACTTAAATTTTTATTCAAACTTGTTATTCATCATCCTCTAGGATTGATCCATACTTGAAACCCAAGTTTTGCATCCAAGCACTAACAAGACCACTTTTAGGATTGAAGTCCCTAAATCACATTCTCAGACCAAAAATACTGACCATCTCATTATTCTAGGATCAATCACATCTCACGAAATTCCAATTGTCTTCATTCTATGATTTTCTAACTTTCTAAGCAAGAATGAGTGTTCACATCTTAATAAAAAGCCATGACTAGCGGTATCAACAAATACCAGAATCTTGAAGCATTAATGTAGTGTTTACTAACTTCTTTGATGAATCATCATCTTATTTTGATCATATGAATGTATTTCCTTTAAAAATATGCTTGTAACCATCTAACATCCTACCTTATTGATCTTTTTATAGCTTTATGTACCTGATTGATGATTTAGCATCAACTACCCCTACCTTGAGATGCCTTCTCATACATGTAGGCCTTAAAAGTAGATCTCACCAACCTACTGATTTTACCCAATCTAGAGTACCCTCCAAGAAAACTATCCTTCATATGTGGAATAGACTTACCAAGCCTTGTCAATAGTTCTTGTCTTGCATGAGACACTTTGATACCTTACTTATAACATGACAAAAATATAAAAACATACCTTCTTTAATACTAGAAAATAGTCAATCTACCTTTTCAATTAAGTATTTCTTAGACACCTCATATATTTGATGGAAGATAAATACTCGCTCCCCCTGATTTTATAAGCCTTTACAAACTGTATATCATCATTGCTAAGATAATTTGAAGATCTTTGCACAATTTAAATAGGCTATTATACCTCATCTTTGACATGTACATTGTTTCAGCTCAGAACACATATCTTATAGGATTTCTCCAACTTTTGAAACCAACTAGGAGCTTTAACACCATTGTACAGACTACTCCATACTTGTTTCCTTCATGACTTGAACTAGATATATGGCTCATTACAATCATCAAGATATAACCTTATGTAAGTATTTATTTTTGACATAGAACAAAAAAATATATGCAGAGACTTTGGATCACATGATTTGACTTGAGATGAGGTAGATGTTAGCCTTTGAGGGCACATGAATATGAATCATACTTAAGTTACAATTTGCAATACTTATCCTATGTAGAACACTATAAATATCTATGTACTATCATTGTCATTTCATTCATTCCCTTACAACATTCATACATATTTTTTATTCTCCTATATTTATACTCAGATATTCTTAGAATAAATGAAAAAAAAAGAACCATGCAACTTATCTTGATCCTTGCAAATTTAAGTGATGCCTTCACCTTTTCTTCTAGATACATCATAGACTTTCAAAAGTGCACATTAACTAAAAGACTCAATTTTTTCACCTAAAAATGAGACATTGATCTACTCTTGCATTGAGGTACCTTAAAAAATACATTCAAATAACTTTATCTTGCAAATAAATTCATATACACCTAACTCCAAAATTTTGATGGTTATCTAAAGACTTTGACAACTCTACAAAAAACTACTCAGACTCAGATTTTGTACTCTTCCTCCTTGAATTACTCATGAGAACATATTTCATGCTCATAGACCTCTGAGACACAGTGATTTCAATGCTTTGACATAAACTTCTTACTTATGCATTAACTATCAAGACTTGACATATTGATCTTGTAAATACAATAATACACTTTTGATGAATACAAAGAACATGCTTGCAACCTTTAAAGACATAAAACGCCTTTGACATTGTAAAACCAACTCATGAAACATGATAAGAAATAGATTTAAGTGTGGAATTCAATAATTAAATAGAGCACTTTGACCAAGGATACTAAAAATATTTGATTGGCAACACAAAATTTCATAATGAATCACATGTGTGGATGCCATAAATAATGAGAACACATATTTTTTATGAAAAATATGGAATAATGACTAGATACATACTAGGATTTTTGGGTGTTGACTTCAAGAATGGATCTATACATAATAACATAGATCATAAAAAACAATATCCTTGACTTTTATCGACATATTTAGAATAAAAAACTTCAAACACTATCCATAGTTTCTTCATCAAATTAATGTCTTATAAAAGCCTAAAGAAGACGCACACGCTTCATTAGGTCACTAAAATAGTATATAAACATCCGATGACCTCAAAGATTCCATCTTCTCCCTTTATACCTTTAAGATATTGGATGCCCCTTTTGGAATATTGATTTTATCACCAAATCCTTCATATTTTGATTAAAGACCAGCTGGACACTCATGATGCTTTTCATTCACTTGCACTTTCTCCATTAGAGCTAATAGTCCCTCATGACTTGGATTAGGCTTCAAAAACCTGATTCCTTCCTTATTTATCTTGTCAACACAATTTGGTAGCTTGAAAGAGCTTGAAGATCCTTTAGTTTTTGCCGATCCTTTCTCCTTCAAACAATTTGAATTTTATACTTTCTTGTCAAGCTTAGGTTCATCATACTTCATACTCTGTGTACTAGGCTTTGAATCACTTTCCTTGACCTTGTTTGTTTTCTCAACATCCTTTATTGTCATACCTACACTTGATTCACTCTTGGTACTAATATTCATTTTGAAATCCTTCTTGTCTTGTCCTTTGAATGCTTGATTACTATTGTTGTTCCTTGTAGGTTTACCTTGATAATTTTTTTTTGCAATGTGACCTTGTTTGTAGCATTTGTAACACATAATGTTAGTTCAACTTCTAGGCTCATACACACTAAGGTTCTAACCACAATAAGTTGCCATATGGAAATACTCACAACATGAATACCATTGACCCTTGAAAGGACTTTCACCATTCCTTTATAACTCAATATTTGAAGACTTCATCTTGCAATCCCTATCTCTGTGACCAAAACTATTATAAACATAGAAATATCCATTGAAATAAGAACCATACCTCATATAATTAGGTTGTATAATAGAGTTATAATTATTTGAATTAGACTTTATCTTCACTTTCATGTTTTCTTGAGATCTTAAACCAACTTTTTCATCATTCTTCACACGTTCTCCTTTGAACCCTAGACCTATTTTTCACTAACATCTCTTTTACTCTCCAATATCCCATCAAACGATTCAGAGATCTTCTCTAACCTCATATACTTCTTCAACATGTTAGAAGCATCTTCTAAATCAGATTCCAAAACCTTCAACTTATCTTCATACCTTAGACATACATCTTCTTTGTTCTTTAATGCTTTAGACATACTTTCAACATAAGCCTCTATCCTTTTGATGGCTTGTCCATGTTCATCCTCCATACAACTGATCTTATCTTGAAATTTATGAATTAGAGACTCAGTTATCTCATACTTCTTCCTTTATGAAACTTTAACATCAAATGACTTGTCCATTTCTTGTGCCTCAAGGATCCCCTTCTAGTGATTAAAATTTCTTCTCAAGGACCATTTATGATACCAATTGTTGGAAGCACAATGGACTAAGGGGAGTTGAATCAGTCCTACAAACTTTCATTTTATTTTTCATATCATACATTCATCATTCAAACCACTCATTCAATCAAATATGAACCATACAAATTTATTATATGTGTATTAGACATTCACAAGTGCAAATAATAAGAGACAACACATAAACACCAAATGTAATTTCAAAACCTCAAGGGGAAGAAAACCCACTAAAACATTATCTTATATTACTCAAATTAAGGACATACAATAATATTACACATCCTACAAGATTTCTTTAGTGAGTTACTAGCCCCACAAGGAGCACCAACCACTAAACCCTTGTTGATATGACTCATAAAAAAGGACTCCTATGAATGTGACTCATCATAAGATATTTTAAAATGAATGGCCACTGAATGTATGTTGATCCCACAACTGATTTTGATCCAAGTTTAGCTACAAATACAACAAACCGTCATCCAAGCAAGCTCTTTCCAAACTCACTCAATATATCTTCTTCATAGGCTGAATATATAAATTTTCCTTAAACATCTAATTATATATATTAATTAGGTATTCATACCATTCCTTATCACTTTTATTAGTCCCTTAACACTCTTCTGTAATCCCCTCTAGGTCACACTTTTCCTCCCATGCACAAGTAGCCACAAATGACAAATAAAACATGCTTATATAACCAACACTAGATAAAATCACATCCTGGTTCAGCCATGACCAAGTATATCAGTCATCCCAACTCAAAAATAGATTAATAACATCATATAAAACATCAAAAATGACCCAAGTAGGTCAGCATGGATCAAAACATCGTGAACAAGCACCAAGATGCATGAACAAGCCCAAAACAAGCATTCCAAACTCTAGTGAATGCTCCAACATCTCCAAGGTCTTATAATAAATTTTTCAAGGCTCTAAAATCAAGATGCAACATGGAAAAAACCTTAAATCATAATCTTCATGTTTAATAACATATACAACGCCCATATCCACCATGAAACACTCTAAGATGTATGTAAAACCAATTAGGTATTTAATGTCCATAAATTTAGTTCTGAATTACAAATGAGTTCATATAGAAAAATGTGTCATCAAGGATCAAGTACTATACAATTGGAAATCTCATTGAATCTAATTTCCATAAAAAACTTACTTTTTTTGAGCTATAAGTTGAAGAACTCCAAACAACTCAATGTCTAAAACTCCTTCAAACTAGCTTCAATACCCTAAAACTAGGTATTCTAAAAACAGTTGGTTCACCTATCAAAACAAATCATCAAGAAACAAACCATATGCCATTAAAAATTTCTTTGAGTTTGATTTCAAGAATAACTTAATAGATCTTCCAACACATAGTGGAAGGTCTTCAACCAATCCAATTTCTACAACTTCTCATTCAGGCTTCTAGGACTCAAGAACAAGTCTTGAGAGAAACATGCAAAAATACCTCCAAATAAACTTTTGAGCTCAACCACCACATATAAACTTCAAGGAAATTTTTAACAACATGTAAAAGCACTGACATACATATCTCACCTGGAGAAATATTACCCAACACTCTTATTTTTGTAACCTTTTTAAGAAATCCTGATAGGACCCATTAGTCCGCTAGAATTTAAACATGAAATCACATCATCATGCCATTAAAATAGCTCAAAAAGATCATACCAAGTGTCAATAAACTATCCATGACCAAAAACATCAGCTACAAGAAGTAAAATGACCAAACACACTCCAAAACACAAGACTAACATTTTAGCCCTTACGGCCAAAATTGGTAGGGTCACTTCAAGTTAAATTTTCTCTATTATACCAACCTAAATATTTTCATGGATACTTATATAATCACACAAGGTTTCTAAAACAATTAACTTTTCATCCTGAAACTTCTTTCTCAACCCTAAAATTGTAAAAACCCACAAAGCTACGGTTTTCTCTCTCTCTTCCCAAAATAGATGGAAAACCAAATCACCACCAAAATGAGATATGAGGATTCCTATTCAAAATTTATGTATCAATTTTACATTCAAATATAATTTGGATACCAAACAAGATAAATCTCCTAAGTTTCTCTAGAAGGATGGTTTTGTTAGGGTTTCAAAGTAACTTATCTTCTTAACGATTATTCATAAAACTCTCACAATAAAATAACTTTATTCCACTTGTAAAATATTCTTAATTAACCTAATTATCTATTCCAAATAGATAAAATCCCCATGAAAAGCATACAGTCCACAACAAGAATCTAAAAGTCAACTTTTGGCTTAAATATTCCCTCTTACAAACACATTTTTGGTAAAAACTTCATAACTTGATACAATCTCTTCACTTTGACCTAAAATGTGTCATGAAGCATAATGACAACATCTTATAAATGAAAAAACTCACCACCTTTCTCAAATAGACCTAAAAAAATCCATCAACTATGACTTACATGTGGCTACTTAGCTTTTCTTCACCTTCTTACTTCCCAAAGACCTATTGGAGCTCAAAATTGCACCCGTCCTATATTAATCTTTTAGGTAGCATGGTAATGTCTCTGAGCTATGGGACTTGTTCTTGAGAGATACCTCCAGAGAAGGCCAACATCCTCTACTTATTTCTACCACTAAAACTACTCCTATGCAGGGAAATGTAACTACCTAACACTACTCTACGATTCTAAGGGATCGTAGTGAGAAGGATATGCATGAAAGGGAAACCAAAACTAAGGGAATTTGATAACACCAAAAAGAGGGGGATGAACAATATCAATTGAGTGACAATGAGGGAAAACATTCGCATGGAGGGTAGATAGTCGTGCCATAGTATGAAATGCATTCACGTTACATTTTTATGGATCATAACATATAGGAACCTGTAAGAGACATAAATATGCACAACAAACTGAAATACAAGGGAAAAGGAAATACGATGTAAGAAAAACTAGATAACGTAGATATTATCCATAAAATAAAGCATTTATTTCATCCAATGATGGAAATTCAATTACAATGGTAAAAGAGGCAAGTATCCACATGCAAAAAACCAGATCTGAGGCCTGCAACTCAAAATGCAAAGGCCCTACTATGAATAATGCTCTTGCAAACCAAGAGAATCCAACCTTTTACAATGAGAAATGCTCAACAATTTATAGAAGAAATGGGAAGAAGGAAGGGAAGAAAGAGAGGGAAAATCAGATTCAAACTTCCAACCATCAATAGTAAGAAATAAATGCCTGAAAGTGTTCCTTTATGGCCATCAAATCCACCTCCCCATATCTGTTTGTCTTGTGGAAGAAGGAAGGAGACAAAATTTGACCAAATATGGTTGGTTGAGTTGACTGAATGTGTGTAATAATGGCTTGAGAAAATTTTCCATATTTTATGCCTACCAAATACTACTAAAATCTAATTTGGAATATCCTAGAGCGTATCCCATGTCATCAACTTTTAATCAATTTTAGGAGCATGGGAATCTGAGCTATGTATTAGAAGTTATGAAAATTTGATGATGTGCAGTACAAACTGAACACGTAAGACACGTGGCACACTCTAGGCAGCTTAAGGATTTGATTGATTGTTCATTTGTTATATTTTTTCCATGTGTGATGCATTTACTTAATGTAAGGATTTTGTGTGTAGTGGGCATATTATGATAGGTTGCGTGTTGTGCACTCCAATTGACAAGGTAACTTATTGCACTCAGCGATTGTGAGAGAAGATTACACTTATCGTGTGTGCAAGAGTAAAAGGCACGAGATGAAAGAATGCAAAATTATGCGAGCGCATGCGAAGTGGAAGAGAGGTGATATCTATAGAAGTATACAAGTATACAAGTGGGAGCATGGGTATCTGATCATATGATCGCACGAAGAAAAGAAGGAATAGGTGTGTAGAAGAAACATGAGCGTGTGGAAAGGTGAGTGCAATTATAACATGTAAAGGAAATAATGTAGAAGGGGAAAGAGTGTGAGAGATGAAATACACCGGTGTCTAGAAGAAGGAGCATGAGTAGGAGGATAATGTGAAGGACTTATCCAAAATGGGAGGAAAGTTAGTGGGTGTGTGAAAAAGGTTGGGTTAATATTTTTGGGATGAAATCAAATGCATAAAAGGATTTTCACATAAAGGGTAAATGGGAGGAAGATATGAGATAAAGGAGAAGGTTGGGAGCATGCAAAACATTCATGAGAGGAAGTGAAGGAAAGAAGAAATTTCAAGGAGGAAGTAGGGAGGGCACGCGGGGGTGCACGCGAAGAAATGCAGTCGTGTAAGAGTGTTAAAGTATAAAACTAAGAGTCGTAATCTAAAAATCAAATGATAGAGCCTGAATGAAACTGCAAGTTGTTAAAATAACTAGGGTGGTTTTTTTTTACAACATTTTGGTGACTTTTGGGACCATCTTCCTGCTAGATGATTGAGACCAGTAGCCTTAGAAGCATCCATTAGGCATGGAGTCTTCCTAAAAACATGAATATTTGAACTATAACTTGAAGGAAACCTCTGAAGTCACTTGAAAACATTTTCTAAACTCTGAATAAATCTACTACTCTCATATAAAGACATTATGATTTGTATTTTATGAGATTGGAAAACTAGTGAATACTGCCAAAACTATATAAAGGCCCGAAACAAAATTTCCATCTTGGAAGAAAAAAAAGAGTGCACGCAGAGAAGCGTGTGAGAGGAAATAACTCTATAATAAAAAAATAATGTGCGTGAAGTAGACTTGGAGGAATTGAAACTACCCTAATATATACCATGATGTAGAAGGACTCAATGGAAGTGTTTGAGATAAATCCCATTGACTGAGATTGATAGTGCATCTCCATGAAGATGAGATAGCTCAAAAGAGTTAGCCTCATTACAACAATTTATGATATAAGGGCCACTCCAAATTTCATCTAACTTTGAATGACACCCAGGTTTAACTCTTTCAGCATCCCATTTTAAGACCATATCACCTAATTTGAAAGTTTGAGGCCTAGACTTTTTGTCAAACCACTACTTGGTAGATCTCTGATGCTATTCTAACTTGATCATGAAAGAGTTTCTTATTTCTTCAACTTCAACCAAATTTGGCATTCTGATTTATCTTTAGTATGTGCCCTCAAACTTCATGTGTGTGGCTAGCTCTAATGAAGGAAATTTAAGTGATAGAGGAATCCTAACCTCCTTTATATAGACAAGCTTGTAAGGTGAAGTACCTATTATCTTCTTCACCATGATTTTGTGTTCCAAGAGCATGTGTGAGACATTTATATGCCACTAATTTTAACTGATATTCATTTTTTGCTTCATGATTTTGGTCATGTTCTTGTTAGAAGACTTTGCCAAGTCATTACCTTGAGGGTAGTAGTTAGAGGAAGTTTCAAAATAAATTCTAAGGCTAAGGACCCTATTAGTAATATTTGTTCCAAGGAAATATTTGTAATTATCAGAGATAATGGTCTGAATAATGTCAAACCTTATTACAATGATTTCGATAAAGTCACAGATGACTAACTCAGTTGATTCCTTGAGTGCGATAGCTTCTGTCCATTTGGCCATTGCTGTCATCACCCATTTGTGACCATCACTCAAAGGAGGGTTGATCATGCCTACGAATTCAAGACTCCATTACATAAAAGGTTGATTAGCTTGGATTGGTTAGAGGGGAAGTGTTTCCAATTTCTTCTTGTGTCACATCCTGCATTTTCATTTCATGATTTTCAAAATATAGGGTATTAGCGTAACATGATTCACAAAGGTTTGGGAGGTAGAAGCGATTCCTAACTAGCATCGCAACTAGGTGTACATACATTTACCCTGGAAAGGATAAATAGTCTTATGCATAGTTGCACAATTGACCACATAACATTACTAGCATCCAAGAACTTACAAGTTATGTGCTTGTGTTCTAAGTTTTATTCTTGTTGAGTTTGATGATTTTTTCCTTGGATGTATTTTTGTTTCTATTTTTTATTGATAATGCAACTTACTTTATTGTTATAAGTATCAATTAGCATGCATGGATGAAATTATTCATGGTTTCAACATATTATTTCATTTACCTGGAAATAGTGGTGATTGTAAAATGTGCTAACTCTTTTGACTTTGATGATCATCAATTAAGAAATGAGAAGAGACATTCTAACGGAATAGGTAAAATTTGATCTTAATCAAGCACAAGTATAAGTATCTTGATGATATAAAAGTTTGATTAATAATTTATTAAATTGCTACATTTTGTGATCATAAAATTTTTAATGGCTACATGGATTTGACGCTTTAAATCGGATCAATTGATACATATATTATGTTTACACAATAATACTAACCATTTGACGTGATGCCATTATTGGTTTTATTTTCATTAAGATGCCCTTGGCTGGGTAGACATGAATAATGCTATGTTAGGTAACTTTACATGGTTTATGGTTTTAATCCTAAATAAAACGTATCATTTCTTTGATTAATGGCTTGATCGCACTCGTATGATTAAACTCATTAAAAATGGACAATTAACATATTGTTAAGGCCATGCTTTTTTTTATTTATTAAACCAAATCGACTATATTCAACAAGATTGTTTGGAATTGGTTTTATGCTTGATTATTTAATTTCAAATGTGATTCGAATGGCATATTGCATGGTTAATGGGTGACTTGGTCATTTGGTCGAATTATGACCCATGAAAAGTTATTGTTTTTTATTGGTTTAATCTGATCGAAACTGCCAACTTGGTCATTTAGGAGAGATGGAAAGTAGGAAGTAGAGTTAATCGGAAGGAAACTATGTGGAACCTATAAGCATTTAATGCATTTAATTTATCCCATGGATTTCAGGGAATGGGAGGCTTCCTCTAAAAGATACCATAAGAAAAAACTTGTGTTTCATTTTTATTATCCCTTGCATGTATTTTTAGATCTTCCACTCCCCTCCAAGCTTTTGCATGTGTTTTCTCACATTGATAGTTTGTTGAGCTATTTTGGAAAGAGATAATGGAGGATTTAACATTCTTTATGGTGGATAGGTTTGTGTTATTTATTATTCTACATTCAAGTTGTTATTTTGGATTTTGAAGGAAAGAATCGAGAGATATTGTTAGAAGCTTCAAGTGGTTTTGCCGAGTTTAATGGGCATGGTTATTTTTCCACCTATCTGAATATTTTTTTGGAAATCATTAAATGCATATTGAACTTTAAAATGAAATGTTTCTAGTTTTGTGTGTGTGATTTGTGGGATAACGAACCATATTTGTAGTTTTGATTGAATATTTGATATGGGTATTCATTTTTATGCTAGGTTAAGTTATTTTAATGGATTAGTGCCTTGGGTCTGGGTATTAAACTTCACATGTTTTTTATAATTTCTTAAAATGGTTATTAGGCAATAGTTTTCCCTCTAGAAAATCTGTAATGACTAATTTAATATTAAACTAGTGGGGTTATAGTTGTTCATAGGTTTTCTTTGCAAAACAATCAAAGCTATAATGCTTGACCCACCATGAAGATGGTGAAGAGTTGGGACATACTCTTTTCGAGTTGATTGGGAACTTGGTCTAGTTTGTTGTGAAATCAATATGATTTAATTTTTATCATTATCCTTCTTTATTTTGATCCTTATCTAGTTTGATACTTTCCATTTTATACTTGGTTGGGTGAAGAAATCCTTGCAGATCTAGTTTGATACTTCATGTATCAATGAATTTGTATTCAGGATTTCACGAATATATGGGTGCATAGAAATAATTTGTCTTTGTTTTAAGTTATATGGGTTTGATTCAAACCTAGGATTCGTAACGTTATTATATTTATTTTCATGAACACCTCTGTGTTTGTTTATAGGTTTGAATGTGTTTTCTATATTATTAAAACATGACAATAAGTCATCACATTTTCCAAGTTGGGTTAAACATGAACCCAAATATTAAGAGGGATTCATTGTTTTTAAGCCTCCTTTATGAATAAATGGTCTATGTGATTCATCCTTCTTTAATTGATTTACAAGTTGACGAGAATGACTCTTAGGGAAGATGTTTGCCTATAGATGCAATTTTTGGGATACTAGTTGGTTGTATACTTTGTAATAAAAAAATATTGTGTTTGTTTACGGTTGTAATCTCTACCTTTTAAAACCTTAACTATCTTGTGTGAAGGACTATAGAATTCAAATATAATTGTATCCTGATGGTTGTAGGAAGTGATTTTTTGGTTAGAGACGAACAAATCAATCTCCATTTCTCTAGCATGTGCTTCATTTAAATAAGATGTTGATATAAGTATTTTATCCTTCATGTTTCCATTTTTTTTGGAAATGGATGTATTCTTGTTGAGCTTCTATTTTATAACCTTTTTATTATCATCGAATGTGAAGGAAATCATAGTTGTTTATGATTGGGTGGATGCTATTGGAGAAGTATTAACGTAACTGATATAAAGTTTGGTTGTTCGTATGCTTGATAGAATTTCATGATGATTCAAGTATGAACTTATAAGATTGGATACTCCTTGATTGATATTTTAAGATGGAAAATATTGAGTTTTTATTTTAAGGAACTATGGCATCTTTGGTTATAATGATTAGGAAATATTTATGATAGAGTATTGTCTTCTTGTTTCGAAATATATATTTAATTATAAATATTGTTACTTGTTGATGGCATTTAATCGGTCAATATATATTCAGTTGTTTCATAATAAAGCATCTAGATAGGGGAACATAAATCCATGCCAGTTTGTTAAACTAACCATGTACATCTATGATTTTAATCTTTCATATTTCAGGAAGGATTAAGTATTTCAAGAAGATAATTTGGATTGTTACATTCATACTTGATATGCAATATATTTATGATCGATTATAAACATTGACTTAAAAGTAATTTTAAACTTGGAATGTATTGAAAAAAAATTTGTTCACAACATTGTAAAAGGCCATAGGAAAATTATATTATCTTGAAAATAAATGTTGTACTATTGGACGTGAAATTATTGTACCTTAGATTATGATAAATCTTATTATTTTCATGAGTTGTAAATAGTGATGTTGTTGATTGCAAACTGTTGTACTTAAATGGATTGAGAAATAAATTGGTCCTTATTAATCAATTCTACTTGTTCATCATTTAATCTGATTTATTAAATAGTTGGAATGTTAATCATAATATCATTGATTATTGATTAATTAACGAAGTTATTAAATAACGATGATTGGATAACAAAACAAGAGTTGTAAAATACAATACTATTTCAGAGACTTGAATAAATTAATTCAAATTTAATAATCACAAGTACATCTAATTAATAATTGATAGTTAAATTTTACATGATAAGACATTAGCTAAGTGAATTAATGATCAAAAAGTACATTTGTACTATTGCTTCAATCAACAAATATGAACTAAATAATTGAATGAAACTTAGTAGTTTAACACTATAATCAATCACAAGTAAATGATTACTTGATTTGACCTTGTCGTAAATGGAATGACAATATTCAGTAGGGCTTAGGATGTCTACCTAAACCTAATAAGATGATAAAATTAAATGGGTACTTAATGATGATAGTTGTAAAGTGAATTTTTGAGTTACAATTTGAAATTAAATTAATAAACGTGTTATTAATGAATGTCATCAATCCTTTAATTTGATTTAAAATATTATCGTAGAACTTAAGAATAATGTCTTAGGTGTTAAGTTGGCATAGAATCTAATTACTTCTTTGGAATGGTTATACTCTGACCATGCTATCTTAGGATGGTTATATGAAGGGTAATGATTAACCTTTGACATGATTCAAAGAGTAATCACTATCTTTCCCATAGGGATCCTAAGAAGGTATAGTTAGCATATGTCTATATCGATAGGGAAGACCTGAACTCTAGGTCTTCTTAAAACATAAGTTAATAATCTTAACTACTAATATGAATCTAGATAATTGTGTGGGATAACTGACCAGTGATGGGAAATGTTTTGATATAGTTGTGTCTGGTCACAAAAAAAAGCATGCAAAACATAGCTTGAAAACTTTGGCCTAATTAGTGTAATTATTGAATACACGGTCAGATCACTTGGTTCCTTGCTAACAATGTGAGATGCCGGATAAATTTAAGTAATTTGATTTTTAGGTAGACACTCGGGAATCAAACCGGTCCACAAATCTAATTAAACAGGTTAACCACTTGTATATAAGTTATGCATACTCAAAAAGAGTAAGTTAAGGGGATCAGGTAGATCTAAATGACCTTTGCAACTACACATGGTTTTGGAATATTATCAGATGGATCGTAAAATAAGATTACTTGCTGTATTTTTATTACTACATTAGAAAATCATTGAATGCATGTAATGGGGATTAGGGAGTTTGTTTTCTACAAAATTCCCTTAATTCTGAATTTGAATAACATTGGTTATTACATCTTGCCTGCAAAGAAAGCACATTCTTTACATTTTCAAACCCATTTATGTACATTTGCAAATAAGGTAAGGTAAACACATCCTACCTTAATAATATTCATTTTTTGTTAGTTTGGAAAATAATTTTCCACCAAAGAATCAATTGTGAAACTCTGCTAACACTTTTTCAACTTGTGTGCCATCAATACATCTCAGCAACATGCCATCAATGTTTCTTCCAAAGAGAATTCCATAAACCAATGCATATGGAACATATTACAGTCTCAGATGTCATCTCTTAGCTTTGTTTAGACCAGGAGGGTATGCCCTAGAAAATATAAATGTTACCATTTTCTCCATCTAGGTGCGTACACCAAGGTCTTTAGTCTTCTCAGGTTCAATGCATAGAGGGTCTTCATACAGAAACAATGAAGTATCATGTTTTTTCTATGTTCCATTAGTAATTTG
Source organism: Taxus chinensis (assembly GCA_019776745.2). NCBI lineage: Eukaryota > Viridiplantae > Streptophyta > Pinopsida > Cupressales > Taxaceae > Taxus > Taxus chinensis. The sequence continues at coordinate 511,262,842 of CM034146.1, read as the reverse complement.
TTTACAAAGTGCATTGCGTTTAACCAATTTAGTGGCTTTGATAGTCACATAAAACTCCATAATTTTGGTCACCCATCTTACTCTTTTCTCACTGATTTATGCTCCCATGATGAATTATCTCACACCTAAGTGTGAAACTATAACCTTGACATGATTTGTGGTGAGAATACTCTTGGATTTCTTCAGTCTTCTCAGGTTCAGTGCACAGAGGGTGTTCATCCAGAAACAATGAAGTATCATGTTTGTTTTATGTGCCCTCAACAAGTTGTTTATAAAGTGCATTACACTTAACCAGTTTAGTGCCTTTGATAGTCAAATAAAATCTATAATTTTAGTCACCTATATTACTCTTTTCTCACTAATTTATGCTCCCATGATGAATTATCTCACACCAGAGTGTGAACCTATCACCTTGACATGATTTGTGGTGAGAATACTCTTGAATTTGTTTAATGCACACATAATGGCGAGGACCTATTTTTCCATGTAATTGTATTTCAATTCATATTCCTTCAGTGTTTGACTGAAGAAAGTCATTGGTTTCTCTAGTCCTTATTCATTTTATTGTGTTAAGATAGCAGAAACACTAGCATTGGATCCATAAGCATAAAGGATGAAATCCTTGGATTAATATGGATTGATGAATGTTGGTGCGTAAGAAATTTATTTATTGATATTGTTAAATATTTATTTTCCTTTTGTTTTCCACTTGAATATTGTGTCCTTTTTTAGCATGAGGGTGATAGGCCTGATTAGTCCTGCAAAGTTAGGATTGAATCTCCTAATTTTTTTTAAATTTTTCCTATGATGGACTGATAGAGAAAGAAAAAGGATGGCTCAAATGTGCTCAAGATGAATGGCAATGCCATCCTTAGAGACCACATGGCCCAAAATATTTACTTGCACAATAGAAATAAACTTATTAGGGTTAAGGGATACCCTAAATTCTCTTCATCTCTCAAAGAATTTCTCTAGATGCATCATGTGATTTGTGCTCTTTTTTGAGAAGGCAATTATTTCATCCAAGTACATTAGGATGAAATCATTGATATATCCTTTGAATTCAATGTCCATGACTCTTTGGAATGTTGTGCCTACATTTGACAAACTGAAAGGAATCTTCCGATAGGCATATGTACCCCATTTAGTTAAATGTTGTTTTGAATTGATCCTCATCCCTGACCATGCTATGATTAAATCTTTAGTACTCATCTAGCATGGAAAATATTGGCGCTCCAACCACAGTCTGCAAAATCTACTCCATAGAAGGAAAATGTGTAATGATCCTTGAAAGATGCCTTCTTCAAGTATCCAAAATCACTTCAAAGTATGATTTCACCATTATTCTTATGCATTGGAACAAGATTTACCGCCCAGGTAGAGTATTTGATGGGAAACATTATTCTCTCCTCAATGAGTTTGGATAAACCCTTCCTCATTAGGGGCTATATCTTAGGATTGGTTGGCCTTTTCTTTTATCTGATGGGCTTAATACTAGGATCAAGGTCAATGGAGTGTTGAGATACACTTGGATAAAATCATTTTAGATATTCATACTCCCATAAAAATATGTCAACATATTTTTGACATAGAGAAATAAAGGTCTACTTTTCATATTGTGTGCATTCTTTTCCTAGTATCAAATTTTTGCTGCACGTAATAGTGATTGATTGGTAGTCTTCTTGTACTATATACATATAGTTTTCTTCACCGTTGAACTCATCATCAGGGATGAATATATGCTCTAAGGTAACAATCCCATTAGCCAACTTATTTTTTTGAGTTGAATTACTTGGTCACCATAGTTTTCATGAAATTCATCTTGCATGTTTGAAGAAAAATCAGCTTCATTCTAGATGAACTGGACAATCTACACATCACTTTCAAACACTTACGAGATGGATTCATTATCTAGAATGGACATCTTGACCACCATTTTGATGTGTTGTGCATTTCCTTATATAAAAGCCTCAGCGAGTGAGAATTTTGAACCAAGGGAAACCATTTGATCCACTTCCTTGTTTAATTTCCTTGGCACAACCTATAGATTGAAAGCTTCAAAGCTCTCCAAAGGGTCCCAAACTCTATGTTTATAATATTTCCAAATATTAATCTTTATTTTTCATTTTTTGTGACCTTGTGAATGAAAAATTCAATGTCTCCAAATATATGCAATGCCTTAATCTACCTCTTCTAAGTAATAAGTAGACCATGTACCAACACATCACACTATGCTACACTATTGGAGCATAAAAACTAGAACCTGTGTACGAAGAACAACTTCTCAATCCTAGGAGAGATAAAAACAACACCCAAGCCTACACCATTTCTACTTCTAGAACTAGAAAAATACATCTTCCACAGTCTAGAAACATCATCATTTTCTTTCTTGAGTGGGCTAGGAAGTGCACATTCTTATCCAAGGATGCAATATTTACCTAGAACAAATTCAATAAGTGTATCATAGGGATCAAATTCATAGTGCTCCTTTTCCCATTAATCTAATAATAGATCAGGTGTGGAGGGAGGCACAGGCTTCTCTTCTGAAACCAAATCTTATTCTTTGCCTTCTTATATGAGGCAATTAGCTTGGAGAGGGAAACTGTCATATGACTCAACAAGATAGGAAAATATGCGGAGCTTGTATGGTAAATCGGGTACCATACCTTGTTCTTAGCAGTATATAAGACCAATTTGAAGACAAGTAGCCACCCATCTTGGTAGTGAATATCTTGAAAAAAATATGGAAAACAACGGAGGTAAATCAATGATTGAAATATATTGAGTTATTGTTAGGATTGGGCATGCATGAACGATTAACTCAAGATCCTTGATGAATCTAAAGGTAGTAACACTTGAGCCATCAAGTTGTAAGACTCTTTGAACATAGGGTTATAATTAAGACCTAAAACATTTGCAATCTTCTTAGGCATGACAAAAGTACTATCCCTTGAGTCAATCATATAGTTATAAACAAGATGTTTTCCAATTATCAAGGACATATAAAAGGGTGGGGTTTTAACAAATTTTCTCACTTGCTTCTCCTTTGCTTGAAAAATGTTGACAAAAATGTGAGGTCTTTAGATAAATGGATCAAAATGTGGTAGTTGTGCTAGCGCTTCATATAACAGGTCGTACTAAGATGGAATGTCCAGGGCATCCCACATTGTGATATTCACATTTGTCTTCTTCATCTAGTCCATAATGTTGAAAAGAAGGTCCATGGACTTATGCATATTAACCATAACAATATATTTTCTTGATTATTTAAGTATAGAGGTAGGGACCTTAGCTTACACAGAGGCATGGCCTACCAAAGAAGGAGTGTGAACCACTTTAATTGGAGCATTACACAAAACCTTACATGCAGAAACTTCTATGTCAGAACTATTAGGATGATGAGTTGTATCTATTTACTTATGAGGATAAGTTTGAATGGTAGGAAAATAATATTGTGCACAAGATTCTAACATTCTCTTCTTATATCTTGTGTTTTTAGCAACCTTTGTGTGTGGCCTATTTGAGTTTTTCAGAGCTTGGTTGATTTTGCATAAGTCCTCAACCCCAAAGAACATAACGTTGGTCCCAGGAGTAGCTTCTCATAATTCTTCATTTTTCAATTCGCATGTATTAATGGAGGGATCATAACTTGCATTCTAAGTCATACAAGCTTACGTGCGTAAGGAATTTGTGTAGTTATGCTAATTGTGATTAAAATATTAAGGAAAGAACCATTCTATTTGTTGGACCATTTTGTACTAGAAATAGTGTTTTACTTGTACTAGGCGCTAGAAGGGGTTACGTAGGAGGAAATGTTTTTAGTGGAAGGTGTGCATTAGTATGCCATTTATCGTTTTACTAGTTTTTCCCATATCTTTGATTTGGATATTGATTTATAAAGGAATGATGGCCTTGATTGAATCCTTGATTAGAGTTATTTCTAAATGATTTTGCCTACTACTTCTATAAAGATATGAATTTATTGGATAAATTTTTCATCAAAGATTTCATTTCTTCATCCTCCTTTTTCTATACAGAAGAATATGATATGGAGATAAAGGATTGAGAACTTTTCTTTGGAAGGGAGAATTAGAATGCTGAGGCACTTGAGGTATTTTAGGAAACAAGGGTTTGCGTGGTATAGAGGCTATCTTACCAGCTTGGATTATATAATTTTCTACTGTAATAGCCACAACATAGGCATTGGGGAGTTGCATGCCAACCATAGACTATAATATTACTATAATATCATAATTCAAGGCTATTAAGAAGTAAAGAAAATAATGTTGTGGAGTTAGTCTTAAGAGGGATGGAATTATGTTCCATGTCTTATGAAATCTGAAATTTAAATCAACCATGAGCTCATTAGGATCTCTCTTAATCATTGTGATTTTTTTAAATAAGGATATGTTGTCATACTTCTCCATAAACTGATTGCAAAGTGTAGTTCCAAGCCCATACCAATTATTAATAGAGGTATTTCTTAAGCTTCTATACTAATGAAGCACTTTTCCTTTGAGTGAAGAAGCAAACATACTTTCAAATATATCATCTTTGGTAACTAGATGAACATAGCATACATTTACAATATCTTGAATGTGCTCAGCATGGGTAACTTGATTTTCACCAGTGAAAAATGGAATAATTTTGAGTGCGGCTACCAGTATATCATATTGAATTGTAAGATCCAGAGGAATACCTATGGTGAAGATAACAAAAAGTATTTTTTTCTCCATGGCTAGAAAGGGTCTAAATACCCTGGTAGAGTGCAAAGAATGTATAATAGGGGGAGTAGATTGGACCATGTGCACAATACATGGAGATTCACACACGGTGGTGATGTTACTTCTTCTTCCTGGAGATAGTTGTAGATATTTGAAAGGGTCATTTAACTACTTTATTATACCTCATGTGTATCCTTCTCATGAAAAAAATGTGCAGACTACTGAAATCAGTAAATATAGATGTTGGGAGTTACCAGATTTGTTAAAACAAGCCTCCAAAGGCTAGAAATCACTAAGCCACACACCAAAACATAGAAATAATAAAATTCAAGATTTCAATGCTTGTCCCACCAGGCATGAAAAAGCTATTGGAGCTTAAAATTGCACCATCCCATATCAAGATGAACTAGAGATTTGAGGCAACATGGGACTATCTCCAAGTTGTGTGACTTGCACTTGAGACAGACCTCTAGAGAATGTCAGATTACTCTACCTATTTGTACTACTAAAACTAATTCTACACAGGTAAATACAACTACCTAACACTAATCTATGATTTTAAGGGACTAGGGTGAGAAGGAGATGCATGAAAGGGAAAACTAAACTAAGGGAAGATGATAGTACTAGAAAGAGGGGGATGAACAATATTAGCTGAGTGAAAATAAGGGAAAATGTGTGAAAGGAGGGCAGAAAGCCATGCCACATTCTAAAACACATTCATGCACCCTTTTTCATAGAGCACAACAAATAGGAACTTGCAAGAGACATAAAAAATGCATAAAAAACTAGTAATGCAAGGGAAAATGTAAGAAAGAAAAACAAATCTAAGGTCCAAATATTATAATGTAAAGGCATTACTCTGAATAAAGCTCTTACAAACGAAGAGAATCCAACCTTTTATAATGAGAAATGCTCAAAAATTTATATAAGAAAGGGGAAGAAGGAAGGGAAGAAAGAGAGGGAAAATCATATTCAAACTTTCAAACATCAATAGTAAGCAATAAATTCCTATAAACACACCTATAGGGCTATCGGATCTTCCTCCCCATGTATATTTGGCTTTTGGAACAAGGAAGGAGACCAAATCTGACTAAATATGGGTGGTTGAGTCGACTGAATGTGTGTATTAATGGCATGAGGTGCATTTCCCTATTTTTACCTACTAAATCCTACCAAAATCTAATTTTGAATAGCTTAGAGCATAGCCCATGTCAACATTGTTCAATAAAGTATAGGTAGGCGTGAATTTGAGATATGTAGTAGAAGTTATGAAAATCTGATGATTTGAAGTATAAACCAAACAAGTAAGACACATGGCACAAACTGGGTGGCTAAAGGATTCAGTTGACTGTCTATTTGTTGTCTTTTTTGCCATGTGTCATGAAGTTACTTGATGCGAGGATTTGATGTGCAGTTGGCATATTTTGATAGGTTATGTGTTATGCACTCCAATTGAAAAGGTGACATGTGGCACTCAATGATTGGCATAGAAGATTACACTTATCGTGTGTGTAAGAGAAAAACATATGGGATGAAAGAATGCATAAGTATGTGAGCACATGAAAGAGGATGCATACGGAGTGGAATAAAGGTGCAAATATGGAGAAGTATACAAGTATGAAAGTGGTAACATGAGCATCTGATCAAAGGATCACTCGACAAAAAGAAGGAAGATGTGTGTGGAAGAAACATGAGTGCGTGCAATGTTGAGATCAATTATGGAATGCAATGGAAAAAATGTGGAAGGGAAAAGAGTGTTCACGATGAAATATGTTGGACTAAGGAAGAAGGGGCATGCATAGGAAGAAAATGCCAAGGATTTATCCAAAATGGGAGGAAATTCAGTAGATGTGCGCAAAAAATGTTAGAATGAAATTGAATGCATAAAAGGATTTGCACATGAAGGGGAAATGGAAGGAGAATAGAAGATAAATGAGAAGGTTGAGAGTGTGCAAAGCATGCATGGGAGGAAGAAAAGGAAATAAAAAATGCCAAGGAAAAATTAGGGAGGGTGCACGAGGGCACGTTCGTAAAACTTCAGTCATGTAAGAGTGACAAGGTATAAAACCAAGAGTGTGCACAACCTAAAAATCAAATGTCAGAGATAGAATGGAATTGCAAGTTTTCAAAATTACCAAGGTGGTAATTTTGGACAAAAAAGACTATGAAACACTATAAAAATACTGATAATTGACCTAAAACACATCATACATGTCATATAAAACATCACAATTCTCCTATCATGTTTGACCAAGATTTACTTTCTCCATTTCTCAAGTCACCATACCAAACCACAAGTTCTAGAACTAGGAATAGGCCTAGAATGACTAATTCACATCATGAAAAACCATGAAATAACATGATGACATCATATAAACACTTGGAAACTATTGAAACACCTCTTTTACCTTACTTGACTTCATGACATCCTTCAATAAACTTTAGAGATCTCATACCATGACCATACCTACTAGACCATGCTCTAGAACAATATCAGACTTCACCAAACCAAGACATTACCAATCAACCTTCATGTTTTTCACACCTCATAGAGACTAATATGACACCATGACATTATTTTCCACCAATGGCTTTGATATCAATGATAACACAACTCTAAGACATAATGGCCAACAATTTTAATTTCTCCATGTCTTCCCAAGATGCATAGTTCATTAAAACACTTGTCAATTTAGACCTTAAATCGTGTTATTTCTCAAATTCAACAATGCAAATAATGATTTTCCTCTCTCAGGAAGGTTTTTACCAAGATAATTCTATGGTTCTTCATCTATCAACTATCCACTTGTAATAAACATGTTTCATCCTAAACATTTATTTTTACATAAGAATATGGGAACATTATGCATCCCACACAATTCGGGTGAAAAAACTAACCTTACAGGATACTAGAATTATTGCTCCAATAATTCTCAAAGGATTACACACATCCAAGTGATAATTTTGGCATCATTTCTACATAATTTAATTCTCATTTCAGGTTTCACCCTCGAAAGACTGTCTAAAAAATAATATTTTCAAAACTAAACCAGTCAGCAGTTTCATTGTTCCCATAAGCCTAGAATATACTACATAAAGTAGTTCCTTCCTAGTTCCCATTTTTAGATACTTTTCTAGAGGTACTTATACTCTTTCATGTACCATAATACTTCTTTTATTTTTTCACTTAACACTTCATTTTCCTATCATCAAATTTGTTTTTTCCACAGTCCTTATATTTTGATAACATATATTATTTTCAGTTATTTCTTTACTTCTTACAAAGTTGTGTTCTATAGGTCACTATATTGGAAGTATGCTTCTTGTGAAATACATATCAACCATAAGGTACTATTTTCTTAGAGTTAAATATTGTCAATCCATATTGGGACAAATATCTAGCCAACTACATTATCTTGCATCAAAATTAGGCTTTGCGAAGATATTTTTTAGTCCCAAATAGTTTGTTTCCAATTTTTAAAGGCTTTCTGATGAAAAAGCATCACTCCTAGTTTGTAAATATGGGTTCCATCATCAATTTCATCTTCCAATAATATGTAGGTTTTATAGGTCTTATAGGGTTTACTAGGTATGTGGGTTATGAATATGACATCCACAAATTTGAATTGGTTAGCTTCCCTCAAAAACTATCAATTTAAATCTAGAGGGTATTTTTGGATTGTATTGGATATTTTGATGTGATCTTAGAGAAAAAAATCATGTCATAAGTTTATGTGGAGTCTTATTGAGCTCTATGAGTCCTACTTTGGTCATAATTGTTAACTAGTGTTTGGGTCCTAGAGAACTAGCCTAAACTAGTGCTTTTAATGTTGTAATAAAGGATAAATATGTAATGTGAAGAGTTCAAAATATAATGAATCAGTTAGAAGAAAGGGAGATAACATATTTAAGCATATTGTAACTATTTTCATACCATCACTTGAATGGTATTGTGTAGAGGAATGAGCTCTAAGGAATTATAAGGAGGAAATTTGTGTATACATAGTTCTTGTATATACATTACATGGTTTTGAGCACTGTGATGATTAAGATATTTTCTGCATGCATGTATATGAAGGTTTTCAAAGGGTAAGATTCCTTATAATGTGTGTATGTATTGTAGTTGGTGAGTTTTCATAGTTTTCAACATGATATAAGCTTGAATATATTGTGTAAACAGGTGCTAGACAGTGAAGGGACCCTTAAGACCAAGTTACGAGTATCGAAGAAGGTTACTATTTATAAGGTTGAAATTAGTAGCTAAGAAGGAAATGTTAATCATCTCCAAGAATTTACATTCTAGCTAAGTCATTATAAGGTAAGTTGAGATTTCTTACCGGTATAAACTGTTATAGCCTAGAGAACCCTTACCCAGAGGCAAAGCGGTGGTAAATGCAGTAATATTCGAAGATTAGAGGAATTTTAAACACTAGTGGTAAAGAATAAACTTGGAGAAGGCTAAGATAGTACCTTGAGTGAAGTTTCAAAGTTTTAAAGGGAGTGGGTTTTATTTGGTGGCAAAACTCACCTATCGAGATTGTAAGAAACCTTCCTTAGGGTTTTATAGAAAATGAATAGTTGAGGAAGTTTGAGAGTAAGAGGAAATATTAATTTTTTTTGGAAGTCTAGTAGGGCATTAATTTTATTAAATATGGTGCTTATAAGTTTTGATCCCCTCTTGGTGAAAATAAAAATGTGACAGTTAATCATAGACATGTAGGAGTCCATTTGAAAACAAAAGACAAGATTTACAAGAGCAATAAGAGACTTTGAGGTTGTATTCTAGGTTGAAACTCATTAAGAGTTCCTTGATATTTCCAAAAAATCACAAGTTAAAGGTAATAAGGGATAAATACCATCATTTGGTTGATTGGTTTCCTAACAATCATAATCTACGAGTATTGTGTAATACAAAGTTTCTTAGAAAAAAGGCCAAGACAATGAGTTAGAGATTTGAAGGTTGAATCAAGGGTGTATTTTAGAACTTACAATATTAAAACATTCCTTTTAATTTTTTTGAATGTTATAATGTGTAAAGCATCACATATTGTGTATAGTTCTTTACAGTGATGAACCCAAGCATTGTTATAGCCAAGGAGGGCTAATAAAGACTAACATAGTCAATTTTAAACCACTTTTACTAAAGTATGGTTCCAAGAAATTTTGAAAATATAAGAAATGAATAAAATGGTATCACAAATAGTCATTACCTTGTGAAATAGAACTTTGGTGCAATATTTAGAGAAGAAATTTTTTGAAGGAGGGCTACTAAGGAGTATATTAGGTCTAGAGGGGGAGAGAGAGATAAAAGGGGATATAAAAAAAGAGTTGAGTTATGAAATTTGACACACCTCAAATAAGATAATGGGCACATAAAATGTGCTTAGGTTGCTATCGGTTTCTCTAGTTTTTTCTAACCATGAATCTAGTTAGAACCTTTACTTAAGAATCCTAGAAAGGTAATTTTGCAAAAAAGGTAAGATAATTGATCTTTTTGGTAGATTTGATTCATTTTAATGGTTTAATTGATATAGTTAAGGGTCTAAGAACATGATGAAGTGATCAATAAATTTCATGATTTAGAGGTTTTTGTGTATGAGACAAAGAGTTAATTTGAAATCCAAAAAAACATTGTTTGAGTTTTGCATATTTCTAACACTGGGAGTTATTTGAGATTGATTAGGCTCTTCATCATTTGGTATTAGATCATGAAATTGATTCTTGAAAAGAGAACGACATTTTTTGAAAATTTTTTAAAAGAAGAAGATAGAATGGTGCAAGTAAGAGAAGTGAGAAATTCATCTTGGGAAGAGAAGATGGAAATGATGATGAAGGTTGTGTTGAGAATATTATAAGGTATGGAAGAGACTCAAAGGAATATGAGGACATGGATGAGTTATATGCAGAGAAACGGTACAAATGGTAGAGTGAAATTTGTAGGTAAGTGCTACAAGTGTCAAAGATGTGTAGGACACAAGTCTTATGAGTTTTATGAGATGGATACATGGATGAGAAAGGATGATAGAGTTGTTGATCATATTCTTCAAGAAAAAAGTAATTCTCTTTTATGCGGAATATCTCTTTTGAAACAAAGAAAAGTGATAAATTATGTAACTCAATGAAGATGTCTATTCAAAGATAGTGGAAGCACTGAGAATCTTGTTTCATTTGATATGGCAGAGAAACTAGGACTAAAAACTACAATGCACCGTAACCCATATCAATTATCATGGATACAAAAAAGACACCATATCTTGGTTAGGGAACAATGCCAGATAGAGTTTTAGATTGGAAGATATAAGGACAAATTGTTGTGTGATCTAGTTCCTATTGATGTTTATCATGTGGTGTTGGATAGACCATACTAGTATGATAGGAATGGGAAGAAAAATACTTACACTATTATAGCACATGGAAAGAGTCATACACTTTTACCCATAAAAGGTGAGAAAGAACCACAAACAAGACTAGTGATGATGATCACATCCAAAAGATTTTTAACAGAGACTAAAGAAGCATGTAAAAAGACACTATTAAGGGATGTTAAACCTCATAAGTTTGATTTGACTATTGGGTTCGATGATGTTGGATAAATGAGAGTGTGTAACATTGGAAAAGAAGAAAGAAGAAGATATAGTGTGAAGAGAAAAATTTACAAGAGAAAGTGAATAAAGAAGTTGGAAGAAAAGAAGACGATGCAAAAATAAAGGGAGTTGAGGACCAAAGAGAGCTCATAGGAACATATGAGGTGAATGAACAAGTACAAATTTCAGTGTGTGACAAATATATGCATAAATAAAGCATTGAAAATAAATAAATAAATCATAAAATATGTGTTAAATCAGTCTCAAAAGTAAATACCTTGAAAATCTTAGAAGAAATCCAAGACAAATCAGTTGAGAGAGACAAACAAGACATGGAAAAGATGGTTAAGAAGAGTGATGAAGATCAATTTTGTTAATGTAATCATTTCTTGAGTAATGTATACAAAAGTGTGATAGCTAAGATGAAAGAAGACAAACCAAATGAAGGTGATCCTTGTCAACAAAAGCTATTATTTAATGACCTTGAAAAGAAGATGATTAAGAAAGGACAACAAGATAATGAAAATTCTAGTTTAACAACTATGAAGGGTGAGAATACATTAATTATAACCATGAATCAAGCATACCTACTCAATTATCAAATGGAAAATGGAGCATACAGTATTATAGGCACAATATTGATCAAGAATTTTTACATTTCAAAGGAGAATCACTTGATAGAATACCGAAGACAACAAAGAAGTATGAAGCAAGGATGGTATACATTTAAGGAACATTTCCATAGGATCATCTTCAACTTGAAATAGAGAAAGAAAGACAGAAGAAGAGAAAGAAGACCAACACAAAGTATGGGGAAAATTTTCTTTTCCCTTGGGAGTATGATGTATAAGCATCACTCCTAATTTGGAAATATGTGTGAAATCATCAATTTTGGCTTCCAAGAGTATGTTGATAGGTTTTAAAGGTCTTCTAGGGTCTACTAGGGATGTGGGTTATGAATAAGACCTTCACAAATTTGAGTTGGTTAGTTTCCCTAAAAAACTACCAATTTGAATCTAGAGGGAAATTTTGGCTTGTATTGGATATGCTGATGTGATATTGGAGAAAAACATCATGTAATAAGCTTATGCAGAGTCATATTGAGCTCTAGGAGTCCTACTTAGGTCATAATTATGAACTAGTGCTTAGGTCCTAGAGAACTAGCCTAAACTAGTGCTTCTAATGTTGTAACAAAGGATAAATATGTAATGTGAAGAGTTCAAAAGACAAAGAATCAGTAAGCGAGGGAGAGAGAATATTTAAACATATTGTAACTATTTTCATACCATCATTCGAATGGTCTTGTGTAGAGTAAGGAGTTCCAAGGAATTTGAAATAGGAAATTTTTGTATACATAGTTCTTATATTGATATTGCATGGTTTTAAGAGTAGTGATGGTCAAGATATTTTGTACATGCACATATATGAAGGGTTTAAAATGATAAGAGGCATTATACTATGTGTATGTATTGCAATTGGTGAGTTTTCATAGTTTTGAGGATGATACAATCTTGAATAGATTGTGTAAAATTGTGTTAGACAGTGAAGACACCCTTAAGACCAAGTTGTAGGTATTGAAGAAGGTTCCTATTTAGTAGGTTGAAATTAGTAGGTAATAAGTAAATGTTAATAATATCCAAGAATTTACATTCTAGCTAAGTAATTATAAGGTAAGTTGAGAGTTATTGCTGGTATAAACTGTTATAGCCTAAATAACCCTTACCCAAAGGTAGAGTAGTGGTGAATGAAATCATATTTGAAGACTAGAGGCATTTTAAACACTAGTGGTAAATAATAAACTTGGAGAAGGATAAGACAATACCTTGAGTTAAGTTTCAAAGTTTTAAAGGGATTGGGTTTGATTTGGCAAAAAAACTCACCTATTGGGATTGTAGGAAACCCTCCTTAGGGTTTTAGAGAAAAGGAGTGGTTGAGGAAGTTTGAGAGTAAGAGGAACTCTATAATTTTGTAGGAAGTCTAGTAAAGCTTTAATTTGATTGCATATTATACTTGCAAGTTTTGATAACCTCTTGGTGAAAATAAAACGTGATGATGTAAATAGGTTTATAAAACAACCATGTATTCAACAATCAAGAAAATTCATAACTATACCCATCTTTACATTTTTTGATCCTTACTAAGCCCAAAATGGATTATAACTTACATTTTTTCTTAAATTCACCTTAAGTGACTCACATAAACACCATTATCTATTTTATAACACTTCATACATCCTACAATTTTCCATTAAATCATCAACTAGTTCATTCTTCATTCAAACTCACTTGTACTTACCTTGATCATTCATCTCCTCAAGCTTCTAAACTAGCTCTTCTTCTGAAAACATGCAATTTTTGGATTTTTAGCTTGTCCAAGGATTCTTATATTTTTCAACTTGTTATTCACTGCAAACAAGTTTCATGTCACAAAATAATTGATTTCAAAAGACCAACATACCATTCTTTCATCTATTTGCTTAAACTAGCGTTCTTGTTCCCCTTAAGACCATGCATTCTCATACATCCATGATTGGAGTCATGTATAGCTACCCAAAAACATATTTTAGCTCCTTCCAAAACCCCTTATCATCCTTATGGTGTGTGAATTTTTTTGGAACTCAACTCGTTTATTTTCTCTTCCTATCTTTCCTTCTCTACGCTTAATAACGCAAAACTAAGCCTAGTATAATATTATTTACCCCAAAACTTTATTTTCCCAAGGTTTTAAGGAAAAAAATATAACTTTTTAGACACCCATTTCAAGGTTCTAGATATTTGGAAATTTTTAATATTGGAATCAAAATATAAACCACAGTTCCGTAAAATGGCCTTCTATATTAGCCCTTGTGACTGCGTGCTCTATCCTCTCCAAAGAATGTCATAAAAAACTAAAACATCCACCAATGAAAAAAAAAAAATGATTCTTAATATATTTAAGGACCATTACAATATCATTCATACCAATTTTCAAGATTTAATTAATTGATTTGATCCCTCAAACATCAAACTCTACCTAAGCCTTGAGAGAGGTTTCCTAGAAACTTGGTAGACTCCATTTTTCTATAACTTCCTAAAAAAATCGATTCAAGACTCAAATTTTTTATCATAGGTATTTTTGAAGGTCCATCACATGTTTATTTCTATATAAAAGTCTCATGAATCCAAAAACATGTTATTTCCCTTATTTTCCTTCTCTCTAACATGTAGGTGCATAGTTCAATTTTCATAAGAAATCCTCTATCATGAAATGAAAGTTAACAATTCCATCACTCTTTAAACCTGAAATTGACTCTCCCATCACCAAAATTCATTTGTTATTTTCTAAAAATATTCACTTAAATTTCACAATTATAAACCTTAGATTAATTCTTACAAAAACTCAATTTTCCTATAATGTATAGTATGATCATAACAAGCTAAACTAGAGAATATCTTTCATGACTTCATCATGTACCTGAAGGTACTAACATACCCATGAGATTATGGATATTTATTCTCAAAAAAAATATTCAAATGCAAACAAAGGTAATAACAAATAACCATGGATCTCAAACTTAGAATCATGCATCATAGAGACAAAATCTTATTCAAAACAAAACTCATATACATATATTAGTTTTTATTACAAAATCTTAGATTTCTTCTTTCTTCTCCCATCCTTCTTAGACCTCCACACCTCTTCCTCTAGTCTTCTTGGAGGTTCCTAAATCATTAATTTGAATCCTTCTCATTTTTAGCTCATTTACCTACATATTTTAAAACCCTAACTACCTTTAAGACTCATAGATGACCCTTCATATGCTTTCTAACCCATTATTGGAATTTTTACATTATTATAGCATTTCAATGAATAGTAAACTTCCTAAGACCTATTACCATGTGACTAAAATACACACACAACCAATTATAATATTTGAAACCCCATATGACCCTTGTACATACTCTTAATATTTGAATTACATTTAGGAGGGAAAACAAGAATTTGAATTTCCAAGCAACCTTTCCACCTATACCTCCCTCTTAGGAAACCAACATACTCCCACACACTCATTATAACCATAATAAATGAAGTATTAAATTTTTTGATTCTCTTCCCATGATGCTCCTGCATCATACTCCCAAGGTGGAGAAAATTCTTCATATATTTTTCTTGCTTGGTCATGTATTCATATTCATTGTGAACCTTAGTCTTATTTCCTTGCTCCCATTATGCTTTCTTGCTTCATGTCCACCTGGTTCCCACATAGTAGTCTATTTATTTGCATTTTACTTCACTATGATACTTTTCTTTGTGATATTCATCTCCACTTGTACCATATTCATGCTTCCACTCTTGCTACCTACACCCACAAACATAACAAAAATTATGAATTGCTCTTCATCTTTTATGATACTCTTCATCTCTATACAACTTTCCATCATCATTTAGTCACCATTTTTTTTCATTTTCTTCACTTTATTGTCTTTATTCTTTCTTACTATCAATTTCCATCATACCATGTTGTCCTAGACATGTACCATGCTATTATTTTCTCTCATTTGCATCATAATGTGGCCAAGACTCCACTATATTCTCATATATACTTGCACTTCTCACTTTTCCAGATAACCCATCTAACAATTTTTGTAAGATATAATTAACATTATTCACAAAATATTCATTACATTATTTCTCATCATCATGCTTGACATTTTCAAATGCACCATTGAAGTAATTCTGGAAAATTTCAAGGAATTATCTCACATCATCCTCAATATCAAGTACCAATTCATCAATTTTTCTTACCTCACATTCATTTTTGGCTTACTTCTCTTCTTCAATCTCTGAAAGTTGCTTGTTTTTCATGAGCTCATCCTCTTTTTTATTCATCTCATCTTATTTTTCCCGTGCCATACTTGTTTTCTTTCTTTTCCAAATCATCTTGGGTGTTTTATGCTTTGCTTATGACTTCAAGTAATCTATTTTCTCTTTCGTGTTTTTTCCTTATTCACTTTCTCTCTCATTCATTTTCTTGTGCTTGTCATCTTCCTTATCTATTTTTGCCATCTTCATCCATATAGGAATTATGTAACCATGCCCTTAAAATAGTTTCAAGGTATTCTCTTGGGTCTTTTCCTCATTTTTATTCTTGTCAACCTTTTCCTCTATCTATTCCTCTTGTCTCATCTTCTTCTCTTCATTCTTGAATCTTATTCAACTAAAATATTTGATTTCTTATCACAATATATAGTATAGGCCATTTTATATTCTTCTTCATCACAAAATCAAGTCCATATATTGGTTTTATCATCAAATCTACTAACTTCTATTTGTATGCTCTTAAATTTTTCATCTTTGTCCATCCATTCCTCTTTCTTCCATTATTATTCTTTCTTCTTGGCTTCATCTCTTTTATTCCTCTCTAACTCTTATTGTCTTCTCTTATGGCTAAGAAAACTCCACAACTCTTTTATTGCCTCTTATTGTTCCATCTTATCTCTCTAACAATTTTTTTGCACCTTGCCTATTCTCTCACACCTCATCAATGATTGCAACCTGATATTTTTGTCTCTTCACTCTCTCTTTCACTTTCTAACTTCACTTCTCTTCACTCTTCACATGTAACTTCATTCACTACACACAATTTCACAACATTGTTAGCAAAAAAATCAACTATTCAAATCAAAATATGAAATAAAAATAAGATCCTCAAGCTCTGATACAAATATGATGCATAGATATTTAAAAATAAAAATTTATTAAATTGGGTAAGAAGGTTTTAAACAATTACTACACCAATTATTAGCAAACTGAGGATACTTACCAAGACCAAAATGGATTATAACTTGCAATTTTTCTTAAATTCACCTTAAGTGACTCACATAAACACCATTATCTATTTTATCACAATTCATACACCATGCAACTTTCCATTTAATCATCAACTAGTTCCTTCTTCATTCAAAATCGCTTGTACTTACCTTGATCATTCATCTCCTCAATCTTCTCAACTATCTGTTCTTCCCAAAACATCCAAATTTTGGATTTTTAGCCATCCAAGGCTTCCTATCTCATTCAACCTATTATTCATTTTAAACAAGTGTTATGTCACTAATAAATTGATTTCAAAAGACCAAAATACCATTCTTTCACCTATTTTCTCAAACTAGCATTCTTGTTCCCCTTAAGACCATACATTCTTTTACCTCCATGGGTGGAGTCATCTATAAATACCCAAAAAAATATTTTAACTCCTTCCATGACCCTTTATCATTCTCATGGTGTGTGCAAAAATTTAGAACTAAACTCCTTTATTTGTTGTTCATATCTCACTTTCCTTTTCTAGGCTTAATAAGACACAACTAGACCCGGGACAATATTATTTCCCCCAAAAATTTATTTTCATGATGTTTTAAAGAAAAAACAACATTTTTGTAGACACCCATTTTAGGGTTCTTGATGCATGGAAATTTTTAATATTGAACTCAAAATATAAACCATATTTCCTATGTAAAGTGGTCTTCTAGATTAGCCCTTGTGACTGTGTGCTCTGCCCTCTCCACAGAATGCCATAAATAACTGAAAAATACACAAATTAAAACACAAAATTTATTTTTAATACATTTAAGTACCATTCCAACATCATTCCTACTAATTTTTAGGATTTAATTCATTGATTTGAGCCCTCAAACCTCAAACTCTACCTAAGCCCTAAAATAGGTTTCCTAGAAACCTGACAAACTTCATTTTTCTATAACTTCCTCAAAAAATTGATTCAAGAATACAAATTTTAATCAGATATATTTTTTAATGTCCCTCACATGTTTATTTTACCACCAAAGTCTCATGAACCAAAACACATGTTATTTCACTTGTTTTCCTTCTCTCTAACACATAGGTGCACAGTTCAGTTTTCATAAGAAATCCTCTATCATGCAATTAAATGTAACAATTAAATCACTCTTTAAACAAAAAATTGACTCTCCCATAACCAACATTCAATTTTTATTAAATAAAAATATTCACTTAAATACCATAGCTAGAAACATTAGAGTAATTCTTGCAAAATGTCAGTTTTCCTATCATGCCAAATATGATCATAACAAGCTAAACCAGAGCATATATTTCATGAACTCATCATGTACCTGAAGGTACTGACATACACATGAGATGATGGATATATATTCTCAAACAACATATTAAAATTAAAACAAAGGTAACAATAACTAACCATGAATCTAAAGCTCAAAATCATGCATCATTGAGACAAAATCTTATTCAAAACATAGCTAATATACATATATTAGTTTGTATTAAAAAATCTTAGCTTTCTTCTTTCTTATTTCTTCTCCCATCCTTCTTATACCTACAAAAATCTTCCTCATGTCTTCCTTGAGGTTATTAACTCATTCATTTGAATCCTTCTCCTTTTTAGCTCATTCCTCTACATATTCTCAAACCCTAACTACCTTCAAGACTCATAAATGACCCTTCATACGCCTTCTCACACATTATTGGAATTTTTACATTATTTTAACATTTCAATTACTCTTACACTTCCTAACAATATTACCTTGTGAATATAATCCACACACAACCACCTAGAATATTTGAATCCCCATATGACCATTTTACATACTCTTAAGATTTGATTTATATTTAGGAGGGAAAACAAGAATTCTGATTTCCAAGTAACTTTTCCACCTAGACCTCCCTATTAAGAACTCAACATACTCTCACGCATTCATTATAACCATAATAAATGAAGTGTTAACAACTTTTATGCTCTTCCCATAATGCTCCTGCATCTACTCCCAAGTGGAGAAAATCCTTCATATACTTTTCTTGTTTGGTCATGTCTTCATATTCCTTGTTGGTACTTAGTCTTATTTCCTTGCTCCCATTGTGATTTCTTGCTTCATGTCCACCTCGGTCCCGCATAGTAGTATTTTTATTTGAATTTTCCTTCACTTGGATTCTTTTATTTGTAATCTTCATCTTCACTTGCACCATATTCATTCTTCCACTCTTGGTACCTGCACCCAAAAGCATAAAAAAAACAAATTTACATTTATCTTCATATTTTATGTTGCTCTTCATCTCTATACAACTTTCCATCATCATATAGTCACCATTTGCTTTTCCATTTTCTTCACTTTCTTGTTTATGTGCTTACTTACTATAATTTTCCATCATATTGTGTTTTCTTTGACCTATACCGTGATTTTCGTTGTTCTCATTTACATCATCATGTGGCCAAGAATCCACTACATTCTCATCTATACCTACACTTCTCACTTTTCCATCTAACTCATCTAGCAAATTTTGCAAGATATCATTAACATCATTAACAAATTTTTCATTAAATTCTTTCTCATCATCATGATTTTAATTTTCAAATGCACCATTAAATTCATTTTGGAAAATATCAAGGAATTCACTCACATCATCCTCAATATCAAGAAACAATTCATTAATTTTTCTTACCTCGCATTAATTTTTGGTTTGCTTCTCTTCTTCAATCTTTGAAATTTGCTTGTCTCACATGAGCTCATCCTCTTTTTTCTTCATCTCATATTATTTTTCATGTGCCATACTTACTTGCTTTATTTACCAAATCATTTTGGGTTCTTTTCTTGTGCCTTCAAGAAATTTGTTTTATCTTGATTTTTTGTCCTTTCTCACTTTCTCTCTCATTCTTTTTCTTGTGCTTGTAATATTCCTTCTTCATCCATATAGGCATTATGTAACCATGTCCTTCAACTAGTTTCAAGGTATTATCTTGGTTCCTTTCCTCATTCTTCTTCTTTTCAACGTTTTACTTTATCTTTTCCTCTTGTCTCAACTTCTTCTCTTTATTTTTGATTTCTTGTCACAATTTGTATTATGGACCATTTTTTATCTTCTTCTTCATTAAAAACTCAATTCCATATCTTGGTTTTATCGTCAACTCTATTAAATTCTCTATGTTTTCTATTAACTTTGTCATCTCTTTCTCCATCCATTCCTCTTTCTTCCTATGTTATTATTTCTTCCTGGCTTCATCTCTTTTCTTCCTCTATAACTCTTATTGTCTTCTCTTGTGGCTAAGAAACTTCCACAACTATTTTATTTCCTCTTCTTGGTCCATCTTCTCACTCTAAAAAGTATGTTTCACATTTCCTATTCTTTTACCCCTCACCAAGGATTGTAACCTATTGTTTTGTGTCTTCACGCTCTTGTTTCCTTTATCACTTCACTTATATTCACTCTTCACCTATCACTTCATTCACTACACACACTTTCATTAAAATGCTAGCCACAAAATCAACCATTCAAATCACAACAAGAGCCTTAAGCTATGATACCAAAATAATGCATAGAAATTAAAAAAAACACAATTATTCAACTGAGTAAGAAGGTTTCAAACAACTACTACACCAACTCTCTACAAATTAAGGATCCTTACCAAGCCCAAAATGGCTATAACTTGCAATTTTGCTTAAATTCACCTTAATCAACTCACATAAACACCATGCTCTATTTTCTTACACTTCATACACCCTACAACTATTCTTTCAATCATAAACTAGTTCATTCTTGATTGAAACTCACTTGTACTTACCTTGATCATTCATCTTCTCAAGCTTCTCAACTAGCTCTTCTTCCCCAAACATGAAAATTTTGGATTTTCATCTTCTTCAAGGATTCATATCTCTTTAAAAATGTTATTCACTTAAAATAAGTGTTATCTCACCGATAAATTGATTTCAAAAGGCCAACATACTATTCTTTCACCTATTTTCTCAAACTAGAATTCTTGTTCCCCTTAAGACCATGTATTATATTACCCCATGGTTGGAGTCATGTATAGATACCCACAAAAATATTGTAAATCCTTCCAATACCCTTATAATATTCATGGTGTGTGAAAAAAATTAGAACTCAACTCCTTTATTTTCTCTTCCTATCTCACATTCCTTCTCTAGGCTTACTAAGATACAACTAGGCCTGACACAGTCTTCTTTCCCCATAAATTTCTTTCCATGAGGTTTTTAGAAAAAAATTATAACTTTTTAGACACCCATTTTAGGGTTCTTGATGCATGGAAATTTTTAACGTTGGACTCAAAATATAAACCTTAGTTCCTTTGTAAAGTTCCCTTGTGACTATGTGCTCTATCCTTTCCACAGACTGTCATAAATAAATGAAAAAACCAGAAATTAAAACACAAAATTTATTTTTAATACCTTTAACGACCATTACAACATCATTCCTACCAATTTTAAGGATTTAATTAATTGATTTGAGCCCTCAAATCTCAAACTCTACCTAAGCCCTAAGAGATGTTTCCTAAAAACCCAACATACTTCATTTTGCTATAATTTCCTCAAAAAATTGATTCAAGACTCAAAATTTTGATGATATGTCATTTTTAAGGTACCTAAGATGTTTATTTTACCACCAAAGTCTCATAAATCCAAAAAAACATTATTTCACTTGCTTTCTTTCTCTCCAACCTATAGGTGCACAGTTTAGTTTTCATAAGAAATCCTCTATCCTGTAATTAAAGTTAACAAGTCCATCACTCTTTAAATATCACATTGACTCTCCCATCACCAAAATTTATGTCGTATTTTCTAAAAATCTTCCCTAAAATACCACAATTAGAAACCTTATAGGACTTCTTGCAAAAATGTAATTTTCCTATCATCCACAATATGATCATAACAAGCTAAACCAAAGCATATATTTCATGATTTTATCATGTATGTGAAGGTATCGACATACCCTTGAGATGATGTATATTGATTCTCAAACAACCTATTCAAATGAAAACAAAGGTAACAACAACTAACCATGAATCTCAAACTTCGAATCATGCATCATAAAGATGATTTTTTTTTTCAGAACAAAGCTCAGATACATATATTAGTTTGTATTACAAAATATTAGCTTTCTTCTTTCATCTCACATCCTTCTCAGACCTCCACACCTCTTCTTCTTGTCTTCTTGGAGGTTCCTAACTCATTCATTCAAATCCTTCTCCTTTTTATCTCATTCCCCTACATATTTTCAAACTCTAAGTACCTTCAAGACTCATAGATGACCCTTTATATGCCTTCTCACACATTATTGGAAAAGTTTATGTTATTTTAACATTTTAATGACCCTTACACTTCATAACACATATTACAATGTGACTATAATCTACGCACAACCACTTAGAATATTTGAAAACCCATATGACCCCTTTAGAGGGTAAGTGCACCAAATTGGGGGGCCAAAAGAGTGTCTTAAGTGGACACATTTTTTTGAAAAATAAAAATCTTCAACTTATATGAGTTTTTCAAAAAAGTTACACTTAAAATTGGAAGATGTTGTAGAAATATGAATCGTATAATTTTGAGTTTAGTTTTTAAGATACTAAATTTTATTGAAAACAAATAAGTTTAAGTGGGTCAAACAACTAAAATACCAATAGGTTCACCTGTTTTTGTTAAAAAACATAATAGAGTGACTTTTGTGCCCCCCAACATTTTTTGAGTACCATTGAGTATTTTTGAAAACCCTTTGGTAAAAATATAGTTAGGAGCATCTAGTTTGTGTTAGAATTTTTTTTAGATTTTTTGAACAATAATTTTTTTATTTATAATTTTTCTAGTATAGAAATTTTATGTTTTGAAAAATAACAGAGCTCCGACTATGCCGCCCCCCTAACTACCTCAAAAAATATCGAAAATTAGATTTTTTTTGAATATGTATAGAAGTATTCCTAGTTTGTGCTAGTATAACTTTTTTTCAATTTCGATGACCAAACAAAAGATACATGATGAAATATAAACATATTTAAACTTTAAAAAATAGATATAAAAAGGCATAGTTAGAAAATAAATAATATGGAAACATTATATTAGTCAAAAAATTTGAAAAATTATATTATTAGAAAGAAGAAACTCTGCTCTACGTCGTGGTATATTTTTTTACATGGATTGATTGTTTTATTTTGATTTATCATAGAATAAGTGGCATTTTTTACATTTTCCTACAAAAACACAATGTTTGTTATGTTTGTGCAGATCCATACCTTAGGGTTTGGGATCCAAACCAGATCCCAAGCCTTGAGGCATGGCTTGGAAAAAGAGAAAACACAAAATGCATACGTGTTATAACGCGTACACGTTTTGTATAGTATGAATATTGTATATGCTTTTGAAATGCTTCTATTTACAAAAATAAATGTATACTTTAAATTTATTTACGTAAATATAAGAAATTAGGGTCACTCTGCACCTTATGGAACTAATCTCACAACTCCATTAGTCACAATTTAGGACATAGTTTTTTATAGTATAATCTGGTCAGTACATAGGTAAATTTCAAGCTTTCAGCATTTAGCCTAAATCTTTTAGCATTTAAATTCTACAATCGAAACCCTAAACCCTAAACCTTAAAATTTAAAGTTGAGGCCCTAAACCTAAACCCTAAACCCTAAACCATGATCCCTAAACCCTAACACCTAAACCATAAACCTTAAACCCTAAATATTAAGCCCTAAACCCTAATCCTTAAATATTCAGCCCTTACCCATGAGCCCTAAACCCTAAACCTTGAGCCTTAAGCTCTAAACCCTAAACCATGTACCATGAGCCTTAAATGTTAAACGCTAAACCCTAAACCCTGAAAACTAAATCCTAAACCCTAAACCCTAACCCATAAACCCTAAACCCTAAACACTAAATCCTAAACCCCAAATCCTGAGCCCTAAACCCTAAACCATAAGCCTTAAATCCTAAACACTACACCCTAAACCCTAAACTTTCTGACGTAAACCCTTAACCCTTAACCCTTAACCATGAGACCTAAACCCTAAACCCTAAAACCAAAGTAATAAATCCTAAACCCTAAAACCTAAACCCTAAACCCTAAACCCTTGACACTAGACCCTAAACCCTAAGCCCTAAGCCCTAAACACTAAATACTAAATCCAGAGCCCCGAGCTCTAACCCCCAAACCTTAAACTAGTAACTTTGAACCCTAAACGTTAAGCCATAAAACACGAACCCTAAACTATAAACCCTAAACCTTAAGCCTTGAACCCTACACCCTAATCCTTTATCCCTAAACCCTAAACCTTAAACCCTGAGCCCTAAACCCTAAATCTAGAGCCCTGAGCTCTAACCCTTAAACCTTAAACCCGTATCTAACCCCTAAACCTTAAACCTGTAACTTTGAACCCTAAACCTTGAGTCGTAAAACCTAAACCATGCACCTTAACCCCTAAACCCTAAACCATGATCCCTGTGCCCTAAACCGTAAACCGTAAACCTTAAGCCCTAAATGTTAAATCCTAAAGGTCCTTAAACCATAAAATATAAACTCTAAACCCTAAACCCTAAAAAATAAATCATAAAACCTAAAACCTGAACCCTAAACCCTAAACTCTAAACCCTATGTACTAAATCATAAACCCTAAGCCCTAAGCCCTAATCCCTAAGCCCTAAACCCTAAACCCTAAGCCCTAAACACTAAACCCTAAATCATGAACTCTGCGAGCTAAACCCTTAACCCTTAACCCTTAACCCTAAGACCTAAAACCTAAATTATAAACCCTAAACCCTAAAACAAAAATAATAAACCTTAAAATCTGAACACTAAACCCTAAACCCTTAACCCTAAACCCTAAACCTTTAACCTTGAGCCCTGAGCCGTAAGCCGTAACCCCTAAACACTAAATCCAGAACCCTAAGATCTAACCCCTAAACCTCATATATTTCAAGTAGGTCTCATGAGTGAGTTCATTTTTTGAATATCTTAGGACCATATTTCCTAGTCTTGTGCCTAGAACCATCATTAAGTCTGATTTTACAACTACCTTGTTTATGAGAGGTGGGAATTTCCCTCCAAAATATCAACAGATGAAAGACATCAAATTTTGATGAATCTCTTTGAATTTTATTCCTACGAAGTTGATGAACCCTTTTTTAGTTGAATATTCTCTGTCAATACTAATAAGAATGGGTAAGACACAAAACATTACAGTGAGTGAAATATTTCGCATGCAATAGGTATTTCCCTCCTTTAAAATATCAGTAGATGAAATGCATCAAATTGTGATGACTCACTTGAATGTTTTACCTACAAAGTAGATGAACCATTTTTAGTTAAATAATCTTTGTCAATACTTATAAGAATGTGTAAGACATAGAACATTAATGTGACTGAATGGGTGAGCCTAATCCATGAGCCTTAAATCCTAAACCCTAAACCCTAACCCCTAATCGCTAAACTTTAAACCTTGAGCCTTAAACCCTAAACCCTGAACCATTTTCCCTAAACCCTGAACCCTAACCTTTAAACCTTAAACCCTAACTCTTAAACCCTAAACCATAAAACCTAAATCCTCAACCCTAAACCTTAAACCCTGAGCCCTAAACCCCAAACCCTATACCATAAACCATAAGCCATAAACCCTAGACTCTAAGCCCTAAATCCTAAACCCTAAACCCTAAAACCTAAACCCTGAGCCCTAAAACCTAAACCTTGAGCCCTAAACCCTAAACCCTAGGCCCTTAACCCTAGGCCCTAGGCCAAAACCCTAAACCTTGAACCCTCAAACATAAAACCTCAACCCTAAACCCTAAAAATCTAAACTCTTAACCCTAAACCCTAAGCCCTTAACCCTCAACCCTAAACCCTAAACCCTTAACTCTTATCCCTAAACCCTAAACCCTAAACCCTGATCCCTAAACCTTAAACCCTGAACCTTGAGCCATAAACCCTAAACCTTGACCCCTAAACCCTAAACCTTGACCCCTAAACCCTAAACTCTAAACCTTGAGCCCTAAACGCTAAACCCTCAACCCTTAACCATGAACCCTAAACCCTAAACCATAAACCCTAAACCATGAACCCTAAGCCCTAAGCCCTAAACACTAAACCCTAAAATATGAACTATGTGCCTTAAACACTAAACCTTAAACCCTAAAATCTAAATCACTAAACCCTAAACCTTGAAATCCCTATGACCTAAACCCTTAACCCTGAGACCTAAAACATAAATTATAAACCCTAAACCCTAAAAAAAAATAACCTTAAACTCTAAACACTAAAACCTAAACTGTGAACCCTAAACCCTTAACCCTTAACCCTAAACCCTAAACCTTGAACCCTGGGACCTAAGCCCTAATCCGTAAACCCTAAACATGAAATCTAGAACTCTAATCTCTAACCCCTAAATCTCATATATTTCCAGTAGGTCTCATGAGTGAGTTCATTTTTTGAATATCTTAGGACCATATTTCCTAGTCTTGTGCCTAGAACCATTATTAAGTCTGATTTTATAACTACCTTGTTTATGAGAGGTGGGAATTTCCCTCCTTCAAAATATCAATAGATGAAAGACATCAAATTTTGATGAATCTCTTTGAATTTTGTTCCTACGAAGTTGATGAACCCTTTTTCAGTTGAATACTCTCTGTCAATACTAATAAGAATGGGTAAGACACAAAACATTACAGTGAGTGAAATAGTTCATATGTAATGGGCATTTCCCTCCTTTAAAAGATCAGTAGATGAAAGGCATCAAATTGTGATGACTCCCTTGAATGTTCTGCCTACGAAGTAGATGAACCCTTTTTAGTTGGATACTCTTTGTCAATACTTATAAGAATGGGTAAGACATAGAACATTACCCTGACTGAATGAGTGAGCCTAATCCATGATCCTTAAATCCTGAACCCTAAACCCTAACCCCTAACCCTTAAACCTTAAACCCTAAACCCTAAGCCAAACTTTTCCCTAAACCCTGAACCTTGACCTTTAAAACTTAAACCCTAACTCCTACACCCTAAACCGTAAACCCCTAAATCCTCAACCCTAAACCTTAAACCTTGAGCCTTAAACCCTAAACCCTATACCATAAACCATAAGCCCTAAACCCTAAACTCTAAGACCTAAATCCTAAACCCTAAACCCTAAAACCTAAACCTTGAGCCCTAAACCCTAAGCCCTGAACCCTAGGCCCTAAGCCATAAGCCCTAATCCAAAACCCTAAACGTTGAACCCTCAAACATAAACCCTCAAACCTAAACCCTAAAAACTAAACCATGAGCCCTAAACCCTAAACCATCAACTCTCAACCCTAAACCCTAAACCCTTAACCTTGATCCCTAAACCCTAATCCTTGAACCTTGAGTCCTAAACCCTAAACCCTCAACCTTGACCCCTAAACCCTAATCCTTGAACCTTGAGTCCTAAACCCTAAACCCTCAACCCTCAACCATAAACCCTAAACTCTAAACCCTAAACCATAAACCCTAAACCATGAACCCTAATCCCTAAACCCTAAAACCTAAAATATGAACTATGAGCCTTAAACACTAAACCTTAAACCCTAAACTCTAAACCTTGAGTCCTAAACCCTGAGCCCTAAACCCTAAACCCTCACCCAAAGGAAAGTCCTACAAATATCATTCAACGTGTTTCAATGTGTAGGGAATTGTGTTTAAGGTGATCGATCGAATCATTTAGTTTTGATGAGAGACTACTTCCTTTGAAGGCCTAAAAAGACATTTTTGGCCATTCTGTATTTAATTGAACACCCTTCAGAACAAGCTAAAATGAGCTAGTCATGTCACCGAGATATCAAAGACCATTATTTGTGAAGTATTAAGGCATCGTTTGTCTCTATAAGAGACATATGAGAAAAAACATGTATGAGAATCATGAATTTGATTCCATGAAAGGATGTTTTTAGAGCTAGGAAAGGTGAGGGGATGATCTTTATATGGAGCACCATGTTTCTAAGAATGAACAATCATCTAAGTTCACTTGATGCAATTCACTTGGTACTATTAATAATAACTCATTCAACACCTAGTAGTGTTATCACACCTTAAGGAGGCACATTACAATCACCTCATTTTGGCCATAGGACAGGAATCCCATTCTGGGAACAATCCTCTATCTACAAAGTGAGGATATATTTTTAGTAAGAAGTAGACATGCATCATAGAGTTTATTCATGGTCACTAAAGTGAATTATGGACCAAATTAAAAAATTAGTACCAATTCAAGCAGTGGTAGGGCCAAAATCCATTTTAGAAGGTCAAAAAACCTAAAAAATGACTATATGCTTTCCCAAAATAAAGACCGACTACAATATATATGCCCTGAAAGTTTTAGGTCGTTTGCTGAAATCCTGAAAATGAGTAAGTACTGACCATATTAGATTTTGAAAAACTATCTTCTAGATTATAACTGTTGGAGCTATGGGACCACTTCCATCAGGTGCAGAGTGACCCTAATTTCTTATATTTACTAAAATAAATTTAAAGTATAAGAAATAATAAAAGAAATATTATTCTTGAACATTTAATTTTGTAAGTATAAGACACCCAAAAACATATACATGGTCCATACTATTCAAAACACGTACGCGTTTTGACTTCTATAAAAAGCATATGTTTTTTCCTTCTTTAAAACACATACGCGTTTTTCCTTCCTTATAACGCGTACATGTTATAGGTTTGGTAATTACCAAGCCAAAAAAATAAAATACGAGTGTGTTTTAGCAAAACGCGTATGTTTTTCATCTATTTTTGGGTTTTTTTTCCACTTTTTGACCCCCCTCAACTTTGTGCACTTACCCTAGAAACTCTTATAGATTTGAATTACATTTGACTGGACTAGGTGTTGTTATTTTCAGGTACCTTGCATATTGTGTTCCACCTATCGACCTCCCTCTTGAGGAAGTCGTAAGACAATTACACACTAAGGAAGAACCTTTTGTATATATGAAGTATTGACAAGTGGATTTATTCTGCTAATGATGCTCTATACATCTTGAATAGTATGTCACTGCACATATACAGAATTCAATCTTGTAAACTAGAAGATATGCATTTGTAAGGTTCAGTATGCACATACTTTGAACTACCAATTTAGGTTAAAGCTTATTACTGAGCGTTGCACTACATCTTTTCAAACCCAATGTATTGTCTGTTGAAGTGTATGTTTGTGTGCAGAATAGTACCCCATTTGGTTGCTTGGTGCTACTAACACTGCATAACTAGGATGACAAATGTGAAATACCTATGTAATGCCTAGGAAACAATTCCAAACTCCCCTTTAGCTTACATTTGACTGAAGATTGAACCAGTTAACTTTTCGAGACTTTGCAAAATGGATTAAAACATTCTTTTAAAATGTTTTGAAGCTTATAGATGTTTTGAATCATTGCAACATTAGGTGGATGTAATAGATGCTTATTGAGCAATGGTCCCAACATTTTCATATCCTTATTATTTTCTATGATTCCCTTGATTTCGAATTTTAAGCTAATTGTACTGAAGTGTAAGGTTGACAACTTTAAACAATATAATATTCAAATGACTAGAAAGGTACCCAAAAAGTATAACCTTGTGAAATAGAAATCTCTGGTGCAAGAGATTCCGAGATGGGAAAACTTTGAAGAAGGGATACTAAGGAGTATATTAGGTCTAGAGGTAGAGAATGAGAAAAGGGGATCTAGTAAAATATTCGAGTTATGAAATTTGACACACACCTCAAATAAGATAATGGGTACTAAAAATGTGCTTAGGCTATTATGGGTTTCTCTAGTTTTTTCTGGTCATGAATCTAGTAAGAGCCTTTGCTTGAGAAGCCTAGAAAGGTAGTTTTACAAAAAAGGTAAGTCAATTGATCTTTTTAGTAGATTTGATTCATTTAAATGGTTTAATTGATATAGTTAAGGGTATGAGAACATGATGAAGTGATTGGCTTAATACAATAAGGTGAGTGATCAATAAATTGCATGATTTACAACTTTTTCCATATAAGAGTAAGAGTTAATTTGAAATCCAAAACAAAACAAAAATTGTTTGAGTTTTGAATCTTTATAACAATGGGATTTGTTTGAGACTGATTAGGCTCTGCATAAATTTCCTAGTAGGTACTTCCTCAAGCCTTGCAATTCATAAGTTATGATAGTAAGTTCCATATAGTGGGGAGCATAGTTCAGTTCACGTTCTTTCAATTTTTTACTTTTATAAGTGATAACAAGATTGTTTTGTGGAAGTGTTACACCCAATCCATCACCTAAGGAACCCATTACCCCAGTGAAGTTCCTATTAGGATATGGAACCTTCAAAACAAGTATTGATGTTAGTTAATCTTCAGCATAATAAATGCCATTTAAAACTTGTCAGTTAACACAAATCTCTCTCTTTTCAATGAAGATGTTATTGGTGAAGCCACTCAAAGGAAATATTTTTGAATTTTTCTAAAATAACTAGTTGATCTTATGAATATTTTTAGCTTTGTATACTTCTTAGATGCTGACAATTCTATAGTGATTTTATATTTCAATGGTTCAATTAAATTCCCATTAAATTCTATTAAGTGATTGTGGTTCTGCACTTTGTCTAGTTGAAATGAATACTTCATGATCTTAATGTACAACTCCCTACTTTCAACATTATTCTCTAATGTTCTTAGTGTTGTTCCAAATTTTTAGATAAAATTAGTACATTATCTAATAAATTAACACACCATTTATCGAAACAATACTACAAAATATTAGTCATGATGCTCATGAGTGCATCATAAGTATTAATAAATCTAAAGTAATATTGAATATTACCATACTCTTATCTTAAACTGAATGCTATATTTCAGATATCTTCATCCTTAAAACATAGCTAAAGATAACCTAATCATAAAATTGTTCCTTGAATACTCAGATAAGACCTTTGGTAAAATTTTTTTTCCCGATTTGATATCTAGGGTGATATCAACTCATGTTTTAAGATAAGGTTCCTTTCTATGCCATGTATGTTTTTTTGTTTTCCACATACCTTCAAGGAATTTATTTGTTTTTCAAACCATTAAACCATTGTTCTACATTGGGCCAATCAATGTTAGTTAATAAATCATAGGTCCCTAAATGAGATTAAGTATAACTCCAATTTCATGATGAATTTAAACAACAATAATGTTGTGTTGACATAAATAAGTCTGTAGTTTTTACAAAATTCTTCTCATATGATTCAAACTAGATTTATCATTCAGTTTTCATCTAACCACTATATACAAAGCACTCAGTTGTATTAGTGTTATACTAAAACAATAACAAGAAGTCTTACATAAATTGTCTGACATCTTGTTAGGAATAAATCATTCCTTTTCTTGGTGGTTATCCACTACAATGTGCATCATCATATGTTGATTGTTTTCCCATTGTTCCTTTAGGAACTGTTATTAACATAGTGGTCACCACCTCATATGAAAAATCCTTTTGTAGGTCCTTTTTGACCACATTTATCTTTACCACAAGTATAGTTTTTATGCACATTCTTTATTGAAATTACAACATGTTTTTGCTGTTTTCTTCTTCTTGAAAGTCCAAATTTTACTGCCATATTTCTTCCACCATAATTTCTTTAGAAGTTAATGGATTAAACATTTTATCTTTACAAGTGGAATTTCTTGTAGATTATGTTCCAATCTACTGGATTTTTTGAACATTTCTTCCACAGTAGATAGTACATGTTTATATACTTAATCTACCTTATTTGATTTTTAATTTCATATTAGATTTACAGTTCCAAAACTGGTCATCAAAATATAGTTCAACAGTCAAGTGATTCC
The DNA here is from genome assembly GCA_019776745.2 of Taxus chinensis. Taxonomy (NCBI): domain Eukaryota; kingdom Viridiplantae; phylum Streptophyta; class Pinopsida; order Cupressales; family Taxaceae; genus Taxus; species Taxus chinensis. Next base: position 511,230,924 of record CM034146.1, on the reverse strand, counting down.
CTCGTTGATTGCTACCAATCAGTTTAAGTTGTTTTACCTTGAACTGATCATTTTCACTCTTTACCATCTACTCCAAGGTATATCTACTTTCGAGAGTCCTAAAAGATTGTTAGAATATTTTTATATAACTTATTAACTAATGAACCTAAAGTATAATCTGGTTTCATTCATTTCCCACTCTTTATCCTTATTAAATCCATCATATTCTATTAATAATAATATGATGTTCAATTAGTGTAAGGAACCATTAATTATAAGATAAACCTTCATATTTGATACCAAAATGTAACACCCATGTTATACTTCAACAAACCAAGGGATTTTTTTAAACCATTAATTACATTGTTATGATTTCAATTATTTTCATCACACCCCATCAAAATCCAACATAGTAATAAGTTTACGAAATTCCTTAATTCATTTTTATGTTGTAAGGTAACATTTTTACTTATATCAAAACCAAGTAATCCATCATTAATAATATTCCATAATCCATCTTGATAACATACATTAATCATGTTCAACTATAAGGGTCATTTGGAACTACTTGATCCCCTTAAAAACTCTCTACGAGCTTGTATACATTGCATACCTTTGGTTAAACCTTTTTATAGGCTAAGGGAACATGTGCATATTCTTAGTGTCAACTGAAAATTAATTGGGGCAACATCCACCCAAATCCAGACACTACTAATAAGAATAAATGGTGAAAATACAATGCAATCAGTCATTTACACTACTATGGTCATAGTTTTCTAGTAAGACATTACAAGATTAGTTTCATAACTACACATAAGACAAACAAAAAATTATATTCCATTCACCACACAACCATCTCATATAGTTATCAAGATTATTTTTCGTTGATTAACTATTAAAGTTTCAGTCAACCATTTTAGTTAAGTGTATAAGTGTATCGTATTGATAGGTTATTTCATAACAATCTACAACATTCCTTTCTGGAAGAGATTCATAGTAACATGCTAGGTTACTATCTTTGTTAAGTACTATTGTCATACCTATCGTAATTCAGTGATTTTTGAGGATATAGGATAACTTATTGTGATATATTGATATAATCATTTTAAAAATAGTTTCATTCATATAGGTTTAACGTTTGGTAAGAATAATTATCTTAACTCATAGTTAGTCATCATTGACCACTCATATAACATCTTATCTCAATACGATGTAACATTGATAATACCTGTTTACATTTCACCATAATCCATATTCTACCTTGTAGTCAAAGAAACTTTTGTTTAACCACCTGGACACTATAAAATCAGTCATGATTTCTATGTCAAATCCTTAACTTTTAATTAATCACTGCTATGATAAAATAAACACTTAATCAAAGTAATATGGTGACTTATCATGGTATCATCATATCATTTAACTAATTTGTGCTATATTATAATTTCTCTCAAATGAGGAAATAGTTAGATATGATGTCCCTTGAATTTTCATGATATATATTTGTATGCTTTTTTTCTTAAGACAGTAGACTAATAACCTAATCTCACGTAAACAAGTACAAACATATAGGTTCATTTGTGGTGAATTAATGGAAACTGATAAATCAAATTATCATAATAGTGTACATATTAATTCAAGCCACTATATGTGTACATGTGTAACATCACTGGGTTGTAATGTTAAAGTTTGACGACACTAGTTTTATGACTTCATGTTATTTTTTCCATAATGTGTTAATCACATTTATGACATAATTGTCATCATTGAGAAACTATAAATTTGGAGAGAATTTTTAATCAATGACGATAAATCTTTCAAGGATTCTGCTGTTAACAACAGAACATAAATTCTTTAAGCTTAATTATGATCATTTGTAGACATTACTTGCATAATGCCATCCTTTCGATACTAACAAGGATATTGCAAGTTCTAATGTATTTTTCATCATTCATGAGTAGTTTATTTAATTATTATAGTACATTTAGATTAATTAGGTTCATATGCACTTTCTTAAGATTACAATGTACCATTCATACTTTGTTTGTTAATGATATATTTGTCTTTAAGTAAAGGTACCATAGAGACAAATATGAATTCCATAATAGGTATACATTATCATAATCATGTATGTTGTTGGTGTTAAAAGACAACATTATGTCTCTATATTTTAGTATCTTACGATTTAATACATGATATATTATCCATTCATGATAACTTATAAAATAGGTACATCATAGTGTCATATTAACTCATTCAATTATGCAAGTATCGTATTATAATACATAGTTTTATCATGCATATTTCATAGTCATCATGCGAATATTTGTCACATATTTTTTCATTCAGAGTGAATTAATTAAATAGATATATCTTATTAACATATTTATCTTCTAAAAGTAAAATGTTGTATTCCTTGCTTTGTATTATTTTCCTCGTTTAACATGATCATTATCACGCTATGTTGTTTACAAACATATTTATTTATTCACAATGATATCATGAAAGAGGATATAGTATTGTACTTTTCATATAAAACTTAATAAATTATAAAAAGTATATACTTTTGTTTAAAATAACGTTAAAATCTTATTACAACTCACACAAGGATTACAAATAATAAATATATTTATTAAACTCAATGAGGATGAATCCTTATTTTCTATGAAATATTACAATAGTTTCAAACTTGTTACAAAAAGGTAAAATACCTAATAAAGCTTTCTGAAATAATATTTCACTTTTTGATAATTACAATGATCCAACATAGGATTTTAAAAAAATAATAAGTGTTCAAATCATGTCAAGAATATCCAACAACCACGTCACTTATCTACTCCATCATGCATATGAAGGAAATATAAAATGAAATACCTAGTCATTTCATGGAACTAACATGGATTAACAACTCGTAATCATGATGCATCATTATGAAATATAAAATATGAAGTGGTTATCTATCCTCTTTCTTTCATGTTGTATTAAATCAATCGACGCAATAATAATTAACAAGGTTATAATGCAAATAGAAATCAAATGAACTGAATTACTTAATTAAGCAATATTTTCAATGTAAGAATACTTTCAAAACAATGTTTCTTAAGACATCAATGATCAAGTTCTCATCTTAATCAACTAGTTAATAACTAATTCTTAGAAATTATAATCATAATTATATATGTATGAATATCTAATGGATTTTCATCAAACAATAGCCTTATGTTTCTAAAATAAATCACTATTCACATCACAATTTTGGTGATAGCATATCCACAACACAAATTATACCCAACTCTTATAATCTTTCAAAAATTAGTTTAGTCATACCCACTAAAAATAATCAAATTTTATTCAATTATGAGGACCTAATATTATAATTCTAAGATTTATTATTCACGTACTAAATTTTTATTCAGAACTTAAAAAACTTACAGGTTCCTTTCACATAAACAAATTCTGGCTTATTTGTAAAGAGTAAACTTGGAGGGTTCCATAAATAAGATCGAGTAGGCTTATTCCTACTCTGCAAGTTCCTAAAAGGAAATTAAGTGTGAATAAGGAATCATCAAATACATTATTAAGAGAACTAGTTATAATAATAGATAAGACTTCATACACAATCCATTCTTCAATGAAGATCATAACTGAGATGGGTAGTAATACATTTCAGGGAAGGAGTCTCACCCATTGACCTCAAATCAAAGTTTTAAAACTATTATGATTGTGCTAATCAACATAAACATCCACCCAAGAATTTAAACCCATCAGATAAACTCAAAATGGATTATTGCAATATTTAACCATCAAAGGAAATACCCATGTACTATATGGGTCATTAAAAAATTTGACCATTACAAATGAGAGCAACAAACTACTAAGCATCCAGTTCCCTATATATAAAAACTCTTTTCCATAAATATAAACATTTCTGTCAATATTTCTGATAATTTACAGTGAATATTTAAAGGAAACAACTACATTACTCGTACCCTGTACATATACAGTCCATGATAAATGCAAATTATATACCCAAGATAGTATAAGTTTACTGTTGATATTTATAGGAGTAATTCACATAAAATTACAAAACTATTTGAAAAGAAAGAAGACCATTAACACAACCGGTTCAATATTCGACCATAGCAGTTCATGACCTTATGGGTTATTTTATGCAAGGATCAAGTTCAACAAATCAATAATATGGTATTATATATAAACCCAAAACAAAATAATATGAATTCCTCTTACACAATAACATTAGAGATTTCATTAAGATTTCTATAAAACCCTTTTAATATAAAACACATGTTCCTAGGTTTTGACTAGAAAAGACAACCAGTTAATGTTATACATTCAAAATAAAAAAACAAATTCAGGTTAGAGAATCCATGCCTGTAATTAATAAAAAGTTTGTAATTTTTCCTCTAATCTTTCTTGCAAAATATTCAAGCAAATTGACCCACTAATCTCCAGATTTCAAACTTCCAATTTCTCAAAACATATCTTCAATATTAATAATCAAATTCCATTAATGCCCAAATTAATTGTAATTTTGTAGTAAATAAGTCCCATGTAAGACCCATATGCCAATAGATTATACAACTTCCATACAGAGCTTGCTAGAAGATCTCAAATGATGAAAGAAAAATAAATAAAAAATGAAACCTCTTACATGCACTTAGATTCTCACATAAGCTTCACCTTTCCCAAAAAATTTGTGCATGTAATTAATTAGTAGCAGTGCCACATAGTGACTTTATTAAATTTGGTAATTTTATCACCAAGTGAATAACAGTGCATTCGAGTGGTCAAAAACTAGTTTTTAATAAAATTTAAACAAAGTTGCATGGTATGGACTATGTACGATAAACAATTCAAATACCAAAATTTTATCCATTATCCACTTACATGGCATATACGTTCGGTCAAACACCGTCAGATAAAAAATCAAATTTCCTTTCAATGCATGGTTTAGTCAATTGACCACTTTAATAAAACATTATCTATGCCATAAGATATGGTCAAATACCATTATCATTTAAACAATTAAAATATACCTTGGTTCTTAGACTACTTAACTTACAACCTTATTGACATTACCTTTCCTTCATTAAAACCCATATAATATTATTGCCACCTTCTTATGGTCTAAGATCATTTCAGGTCCACTATTTAAATATTAAGTTTGACACAAAGGAAATGACTATATTAATGTCATCTATACATGGTTCATGACCTTTTAAAGTCATCTAGTTTAATGTTCATGATTTCCATTGTTTCCCAAATTTCTCGTTCATTTTCAATTTAATGATATTAGTAATAAAGAAACTAGAAAACTTGGATTATAGAGGGTTTAAAGTACCTCAAAATGTGATGTGATGGATGAATGAGTGCCAAGTAGCCAACCCTTGTTGTAGCTGATGACCTGCAAATAAGACAAACTAAAAAGGATATTTATTAGATGGGATATGTTGGGATTTCCCAAAAAAGTAGATCCAAGAAGTGTTAACTTCCTTGGCAGATGTCAACCCCCATTTTAAAGAAGAAGTGAAATAAAGGATGAAATAACAGATAACATGCAAAAATAGAAGTACTACTAAATCTAAGGATATTTTAGATCTGATTTGATTGAAATAAATATAAATGAAATGTTACCTGGTCTGGGTCGACGGCTACCCAGACAATACAGAGGTAGATCGACAATGATTGTAGAAGATTGGATCCAAAAATAGAGAAAACAGGTCTACAGCGGGATTTGGAATGCTGAGAAGGTTAGGTTGACGCTAATTGGACTAGGTCAACACTGATTGAATTGGGTCAACACTGATTGGGAATGGGTTGACGTTGATTGGGCCAGATCAGTGACGACAGACCTGGGTCTATGCCAAATGGATGTGGGTCTACGCTAATTGGATCTTGGTCGGCGCTAAATGTTGTAGACTGTGATAAGGCTAAAGATAAAAAGATAAATATGGAAACCTATAATCAAAGGAGTTGTAGGAGAAGGTTGTTGAGTATTCCCCCAAGGTTACATAAGTTTCTCTGTACCTACAAAATGTTAGGAACAAAGAATATGTAATAATATGATAGATATACCAAAATCCAGATAACTATGAGGAATCTCACAAAGGATGATCATGAGAAATGTAAGAATGCCAAAGGGATGTTAACAAGATCTATAGACTTCTCAAGAATTCTCAAGCGCGAGGAAGGATGTTAACGTCGCAAAAAGTCTCATATTTGCACGCATCTGATGAAGAATGGAATAAAAGCACATAACTTTAAAGGGTCGATGGCAACTGGGATGAGTCACCACTGATTGTGGGGAAATTTTCTCCAATGGACATGATTTTTGATTTAAGGTGGGTTTTTTTCCACTTTTAAGGCTTGGGTGAGTGCTTTAAAGCATGTGAGTGGGATTAGGTTACTTGGGGATAAATCCAAGGTAGTTAGAAGATAGGATTGGGTAGAAAAAGCATAGGGATTTATGGGTAGAATAAAATCATCTTAATTAGAAGGTTGATTAGGGCCATGATGATCTAAATTGTTAATTAATTAATATGAATTAATTCATTAATAAAGATTAATGTGGATGGGATAATTGGGCATGTGAAATATTTAAATGATTAATTAATTAATATTATGTAGCTAAGTAATAAGTATTGGGAGGGCATTTAATTAAATAAGGGGGATGATTGAATATATGATTCAATATGCGCACACGGGTGAATGAAGGTGTAGATACTGAATTTATTTGTCTACATTTTTCTCATTTTTGTTGAGTGGTTTACACTAGCAAGCCATTATACAAAAATGATGGGAGTTGGATATGGATAAACAAGGATTGATGATGAGCTCCCCCTAGAACGAGGGATCAATGACATCAAGGGAAATTGATGACACATTTGGAAAAAAGGTTCTTGATGAAGGGTGGGTGGGTGAAGAAAAGATGGGTGAAAGCATAACGAAGGAAAGATGCCCTAAGTAAAAAGGATCACAATATGGATAAAAACTATGGTGGTGACTGCAATATCACATCGATAGAGGAAAATTGTGGTCTAAATGGAGATAGGCTTTAACATTCTATGAACCATTGAATGGGTAAAGATCACTATAGTATGGATGCAAGCCAGGATGACCAATGGGTCATATGAAATTCATCACAATATACACAACTATATGTGAAATGGGTATGTAAAATCGAGTGAAAAGGTATCCATTCACCAAGAATGATAATGAAAACTATGGTGCCCAATGGGACACGAAAAATGGCTGATAAGGCAGAATGAAAGGGTGAGTGACAATGTAATATGTCCCCAAAGGGAAAGTATGGCCATGTAGGAAAAAATGCCCCAAGAGGGGATACGTATGGCCACAATGAGGACTTTTTGCGTAGGCTGAATAAGATTGTGAAATAAATGCCCAAAAGGGAGGTAAATATGGCCTCAAAGGTGAAATAGGGAAATGAATGATTAAATAAAAAATTCCCCAAGGGGAAATAAGTATGGCCATGAATGTGGAAACTGAGATGAATTGTTGAATTAAATTCCCAGAGGAAAGAATAAACATGGAAACAAATGTGGAATTAGAATAAAATGTGGAGACCGTGAAATATTGATGCAAACGATTCCCTGAAGGAAGGATATAAATGGCCAAAAGGGTACACTTATGATGATAGAGATTGGATAAGATCAAATAGAATGAAAATTAATGATAACAACCCATAGGTATGAATGAATCCATGTCATATCAAGGAATGTGCAAGGAAAATATGCCTCCAATTACATTAGATGTAAAAAAGGAAGAGATCTAGGTAATGCAAGGCACATGCGACCAGAGCAGATGCTAGCAAATAACCAATGATAGTTAGTCATTTCAAAGATCACAAGGAAGCAATGGATAAGATGATCTCATAAACCTAATATTGTCATGACAAAAGGGAGTTTGAGATATACCATGTATAGAGGAAAGAGGGGTCTCCAAAAGTGGTGTTCCCTAAAACTATGCCCCAACTCTGGGAAGAGCAAATTGATCAATGTGGGAATTCTTCTAGAAGAAATTTGATCTATGCAAGAAGATTACTTGGATGCTAATAGAATGGAAGTTTAATCAATGTGGGAAGTCTTCAAATGCCATAAGGAATAACTATACTTTGAGGGTATGCTCTACTTTATAAATAATAAATGGAAATAATAATATATAATAGTTGTCATTCGAGGAATTGATCTTTTTTTTTGCTCTTTTTTTTTTTTTTCCTGATTTTGATTTTGATTTCATTCTTTTGATTTTCTTATTCTTTTTTGCATGAACAACTGTCCTTCAAGGGATCAATCTTTTTTTGATAAATTTTATTTTGTATTTGGGCATCCATGAAGTTTGATTTTACATGGGGAGAGTTGGGACTAGTGAAGTATACCACTTAGGAGGGGATAATGATGTACAAGAGACATCGTAGGACTCTTTTAATGGTTCCAATAAGAAAATTAGAGGGTGATGGATGAAATGATCATGGATTTCTCACCAAAGGGGAGAACCTATCCATAAGGAATATTCTATGGGTAGAACCGTGGTGCCCATATTTAATGTCACATTTAGGAAGTGATGGAATTTCACATAAGTCCAAATGATTACAATAAGATATGGAAGGGGATAAGATGGAGGAATGATCTAAATATATGACTAAGAGAATGGGTAGACATGCTAACAATAGAATGGTAGCAAGTGCAATTCGTTAAGTGCTTTCACTTTCGGTTTACCACCAAAGGAGGGGAGACATTAACATTATGACATGATGAGATGATATCTTGCAAATGATTAGATAGGATAGAGGAGCGAGAAATAAAAACTATGCACTTAAGGATGTAATAATATGCGTCCCTAAAAAGATGAAGAGGTGGTCCCTTAAAAGAGAGGAAAATATGACCATGATGGTGGATTTTGATGAAAATAAATGGTGCCCTAAGAGAGGAAAAAATATGTCCACAAAGGTGGACTTAGATGAAAAAATGGTGGTGCCCCAAAAGAGGAACAAATATGGCCACAAGGGTAGAATTTTATGAGAAAAATGGTTTCTCAACAGAGAAAAACGTATGGCCACAACAGTGGGATTAGGATGAAAATAAATGATCCTCCTAGGGGAATACAAGTATGGCCATGAATGTGGAATTAAAATGAGATGGTCTCTCAAGGGAGAAATAATCATGGCCCAAAAAGTGTACTTAGATAAGAATAAATGGTACCTCAAAGGAAGGAAAAATACAACCACAACGATGGACTTTAATTGATATTTAGACTTAGATGAAATTTAGATTAAGATCGGATGAGATGGATTGGATGAGATTGGTTGAGGTTAAATAAAGTGATATCAAGATTGACTTCCCCCAATGTCAAGGGAGTTGTTTTAATAGGAAATGAGTTAATGTGGATGATATGCTCTAGTAAGTTGGGAGGTTTCTCCCTTAGAGAAAGAGACTATATCACTGTGGAAAAATTAGATGTGGATGAGTTAATGGATTTCAAAAGAGTTTAGATGAGATAGTATTGAACTTGGATTGGATAGATGATCGAGGATCACAAGGGTGATTATAAAAACCACAATATCAATAAGGGAGGACTCCTTTTAGGAGGAATAGTAAGGGATGATGTGGGTGAAGGATGCAATTCAGTAATTTGGGTGGAAGGGGATGTAGGAATTGGATTCGGACTGGTTATGGTGGATGGAGAAGAATGGTTCCTGTGAATGAGGAAATTTTCTTTCTCAATAATATTTTGGACTATAGTCTGAAAGGCCTTACAATGCTTGGTGTCATGACCCAAAGTATGATGATACGCATAAGCATGATTGGGACTAAAAAACAAAGGTTTGGGACTAATTAGATTAAAATATTTAACAAAGGTAAGTGTGATGGTAGATATTTAAGTTAGATTCAAAGGATATCTATGTAGGACCCGATCGAAGTGTCAAAATGAAGATAACTCTTATGGGTTTTAACATAATGTTTTGGCTTGGATTTAGGTAAAGATGTGGATTAGATGGGTAAATTAGGTGTCTTGGAATAAAAATCAATTTTGGTTTTTTTGGATTGGGATTTAGGTGTGGATATAGATTGGATGGGTAGATTAAGTGTCTTCGAAGACAAATCAAATTTGGTTGGAGGATTGGATTGTTTGGATTTGGATTTATGGTTGTGATATGTCCTTTCTTTGGAAGTCTTATACTTGGATTTGGACATGGATGTTTGGAATGTTGATGTTGAGGATGGGGGTGGATTGATTCAGGGTTTTGGTGTTTTGGTTTCAGTTATAGTGTTGGTTGATGATTCATGGTCATGTGGACTGGACCGAATGGTTACTCAAATTAATTTTATGGACAATGAAGGAACCTCTTTATAAGAATCGTCATTTGGATCCAAAATGGCTGTGAAATTTCATGAAGAATGAAGAAAATTTTGCATTTGGATAGATGAAATCAAAGGTGCAGATGTTGAAGTGGAAGGAAGAGATTGGTTTTGTTTGGGGAGGAGGTATCCTTCCTTAATGATATTATGAACAATGGCTTGAAGTTCTCTACAATGTTCAATATTGTGTCCAGGGGTATGATGATATGTGTAGAAAAGGTTGGAATTAAACCACGGTGGTTTCTTGTTATTTTGTTCAAAGGTCCTAATAGGTAGAAGTGTGATTGCAAAAATTTGTAACAAGTGTCAAAAGACCTCCACACATGATTCAATTAAAGAGTTAGGAGGTGCTTTGTCTTTGGGAGGTATCTTGGTCTTTGAAGAGGAAGTGGATGTTTTAGATGATACGGATGTTGAGGATAAAGTTTGATCATGTTAATGTCTTGATGTTTTGAATTCAGTTTTGGTATCGGTAAATGCTTTAGTATTGAAATGTTTTAGTTGATGAAATGTTATTGATAAAAAGGTTATCATGTTGGATTGTTTAGGGGTAGGAATGTCAATTTCCTTATAGGAATGTATAAGGGATTTTGAAGGTAATGTATTAATGGTTTTATATTTTATTTGCAAGGTTATGTCCCTAAGAGGAATGAAACAAATTTCCACCAAGGCATCCAGAGGTGGTGTTAGTATAGGCGTAGGAAGCAGTATTTGTGATGAAATCTAAAGAAAGTGAAGATTGATTCAATTACGTTTGTAAGATATAACACTCATTTGAATTTGTGGTAAGTTGAAGTTCTTTCAAAGGTTCTTCAAATAATGTAGGAGGGTAGGATGATGTGGATGTGGTCTCAATGATTGATGTGGTAGGTGCATGAACTAGGATTGGATCTATGGATGATATTATGGGTAAGGACGAAATAGATGTGGGCGATGGACTAGAAGAAATATATGTAGGTGTGGAATCAATGGTAGATGTAAGTGTGGATATTGAAAGAGGTGTTTGATGTATAATATTGATTGAATAAGGATTGAAATCATATGGTGTAGAATGTAGAAATGGATCTGGGAAGGTTTGTTCAAAGATATCCAGGAGTGGAGAGTGAATTGATTGGGGGATTATGTAATATTGGGAATACGTGAAGTGTGGTAGATGAAGCAGGGATGAGTTTGGTATAAGATGACATGGATGGAGTAGGAACCTCTTGTTGACATGATTGATAACCAAATTTATAATGAAAGTATTCATAGATGGCGCTCTAAGGAAACAAGCATGAGATATCGATTGTGCTAGATGTTTGAGGAGTGGCGATAATTGATGTGATAGTAATGTGGGTTGTAGTTAAGGTTGATGTGTGTGTAGGATAAGTGTTGGATGGTATTGGTTTTACAACATAAGGAGTGGATGGATAAGGATATAAGGAAGATTGGTGTGTTAAATATGGAGGAGATGTTTGAGGTTGGATTAAAATATTTGATTATTGTAGCACACAAGAAGTGTGAATGTTGGTATATCATGGTGATTAGATGGGTATACTAGATGAAGTAGGGATAGGGTTAATATGGAATGATTTAGGTGTAATAAGATCCACCAATCGAGTGGATTGACATGATTGATGGGTTTTAGGTTGTTTCTGATGTAGGAAATCATAGATGGGGCTAGAGGAAGGCTCGAAGGTCTCTAAAGGAGCACGAGGTAGAGGTGTTTGAGGTATGGTATTGATTGAAAATGGGTTATATTTATTTAGTGTGGTAGGTGAATTTTTTTTTATTGGTGGTGGGTTAGGAAAGGGATCTCTCAAAATGTCTAGGAGTGGTGAAGATCGTATTGGTTGAGGGGTTTTATGATATTGGGAAGGAGAAACATGATAATATGATTGAGATTGGAAGGGAATATCTAATGTATGAGGAATATAAATGTCAATAGGTTGGACATGCATGGTGATGCCAGATGAAGCAAGAATAATCTAAGGGGGTGGGAGAGAATCTACTGGTTGGTGTGATCTATGGAGTAGGAGTTCATGGATGGGGCTAAAAGGATATAAGGATGAGATATCGATCATGGTGGATGTTTTTGCAGAATCATCTGGGGTGAAGTTTTGTTCCATTTTAAATCAATAAAATCCATAAAACATTTATTTTTATGTTTTTTCTTAAGAAAGTATGAAAAAGAAAAAGGGAAATGGATGATAAGGTACCTAGGAGAAGGAAATCTATGTTTGGTTTTCGGTATGTTTTGGCTTTAGAAGTATCAGGGGGTTTTTTGTTGGGTGATGAAATCCAAATCATTCTACCAAGCAAGAATATGTTTTGATATGTTAATTTGATTTGTGTGGTTTAAGGCTATGTGTCATAAATTGTGGGATGTAAAAAAATATACCCCTATTTAAGCTATGTGGGTAAACAAGATGCAAAAATAATGTTCTTTCTAAGCCCAAAACAAAGTATGATATTCGATGAGGACATAAGTAGGAATGGGAAAGTATAATGAAAAAGGGGAAAATAGGGAAAAGATGAATACCTTAATATCACTTTTCCTAATTGTCTGCACTTTTGGGTGATGAGCAATCCAAGTGGCAAACCCAACATGAACAAGTAATAAAGTGGAGCCTCAAGTTGTATTGTTAGTAGAAGACAAAAAAAGAAAAGACAAAAAAAGAAATAAATGCAAGAGATACCTAAAGGGTGGTCCCACCGGGAATTCTAGGAATGTTGTCAAAATTTCTCGTTCTTTTCAATTTAATGATGTTAGTACTCAAGAATCTAGAAAAATCAGATTATAAAGGGTTTAAGGTACCTCAAAATGTGATGTGATGGATGAATGAGCACCGATTAGCTAATCCTTGCTATAGATGATGACATGTAAATAAGGAAAATTGAAAAAGAGATTGATTAGATGGGATATATGGGGGTTTCTCGAAAAAGCTGGTCTAAGAAGCGTTAACTTCCATGACGGATGTCAACCCCCATTTTAAAGAATAGAAATAAAGGAAGAAATAATAGATAACATGCAGAAACATAAATACTACTGAATATGATAATAATTAAGATCTGATTTGATTGAAATAACTGCAAATGAAATGTTACTTGGCCTGGGTTAATGGTGACCCACTGAGAAGGGTGGGTTGATTCTAATTGAAATGGGTCGATGCTGATTGGGAATGGGTTGACATTGATTGGTCTGGGTTGATAGTGACTAGACTGGGTGGACGCCAACTAGATCTGGGTCGACATCAACTATGATAAGGCCCAGGATAAAAAGATGGATATTGCAACCTATAATCAAAGGAGTTGCAGGAGAAGGCCGCTGATTGTTATCTAGAGTTTGCAGGAGATTCTCTGTACTTGCAAAAGGTTAAGAACAAAGAATATGCAATAATATGATAGATATACCAAAATCTAGACAACGATGAGAAATATCACAAAGGATGATCATGAGTGATGGAAGAATGCCAAAATGATGTTAAAAAGATATGTAGATTTCTCAAGAATGCTCAAGCACGAAGAAAGATGTTAAGGTCACAAAAAGGTTCATATTTTCATGCATCTGATGAAGAATGGAATAAAAACACGTAGCTTTATAGGGTCGATGGCGAATGGGATGAGTCACTAATGATTATGGGGAAATTTTCCCCATTGGGCATGATTTTTGATTTAAGGTGGGTTTTTGTCCACTTTTAAGGCTTGGGTGAGTGCTTTAAAGCATGTGAGTGGGATTAGGTTACTTGGGGATAAATCCAAGGTAGTTAGAAGATAAGATTGGGTAGAAAAAGCATATGGATTTATGGGTAGGATAAAATCATCCTAATTAGAAGGTTGATTAGGGCCACGAGGATCTAAATGATTAATTAATTTTTGGAATATATTGGGTAAAAGGAGGGTTTTAGAAGGTCCCACAACCTTTATACAAAAATCCCATTAGGCTAGATCTAGCATTTGAATTTGCAAAGAAAAATACCCGAGAAGATTCCAAAAAGGAGAACGAAGAAGAGCCAAGTTGAGAAAAGGAAAAGAAACATTAGATGAGCTTCTTCAGCTCAGAGACAGCATTTTTAGCTCTAGGAGAGCCAGAGTCATTTGCCAGAAGATCAGCCAGCTTGAGAAGCTCCGAACAGTCGTCAGCTAAAGCCGCCCTGGTGGAATCCGTGAAGTCCTCCCATGCTTTCAGAGCCTTGAAGGCACGCTGTAGTTTACTTAGGATGGAGGAAATGATTTCAGCTCTGTTATGGTCTTTTTAGCATCAGCAGACTCAATATCAGCAGTATTAGAGTCCATAACAGGAGGGGAGAGAGGAGTGTCAGCAGCAAAATCTTTTACAACAGAGGGGTCCTTAGTACCAGCAGAATGAGAGGAGGGTTCCGCCACATGTTGATTGATATCACCCTGCTCCGCTTCCGGGGAGTCAGGGTACAGATGAGCAAGCCCCAAAAGATCAGCCGCGCTAGAGTAGTCAGGGCTGGAGATAGGAGAAGGAGCATGGCCACTGGCATTAGTGTCCTCCAAGAAAAGACACGAGATGGGTGTAGGAAAAGAGGGGGTAGCAGTGGGAATGGAGGCGTCGCGGGGGGGGGGCTCACAATGGCTACATCGGAATCTGAACCAGAGGAGAGGAGCAAGTGGTGACGACGCCGAGAGGAGCGGAGGGAGGAGGAGGAGGGGCGAGAAGAAGGGGAGGGGGAGCGGCGGCGATGACCCATTTTGGGAGGGAAACAGAGCAGGTCGGAATGGGAAGCAGCGATGGAAAAAAGTAGATAGAGTAAACCTTGGTGGAGGATGACACCCTTGCCCTCCCGAGCCAACATAACAGAATGTTCCAGAGACTGAAAAAGGAAGGCAGCCAAATTGATTTTTCTCCCCCATCGGAGATGGGAGAGGATGAACAGATAGGGGCCGAAGACCAGACGGTATCTTCCGTCGATAGTGAAGTACCTCATAATGACTTCTGCCACTCTGTCCCAGGGAGAGGGCAGAGAGTCACGGGTATAGCCAGAAAGATATTTCTTTGGTCTGTCACCTGGGGCGTTGAAATCTTGAATTTTGGCGTGAAGGGAACGCCTGTAGTAAATATCACCCGCAGCAGGGAGCCCGGTGGCATCAGCGATGGCGTTCGTTGAGATGGTGAAACGAGTGCTGCTAATTTGGACACAACCCCTCAACCACGAAGCCGTGACAACATAAGAAACCAGAGCTGAGTAACCAGTCATTTTTTCTAGAAAAGTGGCAATCCCATTTTCCACTAAAATGCTCCACACCTCGCCATCATTCTTAAACAACTCGCAGTTGTCGGGCTCAAGGTGCTTCAATTGACCCCCCATGAGATGAGAATTAGAATAGTCACCAAAGTGGAAATAGGAGAGGATGAAAACCAGCTTGAACAAGAGACCGGCAATGTTATTAAAACCCTTCCGCCACCTCCTCAGATGATTAATGTGTGAATAAAGCTCATTCGTGCGGGGATTTTCCGCATCATTACAAGGCACCTTAATCAAGTATCCCGTGTTAAGAATCAAATCAATTAAATTCGCCATATTCACCGCCGCCTTTTGAGAAGGCCAAGGCGAGCAAGCCGAAACCCGAGTCAGCCCTTTAATCCACTAGTCAGCAGTGGGATGTGTCATTTTGAACAATCTGACAGAGGTCATTTGGGAAGTTATCAGTCCAATTTTGCTGATTTTCGATGAGGACACCCATATTAGCAAGAAGATCCGCCGCTTTATTTCCTTCCCAGAGGACATGCTGGAATTGGACTTGAAGGAAAGATCTTTGTATACTTCTAATATCAGCAATGATGTTCCTAATCGACCAATGGCCAGGGTCATTTGATCGGAGGAGGTTTATGATGTTGAGGGAGTCACTTTCAACTTGAAGGGGATCATTGCCTAAATTGATAGCCATCTCAAGGCCTTTGAGGATAGCTAAAGCCTCCGCATGATGGCTGGAGCCAAAATTGAAATTATGAGCAGAAGCAGCAACAATTAAACCCGAAGAGCAACGGAGAATGGCCCCTCCTCTGGACATACCTGGATTTCCTTTCGAAGCTCCATCCGTGTTGAGTTTTTTCCAGCCCCTTGGAGGGGGAAGCCAGCAGACCAAATTCCGATCAGTATGAGCTCTTTTACAAGGAATGGATAAAAACTTCTGCCACTCCTGGGTGTGACAGAACTGTAGTTTTTGCTGATATTTGGACCACGTGGTCAGGTTGATATTTTCTTGGAGAGCCAGAGCAATCTGAGTAGCCACCTGTCTAGGATTGAGACTTTTTTCTTTGAAGATTCTTCTGTTTCTTTCTTTCCATATGCCCCATAAACCATGCGGGAGGAGGAGTTTCCAAGCCAAGTTTAGAATCAGATGAGTGAAGGGAGAACTCCATTGAGAGAGGGTGTCCTGAATGGAATCTGGAAAGATCCAAAATACACTGAATCTCGATAAGAGCCACTGCCAAATAACTTGCGAGAAAGAGCAATGGATCAAGAGATGTGATGAGGACTCCGCTTCATTGGCACATAGAACACATTTGGTGGGAAGGGAGAAACCCCTTCTCTTCAGGTTCTCCCCAGAGAGGAAAGCATTCTTAGAGGAGAGCCAAGAGAAAAAACCAATTTTAGGGGTGATCTCCTTAGGCCAGAAATTTGTAAGAGGGGGGTCTATGTCAGCACTATGCATCGAGAGATAAGCAGCCTTAACTGAAAAGGAGCCCGATGTAGAGAGAGTCCAGATAATCTCGTCCTCATTATGGGAAAAGGGGATGTATATGGAAGAGAGAAACGCTCTAAGTGAAGACAACAGGTTTATTTGTAGGACGCTGATATCCTCTCATTCCTTGATATCCCATGAGGGGATGGAGTTCACCCTCTGCCAATAGCCCGAAGCTAATCTGCCATGTATATTGATGATACTTCTCTTGATAGGGTCCCAAGAGGGATTGAGGTCAAGGGGTTCATCTCCAATCCAAGTATCCCTCCAGAAATCAATGAGACGCCCATTCCCAAATCTCCATTTAGTGCCAGCCCGAATGATGGGAAGCGAGCTACATATAGAGTTCCATATGGCTGAGCCTCTAGTGGGGATGGAAGTGATAAAGTCTTCATTGTTTGCTAAATACTTAGCTCTGATCAAGTGGGCCCAACAGGAATCACCTTTAGCCACCTCCCAAGCAAGTTTGGCCAGGAGGGCCCCGTTCATCTCATTCATTTTCCGAAGATCGAGACCACCGTGAGCAGTTGGTTTACAAACCTCTTTCCAGGCCACAAGATGGATCCTTTTCTTTTCTTCAGTTCTAGACCACAGAAAGTTCCTTTGAATTTTTTCCACAACCTCCCTTACAGAGCTGGGAATCTTGAGCATAGACAGGAAGTAAGTAGGAAGGTTCTGAAGAGTGGCTTTCACCAGCTGGAGCTTGCCAGCCTGGCTGAGTAGAGCTCCTTTCCAAGCAGCGAGATTTTTTTGATATCTTTCCATGACCGGATTCCACATATTTTTTGATTGCCTTCCATGGAAGAGGGGGATGCCCAGATAAGAGGCGGCGAGGTCCACAATCAAGTAACCAAAGATATCAACAATATTTCTCTGGACTCTGGGGGGTGTGTTGATGAAGGAGATGCTGCTCTTGATGAAGTTAACCGTTTGCTGAGAGGCTGATTGATAAAGAGAGAGGATATCCATAATAGCCCTAGCTTCAATAACAGAAGCCAAACTCAGCAATAAGGTGTCGTCAGCAAACTGGCTATGAGTGGCCGAGGGACAGTTTGAGGTGATTTTCATGCCAGAAATGATGGATTGATTTTTTGCCGCATCCAGAGCTCTGCTGAGGGAGTCTGCCATTAGAACAAAGAGAAAAGGTGACAGAGGATCACCTTGCCTGATACCCCTGCTGCTTTTGAAGAAACCCGCAGGAATGCCATTGATAAGAATAGAGAAGCAAGGGGTCGAAACACATGAGAAAATCCAGCTACACCACTTTTTGTCAAAACCAAATTTTTCCAAGGTCTTGATTAAGAAAGGCTAGCTGACTCTGTCAAAGGCTTTTTGCATATCCAATTTTAAGATCATACCTGGAGACTTCGCAAGAAGAGCCGAGTGGATGGCCTCATGGATAGTAATTATACCACCTTGAATAAGATGACCTTTTACGAATCCGTTTTGATTATGAGAGATGAGGTTTGGCATAAGAGGTTTTAGCCTGGAAGCCAGCATCTTAGTGATGATCTTGTAAGACGTGTTGCATAAACTTATAGGCCGAAAATTGGAAACCTCCTTGGAATTATGCACTTTTGGGGCAAGGGCCACGAAAGTGGTGTTCCATTCCTTAAGCAGTTTGTCATTCATCTGAAATTCATTAACTGCTAGGAATAGGTCTTGCTTGATGATTTCCCAAAAAACTTGGAAGAAAGCGGCAGGAAAGCCATCCGGACCTGGGGCTTTGTCTCTCTTCATAGCAAAGACAACTTTATGAATTTCCTCCATAGAAAAAGGCTTGGTTAGATTGTTGTTCATCTCAGGAGAAACCAGATGTGGAATGTGCTGGAGCATTTCATTCATAGATTGTTCCGAAGGAGCCAGATCAGCATGGAGAAGATTTGAGTAGAAGGATATAAGCTCATTAGAAATATCAGATTCAGCTGTTAGTAAGATCCCTGCTGACGACACCAACTCATGAATCTTATCTCTAGCTTTATGTTTACAAGCAGTGATGTGGAATAATTTGGTATTACGATCACCTTGCTCAAGCCAGAGGGCCCGAGAATGCTGCCTCCAATAGGATTCTTCTTCTTTAAGAGTGTTGTGATAATCACTGAGGAGAGAGATTTCTTGTTGGTGAAGATGATCCAACCTTCCAACAGCCTCAATTTGTTTGGAAATTTTAACCAAGCTCTGAGAAAGCTCCTTCTTGCGAACCTTGATGTTACCGAAGACCTTCGACTTCCATATTTTGAGCTGTTTTTTGATTTCTTTAAGTTTGCTGGAAAATCTGAACATATTAGTTCCCTCAATCTCGATATTCCACTAGCTTGCTACCAGGGGAGTCAGATGGTTATTTTCAAGCCAAGCCAGCTCAAATCTGAAGGGAGGATTCTTGGCATTTACCTTGTGATTGGCGCTTAACAGAAGAGGGCTGTGATCTGAGCCAGCCCTTGAGAGGGAGCTGAGATAAAAGTCTGGAAAGAGAGAAATCCAATCCAGAGAGCCAAGAGCTCTATCTAATCTGCATTAGATGTGGTTCCTGCCTAATCTGTGGTTTGACCATGTGTAAGATGAGCTGTGGAGATCCATGTCTAGAAGTGAATTCTCCCTTATGAAGTCAGCCAAAGCTTCCATGCTAGATGGCATAGTAGGCATACCCCCCTGTTTATCCGATGGATAAAGAGGGCAATTAAAATCACCCATTATTAGAATGGGAATTTTACCACAAGTGATGATGAAGTTAGTGATATCTCTCCAAAGTTTTCCTCGATGAGTCTCCAAGTTTGGGGCATACACATTGATAGCAATCCAAGAGGAGTCAGCACCAATCTCTTAGAAGAGGATACATATAAAGTTGGGGTGCTTGAACAGGCAATCCCCTTTAAGACTTCTGGGATCCCACAAGGTACAAAGCCCCCCAGAGTTTCCAGTTGAAGGTTGAGATTCAAAGGCAGCCACTGGCCAGATTTTATGGAGCCGAACCTCCGTTTTTAGTTTGGTTTCCTGCAACATGATATCAGGTGAGTTCTGGAACTTGATGTCTTTGATGATTCTTTGTTTTTGAAGAGAGTTGAGCCCTCTTATATTCCAAGAAATGATCTTCATTTCTTTTTTTTGGGTTTACTCCCCACCACCATGGGGATAGTGCTTTGGGTTCCTTGTGCCACATTTGTAGCTGCTTCTAGTTGAAGCTTAACACTGCTTGGAGTTCTGCCTCTAACCTTTTCCAAGCCAATATCGGGTTTCTTGTTGCTGCTTCTAGTGAAACGGTGATTGAAAAAATCATCGGTGGAGAGATCTGAGGGAGAGGGGACAGGGCCTGAAACAGGCGGGCAGGGGGGAGGCAGGGTGGGGGGATCGAGGGAAGAGGGGATCGAAGGAAGGGGGGGAGGGGAAAAGGAGCAGGCAGCGGCGAAGGGGGAGGGGAGGAGGCATCCAAAAGAAGGTCCTCACCAAGAGACGAAGAGCTGGGAAGAGCCGAAGGAGCCAGGGGGGGAGAGGGGATGGAGGGCTAAGGAGCAGGGAAGGATCTCAGAAGTAGGATCAGAAGAAGGGTTGATTTCTCCATCCTCAAGGAGAGCGAAGGAATTAGACGTGGGGATGATCAGGATCTCAATGGAGGACAATTTAGGAACGGATTTTTTCTTGTATTTTGGGGAGAGGGTTTGGGACATTGGTTTCAGTTGAGGTTTAGAGGGGTAGCCAGAGGCCCTATGGCCAAGTTTTTTGTAGAAGGAACAAGCTTGAGGAATGTATTCATAGTCAATGGGTTGTTTCCAGTTCCCTAAGTCCGAGATAAGCTCGATGTCTTTTGGCAAGGGGAAACTAATATCAGCATTAACATAGAAACGAGCATGAATGAATCTAGTTTTTGCTTTTGTGGCTTGATCTATAGCTATCAAAGAACTTATTGAAAGAGCAATACCTTCAATAACTGCCGGGTGCCAAAACTCCAAAGGGAGCCCCGGGAGGCGAACCCAGATTGGGGCTTGGGTCATGGATTCCGTGTGTGGGTTGAAACCAGGTGACCATTTCCTGAGATAAAAACCCCGCCTGCCAAAAAACCACGGACCACCAAGCAGCGCTCTAGCGAAGTCTTCTTTCAAGTTGAAGGAGAATAAGATGAATCCATTAGGCATAACCGCTATTTCTAGCACTCCACATGGTTGCCATTTTAAATGAGCCCATTTTTTTATATCCTCCAGTGGGGGCCTAGGGCCCATCAGCGTACCCACCAAGGACAGGTCACGAGAAGCGGCAGCAGCCTCCGTGATATGAGAGGGGATGCGCAGGGAAAAGGACCCTTCTGACAGTGAAGGGGAGAGCTTTTCCGAGCTGTGAGCCGATGTGGAACCCTCCATGACTTTTGACCAAGCGAAAGGCTACGTTGGAGAGAGGGACCTTGATAGAAGGGGCCCCCGATCCGGACCAGAGGGGTCCGGCATTAGAAAGAGGACCAGAGACAGCAGACAGAGGCAGCAGGCGGGAGCAGCCGAGAATCCTATATTTTGACCATCTTGTCTCTTCCTAAATGATTAATTAATTAATATAAATAAATAAATAAATAAATTGATAAGGATTAGTATGGATGGGATAATTGGTCATGTGAAATATTTAAATGATTAATTAATTAATATTTCCTAATTAATTAATCAGGATTGGGAGGGCATTTAATTAAATAAGGGGGATGATTGATTAAATAATTCAATATGCGCATGTGGATGAATGAAGGCGTTGATACTGAATTTAGGTGTCTACAACCACATACTAAACAATAATATTAACGCTCTGGGGTCTTAGACCCATAAAGAATCAAAATCATTAAACATTATAACTTTACCTATCTATATGCTATGATACCAATTGCCATCATCATCAACACATTAAATGATAAATTAGCTATCAAAGAAAATAACATTTACCTTGTCCAGACCAGAAACATTACTAGAATTGTAATGAAGATATTTTAAATAATATGTGGTATATGATCAATGTAATAACACAAGAATCTTAGTCTCATCATACACTTAAAATTATTTCTCAATACAAAAATAATACAAATATAACCATGTAACAAATTTATCAACATTAGCAAATCCTTACCTATAACAACCAACATAAAGTAAAATCATTCAAAAAATGTAGCAATGAAATATCTTACAATTGTTATGAAATCATTACACATAATAGGGTAAGTTAATTCATATAATCAAGTATAAAAATAGTAATTTATAAATATTAAGCATTTCATGAATGCATGATAGTGAGCATTGTTACAAGGTTGGGCATGTAACTATGCATAAGTATATATCCTTTTCAGGATATATGTACGTATGTATAGATGTAAAATCATCTACATAATAGCGCTAATCATCTTGCATTCATAAATAACTCTATATATTATAGCTTATTCTTGTGAAAATCAAAATGAAATTCCAGGATGTGACAACCCATCCATTCCATAGCTCTTCAATAGTGGTGGCCCAATATTTGAATAACTCTTAGAAACCAACCCTATTGCTCTTAGTAGCTACCTTGCTTCATTACGAATCTGTCTCCATCTCCCTAATCTATAATATTGCCCACCTATTACCAATTTTAATTATGATCATTCCCAACTCATTAACCCCTTATACTATCTGGTTATAGAGAATATTACTTCCTATCCTACAACTAGTAATACAAGAACATCAACACCTGCCTCATTTGATATTGTTTCTATATTTGAGCACAATACCATATCATCACAAAATACAACTAGTCAAAAAGGACCCACGCCATTGACTATGTCATCTATCCCTGGGGTTACACAAACTCACAACACTACTTTACCATCCATAGTTAGTCACACAGATTTTACTTCCCCCTCCATCAACAAGATCCATGAGTATCCCTCATTCTACGAGCCTTTTGATCACATCTCATTCTATTACCTTACAACAATCTACATTATTTATTCAAAACCTATTGGTATCTATTCCCACATTGTTTCCATCTATTAACACAAGTGCAATTACAAGCACCCATTCATCCTCACCACCAGCCCCTACCGCTAGTATCCCACAATATGGTTATACCTACCTGCATCAAAATATACAACCTTCGTAAACCCTCATTAATAATTATATCCCTTATCACTATCAATACATACAATCCTATTCATAACTGTTTATCCCCCATTTAACTTACAATATATCAAGAAATATTCCTCATTTTCAAACACCCCCCTTACCTTACCATCAATATAAATAATCAAATGCCTTCATTTATGGATAGGTTAAACCTTCTTCTTAAAACATCTGGCCTCCTTATAAAAATCATATGAAGGATTTCATGAGTATAATTGCTAGCCTTGAAGCTCCCACTATGGGTCCTAAAAGCACGTTTTCTTATGAAAAAAAATACAAAAACCCATCAATGCATCTGTACTATTGAATCCTTATCCCCCACATTAGGAGTTTCCAAAGTTCATCAAATTCTATAGTAAATAATACCCGCAACAACGCATTAGGGCATTTTGTCAAGCCTTCTATCTTATAACTAATGATAAAAATATCATGCTAAGGAAATTTCTGATGTCATTAGCAGGACATGTACCCAATTGGTATAACAGTATTATTCAACACTCCCTTTATTCATTCGCACTATAGCACAATTTTTCTTAGAACACTTTTCCAAATATCACTCATAAGATATTCATTGCTGACTTGTACACTATCAAAAAATTTGAGGACGATTCTATTTCCAATGTCATTGTTAGATGGTGATGAATTATCAATAAAATATCCTTCTCTCTTTCCCAAACTAAATTTATCAAGTTATTTTATTAGTCTTTCACCAAACATATATCATCCACCCTTTAGATTCAATCATTTCAAACATTTGATGAGGCCTTTACCATCCCAGAAGTTGGAAATCTAATCCCTTAAGGAAAATAAGTTTAAATTACAATATAAGAAACCTAATCCTGAATTTTCCTTTGAATCCTCTAATAGAAAATCCAAAACCAAGAGTTCAAAAAACATGGTTGTCTTGAAAATTGCATCTAAAATTCACTCAAATTACAAATGATCACAATCTTCACAAAAATACACACATCTAGGGGAGTCCTATAGCTTTATTTTGACAAAATATTTGCTGCTTATATGTAAAAAATCCCTCCTATCTCACCCATCAATGAATCTACATCCAAACCATCATTGTATAGAGGTGAAGGCTATTATAAATATCATCAAGTCTGAGGACATAACATTGAAAGGTATCTCTCTTTTAGAAATGCTCTCTAAGATCTCATTGATCGAGGTGAGATACAGTTTGAAAATCTAGATACACCTCCTAATCAACATTTAGACGTGTTCAAACAACCCTTTGCAAACCATCCCCAGCTAATAATCAAACTAGTTTCATAGTGACCTAAAATTCTATGAGTCATATTATCAACACCTTTAACTAGCCATAACCTATGCCTATTGTACCATGTATTTTCATGATTGAAACACCCAACACATAATCAAACTCTTCATATACCCTTACCACTGAGTCCTCAGACCCATCCACATCACAAATTTCAAACCCCATTATATCCACTAACAAAAATACCCTTGATATAATCCCTTCAAAATAAAAAAAAATGCAACATGTTACTGAAATCTTTAAAACCCTATCCAAAGAAAAAGTATCTTAACATCAAATAAAAAACCTTGGTAGTCTAACACAAAATCTAGAAATCCATCCACACAAAAGGATTGAACTCTCACAAGATCATCACAAAGAAAATAAATTGTGGGATGTAATTTCCTTACCTTCTATTTTGGGACCACATCCATCATTAAAATTCACAGTCATCATATTAGAAGCTAGAAATATACTTTCAAATATGCACCTAAACAGACCATACATGGTGCATTTTGAGCATCTTTTGCCTCTAAACCATCAAATGAAAACCAAAATCCTACGTCTTTATTGACATATCAACAAGAATTGTTAGGGTACTATACCAAAATCCTTAAGAAACTTGTGTGATCATCAACCATAGCATTTCCAACAATTAATCCATTTGATCCTTGGAGTAGAAACCCTCCTATTATAATTGTGAAGAATTTAATACTTATCAAAAAATATTATGACACTACATAGATGACTGCAAATCCCTCCATGTTGTGATCTAGAATATATCTAACATAGGACTCCCCTTCATGAACAAACACCATCCTACCTCTCATACCAATATCGATATAAAAATATCCAAACATCAAGTCAAATTTATCTCTCAAATTCCTAAACCTAATAATCCTAAACCATCACTTGGCACCTTGTCTAATAAAAATAGATGTTATTTGGTTTGCCACAAGAGTGCATACCCAATATTTAAAATCCATTAATCAAGACAAACCTAAACTGTCCATCTCTGCCGCTTCCCTTAAACCATCCAATATATCATCTTCTAAAGACAATGTTTCCATCCTTACAGAACCTAATACTCAATCCACAACATCCATATATAATAATGTTATTAGACATTTACATCAAACACCCATTAAAATTTCCCTTTATGAACTTGTCCAAAACT
Source organism: Taxus chinensis (assembly GCA_019776745.2). Classification (NCBI taxonomy): domain Eukaryota; kingdom Viridiplantae; phylum Streptophyta; class Pinopsida; order Cupressales; family Taxaceae; genus Taxus; species Taxus chinensis. The sequence goes on along the minus strand of CM034146.1, from coordinate 511,205,301 downwards.
CCTCGCAACAATGGGAAGATATGATAGAAGACCTTCAAGCCATGTCAATGCCATCAGACAATCCCCATCCATTTGCTAACGTTTTGGTGCCCTAAAAATGACTGCAGCCATCACATTTGAAAATTCCAAGATTCCATCACTACATCCTAAGGATCACGACCTCCCTCTCTTTGTCACCACCTAGATCAAAAACATTATGGTTAAAATAGTTATGATTGACAATAGTGCTACCATCAATATAATCTCATCTCAAACCTTCAAACCATTTCAATTACTTGATACCATCATCACTTAATCACCCATTGTCTTACATGCTTTCAATAATATTGTCCCTCCAACCTTGTACATAGTCATCATCCCAATAAAAATAGGTTTCAAAATTCATTATGAACTATCATATCTTATAGAAGGAGATTTCCAATACAACATACTACTAGGACATCTATTAATACACACTATGCATTGTGTCACATCTACTTTACATTAGTGTCTGAATTATAAATATGTGGGTAATACCATTATGGTACCCATTTCTCAAATTCCATTTAAACCTTATCATATGACCTACAGGCCTAATGATGTGATCCTTCCCCTACAAAACTCCACATATTCGAATCAGGCTCCTATGAGTTCCTCTAACCCCATATCCAAACTACCAGATGATCAATATTTTGAAGACATCATGCCACATTTATTACGAGGGGAGTATCACATCCTAACCCTCAACGTACTCCATAAGCGTAAAAAATATGGGAGACCCAACAAAAAACCACTCTATGAGCCTAATCTAGGAAATATTATTTCCTTCATTCCTTTGTTCCCTTAAACACAACTTGTTTATGGAGAAATGTATCACCCTTCCTCCCATTTTGACAGTCAACCTCACACTTAATATTTTTACTCTAATTTTTCATTCATAGATAAGCCTCAATTCACTTGAACCTACCTTCATTGGTGTTTGTGGAATGATTTTGGTCTGGGTAAGTACAAGCAAGGTCCACATAATTTACCCTTTAAGGGATCAAGGAAACCTCACAAAAACATGGCATCACATTCAAAGCACCTCCTTTGAGTTTATCATTACCAACATCACAAAATAAATTGTCCCTATTACCACTACTAGACTCATCCCCTGAAAACAACGATACCATGTTCATCCCTCCTAACGTTTTTAATCAATGTTATCACATTATGACCATTAAATGACTAGGCTAATGATAAAACTGAATCTCTTCTTTTGACATTACCACACATCATAGAATAAGATTCTTCCACTTTTAACATTATCCATTTTCATGATGATAATTCCATATTAACGTATATGGGGGCCGAGGATCACTATTTTCAAAAATATTTACCCCCTGACATATCTACACTTCTTAATAAATCAACCATTGACGTTAATATCAACATATCACAAGAACCACAAATGATTAAGATCATTCAAGATTTATATGCACTTTAAATCTGGAAATTCAACACATTCTTATCAAAACATAGTCAATATTTTGTGTGGTATTACAAATATATTCCTGGTATAGACTGAGACATCATTATCCATTATAGTGTCACTACCCCGAATGTTAAGCCCACGAAGTAAAAGATTCATAGGATGCATTCTTACATCACACTATTAGTCAAAGAAGAGCTCCAATGTATTCTTTTATCCAATTTCATACTACCTAATGATTATCCCCTATGATTTTCTAAAATTGTACCTATTACGAAAGCCACTAAAAAATTACGTATTTACACGAACTTTTGAGATCTTAACTTTGCCTACCCAAAAGATGATTTCCCCCACCTAACATTAATCAGCTCATCGATTTAACAATAAGACATGAAATAATATATCTTATGGATGGTTTCTCCAGTTATAATCAAATCCTCGGTGTACCAAAATATGAACATAATACATCCTTTATCACCCCATTGGGAACCTTATGCTATAGAGCAATGCCCTTTGTCCTGAAACATGTAGGAGCTACTTATCTGCACACTATGACCTACATATATAATGACATTGTCCATAAAATCATAGAATATTTAGTGGATGATATTGTAGGTAAATCCAAACATTCAAGAGACCACCTAGCTATGTTTGACGTGATTTTTGCACAACTATTACCATTATTTCTCCACCTTAAACCTATTAAATACATATTCAAAGTTCTCATAAGAAAACTCATGTTATTTATAGTGTCTATTAGTGAAATTTAATTCAACCCCACCAAAGTCAAAACCATTATCAAAATTCCTCCTCCATCCAATCTTAAACAACTTTGTAGCCTTTAAGAAAAACAACAATTGATTTGTCACTTTATCTCTCAACTAACAGACCATTTTCAACCTTTCTATCAATTTCTTAAAAAATAAATTCACTTTAAGTGGGATGATGATTATTAATAAACCTTCAATACCCTCAAACAATACCTCATATCACCATCAATGCTTATACCTCCCCATGAAGGGGAACCCTTATATCTATATATCACTTTTATTGATCATGCCTTGGGATCTATGCTGGTACTTCGAGATGAAAAAGGTAGAAAAATTCTCATCTATTACACAATCCACACCCCTCATAATTACAAAATTCATTATTCAGAAGTAGAAAAGTTGTGTTTTTCCCTGTACTTTGCATCTTCCAAACCCCATCACTATCTCTTCAATCAAAAAACATATGTGGTCACAAATTTTAATCCATTGAAATCCTTAAAATCTAAACTATATCACAACAATCATATAACTAGATGGATCATGCTCATGATATATTTTGACCTTGAATTTATCTCTCAAAAATCTGTTAAGAGGTAGGTCATTGTTGATCATCTTTTATAGCTCCCCTTCCTACTAATCAAATCCCTTGCAAACACCTCCCCGAAAAATCTATCAACACCATTGACCATGATAATACCCCTCTCAAAATGACCTTGTTTTTCAACGAGTCCAAATGCAAACCAGAGGAGTTTCAGAATAGTGATTATCCCCCCTTGAGACACTACTATTACATTATCCTTAAAATGCAATAAAAATATGATGGAATACAAGGGTCTCATCACGGGACTTCAAAAAAATGATTTTATTGGTGTACAAATCCTTTACATCTACAAGGATTCATATATTTTCATCAATCAAATCAAATGGATCTATCAATACAAAAATGAGATCCTACAGAAATACAAAAACTTATTTGAAAGCCTGCTAAAAATCTTTAACCATTACAAAATCCAAATCACCCCTCACTCATCTAACAAAATTTTGGATACCATGGCTTCACTCACCTCTGTCATTCATTTATCACTAGATGATTCCAAATTCTTCTTCATCGTATAAGAACTTGATCAGGCATCCTATATTAACACTGATATTCCCACTATGAATCATATAGAAGATAGTTAATTTGACACTTACTATACCCAAACATTTGATTATATTTCCAGAAGAAATATACATTCAGATATATCCAGAAATGGTAAAATATATTTTCAACAATGTATATATCATTGTGTCATACTAGGGTATTACTTACAAAAGAGGGTTTGACGACATCCTCCTCCACTGTCTTAAAACTCCAGAGGCTTGTCTAGCTATCCAAGAATTCCATGATGGCATAGGAGGTAGACACTTAAATATTTTAGTTGTTACTAAATGGATGCTACGTATGGGTTACTACTAGCCTACGCTTAACCAATATTATTGTGACTATGTCAAGAATTACATCAAATGCCATTACCACTCCAATCTTACACACATCCCTAGTCACACTCTTAAAACAACTCAACATATTTGTCATTTTTTATAATGGGGCTCGACCTCATTGGCCTTATCAACCCTCATTCATCACAACAACATAATTTCTTCATTACAAAAATTAAATGTTTCACAAAATGGGTAGAAGCAATCCTCCTTATCTGTAATAAAGAAGATAAAATCATCGAATTCATCCATCATCACATTATTTTTCACTTTTTTATACCTCATAAAATCATCATAGATAATGGTAAATCATTAAAAAATAAGAAATTTCAATTTTTTTTTGACATATACAACATCAAACTCAAATTTTCCAAATTATATTATCCATGAGAAAATGGTCAATCTGAAGCATTCAATTAAACCATCGGAAAACTCATCAAAAAATTTGATCACACTAGTAGAGATTGGAATATTCAAATCCCATTTTCATTATGGGCATAGCTAACTAGATTTTGAACCCATATTGGTGCTATGCTCTTCTCCTTATTATACGACACTAAATTAATTCTTCCTCTCGAAGTTAAAATCCCATCTCTCTTTGATATTTCATCTATGATGAGGATTATTATCAAGGATGTCTGTCACAACTATATTTTTTAAGAAAACATCATATAACTTCCCTCAAACATATTGACATTTATCAATAACAAATCAAAAGATCATATAACAAATATTTCAAACAATGTCACCTCAACATTGGTGACCTTGTTCACAAAGAAAATCAACATGTCACTAAAATGGAAAAGAGTAAACGTGGGAATTTTTCTCCAAACTGACTTGGATCATATATTGTCACTCATAAATATGGGTCTAGAGCTTATTTTTTAGCTTCTCTTGATAGTAAACTTGAAAAGGAACCTCTTAATGACCTACACTTATGGTCGTTCTATTATTAAAATATCAACTTATAAGACCTTAGTCAAACTAATATTTTCCTCCATCAGCCCACACATTCCCTCACTCTTGTAATGATTTGGAATTATGTGGTCCTCTGACAACATACCACTTATAACTATGAATATGGGCACCACGGCTCTACCCATAACATATTCCACATGGACAAGTTCCCCCATTTACAGTTAGGGAACCCTGCAATCATTAATCAAACACTATCTCCACCTACCCTATTTAAAGAAATGTTAACAATATACATGTAAATTAAACATCTACTTATCCCTTTTTAAATGGTTACCCAAGCTCACCCTTAGCTCCAAAAATAAAAAATATCTACGAGATGGACATAATCAAAATATAGACTGAACCCTCAAAAGATGGCTACCGTAAAATCAAAATTCAATAAAATCGTAGACCACTCCCTCGAAGGATGGCTACCTCATAAAAATACACATACAATGAAAAAAAAGGACTTCCTGCATTGATCATTACTCATATAAAAGGGATTCCTGCATTGATCATCCCTCATATTGAAATCAACCATCCCACGAAAGCTTTCCACATTGATCATCTTTCCCATAAAATACAAGCTTCCTGCATCAATTATCTTGTGTAATATCCAATAAAGATGTGGTGAAATCTAATAACCATTAAAAAGGACTTGTTTCCCTATGCTGACTACATGAAAACCTTTCCCATGACTAACCATTGTGATTCATATGTTAACATTAATTCCCAGACCACATGTGTAGTGTCACGCATATAATAAATTTACCATCACATGTTATTTATATGATAGGAATGGTAAGGAAGAAAATATCCCACATCATATAATTCATTAATCATACAACAAGATCATCATTTGTCACAACCATGTCTAAGATCATAAAAATCACATTATAACATATAATTTTTAGATAATTCCACAACACATCACATCAAAATCATAATAAAAATAAAAACATAACAAAAATTTGATATCATATTCTTAGTGAAATAAATTTGTTGTATGGAAAATTATGTGTTTCTACCAATTCTCATGGGGATACCCCCTCCTTTTATACGGGGAGGCTCCCATTGTTGAATGTAACTATCCTAATTCTATTTAAATTATGCGGTGTGTCCAAATAGGTCAGGGATCACATAGGAACAATTCACTGAACATGTGGAAAAGTTCTTATATGGGGTACAAGGGAGAAAATTGCATTGATGAGGAGTGAAGGAGAAAATTTATAAAAAGGAAGGTTATTACTATGAGTAGGCACAAGAATAATTCACACCCAATAACTGGAGTGGTTCAACATTCAATTAGAGGAAAGCAACAATGAATCCATTTAGAGAGACTAAAAAACTAGAGACACACAGTTCTTCAAGTTCATATATCAAGGACACCAAGTTCCTTGAACCTTCTTGATCACCATACTTACAAAGTTGCAAGAGAGAGAGAGAGAGAGAGAGAGAGTGAGAGAGAGAGAGAGAGAGAGAGAGAGAGAGAGAGAGAGAGAGAGAGAGAGAGAGAGAGAGAGAGAGAGAGAGAGAGAGAGAGAGAGAGAGAGAGAGAGCATGAAAAAATAACATGGAAGAATGTAGCTTTTACAAAGATCAATACTCAAACCACAATCCAAAATTACTACCAAGAACTAAAATTTGGATCCCATATAATGGAGAAGCCATCATAATTTATAGACTTGTGAATTTACCTTTCATCTCCCATCACATGACTTTTTGTGTTCCTATTCCACTTGTGACCTTTCAATTACCCCTAGAAGGGACAAATTTAGTATGTCTCTTATAATTTTGAGAGTACAATTTACAATTTACAAATATCGTCACTTAAGTGAATAAGAAAAAATACCATGATTGTGTACACCAAAGAATTAAAAGAAAGGGAGATAATAAGAGAAGGGAAGGGGATTGATTGATCTTGTTCATTAAGAACTTGGTGATGATGATCATAATATCCTCCTTTTTCATGATACATAGACCCTCGGGATGTCGAATGAGTGTTTAGAAACACTGTTGAGAGATCCCCTTATGTGAGATTAAGAGGACCATATAAATTTCTCATGATAATCCTCTTGATGATTGATTGATAAACTCCATTAGCTCATTGGGCTCATTGAGCCCATTGAGCTCACTCCAGCCAACTCACTCAGTTATCTAAACTCGTTACAACTAACTCAACCAGCTCAACTCATTGAGAATATGATGTTGGCTTCAAAATCATCACGGAAGGTTGAATATATAGTTCAAGCTGTTAGAAAAATATATGAACATGTGAGGATGGAAAAAATCAGTGAGATGAGTGAAGTTAGAGCCAATCGCAACTTTTTGTACATGAAAATGAGACTTTTTATTTTTAGTAGGAGGGCCCGTGAACTGCTATTTTAGCAATTTTGTCTTGGTTTTCATTCATGTGATACATGTTCCCCATGTCTGGAGGATCACGAATTTCAAGAACTCACCTTATTCCACCAATTACTTATATTAGGCATGCCCCGCCATGGACACATGTTATTTTTTAGTAAGTACGTTTTGCATGTGTCGGATTTCGACATGATAAAGGTGATGAAATTATGGGTTTTATTCCATGGGATTCCCTGCTCTGAATTTTTGGATGATTCCTTCATATCCGGATACGCAGGAAAATGAATTTTTCATCAAATATGGAACAAAATACTAATTAAAAACTCAATCATCCATGTCTCGGAAAAATCAATCAACTTCATCATGCGTAATAATTAGTTTACATGAAACTAGATTTTTCAAACACCCCTTCATTCATAGTTTTGGATGATTTTGCCTGCTAAGATCTTTAGAGAAATTGAAAGGTTTATCTGTGAGGAGGGCAATAATGTATGATGAAAAACACAACCCTCCATATCCCTTAAAAATAGGGAACTTCATGGCACGAAAACTAGTTCACGCGAAACTAGATCTTTTCAGGGATCGTTTCCTCCTATTTTTGAAGGGATTTTGATGTACCAAATAGATACCTGGGAAGTGAAGATGAACCTCAGTTTCCCTTTCACTTACTACGTCATGGATAGCCATTAATGGTAGGATTGAAATCTTTGACATACAAAGAAATATCATCCAAGTGCCAATAACCCGTGAATTGACTAGTGGTGCATGTTGCATTGGTCATACAGGGATCTCGTGCCTTGATTTGATGGATGAAACAACGATGAAAATACATCATAGAGGTTTACCAAGGTCATATGATGGATCAAAGGGAACAACCGGGGTTGGTAAACAACAATGGGTGACTATGCTTTGCCAAAGACTTTTGATGTTAGTGCAGCTTCAAATATGGATGTCATTTTGAACTGGGAGGAAGAAAAGGATGAAAATTTCTAAATCGTGTGCTTTAAGCATACCTTAAGATAGAGCTTTGAAGATGACGGGTATGGAGCTAAGGAGCAGGTTAGTTTTTTATTTGGCTTTTTGACTCCTTGGTATGGGTCACATTTTTTTGTCCCACTTGATCCTCAAGAAGACAATGGATAGGAGGGACAAAAAATGTGCCAATTATTCCTAAAAAATGGGACAAATGGTGTAGTTATTTCTTGGTCAATAGAGCAAGGTGCTAGAATGCCAGGTGAAAAGGAGCTTAAAATGCATCATGGAGCATCAAAAAAGCTCATTTGATGAAAATAGAGGGCATAACTGGGGTGTACACATTTTAGCTTGTTAGAGAAAATTGTCCCAAAGGGATTTCCACATTACTATGTTTTCACTCTTAACCTCCTTGCGTAGATCCACTCATAGAATCCGAGGAAAATTTGGTACCTAAGTATGACTGAACATCTCCTTACACGAGAGAGAGAGAGAGGAGAGCTGAGAGAGAGAGTCAGATGAGAGAGAGTCATGTCGGCGACGTTTCCAAAGGTCATCGGAGGTCATTTTTTATGAACCCATTTGGATAGGATTTATGGGACTCCCAAGAACCTTGTTGAAGTGATAATTAAAAGGTGGTCTTAAGATCCAATGCTTTGACTAGGCAGACCCCCTCAAATTTCTGAAAAATGGCTTTCTCGAGACTTCCTAGGGTTTATCTTCCAGAACTAATGAGCTCTAGACAAGGATAGGGACCATATATCTTGTCCCAAAGGATTTGAAAGGGATTTCATATCATGGGGTAGGATAATTCATCCATGCTTTCCAGGCTGACATATTGTCAGTTTTCCTTGATTGCACGACAAGAAGCTCTCGGAATCAGGTCCGCAAAAGATCATGTACATGTTTTGACTGCATTTTCCTTATACCTTAAAAACCTGGGGGTCATGATGACTGGGTCACATGAGAAACCATGGCTTAGGGGACAGAGATGTGGCACAATTTTTGGTTTCCTAACTAACCCAAAGGGATGGGACATATGGGGTAGAAAAATGTGCCCTGATGTGGAGGCTCCAAGTGGCAAATGTGTCTATGTTTGACGAGGCATTGATAAGTTGAGAAAGGGCTAAAAAATGCCTTGTGGAGAGCCTTTGCAGACGTAAGTGTGGAGAACTCCATGGGCCAAGACAAGCATGAAGCACATTATTTATATGTCCCAAATTAACTCCAAAAATCATGTGGTAGAAATTAATGGTACCCTCGGTCCCTAGGTTAACTAAGTGGCAAATTGTGATTACACGACGAGAGGGCTTAGAAACTAGGCAAAAGTTCTTAAAATGCATCATGGAGTGTCTGCTGAACAATGGGTCATATGATGAACCAGAGGGCATAACTAGGGTATGGGTGCAATTTATTGTCCCAACTAGCCCATAAGGGATGGGGTAGATGAGACACAAATATGTTGCCAATGCACTAGATATAGTTTGACATGCGTAACTCTTTAAAAAAAATATAATTACAAGAGCATACCTTGAGAGAGACCTTGAAGATTAATTTTAAAAATGCAGTCTCCTAGGAGGTCAATTTTCATGAACCCACTATCACTGATCTTGACTCCCAGAGCCTTCAAGTCTACAATGGGATGCTTCCTAAGATCACTTAAAATATGTTCTAACAAACCCCTCAAAAATATCCATTTTTCTAAGGATTAGCTAGGCATCTTCAACTTTGTCCCGGAGGATGCACACATGTCCCAGAAAGGCCAACAATAACCTATCTAGGCTTATTGAAAAATTCTCCTTTAAAAGCATTGCACTAAAAGGAAGTGAGTCACCATGTCTCAAAATTTCAAACATTATGGAAAAGGAATGTATAACAATAAATATGAGGGATGTTCAAGGGTCAGGATGGTCATGACACGTAGGGAAGACTATTGATTCGGAGAGGTGCTTAGGAGGGTTCTCAAGAAAAAAATTGATAACTATAGGGTATAGTTGTCATGTTTCAACATTGATTTTTTCCCTTGCAAAAGCACATGACAACAACTGGATCTAGCTTGGGGACATGTCCTAGATCGAGCGTAGTGAGGACTAGAGCAAAGCAGGAACCCCATAATTTAAAGACACAGTGTGGACTAGTGCCTCATCCAATGGGCTTATGAAGTCATTTCTTCCAAACAAACACACGAAAGGAAAACACACCAAAGGTAAAAAAACAACACATAATGGAAAGGGAAAATATATTACAGGGGAGGGATATTTACAAATGCGGGGAAAGAATATACACATACCTTACAATGGGTTGGGAGAAGTACATACCATCATGGACTAAAATGTGACCTCTGAAGCACAAAAAGCACTATCTGATTCATATCATACTCATGTGATGGCTTTCCATGGCTTGAGAAGAAGGATACCAAGCAAGATTCCATCTTCATTGTCACAATGTATTGAAAACATTCTTGCATCCAATGACAACTTTGTTACCTTCTTGGAATTCTTGTATCTTGCAACTCTAGCTTGATGCTTTGTGAAAATGAGAAGCCAATCTCTTGAACGTTCTCAAAAGTGGGAAATTTTCTGCTATCTCAGAAATATTCATCATCCTTGAATTTAAATATGAGGCTATCTCTTGAAATAGTGAGGCACATAGAGGAGTTGAGAACAAGCTAATTCACTTCATGATCAAAAACTTCTTCCAACCTCTCACTGTGGTCTTCTGAGGACAATTGCTTTCAGGTATGGAAGAAACATCCATGGTATGAAGGTCTTCATCATCCTCGAGCAAATATTGCAACATGGAAATATGTTCAAGACAAGTTGGAGCTTTGGGAATGGTGAAATCAAGATGATTTTGTATCCGTTCAAAAAAATCTTGTGCATCTTCATTTTGTTGTATGGAACAATTGTCAATACCTAACATCTCCAAATGTATCTTGACATCATTTTCAAAACAACAATTCTCAATTTTGTCATAGAAGCATTCATCACCCTTGAGTGAATTTTATAGTATGACTTCTTGTTCTACATTGGTAGGGCATCTAAAGGTGGTGAGAACAAGTTGACCTTGACTATACTCACAAAACTTTTGCATTTGATCTGAACAATTTTCTTTAATACATATTAGCTCAACATTTTTCTCACTATCATCCTCCATGGCAGAGATGTTGTCTTCATGAGTGAGAATTTTCATAGGAGATTCAAGAATCTCTTTTCCTTTGCATTTATGATCTTCTTCACAAAACAAGAAAGAGGAAGACTTACCTTCACATTTTCTCTCATCCATCCATGTTTCGAGGAAGACATCAAGCTCATATGTTTGCTCCATATCATCATCAAATGTTGGTGCGTGGAAGGGAGAAAAACATCTTGCATCATACCTATCTTGCATTTCTATGACTAGACTCAAGATATCAAGACTAAGTTAAGGGTTTTCAGTTGGTTCTGTAGTCTTCAAAATGTCTTACAAGGAGTGCTCTTCCAAATCTTTCATACACACATTCCCACCTTTACTAGAAAGCTCATTGCATTGAGCTTCAAGGAGATGATTGAAAATCTAGTCCACATCTCCATGATTCATTTGAAACAACCTCGCGCACCTGCTTGATGTTTCTTTTCATCCAAGGCTCACCTTCTTGCAAATACGAGCATACTTGGTTCTCAACATTCTCTGACAAGGAGAAGAGATACAAGATATGCAGGAATGACACACCTTTGAGCTCAAGATCCATTTTAACATGCTCGTGATGGGAGGTATAGAACCATGTTGAGGTAGTGAAACCTTCAATTTCATCTTGATCATTTCTTGCAGCATCTTTCTCCTCACATGGGAAAGTAAAAACTTCACACTCACTATGATGATCAACATTGTGATTCTTTGGCAAGGATGGTGAAATCAGTTTCTTAGAGATATCTTGTTTAATTTTCTTATCCTTCTTTGTTTCTAGAAATAAATTAAAGTCTTTCATTTGTTAATCCATTATTGAATTAGGAAGATACTTTGATTCTTCAACTATCTCCATTTCATTATCCAACATTTCTACATCACTTGAAGAATCATAATTGGCTAGGAGATTATCCATGTTTACCTCAACTTCATCATTTTGAGTCCTAGGTGAAGGATTCATTTCTCGTACGTATTAATTTTTATGGATTCCTTAGAAAATGATAAATCATCTATAATGTAACAAGAATATTCCTCTATTGAATCCATTATTTCTCCTATGGATTATGCCTTGAGCTAGAATTAGTTGATGAATGGAGGTTCAAATGACGTGTCTTCTTCATCATCCTCCAAAGTGGTGATCTGATTATCATGAGAAATTTCAAGGATATGGAGATCATCATAATTTCACAACAATATTATAGGGAGGAACACCTCATAGTGTGGAAAATCATCAAGATATTCTTGAGTTTCTTTTTCCTCACCATTACAAATTGCCTAAAGATATTCATACCCTCTTTGTAAGGCCATTGTGTACTTACAAACTTCATGATATGATTTAGGATCGAAATTTACTTCTTATGCACTTAGAAGTCTTTTCACGTACTCTCTTATAAAAACATCCATTTATTCATCTCCATATGTGAGGAAATCATATATAATAAGGAAGATTAGGGACAATGTTCTCAACTTTCTAGTTAGCTTTGAGAATTTGAAAAATGTTACCTTTAGTTGAGTCTTTACCAACCTGCCCTTCATACAAAATTTCATATGTCTTATGAATCTTCCTCGTCCATCTCTTGGATTCTCAACCATCAATAGTGGAAATTCCCATTTTCATCCTTTTGACAGTAGTCCACTTGAATTGGATCTACCTAGACATGATTATGGGGTATTCAAAAACAACAATCTTCTCCATTCTAGAAAGTCTTTTCATTGATATAGAAGAGATGGTACGAGTATGGATCTTATTTTCTTTGGATTTCTTGGCTTTACAAGATATGTTCCAAAATTAGGGTTAATAAAATATTTGTATTTCTTGGAAGTCATCATCTTCTTATTCTTCAATGTCACTCATTGGTACCAAACTCCAATATTCAAACTTTTTCATTGTGTTGTCAGAAATGAACGTGACATGTAATCATTCCCTTATGGAGTCACCTTCAAAACTAGATTTTTTTTGTAATATATAATTTTTGTATTTTGCGGGTTCACATGGGTAAATATCTACTCACCAAAGTCGCACAAAATGTTGTATAAATAATTTGTTGTATGGAAAATTAGTTGTTTCTACGAACTCTCAAGGGGCTATACTCCTCCTTCTTGTATATGGGGAGGATCCCATTATTGAAGGTAACTATTCTAATTCTATCTAAATGTTTTGGGGTGGCCAAATAGGTCAAGGCTCACATAGGAACAGTTCACTGAACCAATGGAAAATTATTTGTATGAGGTATAAGGGAGGAAATTGTAGCGATGAAGGGTGAAGGAGAGATGAAGAAAGGTTATAACTATAAATAGGCAGAAGAATATTTCACACCCAATAACTAGAGTAGTTTAACATTCAATTAGAGGAAAGAAACAATGAATCCATTTAGTAACACTCACAAACCATAGACACATAGTTATTCAAGTTCATCTGTTAAGGACACCAAGTTCCTTCTTGATCACCATACTTACAAATTTGCAAATGAGAGAGAGTGGAGGAAAAACATGAACAAAGAACATGAAAGAATGTAGATTTTATTTCTTTTGTTTCTCATACAAATCTCAACACTCAAACCACAATCCAAAATTTGTACCAAGAACTAAAATTTTGGATCCTTTGGAATGGAGAATCCATCCCAATTTATAGCCTTGTGAATTGACCTTTCATATTTTCTCACATGAATCTTTGGGTTCCTATTCCACTTGTGATCTTTAAATTTCCCATAGAATGGACAAATTTAGTATATATCTTATAATTTTAAGAGAATACATTTTAAAAATTAAAAATATTATCACTTAAGTGAATAGGAAAAAATACCATGATTGCATACAATGAAGAATTAGAATAAAGGGAGAGAAGAGGATAACGGAATGGGATTGATTTATCTAGTTGATGAAGAAATTTCTAATGATGATCACAATATCCTCCTTTTACATGATGTAAAGACACCTCAGGATGCCAAATGAGTGTTTAGAAACATTGTTGAGAGATATTATAATGTGAGCTCAATATGAACACAAACATTATTTAAGATAACCCTCTTCATGCTTGATTGATCAAATCCTTTATCTCACTTATCTCATTGATCTCTCTGAGCTCACTCCAGTTAACTTTCTTAGTCATCTAAACTCATTGCAACCAGCTTGCAACAACCAACTCACCCAAATCATCTCATTGTGGAGATGATGATGGCTTCAGGATCCTCATGGAAGGTTGAATATATGGTTAGATCTGAAAGACATCTCAAATACCATGTGAGGATGGAAAAAATCAGTTAGATGAGTGAATTTAGAGCCAACTATAACTTTTGTATCAAAAAATGAGTGGTTATATTTTTAGTAAGTGGGCCTGTGAGTTGCTATTTTTTACAATTTTTTCTTGCCTTTATCCCTATATATTTTTACCTATGGAGGATCATGAATAATGAGAAATGACCTTATTCAACCACTTACTATTTTTTTTGCATGTCATGCTATAGACATATGTTATTTTTAGCAAGTACACTGTAGGTGTTAGATTGCAATGAAAAAGGTCTTATAATTATGGTTTCCATTCCAGGATTCCTTTTTCCAATTTTTGGATTATTTCTTCATCTGAACAAGTAGTAAAATGGATTTTTATCAAAGAGGGTAGAATAGTGAGAAAAAATCAGTCCTCAATGTCTTTAAAAATCAACAACTTCATCACATAAAAATTAGTTTAAATGAAGCTAGATTTTTTGAAGACTCTTCCCTCTAAATTTTGGATGATTTTTCCTACCGGACCTTTAAGAATTTTAATATTTATTTGAGGGGGAATATTTATTATGAAAAAACATAGTCCTTTGTATCCCTAAAAATATGGACTTCATGGCATGAAAACAAGTTCACACAAAGCTAGAATTTTCAAGGATCGTTTCCTCTAACTTTTATGCAATTTCGACTACTGAATCTCTTGGAAGTGAAGAGGTACCTCACTTCACTTTCACTCCTATATCATGTAATCCTATAATGTAGGATTAAATATTTTACATCAAGAAAAATCATCCATGTGCCCTTGCCCTTGGATTGACAAGTGGCAATGTTGCACTAGTCAATAAGAAGGGCTGGAATGAGGTGAAAAGGATCTTAAAAACCAAGGTCATATGATGGACCAGAGGGAATAGCTAGGGATGGGAAAATTTTTGTGTCCCAAATATATAAAATGGATGGGACATAAAAAATGTGTCATGCACCAGGAGGTGAAAATTTCTAACTGCGAAAGCATACCTTGAGAGAGACCTTGAAGATGACATTTCATTAGCTCCAAAAGGTCATATTTTATGAACCCATATATAATTTTTACTCCCAAGATCCTTATGAAGATAATTGAATCATTCTAAAAATCCATTTATTCCTAAAACACCATCAAAATTCTCCTTATTTCTTAGGACAGTAGAGTATGCATACCAAAAATGAGTTGTGGAAAGAAGTTATTATATCTTGTGAAGGATTTGAACATTTCATCATGTAGAGAAATTTCCAAGCTTTCCAATTAGTATGTGTTTTTCTCTCAACTCCTTATTGAGCTCTTGAAATAATTCATGGAATATCAGGTACATGTTTTTACTACCTTCTCCTTACACCTTAGAAATATGGGGACTGAGATTGGGTCATATGAGAAACCATTGGCCAAGACAAACATAGGGCACTATTTTGTGTCCCAACTATCAAAAAGGGATGGGGTAGATGGTATAGAAAAATATTCCTTGATGTGAGAATAATAAGTGGCGATCGGTGATTTGACAAGGCAGAGAGGAGAAAAGGTTGAAAAATGGCTTGTAGAGCCTTCTCAGGGTCATGTGGAGAACCAACATCCAATACAAACATGGGGCACAGTTTTGTGTCCCAATTGTCCCAAAGGGATGAGATAGATTGTGAAAAAAAATGTTCCCTCACCCTAGCTTGACAAATGTCAATTTTTTATTGCATGACAGGAAGGGCTGAAATGAGGTGAAAAGGAGCTTATCTTGCATCACAGAGCTTCATTTGGGTCATATGATGGTCCAAGGGGATTAAATAGGCTTGGGAAAATTTTTTGTGTCATAAATTTCCCAAAGGGATTGGATAGATAGAATAGAAAAGTGTGTCTCAACTTGATGTTGACATGTGTCCACCTGTGAAAATGGCTAAGTCGCAAAAGATGATTATGTAAAAATAGAGGAAGATAAGGTTTTATTATTATTTATGAATTAATCTAAATAGAAACTAAATGCTATATTGAAAATGCTACATATAAATATTTTATTTTAGTATTTGAATGTATTGAAATAATGGAAATAAGAGGGATATGGTACTAACCTTAATTTAACTTACCTCAATATGTGCTAGAATGTAGCAGGCTGATATGTAGACTCAACAAGTTATGATTGAATGGCCCCGAGAAGGAAGAAGCTGGATATTTTCCTATACTGAGGCACATGGAAGGATATTGAGGCACCCCGGGGTGCCCTAGTTTGTGATCTTGGCATTGTAGATTATAAAAAGCTCAGGATTTAAGTTTGGCAGTATCGTAATATCTCATTAATATCTTTGTTCATGTTTCACTGGTGTCAAAATAATGTCACCTATGTCGATGTGTGAATATCTACCTACAAAACCCTATTCAAACCCTCCATTCCTAAAATATAAAAATTCATATGAATAGGTTAGAATGACCTCAACTTCCAAACTAGTGGTCTTACGACTAAGCAACACACTAAATTTTGGACCCCATGTAGTTCTATGTGCGTGTGTTGTGTAATTTTATGCCTAGGATTCCCTAGTACCAATGATGTAGAAGTAGAGGCAATAAATAGATGTCAAAATGAAAATGGTGGATGTAATGAAAAATAATACAACCCTTTCCCCCTATGCTTGTGTGATGCAGATGTAGAAGATACCCAAATGCAGTCCATTTCCTTAGTAGATAGCTGCCCTTTATAGTAATATTTCTTCCCATAATGTAGTGAGTATGTTATGTTTATATAGGGATATCTTGTTCAAATTTTGACACTAGTGACCCGAAACTGCTGACTACGACCTAGGGGAATGCACGGGTAACAACAAAGACCAACCTCGAACATACAAATTAAGACCAAAAATTATGAAGACACGGGTGCCTAAAATCATGGAATAGGGTGATTTGGGGCACCACAGTGCAACCCTAGGCACCCCGGTATAGGATTGGAGATGATAATTGAGGTAATTACGACACCTAAGACCCCCTAAAAGATACCCAAAACTGTATAGACTAGTGACGACTAAAATAGACAAATAAAAATGATGAATAACAAGTAAATGATAAGACCAAGGGATTTGTCACTAGTGAATACTTTTATTACACAATATCCATATATAAAATAACATACCCAATGGTATAAATGCAATAGTAAGTGCGTGATTTTGTGACTACAAAAGATTGCCTTGAGGAGAGCCTTGACGATGGAATTTTTGAAGATCAACGAGGATTTTTTTAGAAATTATTTATAGAAAATTGACTCCAAAAATCATTTTGATATGAATTGGATGTGTCCCATGATATATTTATGCTTGTAAACTCCTTAAAAATATCCTTTTTTGCTTGGGACTGCAGGGTGTGTCTTTTGAAAATGGGCTATGGGAAGAAGCACTTGGATCTTATAAAAATATGAAAGCACCATCATTTAGATAATTTCATTATATTTGAAATGATATAATTTTTGACCTCTAACTCTTTATGGAGATCCGAGAATCATCTTCCAAAGCTTAGGCACTATTTTTAATTACAAGCTCCTTCACCTTCAAAATACCACTTTCATTTTTCTTGTTCCTAATCCTTCAAATATTCCCTAAAATTTCATAAATAAATATAAATATGTTCTTATATTTTCAATACCACTTCTCTATGATTTTTATCCTTCATCTTTATCTCGGAGGATGCACACTTGTCCCGGAAAGGCCAAAAATAGCCTTTCTAGGCTTACTAAAGAATTATCCTTTAAAAGTGTTGCACTGAACGGAATGAGTAATCATGTTTCATATATTAAAACATATAGGAATGCATGTAAAACAAAAGAGTTAGGATGGACATGGAACAAAGGGAATATTGATCCAAATAGGATCTTAGGAGGGTTTTCATAAAAAAATTAACACTAGGGTGTAGTTATGAGGTTTCAACATTGAAATTTTCTCTTGCAAAACACATGATAACACACACACACACACACACACACACACACACACACACACACACACACACACACACACACACACACACACACACACACACACACACACACACAAATGTTTATAAATAATAAAGGAATTTAAAGAGAGTCATATATAAAAAAAATTATACATCATCAAAGGGATTCAAGATCCCCACACATTAAAAATAAAAATATCTCAAAATTGGGCCTATAAAACTATGCAGTGAACTCTAATCCCATCAAGTGAACATTCCCTCCAACACTACTCCCTTGGTCACCATCAAGATATCTAAATGGTCCCTCACCTAGACCCCTCAATGGTTGACCTACACTAGTGGCACTCCCTAATGGATCATGTCATTTCTGATCTAAGTACTCACCATATCTAGGATCATCTGGAAGCCTCCACCTAACTATACCCTCATAATAGTTTATCTCATATCCCAACACCTAATAATGATCCATACTCACACTACCAAGTGGCCCCATTTTTCTAATGGCTTGTTCCGTAGATGCCTTGAGCTCTTGTCCTAATATAAACCTTCTAGTCACCCTACAATCCCATCATAAGGTATCTCTCTCGTGATAATATATATTTGTACTCTCCATCGCCTAAGTGATATCCCCCCAGTCATGAAACCATCCCATCTCTCTCTATCATAAAGGATTCTCACTCTTGAGTCATGGCATCTCAATCAGCTATAACATTGTCTCATTAAACAATTAAACTAAACTTCTCTTTCAACCATGCGACCCTCTCCTCCTCAAGAATTTCCACTCTAACATCTATAAAATTAACCCCCTCATCCTCTGTAACCCCTCAACACCATCCTCATGTGGAGCCTCTACATGTTCCCAGACTCATCGCTCAAGTATATCCATCTAACCCATACACCATGTAGCATATGAATTTGTAACCCCGACATCATCCACACCTACCTCCACCCCCTGTGCATAAATCATAACCCCCACTCCATACTCATCCACCATCGAAAATTACTCCCACACTGTTGGAAGTGAGTGCCACATCTATATCCCCATAATCACACCTGTAAGCCACAAATACCTCAAGAACATACGATACTAAGCCAAATTACAGTATGATGTGACCAAATATAATCAACTCTTAGTAGTCAACTTGCCAACTCCACACCCAAATCTCCTGAGGAGTAGCCCTTGGCTCCCTCTTTGTTCTGGCCCACACTAGAAAACCGGTGTATAACATCCAAATAACATCCCCCACATATAATCCTACCAGAATCTATCTATAATACTTCGCTTATCTCATATGCCCTATAGCCAAAAAATTATTCTACACTTCATAAAACCAACATGATAGTATAATTCAATCCATCTCACCCATGGTAGTCCTCTTATATGAGCCACTATAATGCACTCATATGCCCGACCCACCAACAAAAAAGAAAATTAAACCACAAATATCCTTCTTGTCATCCAAGCTCATAACTCCCTATATACCTAAGATAGTAAGGCAATGGACTAAGAAAATACCTTCCTGTGCTCCATCATATGTCTCACCACTCCAATCAACATACAAGAAAACCTACCACTCACTGAATCTGGTACTTCATAACATCTAATCCCAATCATCATCATTGGTCACTAGGTCCCACCCCTTCTCGTCATCACTATAAAATGAACCATATGTGAATCATCGAGATGAGTATACCACATCTAGGGAATCATCGCCATATAAAAACTACATAGAATTACCCATGTTTTCCTCATCAATAACATACACGTACTCTCCATACACTGGTAATTACATGATCCTATAAATGTCCTCTAAGGTGATGGTCATAGCACCTATTAATAACCATAAAATTCCTGTGACATGATCCCATCTCTCAAAAAATTCCAATAGTAGCCCCATATCCATGTGGATATAATTATAATGACAATGTACATGTGAAAATCAACACATGATTTCCGATGCACTCAAATTCTTGAGTTTTTTCCAAGATAGTTAGAGTATGATAGATAGGAAGGTTATAGGATGAATAAATACAATATAAATGGGATAGGTGGGAATACTAGTAATACTAGGATCAATGATCAAGGAAAATGAATATGCTCGACTTGTAAATTGAGATTTTTCTCGTCAAGGGAAATGAATTCCCTCCTAATTTGCATGGGAGTGATACTGCGGTTGAGAATGATTTTTGTCTGCAAGTCTTGGTCTATATTCATGAAACCGAGTGTGGTTCATCTCGGTTGACAGATTCGAGGGAATTGTCCTTCTACCTTTAAATGTACCTCACCAAAGAGGTTCATGTAATAATAAGAGAGGGTGTGTGGAGGAAAAAATAAGGTTTTGTGGTCTAACCCTATTGGATAAATTGGTCCAATATTGTTTTATTGTGTCTACTATGTCATTAAGGGAGTTGAGTTTACCGATGATCTCTAGTGCTATGGTGGTCGATCTAAAGACTAGTTCTTGTAAACCTAGGTCTATGTATCCCTGATATCAGTAAATTTTGGGTGGGTTTATGATTGGATTGAATATCTTTCTACGAGGTTTGAGAATACCTAAGATGGTCGTATAGGCACCGAATAGTTAATAAAGTGGGTAGAAATAGACAAAAGAGAAAGTAGTAAATAGGGATTTGTGTTTATTCCAACTTCTAATCTATTTTTAATTCCTAAATTTAAATAAACAAAGAAAATAAATACAAATTAAATAAAAGAATGATTAATTCACCCTTTAATTTAATTAAATTGCATTTTCCAACATTTAAATAAAGTAAAACAATAACAAACTAATTCTGTTTTTTGTTTTTAGCGGATATTTTCAAATAAATAAATGAATAAAACAAAGTAAATTCCTAATATTTATTTTTATATTTTCTAGATTTTAAGAATTAAATAAAATAAATACTTGTAAACATAGACAAATAAATTAATCTTAAATGAAACAAGTTACTTCTAAATTAAAATAAACTAAACACGGAATAACTAGATGTGGTTATTCCTTTGTTGCATGATTGTGAAACAATATCTACTATAAACAGAAGATGTATTCTAAAGTTATTATTCTATAAAATGAAACTTCTTCTAACTAATTCTACCTCAAGTTCGCGGGAAAGAAAAGAAAAGATTCTCAGAAGTAATTTCTTCTTTACCTAAAATATTTCCCTGGTATAATGGAATTAGATTGTATGAATGATTTATAATGAGGAAATAAAAATGAATCATAAACAAAGAATATTCCTCTAACTTCTTTCCCTTGCAGATCCATAGGAATATGCATGGATGAATATATCAATGGAAAAATTATGCAGACAATGCACATACAATACAAGAAATCAAGAAATGTTTAATTCTACCAATTTAAAACAAAGTATTTCTTCTATTTTAAAGACTACAATTAATCAAAGATATAAGAATTCAAAACATACTCAAACTATAACTATTAATCTAATATATCATTCCAGGTGTGGTGGTGTGTTTTTTTCTCCTCATCTTTCTTTTCTCTTCTAAAGATAATTTCTAAATGATATAAGGTGTGCAGAGTGTTGGATGGTAGAAAGAAAAACCAAGAAAATGGTTGTAGCTGGCTGGTTGTGAGAAAATGGTTGAAAATTCAATGAAATAAGGTATAGAGCAATGAACAAGTTGTCTGTATGATTCCTAGCAAGATTTTGGTAGCATAACTTTGCAACTAAAATATGAAACATCCAACCTATCATTCGGGTAAAATATGAACTTTTTTTAAATTATGGGAAGAATAAGTTTGATAACACATTTCCAACAAGAAGTGAAAATGCATCCATATAAGGGGAAGTCAACCTTATAAACAGAAAAAACTAGGACGAGAATTTTAATATGAATCTAATGATCCCAAGATTAGGTAAATTGGTCAAGAAACTAGTAAGAAAATCACTCCCAAATTGAGGACATGCATTGAAAAACACACATTTTTAAATCACACACTTTCGTTACAAAAACACCTATCTAGATAGACCAACGATTGATGTGAAGACCAAAGGTTTCTTAACCGTCGGTGGTTGTGTAACTAAAGCCCCAAATAAGGAACAAAGGGGGTGAAATATGACTAAAAAACATACAAGAAACTTCCTAACATTAAAAACATGGACAAACAAGCCATAACAAGCATGTGAAAGTGAAGGAAGAGGATATGGATCTCATTGATACTCTAGAAAATAAGTCTTTCATCATCGGAGACTTACCATTTCCTTCAATGTAGCACTTTGTTATTTTTGGGTGCATATATATTGCCACCTCTAAATAGTGTTTTAGCCATGAATGGGCATAAAACATGATTTTTGAGTATGTCGCTCCCAAATGAGAGAGTTTGAAATTTTACCTTGGCTAATTGTGTGTTGAAATTACGCCATTAAAACCTTCTTGTTACCTACAAATGAAAAAAGGGAATCAAGTGTAGCTATTAGAAAAAATTAGCCAAATGTTTCAATATGAAAAGATAAAATTACTTACCATATCCATAGGGATGAGAAACATACTTGCACTACGCATGCCAACCCTACATTCACTCACTCAAAATAATGTTAGAAGACCAAATATGAGTTATATATATAATATTACTTTTTTACTATTTTTAGAAATCATTTTTGCATTGCCACTTAGTTAAATTTGGAGTTCTAGATTTCCGATGACCATTTTTCTTGTGAGTATAGTCAAATCAAAGAGAATTCAGTCGTGATGACAACAAATCTAGTGAAAATAGTGAAGGGTTGGGAATAGGTAAGTTACAAGAATTTATTTATTTTTATCTTAAATTGTCATTTTCATTTTAAATTATCCATAGGAGGAGAGATTTCAAATAAATTTGTAGTCAAAATGTTCATGGGGGTGCCTTGTAGCTTTTACAAGTTATTTCGATCATTTATGTTATTTTTACTTTATTTTTGAATTTTTAAATTCTATGGCACGTCCCTAGTTTGGGTTAACTCGACTGTCATGGTGATTGTGCAACCACCACTCTTCATAGAGTGGTGGTTGCACAACCACTACAATATTTACATAAATTGTTACTCTGGTTATATTGGTGGTTACGGAACCATTACGATTGTCATACAACCACCACTCTACTAAGAGTGATGATTTTGTAACCATAAAAAAATTTGTAACTTAAGAGCGAAGTATGAAATTTTAATAATTTTTTCTTGTATTTATATTTTTTTGTTATACTATCACATTTTTATTAAGTTTTGATATTCTCTTTTTTGTTTGTTTTTAGATGTAGGGGGCTTATGTTAGATGGAGTAGATCCTAAGAGTAGGAGTGGTTATCTAGGGTTCTATAGTTATTGAAACCATAAGAGAGAGGCTTGTAAGAGAGAGAAGGATATATAGGTTAACACAAATACATCGAGTTACCTTAGTGAGTCACATTATCTATGACTTCTTAACTTATTGGGATGTAGATCAGAACACTTTCTACTATCCTGGAATTCAAGGACAGTGGACCATCACCTTGGAGGATGTTTCCAGGATATGCATGGTTCATGTCATAGGAAGGAAGTTGGCCATGAAGAGCACCGGTTCATCAAATGAGGCCCATAGATGGGTAACCTACCTAGGAAATGCTTAGGAAATTGACACAGGTTCTAAGAAGGGTGTTAGATTGGTATCATTGGTATCTTGGCCTCACATTTGATTGGGGATAAGGGAAGGGACATTTTTTTATTTTTTTGGAACCTATTGTGTAGAGCATTGAGATGTATGGGAGATTATTCACCAAGTGGGTGGACATAATAGGAACTACTTATAATGACCTATACAAAATTTTTATATGTGGGGATACATCTCTCAGCCACCCCACACTAGTTATGTCATGGGTTGATGATTGAGCTATCCCCTACCAAATGGGTATTTGGATAATAGATCCTAGAGAGATCAGTGATGCTAGATGGGTTTACATGGTTCCACTCAAGGCCACACTACAACTAGCAGTTCCATTGACTACAACATATATGGTGGCTTAACTAGATTAGGATATGTTAGGCTGGTGGGGTGAGGATACATTTGCTTTGACTTTCTACAACACTACTTCTAAACTCATTAACCACATGAGTTAGGTGGAGATTCATCCAGTTACTCAGGTGCCCCAAAATTTTGGGTTACATTTCTCATATGCCCTTCTAGTGGTGGGAACTATGTACAAAGCTATCTGGAAGGAGAAATCAGGCCATAGAGGCTGACTCCAATGGGCATTAATAGTGATCGACGTTACAATTGGGACACCACAATATGTACTGGACCTAGCTGCTGGCATGGTGGTTAGGATGCATCAGGTTTTATATATTGTTGAGGGTGTGGAAGGGAGTGAGGAGGAGGAGGAGGACGAGATAGAATTAGGTTTGTAGGAGTTATACCCTGACTGGAAGGGTATGGGAAAGGAATCAGCGATTTTCAAATCCGAGGAGGAGGCAGAGGAGGAATATATCCACCCAGAGGAGATGGAGGAGGATGTAGAGGAGGCCAACAAGGAGGAGATCATGGAATCTCCATTAAGAGGTGTAGTGGTAGCTATAGACCTGAGACAAGTCATCGAAGACCCAAGTGAGCATTGATACTCTTCTCATTCCTTCTACTTCCTATACTATATGTTAATGATTTTTTTTTTCATTTTATAACTCACCATTATACATTTTCCTTTTGCAGCCACAACTGATGGATGGAGGGATCTCATTATGTGTACAAACCTATATTTATTCATTATCACTACTTCTATATCCTAAGATACCCTACTGATGGACCCAGGAGCCTTGACACAAACCGAACGTCTCATAGATGTGTTTGCACCAACTTGGCATGCAGAACGAGAGATTTATCATTTGAGTACTAATATTGTGATACTAAAGGACATAAAGAGATGAAAAGGATCCTCAAGTAGTGGGGTTACTGTTAACTAAAATGAGCTCCCTCTTATTTTGGGTTAACTAGCTTCCTTTTTTGCCTCAGTCAAATTTTTACACATTTTAGTCACTCAAAATTTTCTAGGTATTGCTTCATCAGATAGAGAATTCTTTCCCCTTTCCAGAAAGGTAAGGAAGTCCTCCTAACTCCTTGTATTTTACAAGTTATGGCTCAACAAATTTTGGAGGGGAAATTTTCCCTAGATAGGCTCGCAACTAATGAAATGATCCCACGTGTCATTGGAGGAGCGGCGGGCGTCAGGGGGATTTCTAGTTTTGGCATTTGGTCAAAAAGGCACAAAGAAAAAATTTGGCCCGAAAGCTTGCAGAGGAGAATGGAGAAAATTAGCTATGGTCCCCACATCGGATCAGGATGCACCACGTGTCCATGTTTTCAGTGGGAGTCAGGGGAAGGGAAGGATTTTTGGTTTTTTGCCAAAACCGCAAAAGCACAAAAATGAAAATTGAACCTGTAGTCCCATTGACCAATTGGATGGCACCACGTGTCCAAGTTAGTAGTGGAGTGACGGACCCGTGGAGAAGTTTGGGAAAATTTCCCAATTTCACAAGAGGGGACAAAATGTTGTTTTAAAGCCATGGATCAACTAGAATTTGACACGTGTCTCATAGTGGCGGACCCACGAAGTTTTTTGGGAAATTTTTCCAAAAGGGAAAAATTTGAAGTTTGACCCCACCTACAAAAATTTTGACTCTAGTTTTCACCAGTTTTTCCCTAAATATTCAGAGGGCCATATATTTTGAACCAGAGCTCGATTTTTTGTGTTTTTGGTGTCATTGGAAAGTTGTTGAAATCCTCTACACGATGGACCCCTCAATTTTGAATTTTTATGGATTTTTGTGGGATAAAATTGATAAAACGTCTCTGGCATGCAAAAAACACAAAAATGGTTCCCAACCACCAAAATTAATGAAGTATGGGCCTCTTTCTTGCTTTGTGAAGCAATGTACGATGAAGTATGGGATTTTTCATGGAAACCCATCATTTTGTAGGCTAATCGAATGGATCTTGTTGGTGGTTGGAGTTTTAAATCAATTTTCCCACATTTTTACTTTCCTTCATTCCGTTCGAGTGATAAAAGCTAGTTTTGGCTCATTTGTAAAAAGTTGTTCATCATTCTTCTCTGCCTCTCCCTTCTTTTCTTCCCCAGGGTTGAAAATGGAGTTTGAACCTCCTCCCATGCTCTGTAATGGAATTTTTTACCTCTTACCCATGAAATGATGCACTATGCAAACTTCTGAGCAATAAAAAACATGTTTTGTGATGCATTTGTCCATCCTTGCTTGTTTTTTGGTTGTTTTCCTCTTGCCTCTCTTCATTGCAAGTATTTGTGCATGTTTGGATGTTCATTGCAGGTTTTTGAGCTGTGTTCATGGAGTTTTGGGATATTTTTTGTGTGAAATCAATATTTGGTCTGTGATGCACTTATCCATCCTTTCCATTGCTCACCTCTTCTTGTTTCATGGCAGTTTTGATAGATAATCAGCATTTTCCTTCTCTGGTGTATCACCATTTTAGTGTAGGCTCTTTTTTTTCCTCTTCTCTCTCTCTCTCTCTCTCTCTCCTTGGCATAGTTAGATTAGGTTAGATTAGCTTGCCTGCACTGGAATAACTTGTGGTAGGTAGTTTAGGAAGAGGAACCAACATTCTTTAGAGAGCTTTCCCCATTGCAAAGGTCCCATGCTTTGGGAAAGCTCAATGTTGTGTAATCACACCAAATGATATTACCTTAGAAAAGAAGATCCATAACTCATTTGGGGGTGCTGTGAATTTTCACTAACAGTTACTACCACCAGACACTCTCAAAAATAGTGTCACCATTGACACATGGAAGCTCCCACACTACGACCAGTTGGTCTCATCAGAGGAGTTATAGTAGGAGTCATCACTTTGCTCCTTCGTAGGGATATCAGAGGGGAGGATAGGCTAAGGGCCTTTATTAATTTGGGATAATTTTTTTGTATATATCTTTTTTTTTGTATTTTCAGCTCATGATTGAGAATGTTTGCCACACTTGTCCCTCGATGTGATAGCATTATACTTGAGACATATGAAAGACGTATAATATATAGACACTATTTTTTTGTCTTGTATTTTCTTTACAAAATTTGATTTCATTATGATTCAACTCATTTGTGTACTTTTAGGTGGTTAGGTATTTATGATGTTTTTTAATTTTTAATGTATGTTATGGATGATAATGTAATGTGATAAAAAAAATGATGTATATGGTTATACACATGATAACATACTGTACTTAGGAAACTTTATTTCTCAAACAAATTTTAAAATTTATATTCCATTGGAAAAATATGTTGAATACTATATGATGACATGATGATCTCACTCCATTCTTCACCTCACACAACTAGTAAGATGTGAGGGCTCATCACCAAGAGCTAAGAAGGACGTGAGATGTATGATTGAAGAATGTGTGAGAAAATGATGATCAAGAGACAATAATTTTGACAAATATTTATTCATAAACAC
The DNA here is from genome assembly GCA_019776745.2 of Taxus chinensis. NCBI lineage: Eukaryota > Viridiplantae > Streptophyta > Pinopsida > Cupressales > Taxaceae > Taxus > Taxus chinensis. Next base: position 511,177,541 of record CM034146.1, on the reverse strand, counting down.
ACAACTCAATCCCAATCAGGATTAACTAACCAAGTTCAAAATGATTTCTACTTATAAGTTCTGACTAGACTTAGATATATAAATGGCCTATTGATTGATAAGATCTGGTTAAGGAATGATTGTCTCTTCTAACATGCACATCTAAATCATTTTCTTGGTAATTTTCAAACTTTCAAGCAATTTTATTTCTTTGTTTATTTAAGGTTTTTTATTTTTGATACAACCCCCTAAATTTTGCCCCATGCTAACAGTAAGAATCATGGGCTCATCACCAAGGAAAAATTGTAGGAAAGTAAGGGAATATTTCTCCTTTCCTAACCTCATGCTACCAATAAAAAGCATGGGCTCATCACCAAAGATTGGGAGGGATGGAAAATGTATTTATTTGTAGTAAGGAAATATGCATGTATTGTTTATATACTTTTCTTTTTCATTTTATCTTTCCTTTATTTAATTTTTTTTTTTAGGAGGGAACATTTAAACCCCAATCTCAAGTCCCAAGAAACTAGTAAGATGTGAGGGCTCATCACCGAAGACTGAAGATGGTGTGAAAGAAAAATTTCTGGGTGAAATAAATCATAATTTTTTGTCATGGAGAGAGATCTTTTTAGGGGAATACCTATCCATTAGGAAACTTCTAGAGAAAAATATAGGCAAGAAACACCCAAATAGGAAGAAACCACAAAAAGGATGAAGCATGCAAGTCCTTATAATACCAATGTCAAAATTTGTCAAATAAATGGAAATGATGACGTGAATTAAATAATTTGAGAGTGTGAAGAAACTGTAGAAGAGTCATGATTGAGCGATTTCTCAATGTTTGAAATTTTAAGAACCACTTGAAGAATAAGTTTCCGTAATAAAATTTTAACAAAGTGACAATGCAAATGAAAAAGATGATGAGAATGAAAAAGGAAAGTGTGGAAATGTAATGACTATATGTAAAAACATTTGAGGTGAAGTGAGTTGAAATATTCACCAAACTCCTAACCTTATAGAGTACACAAGCGATACACACCATTGTTAAAATCTTCTGTTACTTGGTAGGGGCCTAACCATTTTGGCCTGAACTTCCTACCTTTGCTGAAATTTTTTGTATATTCAGGATATCGAGTCTTGAAACAAGGTCTCCTACCTGAATTTCATGTTTGTATAGACATTTTTATTATATTAATGACACATTCTGTCTGTGTAAACCTGATGATGTTGTTTGGAATCTCTAAGCCTTTTCTCATCCAATATTTCTAAGTTCAGCTAAACATGCATTTTGATACTCATCCTTCATCTAGAATTCCTTGTAGGGAGACACGTGAATACTAGGTAATTCTACCTCCACCAGAAATACCACTTTAGTAAAAAAGACTAAAGAAAAGGGGGTTTCCTCCATTGGTCTTCAAACTAAATTCTTGTAGGCCCATAAGGTGGGGAATACATTTAGATACCAATCTCTCTTTTTATCCTTAACCATTTTAAGGAGAATGGAATTCAAGGTTTGTTTCATTTCCTCGTCCTGTCCATTGGTCTGAGGATAGTATAAAGAGGTCGTATGATGATATATTTTGAACTGAGCACATAACTCATGCACCTCATCATTATTGAAAGGAGTGTCCATTATCTAAAATAATGACTTGTGGAATTCCATACCCCCAAATAATCTTATTTAAGATAAACTTGGATATGATGGAGCCAAGTACCATTGTTAGAGGCATGGCCTCAACCCTTTTCATGAAATACTTTTTAGCCGTGATTATGAAATTTTGGTCATCTGTTGATGTGGGAGAGAAATTTCCCTATCATATCCAAACCCCAAGTGGAGAATGGCTAGGGTGTCACTATAGGTTGTAAATCCTAAGCTGGGATGTGTATGGCATGTGAGAATTCTTTCCATTTTTGGAATTTCCACACATATTCCACAACATCATGCTCTAATGTGGGCGAGAAGTAACCCATCTGATGAATCTTATGAGTAGTTGAATGACCCCCGAAGTGACCACCACAGACTCCACTGTGGGATTCAAAGATAATTTTCTCCACTTCTTCTTCATCAACGCATCTAAGAAACATACCATCAAAACATCTCTGATATAGAACTTGTTCTACAATCACGTATTTGGCAAGTATGATGTGAAGTGGTCACCTTTTCTACGAGTTATCCCCTTTAGGATACATCTGATCTACAATATGGTTTATTATATCTAGGAACCAGGAGACAAAGTCAATGGCGTAGGTTTTTCTACGGAGTAGAATGCATTCATCAGGGAAACTCAAATCAAATACCTCGCCAGAGTCTATAGGATTTTAAGGGAGCCAATCAACGATGATTTTTCCCTTAACCAAATTTTGGTTGATGAAAGTGAGCTCAAATTCAACCATTAACGTTATGAATCTACCTACATTTTTAGATAAGGTTTCCTGAGTTAGGAATGTCCACAACTGATCAAATTTTATAATCATTCTTGTTTCTTGGTTAAGTATATAATGCCTCAACCTCTTAGTTGTGAAGATAATAGCCAAACATTCCTTTTCTTCTTATGATTACCAAGTTTCATAGTCTAGGAGTGTATGACTAATGAAATAGATTTTGCACTCATGACCATCATCATCATCCTATTCTAACATGCATACGATTGATATGTCTATATGGCTCTAGAGTATAAAGATTAGTGGATGATTGGCCTTGGGTGGCATAAGATGTTGGAGGAGACTAGAAGGAAATCACTTGATTGATTCAAAAATCATTGTGACATTCCTCTTCCATATATTGCAATAGGTATTATTAAACAAGCCATTAATGGGATGGATGGTGTATGTTAGACTGGGAGAAAACCTACGGATTTCCCCAAGCTTTCCTAGGAAAGATCTGATACTAGACTCATTTGTTGGTGGACTCATTTCAGGGATTTCCCAAATATTGTAAGGTATGCATCAATCCCTTGAGATGAAATGATATAACCTATGAGTTTACCTCCTGTAACTCTAAAGACACACTTTTCTAGGTTCAAGGTCACACCATACTCAATCAAACATGAAAGGATGATTCGAAGAATCTCAGGATAGTCACCTCTATTCTTAGCCTTTGTTAAGAGATCATAAAAATATGTTTCCACAATCTTATGAATAATATCATGGAATATATTAGTCATGGCTCATTGATATGTATCAACAACATTCTTCAAGATGAAAGGTATGAACCACATAGCAAAAGGTTTCCCAGAGAGTGGTGAAAGGTGGTTTTGGTTTGATCTTCATCAGAGATTCTTATCTGGTTATATCCAGAAAATCCATCCATGAGCAGATAAAAACTCATAACCAGTCATTGCATCAACAATGATATCAATGGACGGTAGAAGGAAATCATCCTTAGGATAGGATTTGTTTATATCCCTGAAATCAATGCATATCCTTATCTTCCTATTCTTCTTAAGGACCGGGACAATATTGGACAACCACATGGAGTAGTCTACTATCTTTATAAACCCTACTTGTAGAAGCTTCATTACTTCTTATTTAACCATTAAAGAAACTTTGGGCTTCATAGGCCTCAAATTTTGTTTCATAAGTTTAGCATTGGGTTTGGTAACCAGATTGTGGACTACTACGTCAGGAGAAACTCTTGTCATGTCTTTATAACTAAATGAAAAAGATCGGGAATGCTCCTTGAGAACTTTAGTGTGTTTTTCTATCTCTTCCACCGATAATGAAGAACCAATATTGAAAATCATGGGCTCTTCCTCTGTTTCAATATTAATATCGATTGTACCTTCTATTAAGGAAGCATTTCCTTCTTAAAATTTAGGGGAGTTGGAGGTAGTTCCAGAGATTCTTCCTCAACCTTGTAGATCTCTAAATCTTGTGATGAGGAAAGATACATTGTTTTGTCCCCAAAGTATGAAGAAGGGTGGGGAACAAGAGATCAACCTTTCTTATGATGTACAAGGTGAAGATCAATGTATGCATGAAGAAATATTAGGATCACCTCATCATTCTCAGTGAAATCTAACATGATGGGTTCATTTTCATTTTCTACATATGCTAATATCACATTGTTTGGAATCCTTAGAACTAAGGGTTCAACCCAGATAGAGACTATGAATTCATATTTCCTTTCAAACCTTCATTAGGGAAGAAATGAGAAGAAGAAGATGCCATATAATCAACAAGCTGGTTTTGTTCCCTAGGGATCACTTCAATAGAAATAAAGTCAAAGTATTTACACATTTCACACACAGTGGATTTATAGAGTTGGATATGCTCTACTCTAGTCTCATATACCTCTAAAACTTGGTTTTCTATAAGTTATGAGTCCCCTAGAACTCTAACATTCTTTACTCCCATTCTCTTGGCTACAATGAGACCGAGAAGTAAGGCCTCATACTCTTCTCCATTGTTGGTACATTCAAAATTTATATTGAAGGTGAAAGGCATGATTTTACCTTCTGGAGAAGTCAAAATCACCCCAGCCCCTGTGCCATATCAACACTTAGCTCCATTGTAATGGAGTGTCCAATAGTTTGACATGAAAGATTGACTCTTCATTATCCTTAGGAATATATTCCTATACTTTAAATACCTCAACCATACATATCTCTACGAAGCCATCTATTGGGAGAGAGGCTAGTCCAAGAGCATTTCCAATACCTTGAGAGTCAAATGGGAGAGTGATCGATAAGTCATTTTCCAAGATTTTTACTATTTCTGTTGTTTTCTTGGTAGATACAATTTCTACCACAGTGATCTTACCTTCACTCTTTCTTACTCCTTTGATTGCTTTAGGTTTTGTCTACTTTAGTTGTTGGAACTAGTTTCATAGTGGAATCCAGTTCTTTGGAAGGAGGTGGTTTATTTAGTTTGTTGGTTGGGAGTTCAAACTCAGAATGAACTTTGGGTTTCTTCTTGAGATTTTCTAGGTGAATGTCAAAAGGTTTAGGGTCACCCTGAGCTATGAAAACCTTTCCTAAGTGAAGGAATCTTACCTCTTGAAATAACGTGGATGGAATGGCCTTCATTTTGTGGATCCATGGTCTACCAAGAATCATATTGTAGTTGGTTTCCCTATCTATAATATAAAACTCAGTTAAGATAGTCTTGGGCCCAAGGGTAACTGGGAGAACTATAGTTCCAATAGACGTGGATTTCAAGATTTCATAACCTCTCAGCATGTTCCTGGTAGAGGACTAATTATTTTCTTCATACCCTTATTTTTTATAGGAAGGAGAAAGGAACAATATTCATGGTGGGTCCATCATTGATCATTTCCCTCTTGACATGTATTTATTATAAACCCACACTTGCAAGTATAACGTGGGATCACCTCTTTATGTCAATTCAACTCAACATTTGAAGGCATTTTGTTTATGTCAAACATGAATCTCATATCTCTTTGATTTTATCCTAGAGGGTAAACATAAAACTATATATGGTTAATATGAGCCTCTTGAGGGGGTGTGACATGTACTAGATGGAAAATACCCAATTCTTTCAACAAATCATACAAATGACCTAATGAAATATTCAACTGATCTAAAAAGGAAATGTGAGAAAAGGTCTTATTAAGATCTGTTATAAAATCATAAGCTCGTACGGGTTTGGGAACTACCAAAAAGTCATCTTGAACTAAAGTATAAATGGGAAAGAGGATATGCGATGTGTACTCTTGAGTATGAGTAGTTGCATTTACCTCTAGATCTATCTCTAATTCAACCAGACCTACAATTTTAATTTTATTTCTTTGGTCTAGGTTGGGTACAACTCAAGGATCATTCGATGTAGAGGCCTCATGATCATTAGTCAAGGATCCCTTTATTAACATTCTGAGGGTTATGTTTCTCATTTTCAGGATGCTTGGGGAAAGGATCTCTATAGATTCCTAGGTTGGTATTTTGGGGTACGACAAGTCCCGTATGAGTGTTATGAGAGGTTCCTCAAGAGTTTGCTAAAAATATTTCAATGAAAAGTTATCATTTATCTTCTAGGATTCATTGAATGAACTTATTGCAATCCCTAAAAGACCAAGCATCATGAATAATTACTCTATGAAACCCATAGTATAAATTGAGATCATAATCCCTCGAGCCTATGATTTTTACTATTGTTGTGGGTCATAGCTCTGATTTTTGTTTTGGAATTGGTTTTTATAACCATATTTTGCATCCCATTGGCCATGGTTTTTGATATTGGTTTTGGCCTTGGGATTCAACCTATTGAGGAGGAGGATGAATGAAATCAACCACGTTGACAGAAGGAGTGGAATTGTTAATTCTTTGGTTATTCATATTCCCATTGTTATTGTTTTCATTACTGGTGTTGGTAACATTAGGATTTTTGGGTTGATCAGTCATGTTGTCTGTAGTGACATTGCAATTATGATTCAAGGCCTTGGTTCATGGGGTTTTTCTTGAATTATTTTGGTAATTTTAATTGTTCTGATTGGAAGTGACCAACCTTATATTGGGGCCATACATCTCTTTTCTACTATTAATAGCCACTTGGTCAACGCAAAGAGCACCCTCTAACACTTCCTCATAACTATGAAGGGGAAATTTTTTCACTTCTTCCTTGTTTTCTCAGTTGATTGAGTGGGAAAAGAGGTCACATAGTTCCGTTTAATCCATATTTGGAGAACTCATGGAAGAGTAGAGGACTTTTTTGCTACCTCTGAATAAATTGGTGAACAAACTCATTTTTTTCTTTCTTGATATGTAAGAAGTCTCTTATTCATGTTCATAACAAATTTTTGATATTGAAGGCCTTAATAAACTCAAACAAAAGTCATTTGAAGGAATTTATGGATGCTTTGAGAATTCAATAGTACAATCTAGAGAAATTTCTTTGAGGGTTATAATAAATATCTTCATAACAACTGCATCCCATAGAAATAATTCTCTTATTTTGGTATCCTATGCCTTGATGTGGGCATTGGGGTCTCCCTCTCCTTTAAATTTAGGTAGGTCTAACAATGGTCATGGAATCATAACACCTCGTATCATGAAATCGAGAGGTTCCTTAAAATATTTAGAATAAGTTCCCACTACGTAAGACTCAACCATTGAGGTCCCTTGATGAGGAGGAGGTGGTGGAGTAGGAGATTGATAAGGTGCAAAATAGGTATTAGATGGGGTATAAATAACCTCTTGATAGTGTGCGTAAGGACCAAGAAAAGTATATGTGTCTATCTAGGGCTATTTTGAATACATATGGACATAGGGAGGGACAACACTAGGATATGAATTAGTGGGTGTAACACTAGGGAACATTGCATTGTTCAGAGGAACATCATTTGAGAACACACTTCCAGCTAACCCTTGTTTGGGATATGAATAGGAAGGATGAGGAGTCATTTATAATGTGTTTGGCCCAATAAGGAGATCACCAAGACTGGGAACACCTAAGCATACATGTTGTGGTGGTTGTTATAATGAATGAACATTAGTAGCAGGAGTATAGTTTTGGTTTTGGACATGATAGGGAATGTTACCTTGCCTCTCAAATTATACAGGTTGCAAAGCTTGGGTGATCTCTAAATCTTTAATTCTTCCCAATAATGTTGAAATAACATCATTGGTGAATGATATGGACATTTATTAGGGGTGTGTGATGCATGTTGTTTGGTTATGAGGGTGTATGATACTTTTTTATGAACTAGTCATTGGTTACTCCCCTTTTGAGGTATTCTCTCTAATTTGGGCGGGGTTGGAGCATAACTGTTTTGAAGAAGGACATTTCTGTGTCTCTGTATCATATCAGAGGATCCATCTAAGGAATTAATATGGTCACTATTTTGGGAGAACCATGCAAAGATTTCATTATTTAGTTCCAGGTAAGATGAAAAGGACTCATATTTCATATTAGTTTGGTGTCTTGATAAAACTCATGGATAACGGCCATGTTCTCTCATAAAAGTCTTATTGTTAGGGTTTGAGAACTATAATTACATGCCATGGTTTGGTTGGTCTAACTCATTGATTCCTAAATTTTAATTCATGTTCATACCTTGGATATGGTATTTTTTTGGGGATAGAAAGTGTTGGGAATAGTTATCAACCCACCGAGACAACGAAGGTGACTGTTGAGGACTCACCTAGTTATAATAAGATTTAAGACCTAGAATAGGCATGCTATAATAATGACCCAACATATTCATAGGGTGTATAAACACCCACAAAATAATGGGAGAGGAGAAAGGTAAATGAATGAAAGGAAAAAGAAATGGAAATGAAAAGGAACTAGTCCTTCACATTGAGTTCACAAGAATTTGTACACCTGAAAATCAACAGGTGATTTAAGATGCACATGAATTCTTGAGGTCATACTGAGATATCCAAATTATGATATATGGAAAGGGTATGGGATGAATAAATATAGTGTAAATGAAATATGTGGGAATAATAATACCAAGATTAATTTTCAAATAAAATCAAGATCCTCTAATTGTAAATTGGGAGTTTGTTCGTCAAGGGAAAAAAATGCCTACCTAACATGTATGGGAGTGGTATTGCGGTTGAGAATGATTTCTATTTGTAAGTCTTGATCTATATCAATGAAAATGAGTGTGGTTCATCCCGATTGACAGATTTGAGGGAATTGTCCTTCTCCCCCTAAATGTACCTTACCAAAGAGGATCATGTAAGAATAAGAGAGGATGTGTGGAGGAAAAACTAAGGGTTTCATGGTCTAACCTTGTTGGCTAATTTCAAAAAATATGTTTTTGATGTGTCTACTTCATTTTTAAGGGCATTGATTTGTCTGATGATCTCTGATGGTATGAGGGTCGATCTAAAGACTAGTGCTTGTAAGCCTAGGTCTATGTATCCCTTATATCGGTCAATAATTGGTGGGTTGATGTTGGATCAAATATCCTTCTATGAGGTTCATGTGGACCTAGGATCTTCATACACATACTGACTCATGATAAAGGCAGGTAGAAATAGAAAAAAGAGGGCTAAGGGATAAGTACAGGTAGCCTAGGCCACTAAGTAAATGGGGATTTATGTTTATTAAAAATTCTAATCTATTTTAATTCCTAACTTTAAATAAACAAAGAAATTGAATATAAATTAAATAAATGAAAAATTAATTCACCCTTTAATCTAATTAAATTACATTTTCTAAAATTTAAATAAAGTAAAATAATAACAAACTAACTAATTCTTTTTATGTTTTTAGGAAATATTTTCAAATAAATAAATGAATAAAACAAATTAAATTCCTAAGATTTATTTTATGTATTTTCTGGATTTGAAGAATTAAATAAAATAAATTCTTGCAAACATAGACAAAGCAATTAATCTTAAATGAAACAAGCTACTTCTAAATTAAAATAAACTAAACAAGGAATATCTAGATGTGGTTATTCCTTTGTTGCATGATTGTGAAAAATATCTACTCTAAATAGAAGATGTATTCTAAAGTTATTATACTAGAAAATGAAACTTCTTCTAACTACTTCTGCCTCAAGTTCATGGGAAAGAAAATAAAAGCTTTTTAGAAATTATTTCTTCTTTACCTAAAATATTTCCTCGACAGAGTGGAAATAAACTGTACGGATGATTTATAATGAAGAAATAATGAATCATAGACACATAATCTTCCTCTAATTTATTTCCCTTATAGATCCACAAGGATATGGAGGGAATAATATTTCAATGGAAAACTTATACAGAAAGTACACAGACAATACTATAAATGAATAAATTTTTAACTATACTAATTCAAAACAAAGTATTTCTTCTATTTTAATGACTATAATTAATCAAATCTAGAAGAATTAAAAACATCTCCAACCTATAAATATTGATGTGAGATAGCATTCCAGGTGTGGTGTTGTGTTTATGTCTCCTCATCTTTATTTTCTCTTCTAGATATGATTTCCAATTGATCAAAGGTGTGCATAGTGTTTGATGGTAGCAAGAAAAACCAAGAAAATGGTTGTAGTTGGTTGGTTTTAAAAAAACTAGTTGAAAAGGAAATGCAAGAAGGAACATAGAAATGAACAGGTTGCATCTGTGATTCCTAGGAAGATTTTGGCAGAATAACTTTCCATGTAGACACCTAAAGTAGGTATCTCTACCCTTGTCTTCCCGTATGTGTATACCATGGTCCTAGCTAGACCCTTTTAATTAAATTAAATGCCCACCTATTACCTCACAAAATTTAATATTTAATAATAAACATTAATTCATTAATATTAATTAATTAATTAATTACCATTATCCATTATGCCCTAATGGAATTTTTTTAGGATGCCTTTATCCCAAATATACATCCCTATGCTTTTTATAACTTTTATCCTAACTATCTGTTAGAGAGAAAATTTGTCAGGTGGAAAAATTAGGTGTCTCCACCAATGTTCATGGGGCTACGCCCCTCTGCATTGAATGTTACAACTCCCATTATTGAAAGTAAACTAATCCTAATCCTATCTAAATGTTGTGGGTAACCAAATTGGTCAGGGATCACACATGGACACTCCACTGAACCTATGGCAATTTTCTTGTATTGGGTTACAAGGGAGGAAATTACAGTGATGAAGGGAAAAAGGGGGAAATTATGGAAGGAAAATTACTGCCATGAGTAGATTGTAGAGCTCACACCTAGTAACCGGAGTAGTTTGACCTTCAATATAGAGGAAAGTACTGTGAAGCTAGCGGGACCAATGAATTAAAACACCAATTTTTAAAATTCATCTATTGAGGACACCAAGTTCCTCTCTAATTCCATGCATGATCAACTATTCTTTTAAAGTGCACGAAAGAGAGAAATAGAAGAAAAATAAGAAAGACAAATAGAAGAAGTGTAGATTTTACTCCATGTGTAGTGATGAATACAAAGCTTCAACCAAGCTATCACAATTCACAATGCTACATAGTAAGAGTTCTTCAAAATTTGGAATGCCTTGAAATGGAGAGGCCATCCCAATTTATAGAAATTTGAATTGTCCTTTCACCTCCCTTGCATGACTCTTTAATTCCATATTCCATTCGTGACCTTTCATTTTCCATGAATTAAGTATTTCTCTTATAATTTTGAGAAAATACTTGTTACAAATTTAAAATAGGTCACTCAAGTGAATAGAATGAAATACAATGATGACGTATAATGAAGAATTAGAATTGAGAGAGAAAGAAGAGAGGGAAAGAGAGGAAGAGGGAACGGATGGAGAGAAAACACTCGTAATTAAATGATTTAAATGCCTTGATGAAGTCATGAAATTTGAGAAAATATTTATAACACTGGTGATCCTCTACACCGATGAAGATGGCTCCCTTGGATAAATTTGAATCATTTTCCCCATCCAGTGATGACTGCAAACTCTATGAAACACAAAGATCCTGGACCACAGATTGAGTGCTCAACAACACTGTTATGAGGTTTACTGATGTAACCTCCAGATGAACACATGCAATGCCCGTGATGACCCTCCTTGAAACTTGGTTGATGAACTCTTTGACTCATTGAAATCATTCTGATTAACTTACTTTGAATCACTTGGATTCTTAAGTGACAAAGATGAATTCACATGATGTGCCTCGCGATGCCATGTTTTGCCTTTGTATACCATTTCACTAAGGATGATTCTTCCAGGACCTCTGTGAATTTCTCATTACTCTATTTGACTCATGAAACCATATCATTATCCAAAGTGGAGTTCAAAAAGAATTAAGGTGAGTGGAAACAAAGTCGTATGAAACTTTCCATGACCAAAATGAAAAAAATTATATTTTTAGAACATGAACCCATGCTCTACTATTCTGGTACATATCACCTTTCTTACTCCAATTTCACCTTCTGAACCTTCTACCATAGTCCATCTCCTTATGTTCCCTAGATATTTATTTTTTACCACATTTCTATTTTTAGCAGGTTTCTCTTTGGGGACTTGCTATTTTGGGAAGAAGTCGTTTTCTGTCTTACTTTCCATTTTACCACTTTTTTGATTGTCCCGAGTGATTGAACTTATAATTCAGAGGGACTTGAAATTTATACCATGTGAGGAAGTATAGAATATTCTATTTTTATTTAGTGGTGAAAATGACCTCAGATTGTGACGGTAACAACTTTTTTGGATTCGGCTCTTTGTCGCTAACTCGTGCTCAAATTTTCATCATGATTCGCTTACCAGAAAGATCATAAATAAAAAATGAAAAATTACACATGGTAAGAGAATAATATTGATAATAAATCAGTCCATATCTTGAGAAAATGGCAAATTTCTTGTGTAAAAACTAGTTTGAGAGAAACTATATTTTTTGGAGACCCTTCCCTCTGAATTTCAGATGATTTCCCCTACCGGATCTTTGGGGATTTGAAAATTTATTTGAAGAGTGAAGAATTATGATAAAAAACAAAATCCTCCATATCTATAAAAAAATAGGGACCTTATGGCATGAAAACTAGTTCATGTGAAACTAGATTTTTCAAGGATTGTTTCCACCGATTTTTGCGCGATTACGCCTACTGGAACCTTGAGAAGTGGAGAGTTAGATCACTATTTTTTCTATTGTTGTGTCATGGAAGCCATTAATGGAGCTTCAAAAATTGAAAGTATTTTTTATTCTCTATTCACAACAAAAATCATATTCTTGATATGGGTTTTTATTTCTCGTTCTACCCGTGAAATTTCTTTTCAAACTGATTTCTGGTTTGACAGGAAATCTAACTTTTGTCTTCGTTGGGTGGAGATTAAGATTTATTCACTGTAAGAAATTCATGTTGTAGAAGGAAGATTTTAATTTTATTTTTTAATTGCCTTCAATAACTAAGAACACATCAGAAAATGATTCTTCATTTTGTGCACATGTTTGCAAGATATCTTTGAATCTTCATTTTTCAGAAGTGAGGATTTTCAAACGATTTCTCCATTTCTCTCTTTTGTTCTTTAATCCTTGAGATATTATGATAAATCTTACCTCTAAAACCTATGCATATTCATGGAGAGGAATATTTTTCTACCATGGTGGAGCTGGTTTGGAGCAACAATGGTGGACTAAGGTGTTCTTTGCAACTTTCTTCTGGTAATGGAGAAACAATAAGAAGCAGTAAGAAACAACAAGGAGATAGAAAATTTTCAAATTTTGGAGTTGGATTTGGGAAATTTTTTGTTTCCCTCATGTCCCTTAAGCATTAAGGGACATGAGGGACATCAATTTTCACATGGTGCTACAGCATCTGGACACTTGGCGGAGATCCAACGGTGGATGGTTTATGCCAAAAAGCATGTTGGAAGCACCTGGGGGATGAAAGATGATTGCGTGAGTAACCATGAGAAATTATTTGGGAGGGGTGAATTTTTATGTCCCTCATGCCCCCCATCATAAAGGGACATGAGCGTTATCAATTTTCACAGCACGTCAGAAGCTGTCACTTGTCACGATCTGGACGCTTGAGGGAATGAGTTGCGAACAAGCACTTGAGAGCTGAACTGGTGATTTGAGAGGTCATATGTGTGTATAGAGGGCTTATTGTGGATGGGAACATTTTATTTCCACTTATATACCTTATATTGAGGGATGAAAGGGACACAAAATTACGTCAGGGTTCTGGAACTGACACGTGTCCTCTTACAAATTTGTCTAACTGTGAGAACTCACCTAGATGACAACTTGAAATGGTAATATGTTGAGATCTCGATGGATGTTTTTGGTGAAATGGTATATGAAATGTACTAAAAATTGCCTTATGAATCCAATATTTGGGGTATCATATATTGATTACTCCATTTAAGCCCTAAAAATAGTATTTTGTATTTGGTCCCTTACCTATGCCTATAAAAAACTAATTATAAACCTATTGCACAAAAGTGTTGTGAAAAATATGATTTCACCATCTTGTATAGATCCTAATTTACTTTATAAATATGTTTTGTTTTTCTCCTAACTCCATCCATAGCTCCCAAAATCACCTCCTGAAGTTCAACAACTTTTTTGATCTTGTGCATTGCTTAGGCCTGTGGCCCCTATTTTTGGTGAAACTGCTCCAACTCTTCCAAATATTTCTTGAACCTTCAAAAATAACCTCTATGATGTTTCTAGACCTTTAATTCACCCACATGTTGGCTTTGGATCCTTTTTTCTGCTCCAGGGGGTTTCACTTTTCCTCGAAAGGCCAGTGGTAGCCCTTCCCAACACTATCCAAAATTAACATTCTTCAAGAACTCCTAAAATCACGTAGGGGGTTGATTTTAATTTCCTAATTCACCTAGGGGACTGAGTTCACATTCACTGGGATGAAATCAGACTGATTGGGTAGACTTGGGGTGCCTGGGAAGGGCAGGACTTGAAAATATTTGCACAGGGGTATTGTTGTCATGCTAGAAAATTACCAATTTCCTTGTTGCACATTTGCATGAAAACAACTAGTTATAGCTTGGGGACATGGTATGGACTGATTGTAGTGAATACATGACATGAAGAATCCCAGAATCTCAACTTTACAATATAAAACTAGTGCCTTATGCATTGGGCCCTACTAAGTCACTAGAAAGATAGGCTACACAACTTTCTTTATTGAACACATACCCAAACACACGAACAAAATAAGGGAAACACAAAAAGGGAAAGGAAACACACAAAAAAAACAAGGGAAACAACCTAAATCACCAATGTACATGTAGGGGATGGCCCACTTTCATTGAAGTGTAAATTTGAATTGAGTGCTCACCTATAAATGGGTGTCACTGAATGACGTTCTTCTACAAATCCATTGACATGCTCAATAAAGTATGAACCTCTTCTTAGCTTCTTGATAAATGTATATTTATTGTTAGCCTACTTGAACATCCCACCTCCTTCATTACTATAACACCTTATTTTCATCTTCTCCTTGTATTTCAGGTTCTTTTTATTTGTTGATTTTTTTCCATTATCATGAAGATGTTTCTTGGTCACTCTCGACTTACCATATCCATAACCTGACATATTTTCTTTATTATGCATCCACTGTTAGGAATTAGCATTTACATCATGGTAAATAATTATATGGTTAGTTTTATATATATTGTTATAACAAATGTATAACGATATATTAATATGGGTTTTATATTGTTTATACTTCTTACTTTATAGGAAGTTGGTTTTCCTATTTGGATGGCTATTTAATAGCACTCCATACATTGTAATACTGTGTGAATAATTTTATATTTAAGATTATTGTGTAAATCTATTTCAGAGCTTTCATTTGGTATCAGAGCAAGCATTTTTAGAGCAAGGGTATTATACAGAATTAAAAGGAAAACGGGGCACTGCCGTATTTGCATTCTTGCCCCTGTATATGGAAATTTCTTGATGACAAGCCATTTTGTTGGTATAATTTAAGATAGCTTTGTTTTGTAGTTTCCTAGAGAAAAGGTTCTGCATTATTGAATCATCTGCATCTACTGTCTTGTTTTGTGTCGATGTCTAAGTTTTACAAATCTATATGATAGTTTTGTGTTTGTATTGGAATTTACCATTTTCTGAGGGCCATCATCCACATTCTCTGAGGGATATGTTAAAATATTCTTGCATCGCCTTGGCCCTGTGTGATCATTGACTCTACATTGGATTAAAAATTACAAAAACACAATTGTATTTTATTTGGAATAGTCAGATTTCTTCTGCCATATCAGAATCATCATTGCAAAAGCATGGATTTCTTATTGCCAAATTAGATCAGAATCATCATTTCCAGATCAGATTCATTTCCACTAACATGTTTGGAGGAAGGCATTTAGCACAACAAATATTAATCTTTGCATCAACGTGATAGCATCAACTGTAAACCTGTAATAGATTGTTTTGCCTCAACTTGCATCGACCAATTCTCCACATAACATTGAAATTGATCACATACCTTCAAATTTTTTGTATTTTAAATCTCGGAAATGGTCTTCACTTGATAGTTGTAATCTACAGGAATTTGCAGTCTCTATGGTGTTTAGATCTCTCTGTTTGATTTGTCTTTCTTCTCCACTGACGGTCGACCATTTACGTTTCAACTTTCACAGGTTCGAATTTTAATGCATGATCCATGTGTTGAGTTGCATTCAGTTGTTGACATCTGCCTCGCACTCTAAGATCCACCCAACCAGTATTGGCGCGCAGAGTTTGAATACAAAGGTGTAATTTATTTCAATGTACTGCATGGTTATAGGTTTGGTTTAGTGTTCGATTTGTAATAAGTCTATATTACAAATCTATTTTCTAAAGTTTGGGTGTCATTTCTATCTTTCGATCTTCTATTGTCTTCAAATAAGTCAATAGTTTTATTTGTGTTATTTTAAATATGTCATTTAAGACACTTTCCATAAGAGTTTCAAATAGGTCTTTTATTTCATGTCAAACGTTTTGGTTAAGAATTGTCTTGTTGTCATTGTAAGACATCAATGTGTATGTCAATGTTAATTCCATCATATATGTTTAGGTGAATAATAAGTTATTGAGTCATAGTACAAGTTCATAAAAATAAATAAAATTTTTCCTCACGGATGCATTCTCGGTGTTACCCAACGTCTGGAAGAAATAAAGTGTTTCACATTGCGGGAAGAGAAGAAAATAATAAATAATGTGGAAACAGTTGAGTGTCATATCCAAATCTGGCTGAGCTAGCAGCATGTCAATGGAGGATGGAGGAACAGGAGGATGGAGGTCATTCAGTGACCTCTCATCAGTCACCAATGACGGGGCCACACAGAAGCTGTGGTGGCATATGTATGGTGTGAGTATATTATTTTCAGTGTGGTTTCCATTTTCTCAGTATGCTTCAGTTTGCAGTGATCCTATTTTGTGTGGTATTTGATGGATATTGGAAAGAGAGTTTTGTTGAAGCGCAGATGACTGTCAGTGATCCTCTAACTGACTTGGTCCTCTGACTTCCGTACTTCATCGGAAGATGGTCAGCTAGAAGAATATGTTCACTAGTATTAGTGACCATGTGCAGCAAGACCTAACTAGCAAGATCCATTCAGGAGTATGTTCTTTGATGCATTTTGCTTCTCAGTGTCTATTTGAGTGGAATTGACTCCAAATAGTCATGTGCAAAACATACTAATGTCTCCATTCTACACTATGATGGGAAAACTACTTATGCTCCAGGAAAGTATATGCAACCTGAGGAGTGGCGGTATACATCCTCCATGATGATCGAGATCGAGTGGTCACCCATCCTTAACTAGAGAAGTAAGCTTGTGTGCATGTCCCATATCTCAACCAACACAGTCATGCGAAATATTTTTAGTATCTCATTGGATCCTATGATAATATATAAAATATGCATCTTGTGTCCCACAACCACTAAGTGATCCCACTTATGTATCTAGCATAGTGGTCCCCAATGATCTGATCATAGTAATGTGGGGAATTCGTGGATCTCTCAAATACAAGGTCTATTGTGTCTATAATCCATCATACAACATAAGCATGGACAGTCGATGAGGTCCCTGTCACGTCATTGCTTGTGGTACCCTCTTTGTTTCATCAAACAATGGAAGGGAGAGATTTCCCATCCTATCCCTTGGATCAACGATCATGAGTCACAAAGTCGGGTCAACGCACCTAGGGGTGAGCATATCGGCATCTTTAGATGGCTAAGTCGATGGTGACCCTACCCCATGTCAACACTAAGTTGGGGACCTCCCTCGGCACCAGTATCCAAAATCCATGGTAAATAATTATATGGTTATATATACATTAGTTATAACAAAACATTAGATACGGGTTTTATATTACTCACCATCATGCGCTACTTTATCAGAAGTTAGTTTCCATATTTGGCTCCTCCGGTCTCCATCTCTAATAGCAAATCTTGATATCCTTGTAATACTATGCTCGAAGATTATTGTCCAAATATGTCACTCTAGGGCATGAAAATCCAGCTTCATGTCCATCTAACTTTAATGGGCTTATTCTCCACCTGTTGGTGATCATTTTGACCTCTGGCAACATTTTGCCCTAATTTTCCTTTGATCTGCGGGCTTCTTCCGTTTTTTCCTATTATGTCCTATGGACCTATGAAAGCTCAAAAATGATCTGAGTCTTATATCATGTATGCCTCCCTAAAAAATGTGTTACATGGTCATTGAATTATGCTCTTGGAACCAGAATGAGTCCACATATTTTTGTCTTCGATATGAAAATGTTCATCATCCTTAGCAAAAAATTGGGTTCTGAGCATGAATGATGAATTTTTGTGTTTTGGACATATATTACTTGACGGGTGTATTTTTCCTGTCAAAGTTTTTTCCTCAGTGTTCAATGAGTAATGTGGCTTCCATTTGGTTGGAAAAATCAGGGTGATGGACCAAGAAATAATGCGTTCCTAAACTTTTTATTGACATTGTTCAACTTTTTGGAAATAAAATGAGCACAATTTGAGTCCCATAGCCCCATCATCGATCATCTTCCTATGGTTTATTTTTGGTGAACTTACGTGAGCTTCTTTCCGATTAGATGGGGCATGGTGGGTCTATTTTCCTGAACTATGTTCCTTTTGGCTAGGTTTGAGAAAAAAAGGTATTGAACCTGCTCCGTTTTTTCATTCGCTAGGCATCTAATCCTGGAACAAATTTAAGAGGCAGGGAAAAGGTTTAACTTTGACCCCGTAGGAGGACATGTGGCAAGCACTGCATCTCGTTCAAGATCTCAACTTTTGGGGATTCTCTCAAGGGACGCCGTTATTGAAAACATGTGGCAGTTTGAAAAGTCAAGAATGGTGTTGAGCATGCGGGCCTTCTTCCTGGTAAGCTGGATATTTCATCCCCCTTTAGCAAAATGGATTTAAATTCTAAAGTGGAAGCGCGCCCACCGCCAAAATCAATTTTTAAAAAGCCTATGGAAGTTTTTTCTGACATCTTCAGTGCCATGCAAATGACACCCTTGGAAGCTCGTTCTTAATCAACTCTAGCATTTTGCTTATACTTTTCAATGGATCAAAAATGCTTGGACATACCTCGGAGCATGACACGTGGTAACGCCAAGATCTGTTGAGCTTCAAGGTCATTCAGACAGACTTCACTAGAATAGGGACATTGTGGCAAGCCCCGCATGTCATTCGCAGGTATCAAATTGCTCGTTGGGACCATATACTTCAAGGTGTCCCATGGTGACATAGCTGGTGGTTTGAACCATTCAAAGAGGTAGGTGAAGTGTGACCATCGAAGGAAATATTGGATTTTTCCTGCCCTCTTGACATCAAGAGGATTAAAATGTTAGCTACAAGAATGGCCCATTTTGATTTTCTTGATAAAGGAATTCTGTCAAAGATTGCTCAACAGTCATTTAACTGGTATGATGAGAGTGCAGTCGATTCATCTCGGGGGAAATTTGAGAAAAATTTCCTTTTTCCAAAAAAGAGGTGAAATGGAAAAATTTGAGCCATGGTTCCACTGAGGCCCACCTTATGACACATGTTGTGGCTATGACATTTCCCCTGGGTGGAGGCATGCGGAGTCAATACATCTGAAATTTTTCCATTAACTCGCACCCAGTTTGACTAACATGAAAATGTCAGAATGAAGCCCACGGGTCTATTTTTAGATGTTTGAATCTGTCCACGTGGACGACCCAAATTCAATAGATAGAGATCAACTACAACTGAGAGTCCAAATGCGGTGGTTATCTTCCCCCCCAGGTATATTTCTGAATAGGGACACATAACTTTGACATGTTGAATGAGTTTCTCCATGATTTTCTTAGGATGAGTTTTCTACAACGCTATTCAAATAGTAGAGGGGGAGTTGGATTTTGGATTATCTATGAAATGGTGAGACAGATGTCTAAGGAGGGTTTCTTGGTGGGACCATTCAAATGGTTATGGCAGCTTTCATAGCCTAATCAGATATTTTCTAGCATTAGTGACCATGTGCAGCAAGACCTAACTAGCAAGATCCATTCAGGGGTATGTTCTTCGATGCATTTTGCTTCTCAGTATCTATTTGAGTGGAATTTCACATTGTGGGGGGGAATACATACCAGTGTTCCATTCCCATTCTGCACCCAAAACAAATTAGTTAAGGAAAGCTTCCAGTGGCAGTGGAAGTTTTCTATGCTGTTCGAGATCGAGTGGCAGCGATCAATGACAGAGACTATGATTAAGAACATTACGATTCTTATAGGAAGTAATGCGAAATTTTTTTAGTATATCTTCTATTGTGCAGTTTTGTGATATGCAAGTTGTTTTTCCTACATAATTCACTGATGTATAAGCATAGTGATGAACAGTAGCACAAGAGTAAGTCAGTTCATGGATCTTGAAAGGGTTTGTGGGAGGATCCAGAAAACCACACGAGGTGGACAATTGATGAGGTTCCTGTCACGTCAAGGTTTGTGGTAAGCCTATTTAAAACCATGGAAGGAGTGAGCCTTTCTTTTGGATCAAGGTCATGAGTCACAGAGTTGGACATGCCACAAGGGTGAGCATACTGCAGAGGAGCGTGTGGATGTTTTTCTACCACGTAAACACTAAGGGGGGGAATGTTAGGAAATATAGTGTTTACATTATATTAGCTCATAATATAACTCATATAATATAATAGTTGGTATATTGGGTTGTTTACATGAGGTTGTAACAACTCACATAAATAGGTGTATTGGTTGAGTAAGTTTCCTAGTTTATAGGAGTAACTCTCTCCCTATTTATTTGAGAGTCCTATATATATGAAGGATCCTGAATATATTCAATAGTGTGGAGATTACTATTTCTTTGCTCATACCTTTCATTTAATACCCCCATGAAATAGGTCATTCAAATACCCTTATGTGATATTCTCCATGCACAAGGATAGGTTTTGGAATCGATGAACATAATATTTTATTGATCCTATTTTTCGTAACATTACTAATTGGTTGAAGTAATTATCTGACACACTAGAACTATAGTACAATTGCATCTCTTCAGTGAACATTTTCTATTTGAAACTAAGACCATTATTCTACCTTTGAGAACATAACCAAATAT
Organism: Taxus chinensis; assembly: GCA_019776745.2. Taxonomy (NCBI): domain Eukaryota; kingdom Viridiplantae; phylum Streptophyta; class Pinopsida; order Cupressales; family Taxaceae; genus Taxus; species Taxus chinensis. The sequence goes on along the minus strand of CM034146.1, from coordinate 511,156,616 downwards.
AGTTGATGAATTGGTCAGGTTTAAGATATAAATATTCCATGGTCACATTTTTTCCTAATTTGATCCAATGTAGATCAAAGAAATTATCCATTTGGTTAATCTAATTGAATGGATCCTTTCCATCAAACTTGTGCATTTCCACTTTCAAAATAATACCATTCCATTGCTTAGAAGATCCACCATAATGTGTAAAGTATCCTCCTTGGTTGGTTTAATTTAGATCTATGTGTGCATTACTGGAGGAACCCAAGTGACTGGAATGAGAATTCATGATATTATTAATTCTTAAAAGGGAAACAATCATCTCCTTCCACATTGATTGAAACCCCATATTAATTTCACCCTTAAGGTTACCTTCTAGTAGATGAAGCTTATTGTTAAGTTCATTCTTACTCACCATATTATTGACCCTTTTTGAAATTGATTGACTACATCATATATTCTACAACCTAAAGATTCCCAATCCATATATTCCTTATTTGGAGTCATTCCTAGAGTTTCTTGACCTTTTCCTTGGCCTCAAGTTAAATTATTGGTCATGATGTAGGGTTTGGGTCTTGGGATACAAGGATTAGGGTAAAAATTTAGGGTTTGGGGTTTCATGAATTTATTTTCTGAATGAGCGGAACCATAGAGAACAAAACCTAGCTAATTTTTAAAAAGATTTCTAAAAATATAAGAAAGTTGGAAAAAACCCCAAAATTGCAACCTAGGAAGTTGATTTATGAAAAACTCTAAAACTGCTATAAATTTTGCAAAAAAGTCCAAAATGTTTAAACTTTGGAGAGGATCTTACTTGACTGATTTCACTACACCAGTAAAAATGAATAAAAATTCACTACCATATTTGAGATATATACAAACCTTCACAGTTAGGGTTTTGATGCAATTCTAACCGAGATCAAGCTCCGATACCACTTGTAATGAAATTACCTCAATAAATTTGAACATCAATAGCAATAGAACACTCAATAAAACCAAAATTTAGGTAAAGGATCACAATATGAAAGTATAATAGTCTTAGACACTTTGATGGGGCAGCCTCTAAATCATATAATAAGACTCAAGTGCTCAATATGATGATTAACTATGATTAACTCCTTATTAACACCAATATATATTATTCCTATGATATGGCCAACACCAAGGCCGACTTACTAAACATATGAAAGCATAAATGAATGGCATATGACAAAAAAAGGGATTATGTAAGCCAAAATTCGTCAATACATAGCCAATATAGCCTATAAGACTAATGACATAGAAAATAACATCATTTTTTCTGACACAAACTTTACCAAATGGTGTACATACGAGGTGGATCCACCAAATTTGGTGGTTGATTTTTTAATTTTCTAATGTAATCATGTTATATTATTTAAAGTAACACAATTACCATTAGGATTAGCAAAATGATGCTAGTATTATTGTTTTAGCCACAAAAATGAAAATTAAACGCAAATAATCTTGTCACCATTTTAAAGAAAATCAAAAATTATATTAACTGTTAAAATTAATAAAATACATTAAAATCAAGTAATAAAATATATATCCATGAATTTAGTGATCCTCTGCCTGATATATTTATTTTTAATTAGTTACACTAGATTAATGTCCAAACTCATGAGAAAACAATGAATTGTAGTTACTGATATCAAACCTAGATTATATATAGTAAGATAATTAGACATATATTAGGGATCAGTTCGCCCATTCTGCTGATTAAATGCTAATTATACACTTAGTGCAACAATTAGACATATATTAGGGCTCAATTTTTTTAAAGGAGGCCAACCGAAGTCCAATTATACACATGTTGTAACTATAATATTTTTATAGGGTTCAATTAGGTCATTTACACCAATCAAACCCTTATTATACACCTAATGCAATAGTTAGACATGTATTAGTGCATTTAGCACTAACGAGAACAACTAAACCATGATTATACACCTAATATAAAAACAAGACATGTAAGAAGCATCAATTAGGCTATTTCCATATAAACTTTTGTACCCATAACACAAAAATTGCAATAAAAATCATAAACTTGAGATATTTGATCTCAAGTAGTGTTTGGTATAAACGATGTCTCTGGTTCATACTTATGGGTAAAGACATCACCCTTTAAATATTATGCTAACACCAAATATAGTTACAACAACATATGTGGCTTCATCTTATTAAATTTCATGGGAGAAATAAGATCACCTACATTGGTCATTGAACTATCCCTTTGAATTCCATTCACCATGATAGTTAGGTGTAAATATTGATGTTTGGTTTCAACCACTATGCTAGTACCATTGATCAGAAAAATACCTTGTATGTACTATATAAGTACCACATATAAATATGCTCTTGTGTGCATTAACATATCTCTCATATACTATCAAAGTATAGAAATGGGATGAGATTCTTCTACATACTAATGGGTCTATCGAAAGGTTTGATATATCAAAGTGATAGTATATATAAATGGAAAATTTTTGGAGGGATAAAACACAAATATATTTCCAAAAATTAACATGGAAAATGGTCCAAAATTCTTCTTGTCATATACATAGCTCATATGTGGAGACAACTATGTAGTAGGGCAAGTGCACAAAGATGATGGACTAAAGAGCAGCCAAAAATCCACTTTTTGGTCAATTTTTCCATAACGCGCTCACGTTATGGATCGAGCGTGTTATAACATCATGGGAAAAATGAATTCATGTTATAACACGAGTGCATTTTGACTATCATAAAACACAGTTATAATGTTTTGGCTCACCTTTTGTGTCTTACTTTCATTTTTAAGTGCGTTATAACGTGCTCGTGTGATAATGCGAGTGTGTTTTATCTTATTGTGGTTTGAAATACCCAATCCATAGGCTTGTATTTTCCTTGGATATCCAAACCTAAGGTTTGGAATGTGTAATCTGTGAATAAATTCGTGTTTGACAGAAAAACATCAAAGTCTCACGTGTACACTCCGATATCTCATGTGTTATAACATAATACTAAAAAAAAGTATACTACAATGTCAAACTTGGTTTTACCTTAGTGACGATATAATTATTTCTAAAATTCAATTAGTTTAAGGCTTTCATCCATAATTTCTTTTACTAGTGCCTTCTTTTCTTGCCAAAACCTATGCATACATTTTGGTGCAAAATTTATGATTTTTTCATCCAAATTTCAAAAAACAAAGTGTTTTTTCTAAAATTCATTGTTTTTCTACATGCACTAAAAAAACAAAAAAAAAGACTTTTTTTTCTCAAAGTTATGGGGGTGTGCACACAAATATTTCATTTTTGGGATGTGTGGACTTTGAATATTAATATAAAATTATATATTCATCCAAAAATTATGAAAAATTAGTGGGACCTCGTACATGTCCATAGCTAACTTTCTAGGGAAGGAATTTGAAAAATAATTTATAGAACTCAAAAAATGGGGGGCGCACCCACAATAGGTTCTTATCTTTTTGACACAAAAATAGACATACTTTGTTTGTGCACCACATTTGACCCTCTTAATCTCCACCATTTTCAAACAAAATTAGTATTTTAGAAACTAGATTCCGGAGGTCTACGGTACTTATTATTATCACTTTGTCAAATTTTGAGCATATGCATGCCAACTTATTAGATGAAGTTCATGTTTCACTGATTTTAGGAAAAATGTCTCCACTTTTAATCCCCCATTTCCATGCACTTACCTAGTATCGAAATATAGAAAACAAAAATCAAAACTCTTTTGGATTATGAGGATATCTACAATATTGTTAGTGGTTCTCTTACTTTACATGACACATAAGTTAACCAATAATAAATTTTTTTAGAAGAGGCCTTTCTTGAAGAGGAAGAAGGATACTTGGTCAGGGTGACTTCATGATTCTTCTCAACTATCCTTGTTGAAGCATGCTTTGATGATCCTTATTTCTTTGTTATTTTTCTTGGAGTCACCATTGGAGGATTCACTTTCTTAGTTTGGGTAGTGGAAGAAGATCCTTTTTTCACATTTTGGGATTTGGTGAATACCGCACATGAATAATTGTCTGTGGATTCTTCATCATCGAGTGTGCATTAACAAAACCCGATTCTAGCATATTCACTTTCTCCTTCCTCTTCATATCTAAAACTTTATTATTCTTCATCTTCATAATTCTAATATGTTGTATTGAATGAAAGAGATTTCAAAGCAAGCCTTTTAGGTGCTCCTATGATATGAGAGAGTTTATTTTTCATGGAAAACATATCATTAGCCCTTTTTTGAATCATGAGATCAGTTCTTTCATCTCTAGAACATTGAGCTTTAAATTTTGAGGGATTCTTGGTCATTCCAGATAAGTTGAGATCATCATCAAGTTTAATGACGAATCTTTGTGTTTCTACAATATCCCTCAGTTGAAATATTCATAGTAAAAATCCCACTCTAGTGATTGAGCATTAATAAACAATCTCTTGACATTTTTTTTTGATGGCGAATCCTCTTCTGGTATCCTCCAGAGCAAATGATCGAAACGAGTGATGAAGTCTCTCATAGTTTCATTTTATCCTTTCTTCATTTGTGCCAATTAAACAAGGAGGTCTTGAAAATCCTCAATAAATTTGAATCTTCCCTGAAACTTTATTTTGATTTTATTCCAACAAGTGATATATTATGCTGGCAAGAGGTAGAACCATTCGGTTGTTTTTCTTGGAGATACTCTACAAATAGTTTTACCGATACGTATTCGTGTTCACTACCCAACACACCACATGCAGTGATGAAATTTGCTACATGCTCCTAAGGAAGATGCGTACCATCACCTTTGAATTTTTGAAGGTTCTCGCAGGAGAAAGTTGGAAGATTTTGAAGAGGAGGTGCAAGAGCAAGTGGAATGGTATTCCTTCCCCATGGAACAATGGGTTGGGGTACTTCTCTTTCTTCATTCTCCATGATTTCTTCCACTTCAACTGCTTATCCCTCAACTCTTGAAACTTATAGATTTCTCAACTAGGATTGCAAAGAGGTTTTTGATCATCTAAGTACTTTTTTATTTTTTTCATTTTTTTTTTGTATTTTATGATTTTTTTAGGACAAAGATTCCTTTTTGGGTGCACTTAGGTAAATCTCTCCCTAGTGGAGTTGTCAAAAACTGTTGGAGAGAAAATTTGTCAAGTGGACAAATCAGGTGCCTCCACCAACATTCATAAGGATACGTCCCATTACATTGAATGGTAAAGCTCTCATTATTAAAAGTAAACTAATCCTAATACTATCTAAATATTGTGGGTGGCCAAAGTGGTTGGGGATCACATAAGGACACTCCACTGAACCCGTGGAAAATTTCTTGTATGGGGGTAAAAGGGAGGAAATTATAATAATGAAGGGAAAAGGGGGTAAATTATGAGAAGAAAATTATTTCCATGAGTAGATTACAGAGCTCACACCCAGTAACCAGAGTATTTCAACCTTCAATATAGAGGAAAGAACAACGAAGCTAGTGAGACCAATGAATTAAAAATCCAAGTTTTTAAATTCATCTATTGAGGAAATCAAATTCCTCTCCAATTCTATATAGGATCAATTATTCTTGCAAAGTGCATGAAGGAGATAAATAGAGGAAAATAGAGAAAGGGAAATAGAAGAAGTGTAGCTTTTATTCCATGTGTAGTGATGAATATAAAGCTTTAACCAAGCTATCACAATTCACAATGCTACATAGGAAGAGTTCTTCAAAATTTGGATTACCTTGAAATGGAGAGGTCATCCCAATTTATAGCAATCTAAATTATCCTTTCACCTCCCTTGCATGAATATTTTTTTCCATATTTCACTCGTGACCTTTCGTTTTCCATGAATTAAGTATTTCTCTTATAATTTTGAGAAACTACTTGTTACAAATTTAAAAGAGGTCACTTAAGTGAATAGGATGAATTACAATGATGACACATAAAAAATATTAAAATGGAAAGAGAAAGAAGAGAGGGAAAGAAAGGAAGAGGGAAGGAATGGAGGGAAAACACTCATCACGATGAAATGCTTTGAATGCATTGATGCAGTAATGAAATTTGAGAGAAGATTTATGCCACTGGTGATCCTCTACATTGATCAAGATGGCTCCCTTGAATCAATTTACTACCATTGGTGATCCTCTACATTGCACAGACATCCTGGACCAAAAAATGTGTGTTAAGAAACATTGTTATGAGGTTTACTAATACAACCTTGAGATGCACACATACAATGACCATGATGGCCATCATTGAAACTTGGTTGATGAACTATTTGACTCATTGAAATCTTTCTGACTAACTTACTTTGAATCACCCGGCTCCTTAAGTGATGAAGAATAATTCACACGATGTTCCTTATGATGCCCCATTTTACCTCTATATACTATTGTAGTCAAGATGATGCTTCCAAGACATCTGTGAAGTTCTCATTCCTTTGTTTTACCCATGAAACCATCTCATTATCCGAAGGGGAGTTCAAATAGTAATAAGGTGAGTGGAAACAAATTTGTATGAAAATTTTCCTATTTTTAGAACATGAGCCCCATGCTCTATTATTTAGGAACATATCACCTATCTTTCTCCAATTTCACCTTTGAAACCTTCTTCCATATTCCACCCCTCTATTCCTGAGATATTTTTATTTTTAGCACATTTCTAGTTTTAGCATGTTGTTATTTGGGGACCTGCTATTTTGGAAAGATTTTATTTTCTATCTTACTTTCCATTTTGCCCCTTTTCTGATTATCTTGAGTGATCAAACTTGTAATTCATTGGGACTTTCCATTTATATCATGTGAATAAGTATAGAATATACTATTTTTAGTAAGTGGTGAAAATTACCTAAGCTTGTGATGGGAACAACTTTTTTGGATTCAGCACTTCGTCGTGAATTCGTGCTACAATTTTCATCATGATTCACTTTCCATAAATCTCATAAATAAAAAATGAAAATTTACACTTGGTAAGAGCTTTAGGCATGGAGCTAATAGGTCAGAATATTGATTAAAAATCAGTCCTTCATATCTTGAGAAATTGGCAACTTCATCGTGTAAAAACTAGTTTGAGAGAAACTAGATTTTTTTGAGACCCTTCCCTCCGAATTTCAGATGATTTCAACTCCCGAATATTAGGGGATTTGAAAATTTCTTTGAAGATGACAGAATGGTAATAAAAAACACAACCCTCCATATCCATAAAAAATAGGGACCTCATGGAATGAAGACTAGTTCACGTGAAACTAAATTTGCAAAGGATCGTTTGAACCGATTTTCGCGCGATTACACCTACTGGAACCTTAAGAAGTGGAGAGTTAGCTCGCTGATTTTTATATTGTTATGTCATGGCATCCATTAATTAAGTTTAAAATTTTACATTTCTGGTTTTATTCTCCATTTGTGAAAAAATTTATATTCTTGATATGGTTTTTGTTTCTCATTCTACCGGTGAAATTTCTCTTCAAACCGATTGTCGGTTTGACGGGAAATTTGAATTTTGTCTTCGTTGGGCCGAGAGTTAGATTTCTTTGCTGAAATTAGTTCATGTAGTGGAAGGGATATTTGAATATGATTTTTTTATGGCCTTTCATAATGAATAACATGGTAGAAAATGGTTCTTTGTTTCATGCACTGGTTTGCAAGATATCTTCGAATCTTTGTTTTACGACAATGAGGATTTTCATATGATTTCTTTGTTTCTCTCCCCCATTCTTCAATCCTTGAGATATTTTGATAAATATTACCTATAAAACCTATTCATATTCATGGATTAGAAGTTTTTTTTGCCATGGTGGATCTGGTTTGGAGAAACAATGGTGGACTAAGGTGTTCTTTTGGTAATGGAGAAGCAATAAGAAACAACAAGGACTTAGAATTTTTTTAAATTTTGGAGTTGGAGTTGGGAAAATTTTTGTGTCCCTCATGTCCATTAAGCATTAAGGGACATGAAGGACATCAATTTTCATTTGGTTCCTCATCTTGACACTTCACAGAGATCAAACAAAGGAGGGTTTATTGCAAAAAGCATGTTGGAAGCACCTGGGGGCTGAAAGTTGATCGCATGAGGAACCAGGAGACATTCCTTGGGATAGGAATTTTTTTTTAGCTCATATCACCCAGCACAAAGGGACATGAGGGTCATAAATTTTCATGGCTTGCTAGAAGCCTCCACTTGTCACAATCTGGACACTTGAGGGAATGAGTTGCGAACAAGCACCTGGGAGCTGAACTTGCTATCCGAGAGGTCGTATGTGTGTCCAAAGGGCTTATTGGGGTTGGGAACATTTTCTTGTACCTTATGTCCCTTATCTTGAGGGATGAAAGGGAATTTTTTTTTTCCAGGATCTTGGAGCTGACATGTGTCCTATTGCAAATTTGTCTAATTGCAAGAACTCACCTAGAGGGAAAATTGAAATGGTGATATCTGGAGCTCCCGATAGACTTTATTGGTGAAATTATATATGAAATTTATTGAAAATAGCCTTATGAATCCAACGGTGAGGCTCTCATATTTTTATTCCTCTATTTTATCCCTTTAAAAGTGTATTTTGTATCTTGTATCTTACTTATGCCTTGAAAAAACCAATTATAAACCTATTGCAAAAAAGTATTGTGAAACATATGATTTCACTATCTTGTATAGCTTAGAATTCCCTTTCCGATGATGTTTTTTGAGGATCCTAAATCCCTCTAGAGCTCTCAACATCACCTTCTGAAGTTCAATAGCTCTTTTGATCATGTGCACTGCTTAGGCATGTGAACCCTATTTTTTGTGACACTGCTCCAACTCTTCCAAATCTTTCTTGAACCTTCCAAAATCACCTCCATGATTTTTCTAGACCTTTAACTCATCCAAATTTTGGAGTTAGCTCCATTTTTCCACTTCATTAAGTTGCTCATGTCCTTGGAAGGCTAGTGGTAGCCCTGCCCAACATTGTCCAAAATTAGCATTCTTCAAGAACTCCTAAAATCACCTAGGGGGTTGAATTGAATTTCCTAATTCACCTAGGGGAATGAGTTAACATCCACTGGGAGGACATTCGATTGACTAGGTAGACATGGGGTGCCTAGGAAGGGTAGGAATTGAAAATTTTGGCACAGCGATATCATTGTCATGCTAGAAAATTACCAATTTCCTTGTTGCATATTTACATGACAACACTATATTTATCCCTGAACTACCCATGACACATCCTTAAGCAACCTCCTCCCACCTACAAGCTTTAAAGATCTTTTCCAATCCTTAAAAACTCAAAAATCTTGACTAAACACAAAATCAACCCCATTGGGGAAATTTTCCTAGCAGTCAGCGGTGACTCAGCCTAGTCGTAGTTGACCCTATAAGACTAAGTTCTTCCCTTTAAAAAAAGGAGAGAAAAAAAACACAGATGCAACAAAACTTGGCTTTCTTGCATTCTGTGAATCCATCTTTGAACCAGAGCATCCCTGCAATAACATCAACCCTCTTGCAGTTCTTTGGATATTTTTTATCACTCACATGAATTTGGGACGTTTACATTGCTTATTGTTCTATATTATTATATCTCCATTATTATCTTTTTGGATATAACATTTTATAGGTTCAGCAACAATCAGGACTCCAATATCAGCATGTTCTAGCAGTGTTTGTTAGAAACTAAGACATAGATAGGGAGGTGAATCAGTGTCTATTCATATTTTTACCTCACAAATTGGTTCATTCAACTTTCTTAATTTACTCTAGATTAGAAATCAAAAGAAACAAAAAGAGAAATCACAAATTGAGACAAATTTTATTTGGGAAACCCATGCTGGGAAAAAACCCACTAAAACCATGAATTATGCTTAGGACTAACTTTTCCTATTTTTATTACAATGGTTTTATGGTTAAGCATCAACACAACCTAGAGTTGCAAATCCTAGGTTTGACGAAGTTGTTACTCATTCTAGAGGCTTTAATCCCCTATAATTCAACCAATTGCTACTGATCTTTAGTGAGCTTCAATTCACAGGGAAGTTGCAACTCCCCAAACACTAAGTTGTTACTTTGAATTTTCACCTGTATTTTGTCACACAAACTTGTTGTCTTTTACAATTGATAGTGACACTATATTTTAAATCTAGCATTCTTAAATTACCTAAAATTTCGTCAAGAGTTCAATTCTCTGTCCCCCAATAATCTTACTATTTTATGCACTCACTTACTCTTCTTGGATTTCTAGCTCAAATTCAGGTTTGATCCTCAAGGTTCAACACTCACATAAGCTCATAGAGTTCACTGTCATAACTACAGTCTTTAAATCCCTTTAAATCATGTTGTATCAGCTTGAGAAATAAAATTATATCTCCCACAATACTCTTGAATTATATTGGTTCACTTAGGTCATTCTATCACACATTTTCACACCCATGTTTTGAAATCATCTATTATTTCACTAAATTCTCTATTTTTCTTACACTCACATTTTCATCAACTGATTATACTGTTAACAACTTCATTAAGCATCATTTCTATTATGTACCTTACTCAATATACCTTTTACACTTACTCCTCCTGATTACACACTCTATTGACATGTTTGACAACAAAGCAACATCAAACATGGATTGATTTTCACATGCCTTTCACATTCAACTCACTCACTCTTTATCTTGAACTTTTCTTACATGAATAATGTCTCTTTAACCTCTACATCCCATTTCTTGTTTTTAGACTAACTGTAGTTGTACAATTTGAATTGTTACTTTCATCATCTTCCCTTTTGTTCATAGTCCATAGTATTTTGTCTTCATGAAAATTTTGAACTCTATATCATTCTTCAAATTTGTATTTTCTCTATCTTGTGTCTTGTATTTACAAGATCACACCCTCTATTAAAGTGCTTCAAACTTGAGGTGACCTTTTACCTTCTATGTATCCATAATGGATTTTTTTCCCTTTTGGTTCACTAGAACAGTTTAGACAAAAAAATGATTATTCATATTCTACTTCAAGATGAAGGAGAAGAAAAGAGTTTGTAATTGAAGGAACTTTTCAATTTCCTCTTCACACCAACCATGATTAAAATAGATAAGAATATGTCTTTTGAGTTCAATACCAACCATTGCAATTATATCTAAAGGAAACATTAGATTTTTGAAACCATTTGAGCATGATGAAAAATTTGAGCCACACTTCTATTGATGAGCATTTGAGCATATTAAACCATTTGAGTACTTTCTTGGAGTAAGAATATTGTTAGATTGTCAACTGAGTCAGTAAATATGCTTTTTGGTCCACCATAACCATTACTGTAACATTTTTGAACATATTCAAACCAAGACAACCTCATGCCTACATTTTTAGAGATCTTACAAGTCGTTTGAGGACTTTTCACAAGGATTTTGATCAATTGAAACAGTAAGAAAAACATCCAAACCCTGAGTTCAACTTCTGCACAGGTGAAGCACAACCTTGGAGAAAACTATTAGAGAGATCTTCCTAATTTCAAAAGATTTTTTTTTAATTTATTTTGTAACGTGTTTGTATCCAATAGGTAGAGACATTTACAAAATTTTGCAAGTTTTCATTGGATGGGGTTTGAGATTTAAGCAATTTTCTCTTTTAAACCCTAGAAATAGGGTTTCATTCATTGTACAATCCCATAAAACCAAAAAATTGGTTTACTAGTAGATTTCTTGGTGGTTTTTGGAAATTCCACCTCCTAGAGCATTGTGTCACCATTGAGAATCATTTATATGTTCAAATTCACTTTGAATTGTCTAAACTTGCTTATAATAGTTGAGGAGAGAACAGAGTAAACCTTGGAGATCTAGAGACAAATATTTTATTTTCAATAAAAAATTTGTTTGGGTTAAATTTTCACTTTTAAGGTTTATAGGAGTCATTGAAAATTTCAAGAGCTTGTTACAATGTCACACAAATCTCCTAGGCCAATGTTTCACATCTTCTTAAGAGAGTACATCTGCACAATGACCTACAGTTCATACTGAGTCCATTCCAATCATTAATATTTCATCCAAACTATTGAAATTTTCTCCCATATCTTTGAAACTACACAAACATTGAGTTGAATATAGACCTAGTACTTACTTCATACTGAAGACATGTGTTGCAAACAATAACCATACTGTTGCAAATAGACTTCAGTTACCTTAGACACTTTTCATATCATAGATTGGAGATTTCTTGCTTTCCATAGAACTTACCTAATAATGTAATGAGAGATAGACTTCAAACCACACATCAACATTTCCTTCACTATTTCAAATGTAGGGTTGCAAGAGAAAATTGATGAGTTTTCTCAGAATTTGGTCACTTATGATAGTCCTACACCATAAAGTAAAGAAACACTATAACCTGTACTTTCCCTTTCTTTAAATAAATAAGTTTTAACCATTAAAACATTTTCTAGGACATGTCTTAAAGGATTTCATTCATTTCTCACTTTATATTATTCTTCTTTCAAACAAATATTTCTTTGACCATAATGAAAGATTGAGGTTGACTATCCTAATTTGTAAGGCTTAAGAGAACATTGTACCATACAATCAGATAAGGAGAGTAGAAAAAACTATCATTTTGAATTAGAAGAGATATTAAACACTTCTGAGGAGTTACAAAAACTTTCACAAATCATTTGTAATTTTATTATCTTATTTTATGCTTATCGCTTCCATAAGAAGGCTTGAGGATAAAGAAAACTTGGTATAAAAAATATCATAACTTTCTTGTTACTTGTCTAATTTCCCTGATTATATTTTCAATATCTTAGGATTGAAGTTATCTTTAAAAATTAATTATATGATTTATTTTAATACTTTTCAATGATTTTGTTCAAATGCTAAGAACCCAGGGTGCTCAATTTGCATTTTCTAAGATAGCGGTTTTAGAAAAACTTGCATAACTTAAAATCACCATTTCAAAATCTAATGAAATTTAGCATGAAGCACTATGTGACACCCATATACACATTCCATTTTATTTTTAGACATAATTTTTCATGTACACTTATATATAATCTCATTTGCATCAGACTACACTATTAGTTTTCTAAGCCAACTTCTGTGAACTTTTGAATTTTCACTCCAGGGGCTAAAACGAGCCTTGTTTTTTCTCACGCATATTATAGAAACTATTCCTATGATACTAACATGCTCATATGATATTTCTATGAGTTGCATTTATCTCTTACACCTCATTAGACACTAGAACTAGTCCTAAATGAATTAGTTACAACTGTGAATCCAAACCTTTGACCTGTTACTCACTCCAGAAGATCTTTCTTATGATAGACACATCATGTATGACCTATAGAGCACCTGTAATATGCCTCCATTGAATTCCTACCTCACTGACCATGCCTACAACATTCTAAAAACAACCTGAAACCTTCTTGAAAGATCACTATTTACTCATTTTCCATCAATGTCACTTGACATCAATGAAAACACCAATGACCAGGGTTCAATAATATCCCCTTTGTAATTGATAGTAACCACTTAGAATATTGATGGAAAAAACCATAGACCAACAACTTCTAATAACCATTCCTAGTTTCTAACATCTTCTCTCCTCCTTTGACATCTATGACAAAACTTTTTTAGCCACTTGACATGAAAAAATTACAACTGAAGGCAATGATGCATGAGAAAATAAGTTAACCTTTCCACAAGCTCCCCCTAGGATTATGTTTGCACTTTTATGAGCTCTTATACTAGTCTTGACCTCTACTAGACTAAATTAAACTCCCCTTAACATGAGCACTCTTCCTTTAAACCCAATTGACTTACACCACCACCTTTCCTTGTATATATTCTTGAAAACCTCTAAAAAGATTACCATCACATGGCGCATGCTTTTAATTCTTCCCCCGAGTATAATCCTTCTATATATTCTTGGAAACACATAAATTTTAATCTTAACCTTGTTTGAACACATTGGAAATGTTTTAAACAATTAGACACTTATGTAACCAAATTTTCAGTTCTTGTAGCCATATTATGATGTGACATTGTAAGTGTAGACCTAACATGCCTTACTCTTGAAGAAAGATAAACAAAACATACCTTCCATAACATGAAATCATTTAGATTACATTTTAGGGAAAGAAACAATACTCCCTTCTCATAAATAATTCTTATACATTTGAGAAACATTGAAGAGTGCTGTAACACAAGACTGATATACCAAAACTTAGCATTTCCCACTATCTCACCATCTTGTACATACATTTCAAGTCATAACCCTATCCACTAGACACTCATGTAAAATTTTGAGATGATATTCACTTCAAGATCACATGACCGCTGCATATTTCATACAAATCACATATTGTAGAAGCATCAAACACTACCTTTTGTTTATATTTTTTATTTGTAGCTGGACCATTTTCCATTATGAGCACTCAATCTCAATCATATAACCTTCCTCATCTTGATAAAAAAATATACTTTATCCTTTTATGCCACTGTATATCGTACCATTAGTTTTGACAACTTGAATATGAGTCATCAAATGAGTCATGCAAAACCTACTACATTTGATATCAACCTCCCTACACCATTAATACTCATAACACTTTTTCATGTCATGCATTTAACAACTCCATTAAAATCAGACTCATTAAGGATTCAATATGTCTAAGCCTATACTTGTAGATATCCAAAACTGACCTGTAGTATGCATTTTTCTTACACATGAAGTCACAAGAGATAAAAAAAACTTATCTTATCTAAAGCCATATTCTCCATAAAATTTCAAAGATCAAAATATCTTTATTCATGCCTATACTAGTGTCATTAGATACGATTAACATTCATATCTATAGATCCTTGAAAAGTTCACTGTGAACTTCTGCTACTGTCAATATTTGAAGAATTTTTATGTATTTTCAGGTCCTAAAACCTCATGAATCCTTTATCCCTCCATGTCTAGATGCATTGTTTAAAATTTTATCTTCTAATTCCATAATTTTATCCTCTAAAACATAGATTCCATTTCTATCACTCACTATGGACTATGACAGTCCAGTCATGGTAGAGAAGTACAAAAATTTCTAAATTTTGTAACAAAAATTCAATAACATCATTTTCATATCATTCCCTAAACAAATGAACATTTTAATACTTGATATGAAACTTTATATGGCATTTTCATACCTGAAACCTTCTTGGAAAACTCTAGAATTCTCATGTTTTGAACATGTCTTGGACATAGTTAATCTCTTGAAGTGATGTACTAATAAAACGAACTCTTGAATACATTATCCATATTGTCAGAGAACCTTCGACACATTGAGGGAGATATACACACTTGTAGGTCACATAACACATGTCCTAAAGGCACACACACAACCCATAACTCAATCTTAGAAAACCTATACTAACAACACTTGTATGTTGAGACCCTAGATGACAAATTCTAATTCTAAATAACCTTCACAACTTCATAATCACCATGGAATCTTCAAAGACACATGGAAAATCACATTTCAAGCCTTATGACATTATTAGATCTTAGACTTGTCACCAAAACTACACAAACTACATAGCCCTTTCAATACTTGTTGATAATAACCTTCAAAGACTATGGGGACAAGCATCATTATATCATGGCATGTGAATCTCATGATTAACTTATGACACACCGTTTGAATTCTTGAGACACCACTTTCACATATGATAAGAATTAGGTTACCCTTGATACTGTCATAATCACATTAGGTTTCACAACTTTCCTCACTCAGATTTGTGTAAAAATAGTCACCTTGTTTATCGACCCAATATATTCTCTTGAATACACTTCTTATTTGACACCAACCTTGACACAAAGCGGTGTTGTACATTTAAGAAGAATTAATATAAACATCTTGAGACTAACATACCTTGTAAACTTGATAGATACAGTAATCATCCTAAAATGGTGCTTCCTTTCAATCATTATACACCTTATAGAAGCTTAGAGAAGGCATACCATTTTTTTAAGTCACTTCAGAATGGGAGAAATTCATTGAGACCACATGATGACTCATCTCTTTCCTTCTTTTTCCTTGGTTTCTTGTTAATATTTATAGATACAATCCTTGGTGTGACCTTTAGATCACCTGAGCTCTCATATTCTTCTTGGGTTCTAGATAGACATACATGTTGTAGTTCATACACATGTTCTAATACTATTTGGGGAAGACATTCTTCACACTTTGTACTAGATTTTTGTTCCTTCTTCTTGCATTTGACATCATTTCCTGTTATCTTTTTTTGTGTTTTATTCCCTTATGATTGAATTAGAATTTTTTTCTTTAGCATCTACCCTTTCTATCTTCTTATCATCCATTAATGTCTCAACTTCTGATTTTTCTTCATTGGCCTTGCATACCCATTTTTATTTTTTATTTCTAGTAACTCTCTCAACCATAGCTGACTTGGTCTTACTCCTTGAGTTTGCATTTTCTCTGTATACACTTTTTCATTGTCTCTAAAATGCATTAATCTTATAGATAAATCTAGATTGTTCATAACAATGTTTGGAAAAATGCCCTAGCTCATGGAAATTAAGTAAAAGAACTTGATTCTTGTTCCAAAAATGATTTACTGTATCCTCTAAACAATTATTGATTGTGTGATCTTTTCCTTTGCAATTAAAACACACTATGTTCTTCTCATAATCAGAACTACAATCTCTCCATGGATAGCCTTCATATACCTTTCTTCTATAATCTCTAGCTCTATGTCAAAATATGTATCATGGAAAATAATCTCCATGAAACTTACCTAAAAATATCCTTACCTAAAGATCCTCTTGTGCTCTTTGTTTTCGTTCTTGGGATGAGAACATCCTTGACAAGAAGTATGACTTGATTCAACTCCCAATTCCCTTTGATTTTCTTATTTTAGCTCATCCTTTTGAGTATTTACCTCTACATTTAGTATTTCACATTCTTCACTCTTGGCTTTAATAAATGTTTGACATGCCTCAATACTAAGCTCTTGATTTTTTTTAGTCTAACTTGATTTATATTTAAGTTCTAAACTCAACTTGTTACCAGTACCTATTTGATTTATCACCAACTTATTGAGTTTACTTAAAACCTACTCTAACTCAATTTTCAAGGTCTTTATTTCTTCTTCAAGTTTGGTACATGAAACACCTTTTTCTTTCAATGCCTTTGACACATTTTCAACATATGAAGACATCTCATTCAGTTCATGAAGATGGTTAGCACCCTTGAGTTTAATTTATGTCTTTAACTCATTTAAGAGAGCTTGTGTAATTTCATACCTCTTTTTCAACATTGACTCACCTAATTTACCCATGTTTGTGTCTTCAGGATCACCTCCAAGCTGTTAGGCTTAATTCAGGAGTACCAAAATTTAATACCAATTATTTGAAACTAGGACACTAAGAGGGGTGTGAATAAGTGTTTATTCATATTTTTACCTTATAAATTGCTTCATTCAACTTTCATCATTTACTCTAGACTAGAAATCAAAAGAAAAAAAAAGATAAATCACACACAAACAAATTTAATGTGGGAAACCCATGTGTTGGAAAGAAAATTTGTAGGGTGGAAAAACTTGTGGATTCATTTCCAATGCTCTAGGAATCTAAGTCCCTCTACTTAACCGGTGCAGCTGCCATATGTGCATGCACAATAAAGTGTGGATTTTTGTGGTGGCCTTTCAATCAGGGATCCAACAGGGAAACTTCATTGACCTTGTGGAAAATCTAGCAATCTCTTGATAGGGAAGTCTTCATCTGTAGAGTAGAAAAAGGGAGTGAGAAAAGAGGAAGGAGAACTAATGCTACAGGTAGAAAATAATATTCCTGCACACACACTAGTTAGAAACTTCAACACATGTATTTATGGGAAGAAACAACTCTGCGAATAGAAACAAGACCAAATAGAATTTATTGATCAAAAAGTATCAAGAAACCCCTTAGTCAAAGAAAGATAGAAACTCCTTATATTGATTGCTTAAATCAAATTTGTACATAATGTGGGAATGGAAGAAATTTGAGAGGGGAAGAGAGTAGAAGAAAATGGTTATCTCCTTTTCTTTCTCTAGGTACAATGCACTCTTGAGTCTACAAGATCAATTGCCAAGCCTTTGCAATGGGAATGTTGTTACAATTTATAGAATGAGAAGTGACTTATCATCTTCCTGATGACCCTCCATATACCTTAATATGACTTAAGACTATTCATATTCCACTTTAAATATTTATGTCCCTTTTATAATAGCAAGGTGACTTAGTTTACATTATGTTTCTAAAGTCACTTTTAAGTGACTTAAAGGCATATCAAAAAGGGCAAACTCCAACGAAGAATTAGAACATTTGAAAGTGAGAGAAATTTGGGGGAAGAGGAGATGTCACCCGATGAAGTCCATTGATCCTCATTGATGGAAATATCCAAATGCAATGAAACTCCAAATCTTTGAACTCCTTGCACACTATGAAACTCCTCCAAATTAGCTCACAAACGCTCACTAAGTTGAATGAACGAAGGTGGATCTTGAATGCCCTGTGAAAAATGACTAGGATGCTCCTGAACATTGATGTCCCCCTGAATGATTATCCTTGTACATCCCATTGTGCCAAAACTTCTCTTTGAGTGTAACTTACTATTTTAAGTAAGTGTGAAAAAAGTAACTCCCTCGATCCTTTATTGAGTGTTGTGACCTTGATTCCCATTTCTCCCTGCATTCCTCACTCCTTTGGATCAAATTTCTATTTTTAGCATGTGCTCGAGGGCCCAGTTACTATTTTTAGTAAGTGCCAAAAAATTTTCATTCTGGTGAATTCTCAGTTGTAGTGCACCTCTAATGTCTTCATCTCCTTCGCAGGTTCTTTTGTTGATGACTTTCCCAAAATAGTAGTTCCTATGTAGCAGACCTACTATTTTTAGAATGGTTTCCTCTGGGAGTTGGATTGACATGGAAAAAAGCTTTTTGATATGGGGTTTTTCCCAATATCATCCCTCTAAAATTTTGGGCTTGCCCGATTGATAATCCGAGATATTTTAAAGTTTTAATTTTGAAATTTTTGGGTACGGCAACCATTAATGGACCTAAAAATTGTAGGTCTAGTTTTCTCCTCCATTTGTGAATAAAATTATTTTTTTGATGTGGATTTTTTCTTCTTGTGCTTCACGTGTGATCTTACTTAAATCTGGCAATTGGTTTGACGGGAAATCAAGCTTTTTCATTTGTAGAGCTGGAAAGAGGGTTTATTCGTTGTGAGTAATACTTGATAAAAATTGGAGGTTTGAATATGATTTTTTAATGGCCTTCAAGATATTAAAACTTAGAAACAAATGGTTCATCAATCCGAGCACTGGTTTGTAAGATATGTTCGAATCTTCATTTTCATGGCTATGGGGATTTCCATTGTTCTTCTTCTCTGTTCTTTGTTTCTCCTTCTTAGATTAATGAAAATTCCTTTTGAGACCTGTGTACCTCCATGGAAAAGTTATTTCAGTTCCTTTTGATCTTTTCTAAGTTTCTTGCAATGGTGGAGTGGTGGACTTTTGTTCTCTGCAACTTTCTTCTGGTAATGGAGAAGCAGTTAGAAGCAGCAAGAAGCAACTAACAACTAGAATATTTTTCAAATTTTTGAGTTGGAGTTGGGTGCTTTTTTTCATGATTGATATCCCTAACCTGAAGGACATAAGGTACATAAATTTCCACAATGATCAAGATGGCGACATGTGGCATTTAATTCAATGACAGGGAATGAAGGAGGAAAAATCTGCTTTAAAGCACTCAAAGATAAAAGGTGGTCACGTGGGTGTCCAGAAGACTCCCTATGGGGGATGGAAGAATTTTTCAAGGTCTGATGTCCCCCACCTTAGGTACATAAGGGACATCAAATTCCACGGTGGTCCTGGAGTTGACACGTGGCGCCTGATCTGACGACAGGGATTGAATGTTCCAAAAAAGCACCTGGGGGCTGAAAGTCAGTCACGTGGGTGTCCAAATGACTCCCCATAGGGGATGGGAAAAATTTTCAAGGTCTGATGTCCCCCACCTCAGGTAAATAAGGGACATTAGTTTCCATAGTGGTCCTGGAGGTGACACGTGGTGCCCAATCTAATAGTAGGGAATGGATGCTCCAAAAATGCACCTAGGGGCTGAACTGTCTAGTCTGGAGGTCACATGAGGGTATACGAGGTTATATGAGGGATGAGAGGGATTCAAGGGGGCTGGGAAAATTTTTACAACCTTGATTTCCCTAACCTTGGGGGACGTCAGGGACACAAAATCCCATCAGGCTTCCCGTCAGGCTCCTGGTGTTGACATGTGTTCTCCCAAAAATTTGGCTAAGTCCTGAACTTGTGACAGTGATAACTTGAGCTCCTGATGGAATTTTTAGGAAAATAATTATATGATCATGACAAGAAATTTCCTTATGAATCCAATGGTGGGGATATCATGTCTTAATTCATTCATTTGATTCCTGAAAAAGTAGGTTTGTGATTTGAAAATCCACTTGTGCCTGAGAAAAAATTCCTGCCAATCATATGCGCCAAGGTGTTGTGAAAAATATTATTTCACCATAATGTAGGTCTTGGAATTATATTTCTAAAAATGTTTTGTTTTACTTATAAATCCATCTGGAGCTCCCAAAATCTTCTTTTGAAGCCCATCCGTTGTATTAGGCCTATGTACCGCCTAGGCTTGTGAACCCTGTTTTTTAACTCAGGCTGCTCCAAGTCTTGAAAAACTTCCCCAAACCTTCCAAGATCATTTCCATGATGTTATAAGGTCTTCCATTCACCTACATGTTGAATTTTTCCCTTCCATTCCACTCCAAAGTGTTGATCTAGCCCTGGGAAGGCTAGCGATAGCTCTTCTCGTGACCCCCCAAAATTTACATTTTCAATGAAGTCCTAAAATCACCTAAGGGAATGAATGGAATTTCCTAAATTGCCTAGGGGGATGATATAACATTGGTTGGGAGGTAATTTGGACTGACTGGATAGATCTGGGGTTTCCTAGGAATCATAAAACATGAAAATTTTGGTATAGGGGTATACTTGTCATGCTTGGAAACTTCTAATTTCACTGTTGCACATTTGCATGAAAACAACTGGATCTAGCTTAGGGACATGACATGGATTGAGTGGAGTGAAGACATGGTATGGGAATCTAGAATCTCAATTTTAGACCATATAATTTTATGACCAGTGCCTTATCCATTGGGCCTTGCGGAGTCATGTGTAACTTATGAGAGAGAGAGAGAAGAAGAAGAAGAAGGAAACACACACACAAAATGAGAAAAAGACACACACAATAGGAAGGGAAAAAAACATAGAAATTACCTATGGTACAAGGTGGGGGAAAACCCACTTTCATTGAATCACTTTTATTGCCTCAATAGTTACCCCTGAGCGGGCAACACTAAGTGATTATGTTCTATGAAGCCGTTGATGGGTTCCAGAAAGTAGCTTCCCCTCCTCATCTACTTATGAAATCCATGTGCTTTCATAATTGTTTGTGTATTTGGTAGGAGTGAGTCCATGTGAGATTCTTGATGCTTGAGTCCTTTCTTGGAAATTCTACTACCTTTATGTTCTTTAAAGTCGGTTTCATAGTGCCAGTTTCCTTATATGAAAGTCAGCTCAATGTTTTCCCTGTTATCTTCTTCCATGTTAGAGGTGTTGTCTTCAAAAATGGAGATGTTTGAAGGAGATACACAAACTTTAATTCTTTTGCACTCATGAACTTCTTCACATAATGTGGAAGAAAAAGGTATGTTTTCATGTTTATTCTCATCAACCAAAGTATTAGAGAAGTCATCAAGCTTATCCAACAGCTCCATTTCAACACAAAAAATTAGTAAACCAAAATAGGAAGCACAAATTAACTCATACTTTTCTTGTATCTCCATGGCCCAGGTTAAGAGTTTAAGACCTAGTTGAGGATCCTCAGTTTCTTTTGTAGCCTTCAAGATGTCTTGTGTGGATAGTTCTTCTGAAATTTCCATAGAATATTTTTTTATCTTTATTGGAGGAATCTTCTTGTTGTGCCTCTAGGAGATGGTTAAAAATATGATCCATATGGTCCCATGATTCATCTGAAACATTCTCATTCATATCTTTTATGATTTGTGTTGCCAAAGGTTCACTTTCTTGTATACACGGGCATACTTGATTCATGACACCTATTGGCAAGGAGTATATGTCCAAGCTTTGAGGGAATGGTGCTCCTTCAAGCTCAAAATCCATATCATCTTCTCCTTGGTAAGAAGTAGAGAACTATGTTGGGGCAGCAGTATGAGAATAATTTTCAGCTACATCTTGATCATAGATTATTAAATCCTCTTGCTCAGGTGAAAGATGAAAGGCTATGTTTTCACCATGATGATGATTCTTCTCCTCGAGTGAGTAGAGGTTGTGTTTAAATTTCTCATTCTCATTGGATTTGAAAATAGAGTGAGATTCTTCCATTTGATCATCCATGATTGCATCGGGGAGAGAGTTTGATTCTTTGACTTCCTTCATTTCTTCATGCAACATTTTTACATCACTTGAGGAATCAAGAGGATTATCTATGACCATCTTGAATTCATCATTTTTGGGCCATGATTTCGGCTGAGTTTCTTGCACTTCTTCACATCTTTCCATTTCATCATCAATTAAAAGATAAAAAATTGAAAAGAGAATCCATGCTTACTTTGAATTGACCATCTTCTTCATCATTAGTGGAGTCTTCAGAGAGCATTGGATCATCCATTATGAAGCAAGGATATTCCTTTATTGAATATATTATTCCCCTCATGGGCTATGACTCAAGCCAAATGGAATTTTTGAATGGTGATTCTATCCTCGTCTCTTCTACTTCTTCCTCCATGGTGTTGCTTTGGATTTCATCAGAAGGTTTCATGATAAGATCTTCTTCACAAGCATCCAAGAATATTTTAGGAATGAAAGCTTCATAATATGGGCAGCAATCCAGGTCTTCTTCCAGAGGGTGTGTCTCGTCTTCTTCCTCCATTTTATGTGGAGCTTCAAGATGTTCATATCTTCTCTATAGAGCTAAATCATACCTCCAAATTTCATCAAAGACTTCGGGGTTAGAATTTCCTTTTATTATGCCCTAAAGTATTTCCACATATTCTCTTTTCAACATGTTCATTTCTTCATCACCATATGTAATGAATTCATCTAGAGAATGGTGGAAGAAGGACAATGTTCTCAATTTTGTAGTGAGCTGTGTCAGATTGCAAAAAAAATCTTCAGTGGATCTTACACCATCATGTCTTTTTTCATCTTCTTGAATGCTGATTTTATCTTCATCTGAAAGCTCAAGGATAGTATTTTCTTTAGTGGAATTCAAGAACCTTTCGGGTATTAAAACTAGATGGTACGAGTGATCTTGAGGATCTTCATCTATAGGACAACTCTCCTCTTATTCTTTCTCACTATGGGATTATTCAAGTTGCTCATTCATTTCTTGTAATAATTTGGCATATTCTCGAGCTTCACACCTTATCTTATGTATCCTTTGAATCCATTCTTCTTCATTGATGACAAGTTATTTATTCTTTCCCTTTTCAACACTAGTCTGGAACCATGGCTAATCAATGATCTTCTTTTCCAAGAAGACATCTTCTTCTTCTTCTTCACTGTCACTCATTGGTACTTCACTCCATTCTAGAAATTTCTTCATGATGCAGGAAACAAAAATGATAGGGGTTCATTCCTTGATGGAGTCACCTTCAAAAAATGATTTTCCTTCAAAAAATGATTTTTTTTATGTCAGACCTTGCAGTCGTATATTGGGTGCAGATGCTGCTAAATCTACCCCATGGTGGGTGCCAAAAACTATTGGTGAGAAAATTTTTAGGGTGAAAAAATTTGTGGATTTCTTTCCAATGCTCTGGGAATCTAAGTCCCTCTACTTAACCAGTGAAGCTTCCATATGTGCATGCAAAATATAGTGCAGATTTTTGTGGTGGTCTTTCAACCAGGGATCCAACAGGGGCACTCCATTGACCTTGTGGAAAAGCTAGCAATCTCTTGATAGGGAAGTCTTCATTTGTAGAGCGGTAAAGCAGAGTGAGAAAAGAGGTAGGAGAACTAATTTTTTAGTTGGAAAATCATATTCCTGCACACACACTAGTTAGAAACTTCAACAAATGCATTTATGGGAAGAAAAAACTCTGCGAATAGAAACAAGACCAAATAGAATTTATTGATCACCAAGTATCAAGAACCCCTTAGTCAAAGAAAGATAGAAACTCCTTATATTGATTGCTTAAATAAAAGTTGTACATAATGTGGGAATGGAAGAAATTTGAGAGGGGAAGAGAGTAGAAGAAAATGGCTATCTCCTTTGCTTTCTCTAGGTACAATGCACTCTTGAGTCTACAAGATCAATTGCCAACCCTTTGTAATGGGAATTCCGTTACAATTTATAGAATGAGAGGTGACTTATCATCTTCCTCATGACCCTACAGATGCCTTAATATGACTTAAGACTATTCATATTCCACTTTAAATATTTAAGTCCCTTTTATAATAGCAAGGTGAATTAGTTTACATTATGTTTCTAAAGTCACTTTTAAGTGACTTAAAGGCATATCAAAAAGTGCAAACTCCAACGAAGAATTAGAACATTTGAAAGTGAGAGAAAGTTGGGGGAAGAGGAGAGAGAAAGAGAGAGAAGAAGAAGAGGAGATGTCACCCGATGAAGTTCGTTGATCCTCGTCGATGGAAATATCCAAATGCAGTGAAACTCTGAATCTTTGAACTCCTTGCACACTATGAAACTCCTCCAAATTAGCTTACGAATGCTCACTAAGTTGAATGAACGAAGGTGGATCTTGAATGCCCTATGAAAAATGACTAGGATGCTTGTGAACATTGTTGTCCCCCTGAATGATTATCCTTGTACATCCCATTGTGCCAAAACTTCTCTTTGAGTGTAACTTACTATTTTTAGTAAGTGTGAAAAAATTAACTCCCTCGATCCTTTACTGAGTGTTGTGACCTTGATTCCCATTTCTCCCTGCATTCCTCACTCCTTTGGATTAAATTTCTATTTTTAGCAGGTGCTCAAGGGCCCAGTTACTATTTTTAGTAAGTGCCAAAAAGTTTCTGTTCTGGTGAATTCTCAGTTGTAGTGCACCTCCAATGTCTTCATCTCCTTTGTAGGTTCTTCTGTTGATGACTTTCATAAAATAGCAGTTCCTATGTAGTAGACCTAATATTTTTAGAATGGTTTCCTCTGGGAGTTAGATTGACATGGAAAAAAAAATTGATATGGGTTTTTTCCCAATATCATCCCTTTGAAATTTCGGGCCCGCCCGATTGATAATCCAGGATATTTTAAAGTTTTAATTTTCAGACGTGACAGTGCTTCTGGGTACGACAACCATTAATGGACCTCAAAATTACAGGTCTGGTTTTCTCCTCTATTTTTGAAGAAAACTATATTTTTGATGTGGGTTTTTTCTTCCAGTGCTTCATGTGTGATCTTACTTCAATCCGGAAATCGATTTGACGGGAAATCAAGCTTTTTCCTTTGTAGAGCCGAATAGAGGGTTTCTTCGCTATGAGTAATCCTTGATGAAAATTGGAGGTTTGAATATGATTTTTTAATGGCCTTCAAGATATTAAAACTCAGCAACAAACTATTTGTAAATCCGAGCACCGGTTTGCAAGATATGTTTGAATCTTTGTTTTCATGGCTATGGGGATTTCCATTTTTCTTCTTCTCTATTCTTCATTTCTCCTTCTTAGATTGATGAAAATTCCTTTTGAGAGATGTGTATCTCCATGGAAAATATTTTTCAGTTCCTTTTCTGATTTGGTATGAGTTTCTTGCAATGGTGGAGTGGTGGACTTGTGTTCTCTGCAAATTTCTTTTGGTAATGGAGAAGCAGTAAGAAGTAGCTAACAGTTAGAATATTTTTCGAATTTTTGAGTTGGATTTGGGTACATTTTTTCATGTTTTATGTCCTTGACCTCAAGTATGTGAGGGAAATCAATTTCCACAATGAGAAAGATGGCAACATGTGGCATTTAATCCAACGGCGTGGAATGAAGGAGGAAAAAGCTGTTTTAAAGCACTGGGAGCTAGAAGACAGTCATGTGGGTGTCCAGAAGACTCCCTATGGGGGATGGGTGAATTTTAAATGTTTTATGTCCCCCACCTTAGGTGCATAATGGAAATAAAATTCCAAGGTGGTCCTGGAGCTGACATGTGGTGCCCGATCTGACGACAGGGAATGAATGCTCCAAAAAAGCACCTGAGGCCTGAAAGTCGGTCACATGGGTGTATAAATGACTTCCCATAGGGTATGGGAACATTTTTAAAGGTATTATATCCCCCACCTTAGGTACATAAGGTAATTTAGTTTCCACGGTGGTCCTAGAGGTGACACGTGGCACCTGATCCAACGGTAGGGAATGGATACTTCAAAAATGCACCTACGGGCTGAACTGTTAAGTCTGGAGGTCACATGAGGGTACAAGAGGTCATACAAGGGCTAAGAGGGATTCAAGGGGGATGAGCACACTTTTCTAGCCTTGATTTCCCTTACCTTAGGGGATGTGAGGGACACAAAATCCCGTCAGGCTCCCGGTGTTGACACGTGTCCTAAAAATTTGGCTAACTCCTGAACTTGTGACCTTGATAGCTTGAGCTCCTGATGGAATTTTTTGGAAAAAACTTATATGATCCTGACTAGAAATTTCCTTTTGAATCCAATGGTGGGGTATCATGTCTTGATTCATTCATCTGATCCCTAAAAAATTGGGTTTGTGATTTGAGAATCCACTTGTTCTTGAGAAAAACTACTTGCCAATCATATGCGCCAAGGTGTTGTGAAAAATATTATTTTTCCATCATGTAGTTCTTGGAATTTTATTTCTGCTGATGTTTTTTTTTACTTCTAACTCCATCCAGAGCTCCCGAAATCTTCTTCTGAATCCCATCAGTTGTTTTAGGCCTGTGTGTCGCCTAGGCTTGTGAACCCTATTTTTAACTCAGACTGCTCCAAGTCTTGCAAAACTTCCCCAAACCTTCCAAGATAATTTCCATGATGTTATAAGGTCTTCCATTCACCTCCATGTTTAATATTTCCCTTCCGCTCCACTCCAGGGGGTTGATCTAGCCCTGGGAAGGCCAGTGATCACTCTTCCCATGACTCCCCAAAATTTGCATTTTCAATGAAGTCCTAAAATCACCTAGGGGAATGAATGGAATTTCCTAAATCACCTAGGGGGATGATATATATTGTTTGGGAGGTAATTTGAACTTACTGGACAGATCTTGGGTTGCCTAGGAATGATAAAACATGAAAAATTCGGCATAGGGGTATAGTTGTCATGCTTGGAAACTTCTAATTTCCCTGTTGCACATTTGCACGACAACACCATGTTAGGAAAAAATACACTGAAACCATGAATTATGCTTATGAATAACTTGTCCTATTTCTGTTACCTCAATTTAGAGCTTCAACTCCTAGGTTTTACCAAGATGTTACTCAGTCTGGAGGCTTTAACCCCTTGTAATTCAAGCAACTATCATTGATCTTTAGTTAGCTTCAACTCACATGGAATTTGGAACTCCCAAAAGAATAAGCTTTTCCTTAGCCTTTTCACCTGTATTTTTTCACACAAACTTGTTTTCTTATACAACTGATAGTGCAACTATATTTATAATTAGACCTTCTTAAATTATATGTAATTTTATCAAGACTTTAATTCTCTTTTCCCCAGCTATCTTACTATTTGATGCACTCACTTACTCTTCTTGGATTGCTAGCTCAAAGTCTTGTTTGATCCTCAAGGGTCAAAAATCACATAAGCTCATAGTGTTCATTATCATAACTATAGTCTTCAAATCCCTTCAAAACATGTTGTCTCATATTGAGAAAAAAAATTCTATCTCTGACTGTACTCTTGAATTAGACTTGTTGACTTAGGTAATTCTATTGCACATTTTCACACCCATGTTTGGAAGTAATCTATTTTTCACTAAATTCTATGTTTTTCTTACACTCACACTTTCATCAATTGATTATATTGTCAACAACTTCATTAAGAATCATTCCTGTTATGTACCTTACTCAATACACCTTTTAAACTCACTCCTCCTGGTTACACACTTTATTGACATGGTTTTGACAACAAAGCAATATCAAACACATATTGATTTTCACCTTTCATTCACACTCAACTCACTCACTCTTTATCTTGAACTTTTCTTGCATGAATAATGTCTCTTTAACCTCTACATCATATTATTTTATTTATAATAACTATAGTTGTACAGTCTGAACTATTACTTTCATCATCTTCCCTTTTGTTCACATTCCAATCTTCTGTCTTCATGAAACTTGTAAAATCTATATCACTCTTCACACTATTATTGTATCTATCTGTAGATACCAAATTTTGGTGACACCCCCCTTAGTCCCCTTCAATCAATTAACGTAATATATTTAAACACATCATGACCCCTTCATCCCATATTAATATTCATCCTCACATTATTAATTAATTTAATTATTGTAATTAAGTTAATTTCATTCTCACACCTCCACCTCATCATTACACCTCACCCCGGACCCATTCCAGGGGCATTTAACTCACAATGACCAAGTCATCACTCCTTGTGCTGAGTCACCACTTGACCTAACTAACTGAGACTTTTTCTGAAACCTAATTAGAATTTTTCTATGACCTTCCTACCTTCTCACATGAAATCCACTTCCCTAAGTAGAATCAATCAAAATCATGCCAAAAATAGTAAAGATCTACCTATTTTTATTAAACCTAGACTTTCCCACCTTAATCAACGTCGGTTATCCCTCGAGCGATGCCGGTCACCTAACCGCCGTTAGTTACCTTATATACACTTTCAAACCTCTTTACACAGGTTGGTCATTTAGTTATTGGAGCCTGATTGCATTCAAGCATGAATCTTTAATCCCTCCTACATCTAGACAAAAAACACACACAACCATAGTGCAAGACAAACAACCGTTTTCCCTTCCAAAGTGTTAGAATACTCACAGGAGAACATAGGTCGTATTGCCACGGCACTAGACTCAAACACTTCTTCTCTGATCAACCATCAACCATTCCAACTCCCAAGATCTACAAGACATCATTAAGTATTGTGATTCTAATCATTTGGCTTATTCCTTTTATAGATCTCGATCCTTTAAGTAGTTTATTTCCTTTATTTCCTGTACATCACCTTCTTCCCACCAACCCACTATTCAACCATCTCAAGCCTTTTCATCATTCCAAACCTCATTCTTGGTATCCATGAGTCTTCTCAGCCATATTACAACCCAAATCACACTACCCTCACTCTCTGTGCAATCACAAAAAACCCTAAAATCTCTTTTTAATAATTTACTATCAAATTTCCCTACCGACATTGGTCACCTTAACCATCGTTGTTCTCCCCTCTCTACTAACATCAGTCACCAGACTGATATTGGTCACAATGTTTTCTATTAACCTTCACCAAACTACCTCTAACATCCTATAAACTCCACCCAGACCTTACCAGATACCTCTGTTAGCTTACCTAATACCCCTATGACCTGTCCCAACTAGAAACATACATTGCATGATGCTAGATTAGTTTAGATTTCAATACTTTGCTTAATCTAGTTTTTTGATAACATTTGAGATACCTAAATCAAAGTGATAGAAATAGGACCTTTATTTCTTGTATTTACTTTCATTGATTTCATAAAAAAATAGAGGATTGAAAACCATTCAAACAAGCATCACGCTTCCTGAATCTAGCCTTGCTAGGAAGTCCTCTAACTCTTGCTATTTCATATCATTCAGTGGTCTTTATTTGTATCTACAGGTATTCCTTCCTAGATAAAAATGATTTCTCTACAATCATCTTAAATAAAGTCAGTAACACGCACATTCAACCTTCAACCTACATATCATAGGTATTCCTCCTTGACCTTTTACCTTATCTATTTTATCACACAACTTATTCGGTGAAACATTTTGGCATGCCCAGTGGGACCCATTTGGGTTTTTTTCATTGTTCATTAGTAGGTGAAATAATTTATGTCTATTTACTTTTGAAAGTGTTCACATTAAATTTTATCCTTTGGAACATTCTTTCTCCTCTACTTGTCTCATTGACACTCATATTTTCGATTAAAAATAATGATTCTTTTTTATATTTGTTTTGCATTAGTGAAAGACATACTCTTTCCTATTCATCATTATGTTAGTGCAAAATCACAGTACCCCAAATGAGTTCTATAGATATACTTTTCTAAGGCAGAGTCATTTGGTGTGATCCACATAACATTAAAATTTCCCCAAGGTGTGGGACCTTGCAAATGGAAAAGCTCTCCATATTAAAGGTTGGTTCCTATTCCTCTATTTAGGTGCATACGTGAGAAATTGCAGAGGATCTATATCTATACCTAATCTAAAATTTGCCAAGGAGATAGGGATAAAAAATAGATATAAGATATAAGATTTAACTAAACTATAAGGTGATGCACCAAAGGAATGATGAACATTAGTTTTGTTGATAGAAACAAACCAACAAAATACACACAATAATCAAGCACAGATAACCAAATTTATTATGAAAGATCAGATGTGAGTAGAAGAGACAGAAAGGATCTAGAATTGATCACAAACATGTTTTATTACTCTACAGATTGATACAATGCATTACAAAACAGCTAGGAGGCAAGAACATACTGTAATTTTAATAGAAGGCCTGAACTCCATGAATTCCTTTACTAGAAGGAAAGGGGATCCTGCAAAAAAAAAGAATGACCAACCCTTTACAACGAGTCTTGAGCTTGTATTTATAGATTTGATACAGACGGGAGAAAAATAAAGAAGCGGGAAACAATTCTAAG
Organism: Taxus chinensis; assembly: GCA_019776745.2. Lineage (NCBI taxonomy): Eukaryota > Viridiplantae > Streptophyta > Pinopsida > Cupressales > Taxaceae > Taxus > Taxus chinensis. The sequence continues at coordinate 511,125,771 of CM034146.1, read as the reverse complement.
CTCAACCACCACTATTTAATGTCTCCCATAAAATCTGTTCCAAATCTATTTTGACTGCATCAAATATTTATTCGTCGCCTCAAAGGAGGAAGAAGTGTTGGAGTAGATCGAATCCAATCTGGTTGTTGAGGCAAGAAGATCCTACATTAAAGACCCAAATATGTTTCTCCATTTTTTACCTACCAGGGCCTGAAAAAATGATTTTTTATCTTTCCATGGCATAGAGGATATCGAGACCCTTCCAACGGTGTAAGATTTATAATATTTTGAGCCATGAGTTGAAAGATATGCCTCTTCAAAGTTTCTATTGGGTCCGTACAAATGGGCGGGAAACCAATTTGAAAAATGGATCTCCTTTTTAATACGGGGCACGTGGCAACTAGATTAGGGAAAAACTAGGTTTGCAGGTCTGTGATTTATCTTTTTCCCCCTTTTTTGTAAAAAATGCAAAATTCAAAAAAATCCCATGGCCGCGATGCTCCACTTGGACACGTGGCACCCTTTGATTGGTTAGGGAGATGTGCTTCAATTTTTATCTCTGTGTCTTTTGACAAAAGGAAAATTTTCACCTTTTCCTCCGACTCCCTGCTTTGACCTTGACTCGGGATCAAACACTAACTTTTTCCTTTGGGCAGAGTTGTGGCCCATTTTCCAACTTTTACACCTTTGGAATAACAACGGGCAAAAAACCAACTTTTCCCTTGATGGCCCGCTTTAGCGCTGCTAGTTAGGCTTGCCACATGGCGCTTGTCTGAGCCTCCCTTTATGGATTCATCTTTAGAGAAACATCATTAGGACACGTGGCTCTCTTCGTTGGATCTTCCATACTTAGTTGATTTTGGATTCTTTCCTGAATGGTTTTGAGCCTGAAAAACTTTGAAACTTCACCATTTTTTCCCCTTCTTGCTCCTGAACCTTTACAGCACCGCCCCTTCTTTTTTGACCCTATTATTCCATTGTTTAGTCTACCTGTGACCTATTTATAAGATATGAATGAGTTTTCTTAGGTTCTTTCTATGTAGGGTCGTGGCTGATCCAATATTTTCTTGGGGGGTGAAATATGGATAACAATTTAGCGACTCATAGGGGTATCTTCCTATTAGATGAAAAGACCAATTACCTTGTCATAATTGTTTGGCATGGAGTCAAAAACAATGGTTTGATACTGATTCTACCTCTAATTCATGACCCTGACTATTTGCACTCTCGATTTTCATAAGAAATCTTGAAACGAAGGTTTCTAAGAGTACAAAATTGTTTTGACCCGGGGCTTCATCTGTCTCTATGAATGGACTGCATAAGAGCAACAAAACAACACCACAACTATATACAAAATTTGAAATCATACATACTCCAAATAGAACATGCAGAGTGTGTAAAGCACTTAGGATTAAAGAAACCTAAACTACATCAAGACAATGTGCACAAGCACTTAAAGGAAAATGAATTAACTAATATGTACAAGGTGATAACCTTCCTTCTAGTAGCAGTGTTTAAGATAGATTCCATTTACTAGAATCTACAATTCCTCACCATCCCATGTAGATAATTGGAAAGCATTGCTACTTTTACATCTTGTGACCATGTAGGGGCCACTCCAAATGGCATCAAAATTAGAATGAATTTCTATTTTTTCCTGATCTACATCCCATTTCAAAACCAAGTCTCCTTTTTGGAAGGTCCTTGTTTTTTCCTTCTTTTCAAAGCATCTCTTGATTGAGGCTTGATCCTTCTCTATTGCTTGGAGTGCATGCTCTCTGGTTTCTTCCAATTCTATCAGCTCTGCATACCTGGCCTCCATCGATTCAAATTCAAACATCTCTAGCTGCTTCATGAGCTCTAATGCTAGAAACTCAAGTGATATAGGCAACACTGCCTCTTTCCCATAGATACGTTTGAATGGAGATCTACCTGTAGATCTCTTTGGTGTTATCCTATCAGCCCATAAGTCCGATTTGAGCTTTGTGTGGCAAGTTCTCTTATTTTCATCAAGATTTCTTCTGATCATCTTTAATAGGTTCTTGCTTGTGGACTCAGCTTGGCCATTACCTTGAGGGTAATAGTTTGATGAAGTTCTCAAGTAAGTCTCATTCTCAATAGCCAATCCTTTGATCTTGGAACCTATGAATGCCAATGCATTGTCTGATATAATGGTGGCTGGAAGTCCAAATCTGGTCACTATCCCTTCATAAAAATCTAGTATACGAGACTCATTAGCTTCCTTGAGTGCCACTGGCTCGGTCCACTTAGTGAAATAGTTTGTTTCTGTCAGAATCCATTTGTGGCATTGGCTCGAATTTGTATTGATAACTCCAATGAATTCTAATCCCCATTGCATGAAAGGTTGGTCGACTAAAATTGGGTGCAATGGAAGTGCTGTTAACTTTTCTTTGCCATTGAAGAATGCACAATTCTTACACTTTTTCATCCATGCATAACAATCACTAAACACTTTGGGCTAATAATAACCTACCTTCATGATCTTGATTGTTGTAACCCTTAGAGAAAAATGGCCTCTAGCTACTTCAACATGGAATTCTTGTAACACTCTCTCAACTTGATCTATCTCAATGCATCTCAGCAGAATGCCATTGATGTCTCTTTTGAACAAGACACCATCAATAAGAACATATGGGATGGCTTGTAGTCTGAAATGTTTCCTTTTTTCTTTACTCATCCCATGAGGACACATGTATGTTTGAAGGAAGTGAACCATGTCTTGAGTCCAACAAGGAGTAGGTACATCATTATTTCCTTCCTCTTGATTATCCTGTAGAAAAAAACAACCACCTTTTCACTATTTGCTTCATCTTGTTGACCCGAGGCTAGTTGTTCACATAACCCCTTCCCAAAAACCAGCTTAGTGACCTTGATCTTAATGTCATATTCTATGACATGAGTGATCCATCCTGCACATTTTTCATTCAGATCCTTGCTGAGAAGGAATTCTTTAACTCCCGCATGGGAGACCAACAATTGGTTTTTTAATTTGAAACCAGATGCTTAAAATTATTTAATCCTCTGATTACTTCTAGGACTTGCTTTTCGATGAAGGAGCATCTCACTTCATAGTCTTCTAGACCTTGACTGAAGAAAACCATTGGCTATTATGTACCTTCTTTGTTCTACTGAACTAAGATTGCAGAAATTGTGTCACTGCCACCAAAGGCATATAGTATGAAGTCTTTAGAGAAATCTAGATTCACGAGAGTTGGGGCTTGTGATATAGCTTATTTGATGGCCCCAAATCTTTCCTTTCCTTTAGCTATCCACCTAAATGCTAAGCTCTTCTTCAACAACAACGTTATTGGCTTAACAAGGGCAACAAAGTTTGGTACAAACCTACGGAAAAAAATGATTTTTCCCAGGAAGCTTTGAAGAGCTTTCGTGTGGCTTAGCAATGGAAATTCTCTTATTGCTTCAACTCTCTTTGGGTCAATTTCCAATCCTTACTTTGATATAATATGGCCTAGAATCCTGCCCTCATGGTCCAATAATATGTATTTTTTAGGGTTCAATGATACCCCAAAACTCCTGCATCTTTGAAACACCTGCCTTATGTGGAAAAGGTGGTCTACTACATTTTTGGAAAACATCGTAATGTCATCTAGATAGATTAGTACTATTTTGTTGATTAGTCTTTTGAATGCCAGATACATTTCCCTTTGAAAAGTGGATCTGGCATTGGACAATCCAAATGGCATTTTTTTGTAAGCATAGGTGCCCCATTTGGTGGTGAAAGCTATTTTGAATTGATCATCTTCTTTAACCATGATCTGGTTGTACCTTGAGTAGCCATCTAGGAGGGAGAATCTCTTTGATCTAGACACCACTTGCAAGATCTACTCCATTAAAGGGAGTGGGTAGTGATCTTTGAGGGAAGCTCTGTTTAAGTCTCGAAAATCTACACACAATCTAATCTCTCCATTTTTCTTCCTAACTGGGACCAAGTTTATAACCCAGCTTGAGTGTTTGATTGGAAATATGATACTTTCCTCTATCATCTTGTTCAGCTCTTTCTTCATCAGAGGCTCAATGTGTGGATTAAATGGTCTCTGCTTTTACCTAATGGGATGAGTAGTTGGATCTAGTTTGATTGTGTGTTGTGCTAGCTTTGGATTGAACCCTCTTAGGTCTTCATAGCTCTAAGAAAATACATCTGGAAATTCTTATCAAAGTTATATGAATTCATACCTTTCTTTCTCGGTGGCCACTTTACCAATTTGAAGTGTTTTTCCTTCTCCAACTGGGATTGACTCTGAATCTTCTCCTTTGATCTATATGCTAGCCTTCTCTTTTCTAAACTGATCATTAGGATTGAAAATAGAATCCAATGTCACTTAGCCTTACGAAGTTTGTTTGTATGCAGCTATACTATTTGATTCCGGTATTGCTGCTCTAATCTATTTTGATTTTTAGCTATGAATTCGGCTTCTTACAAAAAATTAATGATCTTTTGATCATTCTCAAACACCGGCCAACATGTGTTGGTATCTGGCACTTTTGGCCTCACAACTATATGGATATGTGGATGTTCTTTGTCTCTTTTGACGCTGTCGACCACATTAAACATTTCTCCAACTGCTCCAAGCCTATCAACAACTTCGGTCTCCTTCCTAGGTATGGAAACAATGTTGAAGGCCTCAAAATCCTCCATGAGATCCCATACCCTACTCTTGTAGTTCTTAAGTAGGTCATTCTTGACAGCATTAAGTCCTCTGACTTGATTGAAAACCAGTTCACTGTCACCAAACACTTGCAAGTTCTTGATTCCTAGCTTCCTTGCCCAATGAAGACCATGGACCAAAGCCTCATATTCAAAAATGTTATTTGAGAAGGAAAATTGAAATCTAAAGGCTGAATAATATTTCATACCTTTGGGGGAAACAATCATAGCTCCTCCTCCAGCTCCTTATCTTCATGTAGATAGTAGGCACCTAGCTCAGATTCTTCCATCTCCTTATAGGGGTCAAAAGCATGTCTTTTTTTGGCCCACTCATCGAGATTCAAGTCTGGGATACATCCCACCTTGGTATTTGCTTCATAAGTGCTTATGAGGTCTTCTTGATCAAAATATGAGTAGTTGGCATTGATTGGGCTAGGCACATAAGATTCAATATGATAATCCACTATGGGCTTAGATTTGATTATGGCCTTTGCACTCCATACCTTGTTCTAAATATCATATGCGACTAGTCAGTAGACAAGTAGTCTTTAATTTTGGTAGTGAAGTCTCGTAGACAAACACAATGCAAAATGTGGTGGACAAGTCTATGATTGACACATTCTACAATATAGTCACATTGGGAAAGGCATGCAGAGTGTGGCTCACATCCTTGATGATTCCAGCAGTTGTCACTTCTATCCCATCCAATTATACTACCCCTCTAGAGATGACTTCATACTGGAGACCCAATTGATCAGCTATTTATTTGGGCATTACAAAACTACTTGCCCCAGAATCAATCATGTAATTTATGCACCAGTTTATCCCCAATGATTAATGAAAAATATAATGGAGGATGGTCTCAGGTTCTTACCTTATTGTCTCTCAATGGTTTTCCCCTAGGTTGAGCTGTATTGGTAAGCACTTGCTCTTGTTGGCTAGGGTTGTTGATTTGAGCTTGACCAATTTCACATGGTAGTCTGCAATAGATCCCTTTTCCCTGGAATGGCCAATGAATCCCATAGTGAAATGTTCACACTTGTCCTCTTCATTTTCTCAATGATATTAAATGAGCTATCCTTCTGCTGTGCCTTCCCTAGGCACATTTTGTTCTTACACATGGGTTGTTACAACTAGATGCCTGAGTCGATTTAGAAGGTGGCTTGGATTGGCTCTACATATTGGGAGTTATATTTTGGATGCCAATACCTTGTGGAGAAATGGAGGATTGAGGATCACCTGTGTTTGGTGAATGTCCTTCCCCAATATTTCTCATACTTGGACCATGTATTGGTAGTTATACTTTGAGAAGAAGGTCTGATTCATTCCACAGAAGTCTTCAGCTTTCCAATTGATAAGCATAGTTTCACTTGGAGGTCCCTCTTACTGAGCTCATTACTCCTGAATTTTATTTTTAGCTATGTTCTTGTGACACACCAATGGTTTGCACCATCAGATCTTGATCTTAGTACACCATTAAAACACATCGATTGATTATGTGGCTGACTACATGGGAAACACCAATCATATTCTTGTGCCATGTTATTTTGTGCTAGAACCAATTCCCTTGATGTTGAAGCTGTGTTTGGATCATATGACCTAAAAGGTATAGTAGCTTCAGGTTTTACTTGGTGTTGACTCTGAGTTATAGCCTAAGCTTGTGGTCTATTTTGCTGATATGGGGGTCTAGCCTAATATTGAGCTTGAAGATGATATGGCCTAGAACTCTGAGCCTACTAGTTGTCTTTCGATGGTTACTAACTCATTCCCCAGGTTTTGAAGTTGTTTCATAATTTCCTGAACCTCCTTTGAGGTAATGGATGATGAGGTGGAGGCTTCAACTAAACTTTGACTCCTGAGAGAAGGTATAAGAGCTATTATAGGTGTTTTTTTTGGTACTTGGGTTTCCTAATTCGGGGTATAGAGGCATGGATGGCGTAGCAACAAATTTTCCAGCCTAAATTAAATGATTCTCAGCTCCTATGGAAAGGCTATAGGTTACAGGTAAGGTTGTGCCCCCCATTGACTAAATCATCAAAGCAATATTGGAATTTAAAGCTCTAAGAAAGTATAAGAAGGCACCTTCATTAGTGGGCTTTACTACCACTGGAATATTTTCCTAGGTCTATTGAAATATGAGGTTGAAATCCATCAACTACTAATTTCGAGCTCTCTTGATTATTTTTAGTTGCTCCAACAAAGATAAGTTATCTCCTTTTTCTCTAAACTAGTCATGAAGAGCTATGTACAGATGGTCCCAAGATTGAATAGAGCATGATTCTAGGCTCCTAAACCATTGTGAAGCTTTTCCCTTGAGTGAAGAGGCTAGCAACTTGATTGTAATGTCCATCTCAGTGATCTCATGGATTGTACAGACATTTGTAATGTCTTGAACCTGGTCACAAGGAGAATTTTGGTTCTCCCTAGTGAAATATGGGATGCTCTTCAATGCTGTAATCGAGACTAGATTTTGTGCATTCAAAGCAAGTGAGCTTCTGCCAGTTAAATTTACATAAGGATTTGGTAGTGCCATCCTCATCAGCTTGAGCAACATTCTGGATTGAAAGAACGATCTACTAGGAGGAAGTGTTGATAAGGCTCTATTTGGTGGAAGATAGAGACCTCTGGGCTCTTATTCCTCTTTCTCCTTTTGTCTGGAAGAAAAAGTGTATGTGTACAAAATGTCCCTTCTTCTCTTGTTCTTGACCTTGTTTTTATTCTTCTCATGAACTTGGCAAACTTGTACTGTTAAAATAGTGGATTCTATCCCTTTTGGATTTTCCAGATGTGCATTTCTTAAAAGCTTCTTAAAAGCTAGAATCACAACAAGTGCACATCAATCTTACTGTAATAAAGATGGATACTTCTTGGTCCCACCAAGTGTGCCAAAACTGTTAGTGCAAAATCACAACACCCCCAAATGAGTTCTATCAGATCTACTTTTCTAAGGCAGATTCATTTGGTGTGATTCACATAACATTGAGTTTTCCTCAAAGTGTGGGGACCTTAGTAAAGTAGGAGAAAGCTCTCTAGATTAAAGGTTGGTTCCTATTCCTCTATTTAGGTGCATACGTGAGAAACTTGTAGAGGACCTATCTCCAAAACCTAATGTAAGTTTTACCAAGGAGATAGGGATAGAAAAGGAATCTAAGGAATAATCAATGAACTAAAGTTACAAGGTGATGCACCGAAGGAATGATGAACATTAGTTTTGTTGATAGACACAAACCAAAAAAATACATACAATAATCAAGTACAGATAACTAGATTTATAATGAAAGACCAGATGAGAGAAAAGGAGATAAGAAAGAATATAAAATCAATCACAAACGTGTTTTATTTCTCTGTAGATTGATACAATGTATTATAAATGGCCAGAAGGTAGGAAACGTATTTGTAATTTAAATGGAAGGTTTGAACTCCATGAATACCTTTGCTATAAGGAAAGGGGATCCTGCAAAAACAAAAGAATGCCCAACCCTTTACAATGAGTTTCGACCCTACTTTTATAGACTCAACACAGAGGGGAGAAAGAGAGAGAAGTGGGAAAAAAGCTCCCAATCTCAACCACCACTATTTAATGCCTCCTAGAAAATATGTCCCCCAAATTTGTCTTGACTGGCATCAAATCACTGGTTCGATACCTCGAAGGAGGAGGATAAGTGGTCAGCAGAAGATCGAATCTGATCTAGTTGTTGGGGCAAAAATAGATCCTACATTAATGGCTCTGAAGACGTATCTCCATTTTTCTCCTATCTAACCTCTCTAATCTTAAAGTTTCATATCTCCATGGCATAGACAAGGCTGAGATCTTTCCAAAAGTGTCAGATTTACAATATTTTGAGACCCCAGGTCGAAAGATATGCCCCTTCGAATTTTGTATCAGGTCCATACAAAAAGGGGGGGAAAACTAGTTTGAAAAATGAGCCCCCTTTTTAATATGGGAGACATGTGGCATCTAGGTTAGGCAGAAATTGGGTTCAAGGGTCTATGACCTCTATATTTTTCTCCCTTTTCACAAAAAAATGTAAAACTCAGAAAACTACCATGGTTGTGATGCTTCATTTGGACACGTGGCAGCCTTTGGTTGGTTGGGGAGAAGCTCTTCTATGTTTTATCTGGCTAAGTCCTTTTCGTCAGCAGGGTCATATTTCACCTTAACCGGGGACATGTGGAGCTTCTAACCCTGACTCGGGCTAGAAAACCTCTGACTTTAATTGACCCTTGGGCAGAGTTGTGGCGCCATTTAGTACACTTAGACACTCTCTACCGGCTTGCCACAATGCATTGACTATTCATTCCGACTTTTCCCCCCTTTTACCCACTTTGGCGACCTTGGGCTAGTGTAGGCTTGCCACTTATGGCGCTTGTTTGAGCCTTCCACTTTATGGATTTTCCCCTTAGAGATGCGTTGCGTTAGGACACGTGGTATCTCCCCGCTAGCTACTTGTATACTTAGCTTATTTTGGATTCTAGGCCTGCCCGGTATTTGAGCCCGAAAAACTTTGAAACTTCACCATTTGTTGACTCATTCTTGCTACGTGGAGGGCTAGCGTGAGCACTGAGTCTCCACTTCTTTTCTGACTCCCAATTAAAAATTGGATGGTAACACTATATGCTGACAGTCATAGCACCTTTGTAGGTTAGTCGACAGAATTTTCAATGGTCAGTGCACACTTTCTTCTCTACACCAAACCACTAAAAATAAATTACTTATTTTCTTAAACAACATCCTACCTAGAAGAAACTATCAACAATCACATGATCAGAGGATTGATAGTGGGCTCCAAACTAGTTTCTTTGTTCAGTCATTATCTTAGAGAAAGGACCTCCCTCAACAAAAATTACCTAAAAATATCTTTAGTTTTTGGATTTTCTTAGGGAAGCTTTTATCAAACAAAAAACTCTACTCTATTCACAAGTTAGTCCTAAATGGCATAATATGGAACATAAAATCAACCACATAGGATTTCATGTTTGCTAGTTTTTGTTGATTCTGTGTTTTGAGGTGTGAGTTCAGTTTCTTCATTCTTCACTCCTTTCACACTTCATAATCATATTTGGTGATTTCCAACTCTTTCTTAGTGTGTTAGGGTCAATCATTTCCATACTCAGGTTTCTTGGTTGGTCTTTTATTTGATCTAAATCACCAAATTTACTTTTTTCCATCTTTTCACAAATTTTACAGTGACTGGCGTTGGTCCATCGATCATCATTGGTTTACTCATTTAACCATCATCAGGTTACTGACCGTTGTCAGTTTCTTGTTGTTTTGGTCATTTTAACCAAAGTAGCATTCATTGCATTTCTGTTCTTTCTGGGGTTTCCTCAGTTACCTCACCATATCTCTATGTCTTTAAAATCACTGTCAAAGTCCAGTTTTGATTCATTTTAATCATTAATTACCACATTTACAAATCATTTTATTTTCCACAACAACCATTATCGGTCCTTTTACTAGTATTGGTTACCCTCTATCACCGACACTGGTTACCCAACCACCATCAGTCACTGTGTTTTCAATTTTCAATTAAAACAATGGTCAATTGTCACCTTTTGGAACCATTTTATCTAGTCCTTCTATACTCTTGTGTCATTTAGGGATCTTAAATTACCAAGTCTATTATAAGTCACATGTTTTTGACTCATAGCTAAGCCAATGCCCTCATGTTTTATCATGCTATCCTTCACCCGCTCCCACATATCCCATCGCCACCTTCTATTTTATCACCTATGGATCCTAGTCAACCTATTACCTTCAATACTAGTTATGAGGAGCTTTCAAGACTCCTTGATCAAAACCTCATTTCTTTATAATATTATTTAGCCCATTAATCCACTTGGGATTCATCAAGGAATATTTTATATGACATGTCTATGTCCATTCCTCCTACTCTCATACCCACTTCTGCATCATCTACTACTAGCTCAGACTCACCCTCTTCTACCTTACCACTTGTGGTGTCCCAGTACTTGACCCTACATCATCAATATATGCTGTCACCTATGGCATCTGTCACACCTTTGATGTTAGTATATCTTATGATGTCAACCATTCCTTTATCAACCACATTGAGTGTAGGTCTATCTCCACCCATCACCTCTCACATACCTATTGCATCTCAGCCACCCATGGTGTCAGTAGCCAATACTCCCTTCAAAAAAATTGATCCTCTCCATCCGGCAATCACTTCCTCCAATTACTATGAGAGTCGATACATCCACTCCACCTACCTACACTTATCACCAACAACCCCTTGTCTCATCTATCATTTATTCAGGATATTTTCCACCTCCATCTATTCCTCCCTCATAATTCTCGTATTTGACACCACCACATAATGGGATGCCTCCCATGTGATACCTTCATCATCTACCCCCTTATACTGCAGTGGGTTCCCAGTCATCATAAACTACTAACAATATTATCAAAATGATGATGGACAATATGTAGACATTAGAAGCATCTATCTTTGGCTCACATAATTCTCTGACATACGATGAGATTTACAATGAGCCTATTCACCCATCCATTGCAATTTTTCCATACCCTATGTCGATTGGGAAATGCCTAAATTCAACCGATTTAACAGTCAAAGAATAACCACAACAACACTTGTGGTCTTCTAAACATGGGTGTTATCTGATCACTCATGATGATGTTTTACTCTTAAGAACATTCCCAATATCCTTGATAGGACCTGTGCTGGATTGGTATAGTGCTCTACTTGGGCACTTAATTTTCTCATTCAAACTAAGTAGCTCAAGATTTCATAGACCATTTTTCTATCAACATCATCAAGAAATTCACCATGACTGACTTGTACTCAACATGGCAATACGAAAATGAATCTATCACATATTTTGTCTCTCATTAGTGAAGCCTAATCATCCATTGGACTCACGTTCTCAACTGCCTCAAACATGAGTTAATAGAGTTGTTCACTAGGGCTTGTGTGAGGCACATCTCGCCAACTCTCCTAGTTCAAACCTTCTACAATGTTTGACGAGGCATTCACCATGGTCTGAAAACTTAAAATTTGTGCCATTGAAGAGAAGAAGATACACTTGCGTAACAAGAATGTTGTGTTTAAATAAAATGATACCTCTTCTTATTCTTCAAAACCGACAAAATAATTACTCCAAAGTGAAAATGGATCTGCCCATGTGGTAGTTTTTAAATCTGGACCATCTCATCCATCCAACAATCAAATCACTTCTTCCAACCTTTCTCATGTTCAAGTCTTTCAAGTTCAAGTGGGAGAAAAAAAAATATACTCCCATAAGAGAACCCTACTCTTCAGTTTTAGAAAAAATTCTAAAATCTGGAGAAATCATTCTTCCACCCATCAAACCACATATAAGTTTTGACCCCTCTTGTCATATGCTTGCATGGTACAAAGAAAATGATTACTACAACTATCATCATGTTAAAGGTCATAGCGATAGTAATTGTATAACTTTCAAAAATATTGTCCAAGAAATGTTAGATAGTGCAGATATCATCTTAGATAACCCTAACACATCGGCTAATCAAAACCTTAACATCGTCTAAAGAAACACATTTGCAAACCACACCCCATGTCATCTAACCAAACAAGTGAACCTGCTGACCAATGACAGTAAGGTTCTTGAGTTTCATGATATTTTTGACACCATACCAACACTCTTCCTCAATTTCTTCCTACTCCATCTATCAAGTAGATTCTTACATGATCTCCTTCATCCATGAAAGAGTTTGTTTCATCTAATCCATTACCCACAGAGGAGTCTCCCTTATCTCCCCCTTCACCCATGGAGGATTCTGCCATATCTACCGAGACAATTTCCCACACACATCTCAACCTGACAAACAACCCACATTATTTACTCTCCTACCCATAGGAGAGTCATGCTTACCTTCCTCTTCACCAAAATAGGAACCTACCTCATCCTACTTTTCATTTCCCTAAATCATAGGGGATCCATTAACAGTGCCCCTTCCTATTGGTGACTAATTTTCCATTGTCTTTCAAGGATCCTGTTGATTTTCTCTTGGATATTTTACCCACAACATATAAGCCAACCATTTCCCTAACTCACAGACATTCTTTAGAGGGATCACTACCAAATCAAAATCATCCCCTCCTATAATAGTTTCATTTTCACGTTTTTCTAATTGCTTGAATTATTTCAACAATTCCAAGCTTTGGGGATGCCTTCGGCTACCTTTCTCAACTACAATGCAAATTTTATATACTGATACTTCCATGATCTATCCAAAGGTGTTTCAGTAGGCAAGAAAATAAACCATTCTCATGCCAATTGTAGTGACATCTTCTTCATCACCCTCGCTCACACCTAAATCTTTACCATCAAATGAACTTTTTTCAATGTCTAAATCCTTACCTACATCTATATCTTCCTCTACAATGTCTAAACCCATTTCCACATAAGGAGTCATGTCGACATCAAGCCTAGTCCATCCCCTGTCAAACTAGATTCATCCACATCCTCATAAGCCAGCACAAAGAATATTCCCCCACCTAAGAGGAATACCCAACCTCTTAGGTTGTATACACTAGTTTCACCCACTACCCCTCTATCACCTTCACCCCTTCCATCCATCCTAGGACCCCACCCATCAAACTTGGACAAAAAACCTCCTACCTAAGGTAAACAAAAAGCACAATAGCCAATTTCCTCATCACGATCCTCAATTACACGTAAATTACCTACACAAGTTATGCCTTCACACTTCATCTTCATGGCCTTTCTACCACCTATACAAATACCATTTCAATATCCTCATACATTACCTAATGATATTCATTCTCTTCAACCAATTCGACATTTCATCTTCCCAATAACCTATGTCATGTTACCTCCATTATTGCCTTGGATAACCCATGACCTTCCACCATTTGCCTTACCTTATGCATTCACACACATATCGTAAATTTACCTAAGAACCAATATAATCCTAAAATTATCTACTACCTTAGAGGGAACTAATGGATCACAATGTGAAGTATGTGTTGGTCTAGACATTGGAAATGTGTGAGATTTTTGTGGGAGAGGTTCCTTCAGACCTTAGTAGATGACCCTTCACCACCTTTAACATGAAGGATCATCAACTACCTACCATTCCAGCTGACCCTTCACCATTCAATACATGTAACATGTTATATCAACCCAATGATGTCCTTCTATCAAGTTAAGGCATCTACCACGGCTACCACTTCCCCTTCACCCATGGCCCCATCCATCAATGTTTTCACTGCCTCTTCCACACCTAACTCCTCTATTCCCACTGGTGCCACAAATTCTGTAGCTAACTCATCAACTAACCCATCTACTTCTCAACCAACCAATGCTTCTTCTTCCCAACCGTCTAGTACTTCATCCATTCCCGCCACCCACATATCAACTGCTGATCCCTTAGAAGGTATTTTTCAATGCCTCACTCTAGGGGAGTACTGCCTTTATAATATTGACACATTTCTTACTCCTTAAGAGTATGGTAAACCTTCACCAACATCCCCTGACTATGACCACTACATAGGTTAATTTTCCCCTACGGTCCTCCCCACCTTTTCACCAACTTAACATATGGGGGACTTGATGCTTCTACCTACTCACCTGAGCCACCTTCCCAAAATTGACCATTTTCCTCCAACCTTCAATCTCTCACCAACTACTACTTCACCCACACTTTCCTCCATCATTGTGCTTGGAAGGGATTTGGATTTGGTTTCTATAAACAAGGCCACCATATTATCATTCCATGCACCACTCATAAGCATAAAGACCATAGTGGTATCAGATTTGTTGATCCATCTCCCAAGAAGGCCCAAGTTAGCTCATTGAGGATGATAAACATTCCCCACCCCCTTCACCAACTTCACCACCTTTACCTATGGAGTCTATGGATCTAGAATCCATTCCTCCTAACTTCTTTTTTTCATGAACACCATTTCCCTGGGATGTCTAACTTATCAATGAGATGGAAAGGATCCCTCTTCTCTTCCCTTCCTATATCTTGACATGATCGATGATGATACACCTTCTATTAACATCATTCAATGTCAGGACGATGAGTCTATTCTCACCTACCTTGGTGTGGAAGATTCTTATATTCACCAGTCATTACCTTCTGAGACATAAATCATGTTGAATGAATCGACCATTGAAATAAATATTCACACTTAGGATGACCCATACATTCTAAAAATAGGCCAATATTTAGATGTTACTGAACAAGAAGTTTTTACTTCTTTCCTCCAGGATCATAACAATGCTTTTTCTTGGTCCTATACTGATATTCCCAGTATTGACCCAAACATTATGGTCCAAAATATTGTAACTATTCCTGAGGGCAAACCCATGAAGCATAAAGTTGCGAAAAATACATCCTCGCATTTCCCTTCTTATCAAAGAAGAATTGCACATGCCTTATTTTAGTTTCCTTCATCCTACCCACTGATTATCCCAAATGGATCTCTAACATTGTTCCTGTTACAAAAGTGACAGGGGGGACTGCATTTACGTATATTTCCATGACCTTAATTTACCTTTCCCCAAAGATGACTTTCCTCAACCTAGTATTGACCAAATAGTTGATTTCACCACCGGCCATGAGATGATATCACTCATGGATGGTTTCTTAGGTTATAATCAAATATTACTTGCCCTAGAAGATCAACACAAAGCCACCTTCATCACTCCTTGGGGGACCTTCTTACTATCATGTGCATGCCCTTTTACCTTAAAATGTTAGTGCTACATATCATTGGGCTATGACTTATATCTTTCATGACATTATGCATCACATATTGGAAGATTACGTTGATGATCTTCTTACCAAATCCAAACATCGGGCCAAACACCTTATAGTCCTTAAGGTCATCTTCGACCATCTCATCAAATATTGTGTTCACCTTCAACCTAAGAAGTGTGTCTTCATTGTTCTCTCTAGAAAGCTCCTTGGTTTTATTGTTTCTTTGCATGACATTAAAGTTGATCCTGCTAAAATCAAGGCTATTATCAAGATTCCTCCACCTACTAACCTTCATCAACTTCCTAGTTTACAAGGCAAGTTGCAATCTATTCATTTATTTATTTCTCATCTTTCCATCTACTACCATCCATTTCATCATCTCCTCAAAAAGGATGTCTCCTTCAAATGGGATGATGAATGCCACAAATCCTTTGACGCCTTAAAAAAATACCTCCTCCAATCACCTATGCTCATTCCCCCTAAGGATAACCAACCATTTTACCTTTAAATTTTTGTACTACCGATCATTCCTTGGGTGCCATGCTTACTCATCGTGATGAGAAACACAGGGAACTTAGTAATTTATTATATAAGTTGTACACTTTTAGACTATAGAAACTAGATATACTCACGCCAAAAAAATTCTTAGCCTTAGTTTTTGTCACAACTAAAATTCTCCATTACCTACTCAACCACAAAACCTTTGCTGTCACCAATACTGACCCCTTACATTACATGTATGTTAAGCCCTACCAACATCAATGTGTTGCACATTGGCTCATGCTTCTTGCAGACCTAGATCTCAAATTCACCCATCAAAAATATATCAAAGGAAAAATAATTGTAGACCAACTCACAGATGCACCTCTCTCAAGAAATCAATCCTCTAACTTTGATTTCCTTGATGAATCCATCACTACCCTCTCTTTGGATGATATAGTTTACCAGATGACCTTATTCTTTGATGGTTCCAAATGTCAGCGTGGGGGTGGTGCCAAAGTTATCCTCATTCCTCTTGACGGTGAGCCTATGCCATTATCTTTCAAACTAGATTTTTATTGTACTAACAATATCACCGAATATGAAGCACTCATGTTAGGTATTCAAGCCGCCATAACCTTAGATGTTAAATCAATTAATATCTTTGGTGACTCTCAACTGGTTGTGAACCAAGTTAATGGTATAAACAAGTGACATAACAAGATACTTCAAAAATATAAGCATCGTGTTGACATACTTTTGACTACCTTTGACCATTTATGAACTTCAAACCACCTCGTGTTCCACTAATAAATTTGTAGATACCATGGATTGTCTGGCTTCCTCAAATCCCCACTTCACCCTTTGACTCAAAAATATTTTTCATTGTACAAAGGTTACACTCACCCTCTTATCTGATTCGAGACTGTCAACCTTATAGGAAACATTGAAACTGACCCACGAGACCTTTGGTATAAGAAGTTTGTTGAATACATTTCCCTTTCCATTCCGCCTCTAGATCTTACTCGCAATGGACAATGAGCCTTTCTCAAAAGTGTCTCTCTCACCATGTCATCATGCGTGTTCTTCTTTATAAATGTGGTTTTAAAGCTATCCTCTTATGATGTATTACGATTTCTAAAATTCCCTACACCATCAAGGAAGTTCACGAAGGAATTTGTGGGGGTCACTTCAGTTGTTTAGCTATTTCTAAATGCATTATTATCTTAGGCTATTACTGGCTAACCCTAAACCATGATTATTTTGACTGTGTCAAGTGTTGTGTGAAGTGTCAGCAACATGTTAATCTTCATCACACCCCTAGTCACTTCTTATAGGTTGCACGAGACCTTTGGCCTTTCTCTCAATGGGGTTTGGATCTTATTGGAGAGATCAATCCTCATTCTTCCCAATGTCGTCAATGGATTATTACCACTACCAAATATTACACTAAGTGGGTGGAATATACCTCTTATTTCTACAAAATGAGAAAATTTGTGAATTCATCAATCATCACATCATTTGTTCACTTTGGTGTTCCTCACCGCCTCATCACTGATAATGGAAAACAATTCAAAAACAAAACCCTATCAAAACTTTGTGATGCCTTTAGCATTCAACTCAATTTTTTCTTCACCTTATTATCCTCAAAAAAATGGCCAAGTGAATCAACCAACAAAACCTTAAAAAAATTCTTATGAAAGTGGTTGACGATACTAGAAAGGATTGGCACATGCACATTCCTTTTGCCTTATGGGCTTATCACACTAGTATTTGTACCTCAACTGCTACCACACCTTTCTCTTTGGTCTATGGTATAAAGGTTTTCCTGCCTCTCGAAGTCCAAATTCCATCTCTTTATATCTCACTCAAATATATGCTCAATGATGATGATTTTCTTGCCAGAATTGTTTGGCACAACTCGAGTTATTAGATGAATGAAATCTCAATGCTATTGATCACCTCCAAATATACCAAAAACATATCAAACGTGCCTATGATAAATGTGTCCATGAATTAACCTTCCAGGTCGGTGACCTTGTCCTTAAGGAAAATAAACATGTAACAAAAGAGGAGAAAAGTAAACAAGGCAAGTTTGGTCCTAATTATCTTGGACCCTATATCGTTCCTCATGCCTATGGATCAGGTGCTTATTGTTTATCTTCACTTAAAGGTAAATGCAAACCTGAGCCCCTCAATTCCTTACATCTTTGACCATTCTATTGTTGAATCAAGTATTAGATCACCTTATGTCTATTAAGCGCTTGTCCCTTCTAGTACCATTCTCCTTCCACTTACCTATTTTAAGGATCGATGACTAAACAAGATTCATGTTATTACCCATCACATTTCACCCTTATCTTAAATATGAGCACCACAGCTCTATTGGTGGCATGATTCTCATGGATATTTTTTATCCTTATCAAGGATGGAATCCCATGGTCATTTTTCACTTAGAACCTATCTTGCATATATAACCCTATGTGTTATGGTTTTGTCTTCATAAAAGAAGCCTATACTTCTCTATAGTCTTTCCATGACCTAAAAGTCCAAAAAACAATTCAAAAGCAATATACGATATTTTCACATTCAAAAATCCTTGAGTCAAACTTCTCGTAAAAAGATGACTCCCTCAAAAAGGACATCTAGTCTTTCTATCTTGCTGCTATAAATAGAATGCTCCCTCAAAGTACAAACTATACAAAGCTAGTCATATTGTACATAGTCTACCACAAAAAGAAGACTATTCCTACCAAAATAAAATAAAAATATTCTGAAGCTTCCCACATCGATCAGCTTCGCAAAGACCTCAAGGAGATAATCTACTCATCCCACATAGACTTCCCACATCGATTCATTTATAAAAACAAAAGAAAAAAGAAAAATATGACCTTTTCATCATGGACTTTCCTATTCTGATCTTGGGTCTCTTGCCAAAGAGGCATGTTGTTTCACACCAGGTTATGCTAAACCAACTTCTTTCACCTCACCACCTTTCCTTTCTAATTTTATGCCTACTCAAGGGACATACCAAAAATATGAAATTTCGTGATCATGTTACCTTCTTCACCCTTAGAACAGTCAATCATGCAATGCCTTTAGGGTTTTCTGTTCATATGCCATCTTTGGTATGATAGAATTGTAATGGTTCTTATCAATTTGGTGGCATCTTTTATCTCCTCTTACCATTCACCTTTCTTCTTATTTATTTGATCCTAATTTATAGGACCAGACCTTTGACACCTACATTCTAGGAATTCATAAATCATCCTAAAACTCAACCATGCCTAAATGACCTAAAGTTAACCATACCTATTCAACCAAAACTCAACCATGCCTAAAATGACCTAGACTCAACCATGCCTAAATGACCAAGACTAAAAAATGCTTAAAACATACTCGATCCCTTCCTCTACCTCATTATATTCTACCCTATCTTATGGGAGAACTACATTGTCCTGAGGCCCCTTTTCCCCAGGGCTATGTAGGAAACACTCCGAGGGCATGGGGCCCTTGGAGGTTAGCTTGGCCACTCTTCCCCCTAACCAATTTTCCCCTTTTATATTCACATTATACCTTAGTGAGTTTTCCATTTTACACAAAATTGGGAAATTAAACAATCATAAAAACATACATACCTACCATTTTCTCACATCATCATATCCTACATCAATCATTTCATAATCCATGGTATCAAATATTTGTAAATTTACACCATAACATACATATCCATCATTATTTATTTTCGATACTAATAATAACTTGGAAATTAAATCAAACACAAAAACATGAACAAATCATGCCTACATCACCCTAAACCCATCATGCCTAAATGAACTTGACTCCATCATGTCTATACCTGATTCAATCATGCCTAAATTGCCTTGATTCCATCATGCCTACATGACCTTGAATCCATCATGCCTATACTTGACTCCATCATACCTAAATGACCTTGACTTCATCATGCCCAAATGACCTTGACTCCATCATCCCTACATGACCTCAACTCAATCATGCGTGATTCAACAAGTTTCTATAATACACAATAACAATGGAAATTAAAAACAAGTACATTATCCATCTAGTCAACATCATCAACTATATAAGGGAGTGTCTATGTATCAATACATATATACATAGCTATAAATAAATATCATTACCTCCAAAAAATATCATGTACAATCTCACGTCTTTGGCACGCAGGCCGGTATCTATATATCAAAAATTAAAATAATGGTACACTATCCATACAGTGACCAATCACCCCCACCTGATGCCCTCCTGTCTAGTCTCATTTGTCTCCTCCTCCTGGCCCTATTCTGGGCCTAGTCTCTAAGAGATTATAACCTCACCATGGCCCTGTATTTGGGGTCAAAGACCCTTGAGTTACCAAAACTATGAGTCCTGGATCTTGTCCACTCACTAGCTGACTGCTAGGCTCTATACTCAGCATATGAGGGGACATCAATACCAGAAATCCTCAAATGATCCTGATAGTAGTGAGCCTCGTTTAGGGCATCCCTAAACTTTGCCATCAACATGGTTTGGGGTGGTTTCATCGACCTGACTGCTCCCAATGAACTCTATCTAGCCAAAAGTGTCCCCTATCCTGGTGCATGTGCTTGTATTGTGGGATCCTATCCCTATACATGTGTAGCTACTTGGGCCTACAGGGCCACAACCTGTTCCTGTGTCGTGGCCAACTGGCCCTGTAATCTTGTCACCTATGCCTGTAGGGTGGCTACCTACCCTTTATCCCCATCTTATCCCTATGCAGTAAGTTATTCTTATGCTACCTGGGCTTATAGGGCCATCACATTTTCTTGCAAGGTGGTCACATGTTACTTTAACCCTATCACTTGTCCCTGCAACCCTGTAATCTGTGCATGTAGGGTGTCCACCTGACCCTGTAATGTATCCCTATACACTATGATGGTAGCTAAATCAGGATGCCCTTGTGTCAGCGGTGTCGCCCATAGTTGTGCCACCCACCACTGCCTGTATCCAGTAGTGACACCTGCATCATCAATATGTCGATCTTGTACATGTTCCTCCTACCCTGTAGTTACACTTAGATGTGGTGGAGACATGGGTCTCTCCATGTCATCTCTATGATACTATGGGAAAGGTGGGGGCATGTCCTGTAGTAGTCCATACTATCATCTGACCCTGTCAATAGGTATCATCTCATGCTCCCTGACACACCACTCTTGTATCCATCTCAGTATCTGAAGCTCCTCTAACTCCTAAGTCATACCTCTGTATGATGGATAACTAAAATATGGCCTCCACACAATATCAACTACTGAAAGGCCCTCCAAAATCTTCCTGTAGTGTGACACATTATATGTGGCCCTTGGCACCCTCACATGTCCACTAAATGGTACTCATCGTCTGAAACCAAATCTGAACAAGCCACCCCCAAACCAATTCTTTCATGGTAAACCAATTGGGCACACACACACACGATGTGCTCATATGCCCAACAATATAATAAATAGGTACAACACATACTAAATCTCCTCAATCTCCCATAGGCCCATAGCTCCCTATACAATTGATTTAGGAAGTTCGGTGCCCAAACAAAATGTATCTGCTCCTCTATCATGTCATGTAGCACACCCATAAGTGCTCATAGAAATATCCCACCCTAAGAATCTAGAAGAGTAAAACATCCCACCTCCACCATCATCAGCACTGATAGACTAGTCTCATATGTATAGGTTTGATACATATCTCCATAAGTGAGACTCACATTGTGATACCTTAGCTCACCCATCACCTCACCAAATACCACCACTATCAGCTTCATTGATGCCTCAGAAGAAATGGAATACACTGGATCCCCAACAATAGGAATCTACAGGATCCTATAAATATCCTCCAAGGTAATGGTCATCCCCCCCCCGTCGATAAGTGAAAGGTATTGGTCACGGAGTCGCATCTATTGATGAGGGCGACCATCAAGATATGATCTCATGATATATGCCTATAGCGTCGCATTGCACAAAGTCCAACATCAATCATGTGCTCCCACTCCTCTGTGGTGATGCTAGGCCACATCTGTACTAGTAGGGGTGGTACTCTGTCCCTCATCCTTAGCTGATCTCTCACCTACATCATCTAATATGACCTTGTTAAGACTTGACCACCTCAAATCACCTTTTACCCACCACACAATCCCCAACCACATCACTCTAGCCTACCCCTGTTACCTAATTCACCTACAAACCTACTATCCCTTATCATCATTACCCACTATCTTAGTTCATTTCTTCTACTTACCTATCCCACATCACCAAAATAACATTTTAACCTCTTCCCTCTACATAAATCTTCACCTACCCCTTTCTCACCTAGTTTGATATGCTACATAGCCCTTCTTTCACCTATTTACTCTTAATTGTGACTGAAACTAGTCACCTAGATCGTCATCAATCCTCTTGACCGGTGTTGGTCAACCAAACCATGACCAACAATGGCCAAAGCTGACTAATGTCAGCAAACCCTTGACCGTCATTGGTCTCTGTCGTGACATCAAAACCAAAAAATCCATCCCCCTTTCTAATTTTTTTTTAGAAAAACTAACCTAAAAACCTACTCTAACCCACCCAAACCTATCCTAGTTTCATTCCCAACCCTCTTTAACCTACATTTGACCTTTCCACCCCTAATTTCCTTCATTTTTACCCACAATTTCAAAATTAAAATTCCACCTAAAATTTTAAACAATACTAATTTCCAAAAATTATGTTCAACCAAATGAAGGATTCAAATTGTCTCCTACCTTTACTCAGTTTCGTCTCCATAGTGGCACATTTAGCTGCTACATCGGTGGTCCACCCGCTCCCTCTCCCACCTCTTCTATGCTAAAATCAACTCCTCACCTCACAAAAAATTGAATCGATCAACTTGATCTTGTGAACCCACCAATCAAATGTCAATCACCTACTACGTGGCTCGCCAAATCAGCTCAACGCCTCATACATTCGTTTTCCACTCTTACACTTCTCCTCTATCATTTTCTAAAAGTGGAAAGGTTAAAATTATTTTGTAAAAAGTGGAATTTTCCATTTTTAACCCTAAATTGACATAAGCGATGTCGTTCATGTCGTGACCTAGAAAACCAACATCGGTTTTACTATAACTAGAAATCCTATTACCTATATATTTACCAACACCTGTTACACCTTACCCACAAGTCTACCTTACCTGTATATTTCCTTAACTATGCTTAGGGACATGTTATTTAACTATGCCTCAGCCTTACCTTTTCCTTGAGCTACATACCCCGAACTGAATGACCTTTTGTGACATTTGAATTTGTGTACTCGATATACCTTGCAACGTTGTTACCCGTGTTGTTTAGCCTATTGACCTTACCTTTCCTAATGACATGATGTTTACCCTGACCATACCTTTAGTGCCATGGAATAAAACCTATTACCCGTTACTACACCGGACCTCGTTTTGCTTCATGACCAACTCCTATACCTTGGGTACCTTAATCACTTCAACCTCATTTTGATAAACCTATTGCCCTTTTGACAACATAGAATTTGCAAGCTCTTCTTCTTGGTACCATATTCCAATCTATATGTGTGTGTGCATTTGATTTCCATTACCCATTACCCAATACAAACATTACCCATTACCCATAATGACCATACCCTTACCTACTAACCCTCACTTTCATCAATCACTTATTTATCAAACCACTCCCTGACTACGTTTTCAACCTCATTGGTTCATAGTTTGAGGGGGATCACCATCAGCCCTACTTAGGGCAACCTAACCTTTGCATATACCTAGGACATCAACTCCCTTTTTTCTATCAGCATCACTTACTAATACAAGCTACATGACAAAAATGGGAAAATGTAGACACCAAATTTGGGTCACACTCCCCTTGATCCCCTTCAATCAATTAAAGTAATATATTTAAACACATCATCAACCCTTCATCCCATATTAATATTCATCTTCACATTATTAATTAATTTAATTTCATCCTCACACCTCCACCTACTCACTACACCTCACCCTCGACCCATTTCAAGGGAATTTAACTCATAATGACCGAGTCATCACTCTCAACACTAAGTCATCACTCCCGGTGCTGAGTCACCACTTGACCTAACTAACGGATACTTCTTCCTAAGCCTAATAGGGATTCTTCTATGACCTTCATGCATTATCTCATGTGAAATCCACTTCCCTAAGAGGATTCAATCAAAATCATGCCAAATAGTAAATATCTACCTATTTTTGGTAAACCTAGACTTTCCCACCTTAACTAATGTCAGTTATCCCTTGATTGACACCCATCACCTAACCGCCATCAGTTACCTTATAGACAATTTCAAAACTCTTTACACAGGTTAGTCATTTATTTATTGGAGCCTGATTACATTCAAGCGTGAATCTTCAAGCCCTCATCCATCTAGATGACAAACACACATAACCACAGTACAAGACAAACAACCGTTTTCCCTTTTAGAGTGTTGGAATACTAACAGGAGTACATAGGTCATTTTCCGCAGCAATGGACTCAATAAATTATTCTTTGATCAACCACCAAACATTCCAACTCCCAAGATCTATAAGACATCAATTAAGTATTGTGATTATAATCATTTAGCGTATTCCTTTTGTAGATATTTTTCTCCTTTCAGTAGTTTATTTCCTCTATTGTATGTACATCACCTTCTTCCCACCAACCCACTATTCAACCATCCCAATCCTTTTCATCATTCTAAACCTCCTTCTTAGTATCCCTAAGTCTTCTCAGCCATATTACGACCCAAATCACACTACCCTCACTCTCTGTGCAATCAAAGAGAACCCTAAAATCTCTTTTTAATAATTTACTATCAAATTTCCCCTACCGATGTTGGTCACCTCAATTATCATCGGTCTCCCCTCTCTACTTGAATTGGTCACTAGACCGATATTGGTCAGTTTTTTCTGTTAACCTTCACCAAACTACCTCTAACATCCCCTAAAGTCCACCCATATTGTACTAGATACCTAGGTGACCTTACCTATCACCCCTATGACCTGTCCCAACTAGAAACATACCTTTCCTGATGCTAGATTATTTTAGATTTCAATAATTTGCTTAATCTAGTTTGTTGATAACATTTTGAGATACCTAAATCAAAGTGCTAGCAATATGACCTTTATTTATCATATTTAATTTCATTGATTCGATAAAAATAGAGGATTGATATCCATTTGAGGAAGCATCACACTTCCTGGATCTAGCCTTGCTTTATATCTATAGGTAGTCCTTCCCAGATGAAAATAAGTTCTCTATAATCAGCTTGGATAAAGTTAGTAATGCGTGCATTCAACTTCAATCTACATATCATAGGTATTCCTACTCGACCTTTTACCTTATTTGTTCTATCACACAACTTATTCGGTGAAACACTATCTTGTGTATTGTATATACAAGATCACACTCTCTATTAAATTTCTTCACAGATGAGTTGTCCTTTTACCTTCTATATAGCCATAATGGATTTTCTTCCCTTTTGGTTCACTATAACAATTTGGAGAAAAAATGACTATACATATTCTAATTCAATGTGAAGGAGAGGAAAGAAGTTTGTAACTAAAGGAACTTTTCAATTTCCTCTTCACACCAAGTAGGATTCAAAACCAACCATTGCAATTTTGTCTTAAGGCTACATTAGATGTTTGAAACCATTTGAGCATGATTAACAATTTGTTCCACACTTCTTTTGATGATAATTTGAGAATACTAAACCATTTGAGTACTTTCTTGGAGGAAGAATATTCTTAGAATGTCAGCTGAGACAATAAATCTAATTTTTGGTTCACCATAACCATTACTGTCACATTTTTTAACATCTTAAAACCAAGACAACCTCATTCCTACGTTTGCAGAGATCTTCCAATTCATTTTATTACTTTTCACAAGGAGATTGATCAATTGAAATGACAAGAAAAACATGCAAACCCCCATTTCAAATTCTACACAGGTGAATCATGACCTTGGAGAAAATAATTAGAGAGATCTTCATAATTTCAAAATATATTTTTTAATTTCTTTTGTAAATTATTTGTATCTAATAGGCAAAGAAATTTATAAAATTTTACAAATTTTCATTGGATGAGGTTTCAGATTCGAGCAATTTTCTCTTTAAAACCCTAGAAACAGAGTTTCACTCACTGTACAAGCTTGTGACACCAAAAAATTAGTTTACTAGTTGATTTCTTGATAGTTTTTAGAACTTCCACCTCTTATAGAATTGTATTATCATGGGGAATCATTTCTATGTTCAAATTCACTTTGAATTGTCTAATCTTACTTCTAACGGCTGATGAGATAACAATGCACACCTTGGAGATCTAGAGACAGAGCTTTTAGTGTCAAAAAAAAATTCTTTGGATTTACTTTGCACATTCAAGGTTTAGAGGATTCATTGAAAATGTCAAGAGCTTGTTACAATGTCACACAACTTTCCTAGGCCAATGTTTCACATCTTCTTATGAGAGCACCTCTGCACAGTGACCTACAGTTCATACTGAGTCCATGTCAATCATTAATATTTCACCTAAACTTTTGAAATTTTCTCCCATATCTTTGAAAATACAAAAACATGAGTTTAAGACATACTTGGTACTTAATTCATACTGAACACATGTGTTGCAAACAAGAACCATAATGTTTCAAATAGAATTTAGTTACCTTAGACACTTTTCATATCACAAATTAGAGATTTCTTGATTTCCAAAGACCTTAACTAATCATGAAATGAGAGATAACCTTCAAACCACACATCATCATTTCCTTCACTATTTAAAATGTAGGGTTGTAGAAGAAAACTGATGAGTCAGCTCCAAATTTGGCCACTTATGACAGTCCTACACCAGGAAATTAAGAAGCACAATAACCTATACTTTCCCATTCTTCAAATAAATAAATTTGAACCAAATTTTTTTTTTTATAGGACATGTATTGGAATATTTAATTCATTTCTCACTTGATATTATGCTTCTTTTGCACAAATATTTCTTTGACCATAATGAAATATTTAGGTGGACTATCCTGATTTCCAAGGCTTAAGACAACACTGTACCATATAATAAGATAAGGAGATTACAAAAAACTATCATTTTGAATTAAAATATATATTAAAAACTTATGAGGAGTTACAAAAACTTGCACAAATAATTTGGAGTCAAACTATCTTGTTTTATGCTTACTGCTTCTATAAGAAGACTTGAGGAGAGAGAAAACCTTGTATACAAATACTTATAACTTTTTTTTTCCTTGTCCAATTTCCTTGATTCCTTTTGAAATATCTTAGGATTGGATTTATCTACAAAAATTCATTCTATGATTTATCCAAATAAGGCTCGAGGATTTTTTTGAATGCTAAGAATCCAGGGTGCTCAATTTGCATTCTCTAAGAGAGAAGTTTTAGAAAAACTTACATAACTTAAAATCCCCATTTCCAAATCTGATGAAATTTGGCACGAAGCACTAAAATAAAACCCTATACACATTCCATATGTTGGTTAGCTATAGGTTTTCCTATACTCTTCTTTCTAATCCCATTTGCATCAGACTACACTATTTGTTCTCAAAGGTAACTTCTGTGAAATTTTGAATTTTCACTCCAAGGGCTAAATTGAGCCTTGTTTTACTCACACATGCTATAAAAACTATTATTATGCTGATACCATGCTCACATGATCTTTCATTGAATTATATTTAGCTCTTACACCTCATTAGGAACTAGAACTAGGCCTAAATGAGCCAGTTACAACTATGAATTAAAACCTTTGACCTATTACTCACTCTAGAAGATATTTCTCATACTAGACACATCATGTTTGACCTATTGAAAACTTGTACTATGCCTCCAATAAACTCCTACCTCACTGAACATGTTTGTAGCATTCTGAAAAACAACTTGGAACCTCCCTAAAAGCTCACTATTGACTCATTTTCCATAAATGTCATTTAACATCAATGACAACACTAATGACCAGGTTTCAACAATGTTTTTATTTGAAGGTAATCCATTTATCTTAATCCCCATCTAGTTTTGTTTTATATTTTTTAGGTCACCATCACCTAGCCTAGTTCACCTTCGACCCAGTCTTTTGTCACTGTACATTCTGTCTCCATGTTCTACCTTAATTTTGTTTATGCTTCTACTTTCCATATCCATCATCTTTCTCCTTTTTTGCATCAAAACTATCCTATTTGCACCCCCGTCATCGTCGACCCACCATAGTCGTTATCAACCAAGGCCCTATTCATCAATCAATCCTTCCTTACCCCTTTTTTCTACCATCCTCTAGTGTTTTCTACCTTAGATTCCTCAACATGTTACTTCTAGCATCTACAGGATTCTACTGCATCCATCTTACATTCAGATCTCTACAAATACGCATAATTATCTAGTTTTCTAGTTTCATCCACTTAGGTTTCCATCGACCTAATTTTGTGTATTCTTAGTCACCATCAAACCTACCAGGTAAACTTATTTCAGGTTCAGTTTAGATCATATTTGTATGTGCCTTATATTTCTATATTTTTAGTTTCTGTGTGCCTCAGATTCTACGTATTGTCCAATTTATTATTATTGATTTTATCATTTCTTATCAAATAGGGGTTGACATCCACAAAGGAATTTAATGCTTCTTGGAACTAGCATCATTGGGAAACCCCCCATCTATCATCTAATCTATTTCTGTGTCAGTTTCCTTATTTTATAGGTTTATAAAGTTACAGCGAAGATCAATTACTTTTGTGCCTACTCATCCATATCACGTATTTTAGGTACCATAAACCCTCCATTTTATGATTTATTTAACTTTTTTAGTAGCTAACATCATTAATTTTAAAGGAATGAGAAAATTACTACAACATTCCAATCAAATATGAAAACTCCAACCTATGATTTGGGTAAATTATGGGATTTTAAAAAATTATGGGAAGAAGAAGTACAATAACACATGTCCGACAAGAAGTGACAACACATACACATAAGTGGCATTAAACCTTATAAATATAGCAAACTAGGAAGATAATTTTGATACAAATATAATGAGCTCAAGATTAGACAAAATGGTCAAGAAATGAGTGATAAAATTAATCCTGAATTGAAGACACGTGTTGTAAAACTCACATTTTTAACTCACAGGATTTAGTTACAGAATCGAAGGTCTGTGAAGACCGACAATTACTTAGATAAATTTTTAAACAAGGTATGAAGGGGGAGAAATATGACTCACAAGCATACAATGAGCTTATTAACATGAAAAACATGGAAAAACAACTCATAGAAAGCATGTGAAAGCGAAGAAAGAGGATCTTGATCTCATCGTTACTCTGGAAAAGAATTTTTTTATCCTCGAAGACTTACGATATCCTTCGATGTAGAAACATGTAATTTTTGGGTGCATACAAGCACATCTATCCTAAACCAACATCCTCTAAATGACCCATGTCCTCCTCCGAGAACTAATCGAGAACACTCTCCAACAACTTTGGAATTCGATCATGTGTAGTCAATCGGTCTCTCACCAACATCCATAAAATATCAAACTATTACACATAAAATCCATCAAAATTACTCAAACAAACTTAAAATCTACCATCATCTTGAAAAATAAACTGAATTGACATCCAACAATTCTAGTCAATCATTGGTGATCCATTATAATTGCTATTGATTCTTAGAATTGTTGGTGATTTCATAAAAAATCCCCGGTGATTTCATCACAAATCCAAAAAAGGATGAAATTCAAAAAACACCACGTACCTCTATAATCATAGGCCTACGACGCCTCTTTCCACCTCCAACTACCTCCATAGCTCTCAAAACTCACTCAAAAATCACAAAATTAGAGTAAAAATATTTCTATCTCTCAAATCACAAATGGTCTAAATGAGACCACATGAAGCTTTTATATTCAAAAATATTTTCTCGTGTCCCAATCACCAACGATTCATCCAATCACCAATGATCTTCATCAATTTCCAATTGTACAAATTTCTAGTGATCTGTCCCTTTATATTCAAAATACCCTCATTGGATACTCAAAACTTTTCAAAACCTTTATATTGACCATAATCTGAATTTAAAACTATTTTATGTTTTCCTTTGACCCATCTAGAGCTCCCACAACTCTACACATTGACATGATAAGTTCATTCTAGATCCTCTCCCCCATAGTCATCTTGCCACAACAAGAATCTATCGAGTTTATAAATTTATGTTTTCCCTGGAGGCTGTAAAATGTCCCCTACCATTTTTTTGTCAAGATCACTCTCATTTTTGAATACATATCCTTTCTCTTCCATTGTCATTTTTATATTTTAAACAGGAAGTTAAAAATCCTTAATCAATTTTCATAATCAAACATCTACAAAAAATATTTTCAACCCGATGACCCACTTTTCCAATCATCAGTTTGAGGGGGGAACAATATCCTCACCATAAATCTGGGTCATCCTTGCACTAGTTTTTCTCTCGCAATTTGTGCCTACAAACTACTAAACAAAAGGGGCAAATGTAGACACTATTTTTTTAGCACCCCTAGGTGACCTATCCACACCTCTCATCCTCACATTTTAAACACTATATCGAGTCCCATCCTCCTATAAATCATAATTTACCTTTGTAAAATGTATCTTATCTCTGTAAATACTCATCTACCCCATCCCAAACCTCCTAAACCACCTAGACCTCTTTTAGCATAGTAAGGCCAAAAAATTCACAACCTCCCAACCTCCTCAACATACTCTTAATCTCTTTATTTTCCCTCCAAACCTGAAACTCGCCATTTCAGAGGTGGTTTCAACCAATTCCAAGTGAGTTTCCCAACTTTTACCAGATCGTTAGCGATTCAAACTAATTGTCAGCGATTCTATATAAACACATCAACTTTAGTGAATCAAGACCACTTAAAAAGATAGAGAACATGTGGTAATTTAGAGACATTCGGAAACATTGTTTAAGTATAGCGAAGATGTTCAAGCTAGTTTGATGTTCAAGTATTGTATGTAATTTGAGAAGGAAAAATATTTTATCTACCGCTTAAAAAATTTGGAAACATTGTTTATGCTTTACGATATTCTACCCATGTTGATTGAAATCAATTTCTTAACAAAACACAATCAAGAAAGATCCATTTATATAGTTTACTTCATTAGGTTGAGAAAATAGGTATGCCAAACATTAGATGTGTTATACAACTTTGATGAATGTTTTCAAGGACATGTATTTAATAGTTGGAAAACTTTAAAATATTAAGGATCCTCAAAGACATTTTTAAATTCAATATTAATGGTCATCCTTTTATCCTTATGACCAAGAATGATATTCATATGCACATTTTTTTATAAAAAAAAGGATATTGTTAGAACATACATTGAAAAATACCTGTAACACACAATTTATAAAAAGGTCTTATATCTCAAACACAAATCAAATTGAAAATAAATATCAATGATTATCAAGTGAGATAAGAGAAAACTTTAAAAGGGATGAGATTCTTGAGGCCATGGGTGGTCAATCCTTTGATTTGGAAACTTGTAGCTGGTAATAAAGTTATAAGTGATTTATACAGAAAACACATGGGTACTCTCATCAAGATTTTTGGAAAATTAGTAGAATGTAAAGGATTTGAAATTAAAGGTATTGTTCAAAAGAAATTACTTTTTATCTCAATCAACTCATTTCAACATCACAATGGTTGAACAATATGACTTACTAAGTGAACCAATAGATAATGGTGCAATTACATGGCTATGGAAAACATTGTATACTAGTAGTATCATACATGAAAACATTAGTGAATATTTCCGTATTTCTGATTGTATGAATTGTGTCAAACAATGATATTGGCATCATTGGAATACTCAAGGGTATTTAGCGCATTAACATGCTTTAAATCAAAATATTGAAACATACTAGATAAAAATCTTTAGACTTGTTTGATATTGTATGTTTCGCGATATGTTGTGGACACATTTCCTTAGGAAAGAGTAATAGTAGTATGGAATTATCTTGTAGAAAGGAGAAGGTCATGTAATACTAATACATCAGATAAAAAAGAATACATTAACGTTAACAATGTGACTAAAAATAACAACCAAAGGTTATATCACAGTTTGAGTTCTGAAGAGATAAATAGTCAAGAATTGCTTGAGATACTTGATTTTGAATAAACATGTATGAACATAGTATTTATAAAAAGTCAAATTTCACATCACATTATAAAAATGTAAATTGTTAGTTATTATATACTGGTTTTTTTTATTGAATTATATTTTTAGTGTTGTTGTTTAGTTTTTTTAATCAAGAAAATTAATATTTATTTTTTGCGCTCTTTTAAATAAAGGATAATATCTTATCATATTATTGTGTTAAAAATTCAATCCAAAATTAGAAATAATGTTTAAAATTGGAAATAGTTAAAATTCAAACATAATTAAATATTTCTCATCACAATATTATTTTATATCAAGAACTCGCGCATGAATTAAGTACAAGTACAACACATAACATAGATTAAAACTCTCAATATTTTTATACAATAGAGAAGATGAAAAATAGAAAAACAATATATTTATTTATAGTTTATATA
Organism: Taxus chinensis; assembly: GCA_019776745.2. Lineage (NCBI taxonomy): Eukaryota > Viridiplantae > Streptophyta > Pinopsida > Cupressales > Taxaceae > Taxus > Taxus chinensis. Next base: position 511,093,222 of record CM034146.1, on the reverse strand, counting down.
CAAATACTTTTTTACAACCTTATTTTCCTGAAATCTAGTTCCAAAGCTAGATTTACAAAAGACAATTTTCACAGATTAATATTTCATTTTCAGCCTTAATAAGTAGAGTCTTTTGTTTTTGCTAATATCTCTTATGTAATATAACCTTCATTTAATACTATAGACTGAACTAGACCCATTCTGAATACATTGATATGAGAAAGAATTCCACGTTCCAGATTTATTACATCATTGGTTGAAAGTAACGTTGGATCCTCTTCACTTTTCTTCCTCAAAAATATTTTAGGATCCATTCCTTTCTCCTTTATGATCCTTCTTAAGGTATTAATCTGATTTTTTAAAGTAATAAGATTTTGCTTCAAATCAACAACTTCATTTAAAATTTCCATTACAATTTTTAAATGAACATCAAGCATTGTTGCCTCATTCTTCAAAATTTGATACTTTAACCATATCAAAAAATAAAATTATTTAATCAAATTAAAATATATAGTAAATACTATTTAAAAATTTATTAAAACTTACAAAATCCTTTTCTCCTTCCGCATTTGTAAAGACTAGTCTCTTGACCGTATAATGTGGTAGGCTTGTGCTTCTTCATTTAAATTCTCAATTATGTTCAATATTACATTTAATATATTATCATTTTAATAATTAGAAATCAAAATATTGGTAGATACAACTTAATTCATCAAAATATCAAGCTTCATAGGTTCATTGTGAACCATAGAATATAATAAATGTCTTTGGGAGTGGTTGTAAAATTGGGTGTTAATTTCTTCAATAAAAACATTATCCATAAACTCCCATAACTTTAATTGTTCATTATTGTTTGTTACCATATCATTAATAGTGGCTAAACAATAGTTAGCCAAAATAATGTCAAGTGAAAAACTTATTTTTAATCATTTGTTAAGGAAAATTGTCTTCAAGAATGTTTGTTTGATGTTGGTTCTCTTATTGGAGAAGGATGCCTTAACCCATGAATCATATCTTGAAAATTGAAAGTTCCATGGGACTTTACCCTACTTTCAATCCCAATATATTCCTTATCCAAATTAATTTCATTTAATATGGAAACACCTCATGCACTTGAAATTTTTTCCAATGAAATAGTTGGAAGTCCACTTGTAAATTTCAGGGCACCCTTGTTGTAGTTGTTGTATGAAATGAAATATGTTTCCCAATTCCCCATATCCTCAAATTTTGTGGTGGCAGTGGCGGTGGTGGCATCATTTTTATCAAATGATTAGATAGATTTGGAGGTAGAGTAGGCATTATAATTGTAAATTATATGAGAAAATTGAAATAACAAATATAATAAGAATTGAATAATTCAAAATTACATTTTTTTTTATAAAAAAATTACCTACATGCGTAGATGTACTTTATAGTTGAGGTGCAGATGCAGCCTACTACTATGGTTTGGGATTATAATGAAAAATATGGGACCGATAGTTCAGATCAAATTCAAACCCTAATTAACCGTTAACAATTAAAACTTATCATTTTTTATGTTTCAAAAATATAACAAACTAAAAATAAATTAAAATTACAACATAAATGGGAAAGAAAAGATACCTTGAGCAGATAAAGAGTGTTCTTGATATTATGTTTCATCACATTCATAAATTATCCTAATTGGACTACCACCTCCATGAGGATACATATATGTGATGTTGGAGGTGGCTGCAACAAAAGTTTATAAACAACTTAAAAACTTAATTATTTTAATGAAATTATATATACATTAAAACAAATAGAAATATATAAATACCTTCCAGCGGTAACATTTTCATTATGTCAATTAGAAGAGGTGTTAAGGAACTCATATATTTTTCTTATGAATTTCTTAATTGTGGGGTTGATAATGATTTCTTAGACTACTTCAGAAAATAATTGGAAATCTCCAGTCTCTGGTGGAAATATCCTCTTATAAAAACATCTCTTTGCAAAGCATCTATAACTGCTATGGATTTTTTAAATTCAACAAACTATTAATATATACTATATATTAAAAAAGAGTATGAAAATGAATGACAATTATTATGAAAAAAGTAATAAAAAACTTTGGACCCACCTCCTTCTCTTCAATTTCTATGTACATAGATGCTAGATTTATGTGGAGTGTTGTTGGAGAAAGGGTGTTGCATAATTTGTAAAAGATTCATAATATAATGCAAGAATAAAATTTGTGGATCTAATAAAAGAACTATAAATCAAAACAAAATAATCAAGGTCATTTTTTATCCTTTAGGATAAGAAGGTGAACCAATCATATTTTTGTACATTAAGGGTGTGAATGATATATGCAAGGCCCATGTTAGAATGTTTGTTTGTTAGCCCTAGAAAATAATTCTAGCATGGAAAAATGGTGCCATAACATGGATAAAAGTGTGACTAAAATCATGTATTGCAAATCCCATTTTTGAAATATTTGGGGAATCTGTAAGTGTAAGGAAATAAACATTTGTTAAATATATAATAAAATAAAAAATTAAATTGTGTACAATAAAAAAGTTAAAAATTAACATATGATAAAGAAAAACATACCAGTAACTATATCAACAGACAATTCATAGCTAGACTCCAAATACTTGATATCATCATATGTTAATATGGTCTTTTTGTGATAGGATCCACATATTTGTGTGATGTTCTTGTCAAATTCTCAATGTCTTAAGGGGATGTTCCAAAGGATGGTGTGTGGGAATGGAGTTGAATGTCAAAAGCATCCAAGACACTATTATAATTGGTTATCAGGTAGTTGAGTATTTTTATATTTGTTGTAAAATGAGGCATATAGACTAGCCCCATAAAACTTGTTGCTTCAATCCATTGTGAAAAATAATTGAGATCCGAGAGAAGCTTGTGGATTTGGGGGAAGAAAAAGTTCTTGTATATAAATTTATGTGGGTGAATGGTCAGGGTTGATTTTGGTTTCCTTTGTAATATGGTCTGATGGATGGGTATTGGTTTTAGGTTAGGATTACGACTCAAGAGATTTTATTCCTAATATGGGTGGTGTAATTGGTTGTATTTTTATGGTTGGTTGTTAGTTGAGTGATTGCAGAAAGTTAAAATAACAATGCTCATTGTCTATATATAGATAGATTTGAACATATGTCGGTTGATGATTGGTTACCCATTAGGGTTTTAGTTAGATCATGTTATTGGTTGGTTGTATGCCTAATGCTACAGGTTAATAGTTAAGAGCATCAAGGATGCTACTAGCTGATAGCATCGTATATTATACCAAGAGAAAAAATTAAAAAATGCTTCTAACTGAAAACATTTTTGTTGCTATGCTACCATCTGAAAGTTGTTGTCAGCCAGTAGCATTTGTAATGCTATCATCTGACAAAAATTATTTCCAAATTTTCCAATCCCATAAAACATATTTTCCTATGATTCACTGTAATTTTGAAGGTGGTTTTCTAATATTCACTAAATAGTTTCTATGCATTTTTTTTGGGGGTGGAAGGTGCCCTTAAAAAATTTAACCTGAGTGAAGAAATACGTACATGAGGTAGATGATGCATCTAATGTAAGTTGGACCTAGATTATTAACATGGATATCGACCCTACACAGTTTGACCTAGATTGTTGAGGCCTCATACCTAACATGTGAGATCACATATTCATATTCATGTAGTCAATAAGTGTTATCTTATATTCATGCTTATATTATTGGTTTAGATGTATATGAAACTCCATGGAATGTTAATGGAAATTTTTTATGTCATCTTATATTTTAAAGTTTTCTTTGAAAAGGAAGTTTAATTTTGTTTCTATTATTTAAATTATCAATATGCATTTTAGAAATGGTTTAAATAGAGGTGTGACCACCTTAATACAACGCATATGGTGTTAGGAAACCTCATGTTAGTAATCACATGATTGAGAAAATATAATTGTATGTTTTTATTTGTTAGTTATAGTCTAAAATATATTATGTATATTGTTTATGAGTTGTGAAAACAACTCATATAGAGATTTAAGTGAGAGAAATTAGGAAGGAGAGAATATATGTTATTATAACATCCTTCCTATAATAGTGTCAGTGGTTTGTGGGTTTTTTATTAGGAGTTAGATATTCATTCCTATATATTTGTAACATGTTTCATTGTATCATATATTGATTGAATTCTATTGATAACATGTTCATTCGAGATATGGGGTAAAACACCAATTTTATATTAGAGAAAGTTTTTTGTGAAACCTCTTTGACATTCACTCCACCTATCTCATTTTCCTAGGTAGAATAGAGGAATGCTTTATCATATACCATATAATTTGTAACTACCTCGTTGCTTTGTATGTGTCCATCTAATTGTTGTAATGAAACATGTGGAAAAAATATATAAAAATACCCCACACCTTCAACTCGTTGGTATCTTGTTATCCTTTTTCTGCACTCTTCAACTCACACTTGTTAACTATGTCATGTGCTTGTGTGATGCCCCCAAAAAATAGGCATTGTTTTGTCTAGTTTGGCCACTAGGGAAGCAATAAGGCTTGCTCTATGAGAGACACACATACCTTTATTGTCTATTTTTAAAATGTTAATTAAAAATTTAAAACACGTGTCGAATAAATTCCATCATCTACAAGGGTGTCAGAAATTCCTCGACATACTTCAAAGCTTGTTTAATAAAATATCCAAACTAGCTGATGTTGTATCATTAAATCACATCTACTATTATGACAACTGAATAATATTAAAATATTTTATTACCATAAATGTTACAAGGTTGAGGGTGATAGCGAGGTTGAATTTCATTTAATTTTTACCTCATTCCACTTTGAACCATATATAACCACATCATCATAATATTATTAACTATTACTTTTAATAGCTACATTTGATGTTCACCACATGAATTAATGAAATTCTAAAAATTACAAAAGGAATATTACATAACTTACATAATGTATATAACTTAACATTTATTGAAATAAATAAATCAACATATGCTTCCACATATAAATCAACCTTATAATAAAGTGAATATAACTATTTGAAGGAAGGTGTTTCGGGTAGATTTTGATTCACTTCTATTACCTAGAATAAATCACCAAATCTCATAAAATATTAGGGTTTAATGATACCTGCATCAAAAAATGTTAGGATGTACAGGTAAAAACGGGTGCAAGAGACTCCTTCCAAAGAATAAGGAAACTTGCATGCAAAAAAGATAACTTGACAAGAGATAGATTAAATAGTTATGAGATTAATTTCTTGGAAAAAGGACAACACCAGGAATCCAAAGGGCTTCCTTTGAAGGGTCTCAATTCACTTTAATACAATAAAGTGATAAATGATGAAACAAATAACATTATAAGGATTATGATATTTAGAAAATACAATGATGGAACAAAATCAGCCTTCTATACAAATAAGAAGATCCTATTCTCTATAGTAGATGGCCTAGGTTAGGTATGTGGAAATATAAAGTTCCTCTAAGTACTTGATCCACTCTTTCTCGGTGGCATCTTGTTCTTCTTAGATGATCTCTAGGTGATCCTTAATGTCATCTAGTTTTAGTGTCATGATAATGACACAAAGTCTCAACTCTTGTGTGTTGTCATATCGATCCTAAGAAAAGGGATGGGAGACAATCAGTAGGCCATAGATGTTGTTGATTGGATGTGATTCACATGGAATAATTATCTATAGGAAGAGGCCACTTGAAATCTAGAGATTAACATAACAATAAATCTTGATAATGATTAAAAATATATAATATGTGATAAAAGGGCTCTTAAGACAAGAATCGTGGGTGATTCAGTGGAATCACTAGTAGCCACTGTGAAAATGACCAAATTTGAGTAGATGATAATTAGGATTTGAGATTCATGTTTCAATGATTGAATTTCTCTTAAAGGGGATGTGTAAATAGAATGAAATGTGTAAAGAATGTAAATACTTTTATTATGACATACAATTCAAATGGTAATGATGTAGGAAGGCCTTATGGTAGTGTGAGATTCCCAAAGGCTTGATGTGGATGAAGAGGATGTCCAGATGCTAACGGATCATTGTATTACCAGTCATTTAACCAAATCATAAACAAGTTGGTTTCATTATAATCAAGGTGGTGTCTAAAGCGATATGCAAAAGAAGAAAGAAAATCTTATTCAACAATACTTCTTCCTAACAAAACAAAATGAAATTAAACATGCATGAAAAGGAAACACGTAGCAAATAAATCAATGAGTGAAATAAATTTTGTAGTAAATAAAATATGCTAAGAAATAATAGAAAAATCCTCCTCCTTAGGGAATAGTGGATTTTGGCCATTCTCCTCCATTCAGATTTGGAGAAACTACAATTAAATTCTTATAAGTACACTTGTATTGATTCAAAACTGATTTACAAAATACGTCCCCCTTTCCAAGTATATGGAAAAGGTATTTATTTGTATCGACTCCTAGTTTACTTAGTCCACAATCCAAGAACTAACTACCCATTTTTGGGAATATTTATTCAATGAAATAAATTATAAACAAACTTGGCTACAACAATCCACTTATCATGGATAATATTTCAACAACTCATCCCTTTAATCTAGGAACATAAAGTGAGAGAGTACTTATTCAAAACTCCTAATACTATTCCATTATTTTCTCATCCTTAAAACATGAGGAGAAAATGGAGGAGTGTTAAGTCAATGAACTTTGAATTCTTCTTGGAACACCATATGAATGCATGAATTTGGATTGGCACATATTTGGATTGCCACATATTTTGATTTGTATTCCTTATTCGATGATGTGGAAGCAAAGATTCGGTTGAATAATTCATTGCTATTTTACATTACTTTGGAACAAACCAATAGACTTTCACTAGTTGGGAATTTCGGTGGCTGCCTAAAGAATTTAAGTAGCTGGGCATTTCAGTAGTTGCGTAAAGAATTTCAGTCGCTACAATCAATGAACTTGGAGTAACGTTGCTTATGACCTAGTTTCTACACACTATTACATTTCAACTTTAGAAAAAATATCAGTAAATAACAACAATTAGATTACAAATATATTTCTAAAGAGATGCTAAGATAAATCCTATTTTCCACGTTAAATATTGATATTTGTTATTAAAACTACATCTAAATTCATTTGAAATTTTTATTTTAAGAGAGACAATAAGAGTGATATTATGTTGATATAATGAGACATATTTTTGTCTCATCATTTCCCCCACACCTTAACATCTTGCATGCCCTCATACAAGGTACTATTGATATTCCTTATAGAATATGATTTTAGTCAATACTTCTGCTTGTTTCAAATTGTCTTCTCCTCTTTTTCATGATAACAACAAATTGAGATTTCTAGAAGTCAAATTGTTTACTTCTTTCTTATTCATGATCTCATGAGGTTGTTCCTTAGATAATGTAGAGATATTTTTTCCCCACACTTATCACATTATTTTCTTATGCATTCTTCAAAATGATTTAGAAGAGAGTGAGTCTCCCACACACTTATATTTGTGTATGCCCTCATGACAAATTGTTTTTAATTAAGTAGATTATAGATCACAATTATTGCATAAACTTGAAAGACATCATATGCATCATATTTTGTAGTTACTTGAATTGATCAAAACATTTATATATTTGACAAATTTTTCTCTTTTGTTCACTTTTTTTAAAGCTTTCGATAAGTTAATCTATTTATAATTAAAACAACAAAATAACAATATTCTGATAATATAAAAAATAGAAGTTACCATACCATACTCAGGTAGTTATCCTTTCTTTCATCATTTTCTATAACCTTGATTTTTGTCTACCAACTGAACAAAACAAACATATATGAAGTCAAGGCCTCTACAATATAGAGACTTTGCAGTAGATAAATAAGTTCATCAATTAAGTCAAAATAAGAGAAGCAGTCATATGGATCCAAGAAAGACTTTGAAGTGTAATTTTTTTTTAATTTTTCTAATTATTTCTTTGTAATTAGTCAACAAGTAAATTGGTTTTCTAACCAATCACCATCCTTGTGAGAAATTTCAATATGATGGAAAATCAAGAAGAAATCTTCTAGAGTTTCTTCAACATCCAACCAACTTAGAAAGCCGATTAAAGTTTTCAACTTGTCCTTTAGAATGTAAACTTTATGAGCTAAGAACAATATACAACCATAAAAAAAATGTCTTCTTCTGTAGAGAATCAAACAACCCTTGGAATGCTCATGCATGGTGAGTGCTCCATCAAGTGATGAACTTTATTTCAACAAAGTAACTGGTTAGAATCTTATGTTGTCACAAAATTGTGACAAAATAAAATACACATATTAATGTATTAGATAAAAAAAATATTAAAAAAAACATAATTTTTCTTAGTTATGGTTTTGCATAGGAGAATACTTTGGCTATGATTTTTTATTTTAAGAGTTCAAATGTACATGAACAAATAAGAAGTTGAGAAATAATGGTAAATTGTTTTGGGAAATTGGATGCTTCAAGGAAATTCTTCTTTTATTGGGAATGGATGGTTTATTATGAGAGGTTCTGGGTTTGATCCATGAATTCAAATTTTAGGTTAGCATTTCAATTAGCATATAATCTGGTTGAGACCATTATTGTTCCTACATTCATGAGAAGAATTAACATTGAATACACAAATATAAGAAGGAATTTTTAGTGGTTCTAGTACTTGGGAAAATGAGTTTCAGAAAAAATCAACAAAAACTGGAGACTGAGAGGGTAGCATGGAATGAATCAAATACTGAAAATGTAGGAGTATTAGAAGAATACTTGAATGCATCATAGGATTAATTTTTTAACAAAAGATATAACAATCTTCATCATGTTATATATTTTAGTTGTGTGTATTCAAAATATGCGATATATTGGGGGTTTCTCAACAAAAATGAACAATTAAAAATGATACTAGAAATATCAGAGTCATGTAGAATAAAACCCAGAAAATGTATTGAGTTATTTCTTTGCTAGCTACGTGAGTAAGTTTGCGTCAGAAAATGACTGTCTATTTTTCAGATGAGAATTTCATTATCAGTTGAATCAATTTTCTTTGACCTCCTCTCTAATGCCCCATTTCTTTTTGCACTTGGTACTCCCCAATTTATTTGCAGAAATATTCCACATAAATATTTATCTCTGTTAACCTACAAAAATTTATCTCTTTTTTTTTACATTTCTTGCATGCATGAACTATTATTTTATCTTTGCATAGAAGTAACAATACATGCAAATATAAAAAAAATGCACTAAGAACTTTGGAATGATTAAATAGAATGAGACTAATGAAAAGAAAGAGGATCAAAATATTCACATTAAACACTATGCATTCAAAGAGATGATAATACATTTGCATATAATATCAAGAACTTATCCATTCACACTCTAACAAATTCGAGGTGTGTGAAACCTTCATAGGTGCATTATAGATGTTTAGAAGTAAAATATTCAAGATTAAAATGGCATAGATCTTGGAATTAAAAAAAATGAAACCTTTGCATGTTTTTTGCACTTACATATATAGAAAAAATTAGAGAGAAGAAGAAGGAAAATATCAAATCCATAGATGAATGAATTTAACCACCCTACCCACACCAAAGACTAGTTTCCATTTATTCCGTATGCCAGATATGGACACCTATTATTACTCCAATCACACACCATTAGATTGCAAGTACAAGAGGGAGGTATTATTCAAAACTTAATGTTAGTTGTTGTAGTGGTTAAGTGTTTGATCTAAATTAGGTGCATCTTTGTTGATTTATATAGATTTTTGATATTCAACCAAATTTATATCATCTTCTGTGGATTTTTGTGTGTTTGGTGTACTTTAGATGATCTACAGATTAATTTTCATCTCCAAATTTATTTGTGAACAATCCTTAACTAAATAATTACTTTCACCACATATGACGCGATATATCCTCCTCCCATGGAGTATGCTACATTATGTAGAGTATCCTATGTTCTGAAACATTTTTCCTTATTTCACAAACTCTTTATAACATGGAGTTTTCATTTTTTCTTATTCCATGGATAATCACTCCTTCATTTCGTGGGTTCATTTTATATGCAGATTTTATTTTTTCATGGAATTCATCAACTTACGTGGCACTTACTTAGGAAACCATGTCCTAATAAATCCCACACTTCACTAAATCTTCCTTCATAATGTCACTATGGTACTAAGCCTTAATTCCACAACATATCCTCCTCCTTGCAGTGAAGAGTCAATTTTTTTGCCATTTGTTGCCTTTGGAGTTTTTAGAAACTACAATTAACTTTTTAGAACTGCACTTACATTTTTATACTTTCCGCATTTACAATAAGTTCCCCGCTTTCAAGTATCTGTAAGATGTATTTCTTGAAGCATCACTACTGAGTTTACTGACTCGACATGAATTTGTTAAAATACCTATTCTGGGTGCTATTTATTGAAAGCAATATTTTGGTAAATTTTGGGGACATATATTCACTTCTATATGAAGTTTAATCTGTAGCTTGACAACTATCTTTAATCTAGAACACAAAGTGGGAGAGTAGCATATTCAACTTAGAAAATTTATTACGACTATTAATATCACTCCTTTATCCATGGAGACTTTCAAAATCCATGATTTGTAACTTCATTCTATGGAATACTATTTCCATGGTGTTGCTTTGCCACATGCTTTGGATTTCATGGCCTCAAAATTATATAATGTAAATGGAACCAAAGAGTGGGCTTGAATAGTTCAAATTACTTATTCAGTAGATTGGACCACAAGGATCAAGGAAAATCTCACTCAATCAGGTGATTCACCACACACGTGAAGAATTTTGGTACCCTCCAATGTCAATAAGCTGAAAATAAAACAAAAGAAACAATTTTTTTAAGATACAATCAAATAAACTCAATGGAGAAGATTTGAGATAAATCTCATTTATTAGGATTTTAAGCTCCTCCCCATCAAGTCTAGACAATTCAAAAGAGTTAGCCTACTTATAAGAAGTGATGATGAATGGACGACTCTAAAGTGCATCAAGAGTGTAACCTTATTTTAGATCTATATACATCATATTTCTTAAACCAAATCTCCTATTTTGAAAACTTGTGCTTTGGATTTCCTATCGAACCACTTCTTGGTTTACTTTTGATGTTCTTATAATTCTACCATGGAAGATCATCTCAATTCTTCAATTCTATACATCTCTACCATTTGGAATACTATTTAATCTTCACCCTCTAATTTTAATTGTTGCACTAGCTCCAAAGAAGGTAATACAAGAGGTAATGGAATTTTGGCCTCTATACCATACATAAAGATAAAGGAATAATTACCTAGTTTTCTTTTAAATGTGATTCAATCTATCAAAAGAGCCTTTTTTATCTTGGTATGCCATTGCCTTTGGTTATTTTCCATTTTACTCTTCATGATTCTAATCAAGTTCTTATTATTAGACTCATCTAAGCCATGGTATCCCAAGGGTAATAATTAGAATAAGTTTTCAAGTAAATACCATACCTAAGGGCCCATTGTAAAAATAGTGTCTATATTTTCCCCTTTTGTTTAGTAGTTCCTGTAGGCACAAATTGCGATACAAAAACATATTTTGGGGATGACCCAAAACTTATGTTGACAATATTGTTCCATCCAAGAAATCAAGGATGGTGGTTCAGTTGCTTCCTTGAGTTGCCACAATCACTATCTATTTGGTAAATGTATCAATTATGAAAATTAATTAAGCCATTTATGACCTACATGTTGAAAATCTGGAAATGATAATGTCCAGATAAAGGATCAAGTCCCCATTGATAAAAGGAGTTCAGTGATTCCTGGATTGGATGAATTGTAGGAAGGTCATCAACTTCTTACAACCTCCATTGAAAAGAGAACACTGCTATACATTTTATAGACCCATTGATATGGCAAGATGACTATGAACAAGATGGGATCCAATAGTATATTGAACTTATCATGTCGATGTGTAGAGTTGTTGCGGACCTTTACTAAGAATTCACTAAATTCTAGATGAATCCATTATGGTAATTCTACAAAAAAATCAATTACATTTGTTTTCCTTCAATATATCCACAGTAACACTCCATCTAGGTTTTTTACTATGGAGAATAGGACTCTGCTTGTTAATGCATATAGAAATGGACTGCAATCTAAAATTCCATTATTGTAGATTTATCTCAAACTATCAGAGGATCCTTCACTAATAGAAAATAATGTGTTCATATCACTTATCCATTTTATTATCATTAAAGTGGACTTGTTGTCGGGTTTTCCTATCATTCCCTCTTAGATATCCTGAGTGTTGTCTAAATACTTTTCAACATCAAATCATCTCAGTATCTCACACAATCTATCTCTTAGATCAAACACATCTTTTTGGCCTTTATAGTGACATCAGTATTCCATTATTCTTATGGACCCATCCAGTCTCTCTTTTCACCCTTCTTATATCCCATTATGACATTCTTGTTGATCATATAAAACACTTAGTTGAACTTGCACTTAGAGTCCGCATGGAAGAATGGTATAGGAGCAAAAGTGCAGAGTAATAGGAAGGCGTCGCGTGCGGAGATGTAGGGTAAGACTCTCAAGGACTTAGCTGATTTTGGAGATCATGTCTATTCTTAGAGATTGGCATGTAGAGTACACAAAAAGATGCTGAGATTTGTGTGCCACTCTTCATGGGGATTTTGGAAGGACATGTCAACTCACTCTTGCATGGGCATAAGTTAAGAATAGATCCATCACTTTAGTTAACTATCAACAATCTATAGATAGCATACTTGCATGTATGGCTATAATTGTAAAAAGGTGTGTGGCTATTATTAGCATGCGACCTATTTCTGGTAGAGTTAAGTGGTGAAGGGTTAGTTCCCCACCCTATATATACATATGTAATGAACTACTTAAATAATAGAGAGACATACATAGAGAATGGATGGAACCACATGCGACTGGATGATTGTAACAGATCCATGCACGCATGCCTAGTATTGTATGAAGCTACTGTATTGTTGGTTCAATGAATAGATAAAGGAAATTGGCTGAAAAAAGTGTGTGATGTGTTTTATCAATGCATGTTATTACTTTCATGATGATTTACCTTTAAGCACTTATAGATCTGGTTAGCAGTATAAATGGTGAATGGATGGATTAGTTCCTAAAATATATGTTTACTATTTTATCATACCACCATTCTGCTATCACAACTATTAAGAGGGACATGGTACCTTTATTCACTTTGAGTGAGCACTCAGCCTAGGATGAGTGATGTGTCAGCACAACTAGGTGTTAACTAACAATTATAGGTTGCATCATTGGTTCCGTTGCTGGGACCTCTTTTTCTGTTGTTTCAGAATGGTTCACGATGAAGACATACTGGCTAACCCTGGCAAGTGTTGAAGAATGGATTTGTGATTTGGAGGAAGAATACGCATGGAGGTTTGACACTAGATCTAGATTTAACACATGTACTTGGGTAGAGCAGAATTTGTATGACAAGTTTATACGAAAGCTTTTTTGCTATCTTTCTAGTAGAATTGTATGAATGGTTGACTGCATATGCATCTAAGTGGAATTGGAGGTATCACACGCTTGTTTGGACACAGGAGTAATTTCAAACACTATATGATGTTGACCTAAGCTGGACTCGCGTGGTAGATACCTGGTTTCACGGTGTCCTAAACAGTTATATTTTGAGAGTATTCAATTTCAAATTATTCGTGCCCGGAGGTAGCAGAGTTCCAGTTTCTACGGTATCCTAGAGGGACATATTTGTAAGGTATTCCACTGGCAATCAAAATACTAATGGTAACATTGAACTTGGAAGCTAAACCCATGGAAAGCTAAAAAAATCTCCATGCGCGGGGGCAGGAACAAGATTGGTGAAAGATGGCAGACCTATTGGCAACACAACAGAGGGAAGAAAGGTGACTGAAGTATGATGAGGCACGTGAGAGGGAATTATGCAAGAGGAAAGAAATTGCAGAACGGATGGTGTTGTGGAGAGAGATGGCTCATGAAGGATTTGAGGCTCATGGGGAGGAAGAAGGGCAAGAGCATCAGGAATTCCTCCATCTAGGGAAGCATGATAGAGAACCCTCTTCATCCTTGCATGGAAAGCATGTGCAGTAGATATGACATGGGCCACAGGGCACACATCTAAGCCAACCTGTTGACCTAGCCCTTGCACTTGGTTTTCTAGTATCTAGTACAGTAGGTAAAAATAGTTTTAATTCAAGAAGTGAAAGCACAGAAATAGGTCAGACATAGTAAGTACACCAATGGCAACACAGATAGCTTCATTATCCTTTGGGGGTATGTTATCAAGCTCATCATCTACATAGAATATGAGCGTGTCGAGTGTGGGAATCACCTCTGGAGCTGGGACCACTTCCCAGACTATAGGGGTCTAGTATAGTACCACTGTTGGGGCACAGGGGAGTGCATCCATGGGACCTATTCCAAATTCTGGAGGAGGATCAGGTGGTATGGGTAGTTCTAGTTCCAGTGGTTCAGGTGGTATTGGAGGAAGAGGAAACCAAGGAGGTTCTGGGTCAAGTGGTCAAGGCCCGCAGCAACCCCAGAACATTTATATGGAGATGTCCCTTCATCTCCCAGAATACAGAGGTATCGAAGATGCTGTTAAACATGTTCATATGTGTGAAATATTGTGGCATACAAAAGGTATTACGGCCCCCGAATGCAAGGCAAGTCAATTTTCTACTACATTGCAGGCACACGTGCACATCTGGTATAGGAAGTTTAACCCCAATCAAACTTGTATTGACTATGCAGCATTGAAAGATGTTTTCTTAAAAGAGTTCCACATCCCCAAGTTTGAGCAGAAGAGTATAAGCACACTCAAGGATATAAAGCAAGGCACTACTGAAAGTGTACGTGAGTATGATGCGCGATTTAAAACACTTCTATCCAAACTCTCTTATGACATTCATGCAAGTCAGCATGCACAATGGTTTGTTGGGGGACTGATTACTCCATTTCGAAGAGCACTATCACATAAAACCTATACCGATCCACACAAAGCATTGGAATCCGCTTTATGCGCTGAAGCAATTGGGAGTATTGACACTAGATTTAGTCCATTTTTGGAAGCTCAGATAGCGGCTATGGTGAAACACTTAGAGAAATTATTGGCAAACTCAGCTCATGAAACACACTCAGGGATCTGGTATACAGATTGTGAAGTGGAAGGGTACACTAAGGATAGTTACCCTCACAGAACTATACGTTCGTTGTTATTAGACTGTGAGATTTTCCATTTGAAACCATGATGCTAGTCATTGCCCCCTTCTACAACGACGCGATCAGGAAGAATGTATCCTCCTTTTGTAAAATTTGTAGGTCCACGACCCATGATACTGAGGACTATAGACTGATTGGCCAGATCCATGATGCCATTGATATTGGGGTCAGACAGGCGAGTGTGGCTGATAATTCTAAAGGGAAGAATGAGCATCAGGATAGGGATTATAATAAAACCCGCTATGATAGGAATGACGGAAGGTTTGAAGGGGCTCATGAAAGGGGATGAGGATATAGAGGTGGATATGGAGGATGAGGCCGAGGTGGAGGAAGGAGTGAATTCCCTTGAGGAACTTGCTATACATGTGGCTCACCTGACCATTATAGGTGCAAATGCCCATAGAATATTTCCTGTTCATTTTGTGGAAAGGGGCATAGTTATGAAGAGTGCCCAGACTTGTATGAGCATCTCAGTAAGTAGCACAAGCAAGAAAATAAGGGTGTGGGGATGGTTATAATCTAGTGCATGATAGAGAATTAGTGGATGCCAAAGTTAACACTAGAACCTGAGGCAGTAATATTCAAGATAACCACACGAGCTGAGGTGGCATGCGTAAGAGAGGTGTTGCAACAGAAGCCGACAATCACTAGAGAGGAAGTTTTGCATGCTAGATATCCAGATCCAACTCATCAGAAAGAAGTCTATCAGGACACAATGGAGGTCCTTAGGAGCCTTCAAGGTGAGATACAAGGTTTAAAAGAGCAGTCTTAGAAATTGGAGCATAAGGATACAGATCAAGCCCTGTCGGATATTGATAACATCAGAGAGGTATGTAGAATGTTGCGCCAGGAGAATATTATTCCTTTATTAGGAAATTGGTTGAAAGGGAATACTCCACGTGCAAGGAATGAGACTAGAAGACAAATACTCCATGCAAATCTCCCTCCTAATAGCATTGACTATGAAAAGGAGATCACTTTGGATGTTATTGTGGACGGGTGGCTGCTGAGCAATATTCTGATTAACACAGGTGCAGAAGTAAATGTACTTACATTGGATGCATGGGAACAAATGGGGAGACACCCATTGCAACCATCATCTAATGTATTGTTCATGGCAAAACAGAACAAAAGCTACTCCCATAGGAGTTTTTAAGGATGGATCTATCACTATACAAGGGGCCAAGTTCACAGGAGACTTTGAAGTGCTAGTGTTTGCGGAAGTAGATAGTTTCCTAGCTTTGCTTGGGTGCCCTTGGTGTTATGTGAACAATGCTGATTTGAGGTTTAACAAAGGGTATATCAACTTCAAAAACAAGGAGGAAAGGGTCATAATACCATTGACAAATGGGAAATCTGTGCCATATGTGGAACCTTTAAGCAAAGAGGACTTGAACAGAATCTATGCACGCGCTATTCGGGACCCAGAGGTCAATGATTCATCCAAGGAAGGAATACTTCATTAGGAAGATTCTCAGTCAATCAGTGATACTACTAGTATTGCTTACGATAATTGGGCTCATGGAACTTATGAACTAGTGGGGCACGAATTTCAGCACACAATTACTGACAAGATGGGTTCTCACTCTATTCGATGTATAGGTCGCGCAATACCCCGCTATATTGGATCTAAAGATTTGGTTGGGTTCTTACAGGCCATAAAAACAAATTGGGTTGATGAACGTAAACAATGCAATATGTTGTCATATACTTTGGGCGGGATGACCGCGCGTTGGTGTGTAGTCCACAGGGATAATCTCTTAGAATGGGGAATAATTTTGACCACCTTATCAACTAGGTTTTCGAGAAGTAATGCACCTACAAACATACACCCTTATCATGGTGATCAACCTACTCAACATCATATTCAGCAGTGTGAGAGACTCTAGATAGTAGGCCAGAAAGCATTACCACCTTCACTTTGGGTGCATCAGTTTTATTCTACTCTAAAAGGTTGCGCATGTGCTTGGTATGTCTATGTTGAATTACATCGTGACACTGGAAACTGGCAAACTTTGACTACAGGGATGACCGAAATGTTTGACTTCTCTTCATCTACACCACCAGTGAACACAACTTTAAGCTTTATCAAGCACTTAACCATGGGAGACAGTGGGAAAGCAGAAAAACTTGTTCAGGAATTATTTGGTGAGATAGAGACAAGGGCGTGCTTTACAGATGAAGAAGGTGATATCATATTACTTGAGCGCACTTCTTTGGAGAAAGATAAAGGGAAGATGGTATACATAATTGATGAGGAGGAAGTTGAGCACTTGGAAATGGATCATTCATATGGAACACATGAAGTGTTATCTAGTGCAGATGTAGATACGCGTGCATATCACGAATCTATGAAGACAAAAAAGTTCAATATAGGCACAGAAGCTCAACCTAAGGAAGTGATAATTGGGGATTACTGGTTAGAATCAGAAGTAGCAAAGATCATTGAGTTACTTCATTATTAGGAGGAATTATTCCCAAGAGGATACCATGAACTTAAAGGCATGCATATATCACTCAGAGAAATGAAGATAAAGCTCAAGGAAGGTGCTCACCCTGTTAGGAATTGGCCATATCGGATGAATCCCAATTTGCACGAGAAATTAAAGGAGGAGATTGACAAGATGCTGGAATCCAGGATCATTCAACCACTGGATGAATCAGAATGGGTCAGTCCTATGGTGATAAGTATCAAATAGGGTGGTAGGATTCAAATTTGTGTTGATTATAGGGAGTTGAATGAAGCATGTTTTACAGATCCCTTTCCTATGCCATTCACGTAAGAAATATTACAAGGAGTGGCTGGGCACGAAATATATTCATTTACAGATGGGTTTTCAGGGTATCATCAGGTTAGGATTTCCTCGGAAGATCAAGAGAAGACCACCTTCACTACTGAATGGGGAAGCTTTTGCTTATACTATGATGCCCTTTGGATTGAAGAATGCACCTGCTGTATTTTCCAGGATAGTGGTACAAGCCTTCAAGGATTTTATTCATAACTTTCTACAGGTCTATCTTGATGATTGGACCGTTTATGGGCTGATTAAGGATCATTGTGACAATCTACGCTTAATGTTTGAAAGATGTCGACAGTTGAGTATCTCATTAAATATCAAGAAGTGCATCTTTACTACTCTCTTTGGCACACTTTTAGGACATATCATCTGCAAGGAAGGGTTGTTGGTTGATCCAGCTAAAGTTTTCATCATCATTGGCTTGAAAGCGTTGGCCAGTCAACGTGAGGTGCACAGATTTTTGGGTCATACAGAGTATTACCGGAAGTTTATAAAAGGGTATGCAAAAGTTTCTATGCCCTTGGAAGAGTTACTCCAAGGAAAAGGTACATTCTATTGGGGGGAGTCACAGTAGCACGTGTTTGAGATATTAAAGCAGAAACTTACTACCGTGCATATCTTATGTTTTCCTTCATGGGATAAACCTTTTCATGTTCATGTGGATGCTTCTAGCATAGCCATTAGTGTTGTCTTAGCTCAACCAGGTGAAGGTATCATTGATCATCCCATTTTCTTTGCTAGTAGGAAGTTGACCCCTGCAGAACAAAATTATACCACTATAGAGCGTGAGGCCTTGTCCATGATCTATGCCTTACACAAATTTCGTCAGTATTTGTTGGCTACACCATTTTTGTTTTATATAGATCACATGGCATTAAAATATTTGGTGAACAAGCCCATTTTATAGGGGCGCATATGCCGATGGGTACTCTTATTTCAAGAGTTTGACTTTACAGTTGTGGTAAAACCAGGCAAAAGTAATTTTGGACCAGATCACTTGTCTAGAATTCATTCAGGAGAAGAGGCAAAAACCATAGAAGAGACCATTCCTGATGCACAACTGTATAGGTTACAACATGCGCCATCAGAATTAGAGGACATTGTTGTCTTTCTGAGAACTGGTATGGCGCCCGAAGGCATGAAAGCTTTAGAGAAGAAGTAACTTGTTATTCACGTGGCACCATTCATGTTAATTAGTGGTGATTTGTACAAAGCTAGGTAAAGATGAGGTGTTACGTCATTTTGTCTTGGAGCATGAACGAAAGGACATAATAGAAGAAGCACATGGTGTTATTGCAGGTGGCCATTATGTAGGTGATGCAACAACGCGCAAGATCCTACTTGCCAGGTTGTGGTGGGAAACATTGTACAAGGATTGTAAAGAGTATTGCAAGACATGTGACCATTTTCAATGTCTCGGTCGACTATGAAAATGGGATGAGATGCCCCTACGACCCATAACCAGTGCAGAACCCTTTGAGAAATGGGCAATTGACTTTGTCGGGCCTATCTCCCCAGCCATGCGCAGGACTGGGTCACGCTATATCATCACTTGTATAGATTATCTTACCCGATGGGTAGAAGCAACACCTACAAAGGACTGTACAGTGGCTACAACAGCAAGGTTCTTATGGGAGAATGTCCTTACAAGGTATGGCTGTCCTTTAAGTTTAACAAGTGATAGGGGCACACATTTTTTAAATGAGACGATATGAATTCTTTTAGATGAGTTTATGGTTTCCCACTATAAAACTACACCCTATCACCCTCAGGAAAATGGGACTTCTGAGGCCTTTAACAAGATCTTGAGCCACACATTGACCAAGATTTGTGATGTTGGGAGGAAAGATTGGGATGATAAAGTATCAGTTGTTCTTTGGGCTTATAGAACAACATACAAAAGATTGAACAAAGCCACACCTTTTCAATTGGTATTTGGCACGGAAGCTGTTCTGCCTCTAGAATTTATGTTACCTTCTTTACACATTACGCATGTTGGAGGTCTAACCGATGAGTAGGCCTTGGACGAACGGATTACAAAGATGGTTCAGCTAGATGAGTGTCGCGCCATCGAACGCTAGAGTCAGAAACAGGAGAAAGTGTGACAAAAGGCATGGCATGATCAGCACATCAGGGATAAGAAACTTGTGGTGGGACAAATGGTACTTCTATATGACTCCAAGTTTTTGTGCCATCTAGGAAAGCTCAAGGTGCATTGGTTGGGGCCATATGTTATCACTCATATACTTGAGTCCGGTGCTTTCCAGTTGGAAACAATTGATGGCACACGGTTTCCCAATTACTTTAACGGGAGTAGGTTGAAGCCCTACTATAAATAAGTCTTCTTGGTGTTTTTCATAAAGGTAGTATTGCTAGATACATTAGGTTTCTCTTTATGCATTTCCTTAATGTATTCTCTTCATCGTCGCTATGCTTTGTCAATTTTAGCTCTTGTTTGTGTAGTAAGCTCGCTTGCGCACATGAAACTAACTACAATATGAAGCATGTTGATGCGTAGAGGACTGTGGGGTGGATTATTGGTGACTCTCAGGGATATGATGTGAAGATATCATATTGTGGGTGTTGAAAGAAGGTTGCTAAGGGTAACTGAAAAAAGATTGCTTCTCAAGATAAGAAAGGATGAATATGGATAAGGGAAAGTATAACGCGAGGTAAGTGGCAGCCATGGTAATTACCAGGAGATCATGCAGTGACGAGGTACTCGGGAACAAAGGTGCACGTGGAAGATAATTCTATGGCAGAGGGTAAAGAGGTGTGCTAGAAGGTTATAGCTTTGGTGTGAAAATATATCGCACGGAAATGATAAAAATAGGTCATAAATGAGGAGAATTTGGTAGGTAGAGGAGCAATTAATGCAGCAAAAAGCAGAAATATATATAAGGATGGGATGTGATTTAATTTTTACCCCTGTGACTATGAGAATTCAATAGAGAGCCTATACGCAAAGAGCATAAAGCTAACTGACTCAAGGTGCAAAGTAAGCGAACTAGGCACGAAGAAGAGATTTGTGTATTAGAAGGGCTTGGATCCCCTAGAAGAAGGGTTTGACAAAGCAGAGTAATACAATAGAGTTAGGGTGCGCAAGTTCATAATTAAAAATTAGGGCATAGAGGAATCAGGTTAGGGTTTGAAACAAATCACTCAAAACACATAGCAGCTGACCTACAAAACAAAACCCTATAAGAGAATGGCACCAAAGAAGAAAGTAGCACCGATAAAAGAAAAGAAGAAGGTGGTGGTGGAAGAAGAGGAGGAGATGGCCTCAGAGAGAAATTTCTCTGAAATGCAGTACCCTGAAGAAGTTATTGTGGGGCAGGAATGGAATACCCACATAAGACAGAGCAAGATAAGTGAATACAATCACCGAACCAGTGAAAACCAGAAGAAGTTAGATGACCTGCTCACCACTCGAAAAAACAAGTGCACTGAAGATGGCATGCCAATATATGATGATGCCAAGGAAAATACACTCAAGGGAAATGGTGTTTACAAACTTTATGAGCTCCCATACTTTGGAAAGTATGCACCCTTGTACAGATGGCTAACGGGCCGAGTCCATGAGGACTTCTTCTACTTCGTAGGACTACGGGTAAGACTGACACCCATCCTCATTGCCACAGTTATTAGATTACGGGAAATGGGTGAAGACATTAAGGATGATTTAGTAGACAAAAGTGCCATTTTGGAGACACAGAAGGTGCTGGGCTATCAGAAAGGACCGTGCGGAATGGACATTAACAAGTTGAAAAATTGTCCAGTAGTATAGGCAGCAGCACATCTAACCACAAAGTTGAATGACCAAGAGCGTTGGTCACAAGTCAATTTTATGTGGTTGCATGTGGCCAAGCGCATGTCAGAGGGAACCACTTATAACATCGCCGGATTCATTATAGAGCGGATAGTCGAGGAAACATGCGAAGGGAGTAAGATAAGTTTTGGTTGTATCTTATTGATTTTAGTCTTCATGGAGATCGGGGTACCTAATGGCCCAAAAGAAAACATATGGGAATACCCCATGAATCATAATTCTTTAGCTAAGCAATTCAGCAAATATCTTTGCAAAGGTTCAATGACGGAGGAGGTTAAGGAGTGCGTTGAGATGTGGTGTGATAGGCTCTGCGTGGCGTTTGGGGAAGAATGGTGCATACCCAAGGATTTGCCCTCGGTCTTGGGAAAATAGGTACAATTTGTAGTCTACCAGCATTTTTGTATTATGTGCTTTCCAATGGTAGATGGGTCGTGGAACCCCTGGTGCAAACTGCCATATGCATTCCCCGCATAGTACTTCCAAGCTGCAGTTCATCAGTTCACCAACACACGGAGGTTGGTATTTAATGCAGACAAGGTAGACTGTGAGTATCACACCCTGAGAAAGACTTATGGATATCTAGGGAGGAATGCATACAACGAGAATAACATCTCGGAAATCTTAAGCATTAAGCCAGAGATAGTGGCCATTGCGGATATCGGGCCACACTAATATACCTCCAACTGAAGCCTAAAATGGAGAATAACAAGTACGTGGAGAATGAATTCTCTTCCAAGGCCATCGAAGGGAAAGCATACTATGGAGAACATTCCAGTGCCTAGGCCTTCTGTGCCTAGGCAAGATGAGGAGAAAGAGGATGAAGAAACCAAAGATAGTGGCATCCTGGTGCGGAGAAGGAAGCAGCCATCTAGCCAAGAGGAGGAATGCATGACAACTCCCCAGGGAGAAGGAGCTACAGGGGAGGAGTAGGGCGCACAGAGATTTAAGAAGGTGTTTAAGCACACAAGGGCACAAGGAGGAACCTATCAGGTGAAGGAGCCAGAGGAGAAGAAACGGAGAAAACTCAGGCTGAGCGAGGAAATGGAGGAATCTAAGGAGAAGGAGCCTTCATCTCTGGATGGGGAGGAGCCTCAACATGAGGAGGAGAAGATGGAAGGAGAAGAAGGGGGTCAATTAGAGGCTACACAGGACAAGGGTGGGGATACATCTGGTATTCCCAACCTTGATGCAGCCATTCTAAGAGGACCCCGATCCTATCGAACAGGGGAGGACACCAAGGCACATGCCATGGGGTATGTAAAAGACCCAAAGCTGATCATTCATGCTCAGTTCTAGAGTACTATCGAGTAGAAGGATTTATTTGGATGGGCACTCATGGACGAGGACAAGGTGACTCTGCACACAAGGAAGCAACTCTCATGGTCTATGCACACACACATGGACGAGCCTGACTTTGATGTCGGTGAAGAATCGTGCGCATCACGGCGGTTGAAGAAGGCACCTGAAATGTGCCACATGACAATCAAACCAACAATGATGTCAGATGAGTAGGTGAGCAATGCTCTAGTAAAAGTATCCTCCGAAGTAGCAAGAAGAAACATAGATAAATCTGCTACCATCAAGGCATTGACAGAGAGATTAAAGGCCAAGGATGTGGAGATAGCGTGCCTAGTCCAGGAAAAGGACTTGATCAAAAGAAAGTATGACACTTTTGTTAGTATGGCAGAGGAAATTGGAGATGATGTTCTAAAGGTACGCCCAAATCTGGAATCCCGAGTACCAAAAGAATTTCCTTCTGCGATGCACTATGTGAAAACAATGATAACATTAGTGTTGGAGGATGAAAAGGCACGTGTATCCTCACAGTCCAAGGACTTCAGGGAAACGACAGAAAAGGTGCAAGCTGCAGTAGCTAGGAAGATTACTACTTATGAAGGTCTACTACAAGCCACCCGTGATGAACTGAAGAAGGCCAATCATGCGCTAACCATATGCACAGCCCCAGAAGCGTTGATCACAGTGAAAACCTTGGAGGAAGAAAATGAGTTCCATAAAGCAATGAAGGATGCTTCCCTAGGTTGTGCTGAACACCTAGTCCTAGTAAAATAGAAGCGTGAGGCACTAACTGTGGCATAAGCACCACATAAGGAGAGGTTGGAGGAGCTAGGAAAGCTCATTTCTTAGAGGATGGATGTACTGGAATGGGTGCAAACTTCTATGTCAAGCGTAATGCTTGTAATACAAAATGAGCAAGGGAAAATCTCCATGGAAGAGCTGCAGTCCATCATTATAGACGTGCCTGAAATACACAGGAGCAGCGCTAACAGTGTGGGAGAACCTGGAAGTAGATATCAAAGAAGAATATCCAGAGTTAATGCTTCAGGATGAGACGGAGGGGCCTGAGGCCTAAACAATTTTTTTAGTTGTGTATATCTTCTTCAAAATTCTTATTCAAGATTCTTATTCTTTATTCTTTATTCTTTATTTATCCATTCTATGTATAAGTTTTGAGCATCGCCATTGTCAGGGTGACAATGAGATTAGTGTGGGGTAATGTTGATCAGAGAAAACACTTAGTTGAACTTGCACTCAGAGTCCGTGTGGAAGAATGGCACAGGAGAAAAAGCACGAAGTAATAGGAAGGCGTCACGCACGGAGATGTAGGGTAAGACTCTCAAGGACTTAGCCAATTTTGGAGATCAGGTCTATTCTTAGAGATTGGCATGCGGAGTACACAAAGCGATGCCGAGATTTTTGTGCCACTCTTCATGGGGATTTTGGAAGGACATGTCAACTCACTCTTGCATGGGCATAAGTTAAGAATAGATCCATCACTTCAGTTAACTATCAGCGATCTATAGATAGCATACTTGCATGTATGGCTATAATTGTAAAAAGGACACGTGGCTGTTATTAGCATGCGACCTATTTCTGGTAGAGTTAAGTGGTGAAGGGTTAGCTCCCCACCCTATATATATATATATATATATATATATGTAATGTAATGTACTTGTAAATGTATGTATGTATGTATGTAGTAGACATGTACTACTTAGAAAATATAGAGAGACATACATAGAGATGGAACCACATGCGACTGGATGATTGTAACAGATCCATGCGTGCACATGCCTGGTATTGTATGAAGCTACTGTATTGTTGGTTCAATGAATAGATAAAGGAAATTGGCTGAACAAAGTGTGTGATGTGTTTTATCAATGCATGTTATTACTTTCATGATGATTTACCTTTAGCGCTTATAGATCTGGTTGGATATAAATGGTGAATGGATGGATTAGTTCCTAAAATATATGTTTACTATTTTATCATACCACCATTCTGCTACTACAACTATTAAGAGGGACCTAGTACCTTTGTGCGCTTCGGGTGAGTGCTCAGCCTAGGCTGAGTGATGTGCCAGCGCGACTAGGTGTTAACTAACAATTCTAGGTTGCATCACATCTTAACATTTTTTGATGCATGTATCATTAAACCCTATTATTTTATGAGATTTGGTGATTTATTCTAGGTAATATAAGTGAATCAAAATCTACCCAAAACTCCTTCCTTGAAATAGTTATATTCACTTTATTATAAGGTTGATTTATATGTGGAAGCATATGTTGGTTTATTTGTTTCAATAAATGTTAAGTTATATACATTATGTAAGTTATGTAATATTCCTTTTGTAATTTTTAGAATTTCATTAATTCATGTGGTGAACATCAAATGTAGCTATTAAAAGTAATAGTTAATAATATTATGATGATGTGGTTATATATGGTTCAAAGTGGAATGAGATAAAAATTAAATGCAATTCAACCTCGCTATCACCCTCAACCTTGTAACGTTTATAGTAATAAAATATTTTAATATTATTCATTTGTCATAATAGTAGATGTGATTTAATGATAAAACATAAGCTAGTTTGGTTATTTTATTAAACAAGCTTTGAAGTACGTCGAGGAATTTCTGACACCCTTGTAGATGATGGAATTTTTTTGACACATGTTTTAAAATTTTAATAAAAATTTTAAAAATAGACAATAAAGGTATGTGTGTCTCTCATAAAGAAAGCCTCATTTCTTCCCTTATGCCTATTTTTTGGTGGGCATCACACAAGCACACAACATAGTTGACGAGTGTGAGTTGAAGAGTGCAGGAAAAGGCTAGCAAGATACCATAGAGTTGAGGGTGTGGGGTATTTTTCTATATTTTTTCCACATGTTTCATTACAACAATTAGATGGACACATACAAAGCAACGAGGTAGTTACAAATTATATGGTATCTGATAAAGCATTCCTCTATTCTCCCTAGGAAAATGAGATAGGTGGAGTGAATGTCAAAGAGGTTTCACAAAAAACTTTCTCTAATATAAAATTGGTGTTTTACCCCATATCTCAAATGAGCATGTTCTCAATAGAATTCAATCAATATATGATACAATGAAACATGTTACAAATATATAGGAATGAATATTTAACTTCTAATAAAAAACCCACAAACCACTAACACTAATATATGAAGGATGTTATAATAACATATATTCTCTCCTTCCTAATTTCTCTCACTTAAATCTCTATGTGAGTTCTTTTCACAACTCAAAAACAATATACATAATATATTTTAGACTATAACTAACAAATATAAACATACAATTGTATTTTCTCAATCATGTGATTACTAACATGAGGTTTCCTAACACCATGTCCGTTGTATTAAGGTGGTCACACCTCTATTTAAACCATTTCTAAAATGCATATTGACAATGTAAATAATAGAAACAAAATTAAACTTCCTTTTCAAAGAAAACTTTAAAATATAAGATGACATAAAAAATTTCCATTAACATTCCATGGAGTTTCATATACATCTAAACCAATAATATAAGCATAAATATAAGATAACACTCATTGACTACATGAATATGAATATGTGACCTCACATGTTAGGTATGAGGCCTCAACAATCTAGGTCAAACTATGCAGGGTCGATATCCATGTTAATAATCTAGGTCCAATTTACATTATATGCATCATCTACCTCATGTATGTATTTCTTCACTCAGGGTAAATTTTTTAAGGGCACCTTCCACCCCAAAAAAAAAATACATAGAAACTATTTAGTGAATATTAGAAAACCACCTTCAAAATTACAGTGAATCATAGGAAAATATGTTTTATTGGATTGGAAAATTTGGAAATGATTTTTGTCAGATGATAGCATTACAAATGCTACCGGCTGACAGCAACTTCCAGATGGTAGCATAGCAACAAAAATGTTTTTAGTTAGAAGCATTTTTTAATTTTTTCTCCTGGTATAATATACGATGCTATCGGCTGGTAGCATCCTTGATGCTCTTAACTATTAACCTGTAGCATTAGGCATACAACCAACCAATAACATGATCTAACTAAAACCCTAATGGGTAACCAATCATCAACCGAAAAATGTTCAAATCTATCTATATATAGATAATGAGCATTGTTATTTTAACTTTCTGCAATCACTCAACTAACAACCAACCATAAAAATACAACAAATTACACCACCCATATTAGGAAAAAAATATCTTGAGTCGTAATCCTAACCTAAAACCAATACCCATCCATCAGACCATATTCTCTAAGAAAAATTCCTCATCAAAGGAAACCAAAATCAACCATGACCATTCACCTACATAAATTTATATACAAGAACTTTTTCTTCCCCCAAATCCACAAGCTTCTCTTGGATCTCAATTATTTTTCACAATGGATTGAAGAAACAAGTTTTATGGGGCTAGTCTATATGCCTCATTTTCCAATAAATATAAAAATACTCAACTACCTGGTGACCATTTATAATAGTGTCTTGGGTGCTTTTGACATTTAACTCCATTCCCACACACCATCCTTTGGAACATCCCCTTAAGACATTGAGAATTTGACAAGAATATCACACAAATATGTGGATCCTATCACAAAAAAGACCATATTAACATATGATGATATCAAGTATTTGGAGTCTAGCTATGAATTGTCTGTTGATACAGTTACTGGTATGTTTTTCTTTATCATATGTTAATTTTTAACATTTTTTATTGTACACAATTTAATTTTTTATTTTATTATATATTTAACAAATGTTTATTTCCTTACACTTACAAATGCCCCAAATATTTAAAAAATGGGATTTGCAATACATGATTTTAGTCACACTTTTATGCATGTTATGGCATCATTTTTCCATGTTAGAATTATTTTATAGGGCTAACAAACAAACATTCTAACATGGGCCTTGCATATATCATTCACACCCTTAATGTACAAAAATATGATTAGTTCACATTCTTATCCTTGAGGATAAAAAATGACCTCGGTTATTTTGTTTTGATTTATAGTTCTTTTATTATATCCAAAAAAATTATTCTTGCATTATATTATGAATCTTTTACAAATTATGCAACACCCTTTCTCTGAAAACATTCCACATAAATCTCACATCTATGTCCATAGCAATTGAAGAGAAGGAGGTGGATCCAAAGTTTTTTATTACTTTATTCGTAATAATTGTCATTCATTTTCATACTCTTTTTTAATATATATTATATATTAATAGTTTGTTGAATTTTAAAAATCCATAGCAGTTATAGATGCTTTGCAAAGAGATGTTTTTATAAGAGGATATTTCCACCAGAGACCGGAGATTTCGAATTATTTTCTGAAGTAGTCTGAGAAATCATTATCAACCCCACAATTAAGAAATTCATAAGAAAAATAGATGAGTTCCTTAACACCTCTTCCAATCGACATAATGAAAATGTTACTGCTGGAAGGCATTTATATATTTCTATTTGTTTTAATGTATATATAATTTCATTAAAATAATTATTTTTTTAAGTTGTTTATAAACTTTTGTTGCAGCCACCTCCAGCATCACATGTATGTATCCTCATGGAGGTGGTAGTCCAATTAGGATAATTTATGAATGTGATGAAACATAATATCAAGAACACTCTTTATCTGCTCAAGGTATCTTTTCTTTCCCATTTAAGTTGTAATTTTAATTTATTTTTAGTTTGTTATATTTTTGAAACATAAAAAATGATAAGTTTTAATTATTGATGGTTAATTAGGGTTTGAATTTGATCTTAACTATTGGTCCCATATTTTTCATTATAATCCTAAACCATAGTAGTAGGCTCCATCTTTACCTCAACTGTAAAGTACATCTACACATGTAGGTAAATTTTTTATCAAAAAAAATGTAATTTTGAATTATTCAATTCTTATTATATTTGTTATTTCAATTTTCTCATATAATTTACAATTATGGTGCCTACTCTACCTCCAAATCCATCTACTCATTTGATAAAAATGATGCCACCACCGCCACTGCCACCTCGAAATGTGAGGATAAGGGGAATTGGGAAACATATTTCATTTCATACAACTACAACAAGGGTGCCCTAAAATTTAGAAGTGGACTTCCAACTATTTCATTGGAAAAAATTTCAAGTGCACGAGGTGTTTCCGTATTAAATGAAATTAATTTGGATAAGGAATATATTCGGATTAAAAGTAGGGTAAATTCCCATGGAACTTTCAATTTGCAAGATATGATTCATGGGTTACGGCATCCTTCTCCAATAAGAGAACCAACATCAAACAAACATTCTCGAAGAGAATTTTCCTTAACAGATGATTAAAAATAAGTTTTTCACTTGACATTATTTTGGCTAACTATTGTTTAGAAACTATTAATTATATGGTAATAAACAATAATGAACAATTAAAGTTATGGGAGTTTATGGATAATGTTTTTATTAAAGAAATTAATGCCCAATTTTACAACCACTCCCAAAGACATTTATTATATTCTACGGTTCACAATGAACCTGTGAAGCTTGATATTTTGATGAATTAAGTTGTATCTACCAATATTTTGATTTCTAATTCTTACAATGATAATATATTAAATGTAATATTAAACATAATTGAGAAATTAAATGAAGAAGCACAAGCCTACCACACTATATGGTCAAGAGACAATAGCCTTGTAGTTTTTGCAAATGCGGAAGGGGAAAAGGATTTGGTAAGTTTTAATTAATTTTTAAATAGTTTTTACTATATTTTTTAATTTGATTAAATAATTTTATTTTTTGATATAGTAAAAGTATCAAATTTTGAACAATGAGGCAACAATGCTTGATGTGCATTTAAAAATTGTAATGGAAATTTTAAATGAAGTTGTTGATTTGAAGCAAAATATTGTTACTTTAAAAAAGTAGATTAATACCTTAAGAAGGATCATAAAGGAGAAAGGAATGGATCCTAAAATATTTTTGAGGAAGAAAAGTGAAGAGGATCCAACGTTACTTTCAACCAATGATGTAATAACTCTAGAACATGAAATTCTTTCTCATATCAATGTATTCAGAATGGATCTAGTTCAGTCTATAGTATTAAATGAAGGTTATAGTACATAAGAGATATTAGCACAAACAAAAGACTCTACTTATTAAGGCTGAAAATGAAATATTAATCTGTGAAAATTGTCTTTTGTAAATCTAGCTTTGGAACTAGATTTCAGGAAAATAAGGTTGTAAAAAAGTATTTGTAAATAGACTATAAATAAATATATTGTTTTTATATTTTTCATCTTCTCTATTGTATAAAAATATTGAGAGTTTTAATCTATGTTATGTGTTGTACTTATATTTAATTCATGCGCAAGTTCTTGATATAAAATAATATTGTGATGAGAAATATTTAATTATGTTTGATATTAAATTATTTCCAATTTCAAACATTATTTCTAAATTTGGATTGAATTTTTAACACAATAATATGAAAAGATATTATCCTTTATTTAAAAGAGCACAAAAAATAAATATAAAATTTCTTGATTAAAAAAACTAAACAACAACACTAAAAATATAATTCAATCAAAAACACCAGTATATAATAACTAACAATTTACATTCTTATAATGTGATATGAAATTTGACTTCTATAAATACTATGTTCATACATGTTTATTCAAAATCAAGTATCTCAAGCAATTCTTGACTATTTATCTCTTCAGAACTCAAACTGTTAATGTTAATGTATTCTTTTTTATCTGATGTATTAGTATTACAGGACCTTCTTCTTTCTGCAAGATAATTCCATACTACTATTACTCTTTCCTAAGGAAATGTGTCCACAACATATCGTGAAACATACAATATCAAACAAGTCTAAATATTTCTATCTAGTATGTTTCGATATTTTGATTTAACACATGTTAATGCGCTAAATACCCTTTAGTAATCCATTGCTGCCAATATCATTGTTTGACACAATTCATACAATCAGAAATATTCACTAATATTTTCATGTATGATACTACTAGTATATAATGTTTTCCATAGCCATGTAATTGCACCATTATCTATTGGTTCACTTAGTAAGTCATATTGTTCAACCATTGTGATGCTTAAATGAGTTGATTGAGATAAAAAGTAATTTCTTTTGAACAATACCTTTAATTTCAACTCCATTACATTCTACTAATTTTCCAAAAATCTTGATGAGAGTACCCATGTGTTTTCTGTATAAATCACTTATAACTTTATTACCAGCTACAAGTTTCCAAATTAAAGGATTGACCACTCCCGTGGCCTCAAGAATCTCATCCCTTTTAAAGTTTTCTCTTATCTCACTAGATAATCATTGATATTTATTTTCAATTTGATTTGTGTTTGAGATATAAGACCTTTGTATAAATTGTGTGTTACGGGTATTTTTCAATGTATGTTCCAACAATGTCCTTTTAAAAAAAAAAATTGTGCATCTGAATATCATTCTCAGTCATAAGGATAAAAGGATGACCATTAATATTGAATTTAAAATGTCTTTGAGGATCCTTAATATTTTAAAGTTTTCTAACTATTAAATACGTGTCCTTGAAAACAGTCATCAAAGTTGTATAACACATCTAATGTTTAACATACCTGTTTTCTCAACCTAATGAAGTCAACTATATAAATGGATCTTTCTTGATCGTGTTTTGTTAAGAAATTGATTTCATTCAACATGGGTAGAATATCGCAAAGCATAAACAATGTTTCCAAATTTGCTAAGTAGTAGAGAAAATATTTTTCCTTCTCAACTTACATACAATACTTGAACATCAAACTAGCTAACGATGGGTATTCATTAAATAAAATTCTTTTAGGATCATACATGGAAATCCATATTGTATGAACATCTTTAAGATTTTTTTAACCATCTATCGATTCAATTTCAAAATTCTTAAATTATGGAAATATTTTTGGATTGTTTGGCTTATACTCCTCGATAAGTTCTTCCACTTTTACAACATTTTCAAATAACCTAACTATTTTGTATGCAAGATACATCCTATGAACCATGCAATGTATTGGAATCAAATAATGGGAGACTAATGTTTCTAGGTGAACACATAGAGAACATATATGACCCTGCATTATTGATGCATGATCAACACCAATACATATAATTTTTGTAACTATTGAATGGTCATCCATCAAAGTTATATCCTTCAAATTAAAAATAACCATATTTGCAATAATTTTCAACATTGTAGTTTTCCATAATTTTATGAACATATAGAAGATGAGGTTGTCACGTGTGTTTCTTACAAGTATAAACATGCATGCAAAACCAAGTTGTGTTCTCCACTTGTAAACTTATTAATGGAAAGAGAGATAAAACTTGCCTTCTTGACTTTATATTTTAAATCCTCATTTTTAATCATTGCAATGCATTTAGCCATTTCCCAAGCACTATTATCCGACTAATGTGATTTTGGAAGGTTAGGAAATATATTAAACTTAAACAAAATCTTAAATTTTGAAAAATATGAAATAGGTCTGCCCAATTTTAGAATGAATAATATAGTAGGAAAATGCATTTTTTCCTTAAGATTAGCATTGAGAGCTTTGCCAAATTTTGCATTGGATGTTCATCCTTTCTTCATTAAATTTCAAAAATGTGTCTAGTCATTCATATTCCTCTACATATCTTACATGCATGCACTCTTTTGAATTTTTCCATCTATGTGTCTTTGTTATTTTTCCATCATTTTATTAGAATGCCACATATACTTTTCCACAATGTTTCTCAATCGTGTCCAAATTTAGTTGTATTTTATGTTCCTTTCCTGATTTCTAACCAAAAAATGTACATTGATATTATTTTTGGGTATCATTATCATTTTATGTCTCTAGAGTTTTAATGAATAGATATTTTAATGCCTGGTGTACCTTGAAAGACCTTCCAATTTTCCAGCTAGTTTTCTTCATGTTATCCAAAATTATCCCTAGGGTTATTTTGGCTTTAACAACTTTAAAAAATGGACCTAGCCATTTTTTAGGTCTATGGTGGTCAAATGGCCATCAAATTTGCACTTCCCATATGTACCAACTGTTAGCATTTGAAAACCCGTGTAATGCTAGTGTTTAAAACATTGGTGGGTTTTATGTTTTAAAAGCAGTGGAACAAAGAATCTCATTCAAAGACTTAGGTGGGTTTTTCTTAAACCTACAAGACATTGAAGAGCCATGATACAGATGGTAGCCACATAAAAAAACTAAAAAAAATTCTTAAGTCCCCCAAACTTAGAAACTGTGATGTGACGAGCTATGTGGTGCCATTCCATTAGCCTACCTTTCGCAAGCCCAAAAAATGTGAAGGCTTGTCCAATTAGATCCAAAAACAGAGAAGTCAGATTGATAGGTTCTAACACAATGGAAATGTGGAGCTTCCTCATTTACTCGTGTTTCATAGTTTTCAGTGGGGTATCAAATAAAAGACTAACAACACAAAGTGCGTGGAACTTTTCTACTGGATCACACTTTGCGAATTGACTATTCAAAGTCTGACAATGCATCAAGGTGTGGAGATTCCTCATTAGCAGATGGTTCATGGATGTCAGAGGTTGGAGATAAAAAGGAATGACATGCGAAGTGTGTGGAGCCTTTATATTGGCTCACATTTCACAAATGTCAGTTGAGGAGAAAATTGAGAAGAAGTGTGGTCGTTTCTTATTGGCTTACATTTCTAGGGGTCTGACAAGGCCTGAAATGTGAAAGAGCATGGAGCCTTTTCATTGGTCCATGTGTCATGTAGACTGAAAAAGGTCTAAGGAAATCCTGAAATCCCGAA
Source organism: Taxus chinensis (assembly GCA_019776745.2). Lineage (NCBI taxonomy): Eukaryota > Viridiplantae > Streptophyta > Pinopsida > Cupressales > Taxaceae > Taxus > Taxus chinensis. The sequence continues at coordinate 511,059,204 of CM034146.1, read as the reverse complement.
AGAACTTGGTGAATTCTAAAAGAAAAATCCCGCAAAAGGTGAAAAGAAAAAGGAAAGATGGAAAGCGGGTGAGTAAAGGCCGATATTGTGAACAAGTGGGAGACTGAAAATTGGAAAAAGATGAAGAAAGTACAAGTTAGCAGATTTCGATCCCTGAACCAATTAAAGGATATCACGTGTCAAATTTTTTGTGCCTCTTGATAGGAAAATCTTCAAATGGCCATATCTTCTAATCCCAAGCTCCAAATTAGAAAAAAATTATGTCATTGGAAATATATCATCGAGCCCTTCAATTTGAAATCATCAAAATAGGATTTTGGTGGTTTTTGGTAGGGAAAAAGTGCAAACATGGCTTTTAGAGGAAAAAGAAGACTGTTTGGGCATGAAAATGATCAAATTAGGTAGCTCAACCACCAAAATTGATGACGCATGGCTTCATTTACTTCTGCAAGATGAAATAGACTAAATAATGACTCTATAAGGTGCCCATGTTCTTTAGAGAGGATTTTAATGCATACTATTTTTGGTTAAAGTCTAGAAAATGCGCTCCCCTTCTCTTTTAACTCTTCTCTTTCTTCCTTATTTTTCATTTGAGCTATATATTGTAAAATTATTTCATTTTAAAAGGATGGAAATTAAAAAATAGTAATGGGACTCTGTCAAAGTTGTTCCAAAGTAGTTGCAAGCCATCAAAACTCCATTTTGGGCTTCGCAATGTGTGTTTGTGCGTCCCTATGTAACTGTAATGGTATGCTCATTTTCTATTGCAATAAAGCTTGTTTTGTGAGACTTTTGTCCATCCTAACTCATTTTAGCTGCAACCTTGCCTCTCTTTTACTTATTAAATTGTGTTGTGCATGTATTTCTCCTTCACAAGTTCATTTTTGTTGTGTTTCATGTGAGAATAGATGGTAAATGAAGCTTTGGGTATGTGTCACTTATTTCTAGCCTATCCCTTCTTCATTTCTTTCTGTTTCTCCCTCACTAGAGTGTCTCTCACCCCTTTTATGGTGTTATCACTACCTTTTAGCTTAGTATTTCCCTTTCATGCATATTTCTCTCTCTCTCTCTCTGTGGTTCCTTGGCATGGTTAGTTTAGGATTATTTAGCTACATTTTCCTTCCTAGAAGTAGGAATAGTTTAGCATTAGATTTAGGAAGAGGAATCCGACCTTCTCTGGAGGTCCATCTCAAGTATGTGAGTCCCGAAACTTGAGAGATTGTCCTATGTTAGGAAAAAGTAGAGATCTACATAGCCCAATCTCAAGGTGCTAATTTTTTGTGATAACATTTTTGGCACACCTGGTGGGACAAGCAGGTGAAAGCTCAGAGTTCACAGTGTTTCATTGCAATATCCTAGCCACCGTGCTACCGACACTAACAATTTTGGCATGCCCAGTGGGATAAGAAGGTGAAATCTATACATTTCACAAGTGTGTAATTTGGTCTACATCATCACTTCATTAAGTTTTATGTGCCCATGGTGAAGATCTCATCCTTTAGAGGCAAGTTTCAAGCACATATGATGACTCCACTAATTTAAACAACCCATTATCTCAGTTGCAGACCTTTCCATTTGTTCTTTCATTCATTATTAATGTTTCCATTTCAATCATGGATTTCCAAAGAGATTTTCTATTCCCTCATTTTAGTTACAGTCCACTCCATTTGCAGCAGTTGGATGTTATCCCAAAAACAACCTTGAAACATCTGCCCCTTTTCTATGGAAATGGAGATCAATCCCCTATTGATCACATTCAAGATATTTACATCCATTGTGTCATTCATAATGTCATGGAGGAGAATTTTTGTCTTAAACTTTTGGCTTCATCTTTCAAAGGAAAAACAATATTAGTACAACAGTTTGGATCCACAATCTATTTCCACATCGAATTAGCTGGGAGAACAACTTCACAACTAGTTAAAAGAGGATTCATATGTCATTTTTCATGAAACATCTCACCAAGTTAGATTGGGATTTAATGGAGTTTATTCATGATTTCAACACCAGATTCAAAAGGACATGGAAAATAATTCGTCAAGAGTTCATACCCCCACAAGGTATGGAATTCTTTTATTATTTGATGTCCTTTGATGTTTATTTAGTTGTATTGATACAATCCTTAGGAGGAAGTAGTCTTCCTCAATATTTTTCCATTGCATCCCAAGTTAAGAAGAGTATCATTCAGGTTGGGAAAAGAAAACACATCCCCATTTCTGTAATTATTCCCTCGCCACCTCAAATTCTTCCTTCTCATAGTGAAAATAATGAAAAATCCATCATTCCTTGACAAAATAAAGAAGCTCATTTTCTTCCTTATCCTGAATTAGATGTTTCACAAGTTTTTCATGCCCAAAACATTCACCAATATTTGCCAAAATCTCTCCCATCTCCACCCAGGGCACTACCCAATTTCTCTAAACCATGCACTAATGTTTTTAGAGGTTTTTGTATTTCACATATTTTCCCTACCTTCTATCCAACACTCACTAAACCAAGTTACCATACAAGGTTGATAGAAATGGATGCATGTTATGTTTTTGGAGAGAAGGAGCATCTCATGTAACACTCCAAACTATGAGTTGTTATGTAAAATCATACACTTATTTTGAAGAACGAAAATCAGCAGGGTTGGGAGTATGCTTTAGAGGGTCATTTGGCTTCTCCAATTGATCAAATCAAGTCTTGTGAGCATCAAACAATTCTACTCAGGCATGAAACAATACAACAGTCCCTTATTTATACCTCTTCTCCAACCAATTCAAATAATTATGTATTTGTTGAAGATTGGTTTGATTTAGATTGGGAGGATGAAATGATTCAAAATAAGTAAAAAGAGGGGCTGAACACCAAAACAGAGGAGGCATATTTGAGGGAAAATAAAATTTGTGGGGTTCGGGAAGAAGAGAAAGTGTTTTTTAACACTGTTGGAACCCAATTCCTCAAGGAATAATTTATTTAAAGTGAGCAAGATGTCTTTAAGGAATGCAATGATCCTCATTTCTCTGCATGTCTAGAGCTTGTTGCACTTTTGATGGAGGATTAGGATGGAATAAATAATGGGGAAAGCAATGGAAAAATAAGTACAAAATTAGGATCCATGAAAGTGGAAACTAAGTTGTTTGTTGAGGAGACAATACCAATTCCAAATCAGCATACAAATAGCCACATTCAGGAAGAAAGTCTGCATGATGACTCCATTCATGGAGTTAAGCTTCATAGTAATGGGAAAAATTCAAGGATCAGACCTTGCCCCATAAGGTACTTTGGCTTCCTTAAATCCAAGGGAGAAGCCTCAACCATTCATGCTCATTTTAGATCATGAGGATGATCTTCAATTTACCAAAGGTCAGTAACAATGCCTCTCAAGTCCAAATTTAGAGAAACTAAAAGAGGTATTTGTCTTTTTTTATATACTTGGAAGGAAAGGGTGGAAAATCAGCTTCAAGTAATTTTTTTAATCTTGTTAAATTCCATATACATTGCTAAATTAACTGCATAGCCACACTTTGTAAAGAAGGGAATTTATTTCTCCCTGTTTGTTTCAGGATTTGTTTACCTTATCCTTGTTTTGGTTAGAGTAGGGTAGGTAGGGTTGATTTGAGTAGAAGAAATTCTTATGCACTCTCTCCTTGCTCCATTTGGAGCATGTATGTTTTTCATATTTTTTACAAAGTTTTTGCGTGCTTTGTTGTTGTTTCACAGTCCATTTCAATTCAGGGCAACTTTCTTGGCCAAATCAAATTTTGGGGGTAGCTTTAAGGTTCAGTTTAGACCCCAAGAGATCATTTGCAGTCAGAATCCCATGGTGCCTCTTCCTCGGTCAAACTCACTGCTTGGAACAGTGCCAATTGCATGCATTTCATTTCCAAATCATCATGAGATCTAGAACTCTGTAATGCTTCATTATTTGTCAAGGATTCAATTCATTTTTTCTTCAAAACTTGGCAAAAATAATATTTGAGGTAACTTTAGATTCTTTTCTTTGTCTCAGAAGATCAAAAGAAAAGTAGACAGAGTGAAGTATTGACCTTTTATAATTTTCCACTCTCACAAAATCAAAATCAGAGGACTTTTCATAGTTAGATGGTCAATTTTGGCTTTACCTCGAGTTTGAGATATTTAATGGTGAATATGACAGTTTGGAGCAGTTTCAAAGATTTTTTTGGAGCTCCACAGATCAAATTTAAGATTCCAAACCTCTCTAAGTTCATTTCATGCTTCATACGGCCCTAGGATAAGAATTTTCAATGTTACAGATCAGTTTTTTAAGTTTTTGGCTCGATTCCATGCCCAATGGAATGCATAAAGGCTACTGACCTAATATAGCAGGAAAATTAACCCAAGAGGTTACCAAATTGTTATAAAAAATTACCCCCTAGGGTTATTTTATCTTTAACAACTTTAAAAAATGGACTTAGCCATTTTGCATGTCTATGATGGTCAAACGGCCTTCAAATTTACACTTCCCAAATGCACCTGCCGTTAGCATTTAAAAACCTGTGGAATGTTAGTGTTTAGAAAATTGGTGGGTTTTATGTTTTAAAATTTGTGGAAAAAAGGAGCTTGGTCAAAGAATTAGGTTGGTTTTTCTTAAACCCGCGGGACATTGAAAATCTGCGATACAAAGCAAAGCAAAGAGGACAGCTGATAGCCACACAAAAAATCTAAAAATGTTTGTAAGACCCCCGGACATAGAAACTATGATGCGAAGAGCTATGTGGCGCCATTCCATTAGCTTGTCTTTCGCAATTCTAAAAAATGTGAAGGCCCATCCAATTAGATCCAAACACAGAGAAGTCAAACTGACAAGTTCTGACATTGTGGAAACATGGAGGTTCCTCATTTGCTCATGTTTCATAGTTTTCAGTGGGTTATCAAATAAAATACGGACTACGTGAAGTGCGTGGAGCCTTTCTATTGGCTTATACGTCATAAATTAACTATTCAAATTCTGGTAATGCATCAAGGTATGGAGCTTCCTCATTGGCCGATGGTTTGCATATGTCAGAGGCTAGAGATAAAAAGGAATAACATGTGAAGTGCATGGATCATTTCTATTGGATCTCATTTCACAAATGTTAGTCGAGGGGAAATTTGAGAAGAAGCATGGTCATTTCTTATTGGCTCATATTTTGAGGGGTCTGACAAGGCCTGAAATGTGAAAAAGCGTGGAGCCTTTTCATTAGTCCACGTTTCACAAAGACTGAAAAAGGTCTAAGGACATCTTGACATCCTGAAATAACGTAGTGAAGTCTAAAAGCAAAAGCCCACAAAAGGTGAAAAGAACAAGGACAGATGACGAATGGGGAAGTAAACCCTGATATTGTGAACCAGTGGGAGACCAACACTTGGCAAAAGGTGAAGCAAGTACACATTGGCAAAGGTTGATCCTTGAGCACATTAAAGGCTGCCACATGTCAAATTTCTTTGCTTCCCGACTAGAAAATCTTCAAATGGCCATATCTTTTGATCCCAAGCTCCAAATTTGACAAAATTTATGTCGTTGAAAATTTCTCATCAAGCCCTTCAATTTGAGATCATAAAAATATGATTTTGGTGAATTTTGGTGGGGAAAAAGTACAAACATGGATTTTAGAGGAAAAAAAAGATTGTTTGGGTAGGCAAACGATCAAATCAGGTAGCTCAACCACCAAAATTGATGAGACATGGCTTCATTTGCTTCTGTAGGATGAAATAGACTTAATGATGGCTCTATAAGGTGCCCATGTACTTTACAGAGGATTTTAGTGTAGACTGTTGGTGGTTGAAGTCTAGAAAAGTCATGCCCCTTCTATTTTCCCTCTTCTCTTTCTTGTTTCTCTTTTATTCAAGTTATATATTATAAAAATATTTCATTTTGAAAGGATGAACATTCAAAAACTATAATGGGATTCTGTCAAACTTGTTCCAAAGTTGTTTTGAGCCATCAAACCTCTATTTGGGGCTTGGAGAATTGTTCTTGTTCCTCCCTCTGCACATGTAATGGTTTGTGCATATATCTATTGTAATAAATTTTGTTTTGTGACACATTTATCTGTCCTAGATTAATTTAGCTACAACCTTTCCTCTCTTTTACTTATTGGATTATGTTGTGCATGTATTTCTGCTTTGCAAGTTCATTTTCATTGTGTTTCACTTGAGAACGGATGGTAAATGAAGATTTGGGTTTGTGTCACTTGTGTTTGGCCTCTCCCTTCTTCATTTCTTTCTCTTTCTCCCTCACTAAAGTGTCTCTCACACCTTTTATGGTGTTATCACCACCTTTTAGCTTAGGATTTCCCTTTCATGTATATTTATAACCCTCTCTCTCTCACTGGTCCCTTTGCATGATTAGTTTAGGATTATTTAGTTATATTTTCCTTTCTAGGAGTTGGATTAGTTTTGCATTAGATTTAGGAAGAGGAATATGGACTTCTCCAGAGGTCCATCTCAAGTATGCAAGTCCCACAACTTGAGATATGGTCCAATGTTAGCAAAATGTAGAGATCTACATAGCCAAATCTCATGGTGCTACTTTTTTGTGATATCATTTTCTTCACACAAATTTATTTATGGGAACAGTACTCTAAATATCATCTTCTAATTGAATGTTTTTAATATAACTTTCATGTATTAGAGGCATTTAATAGTGAGGATTATCTTCCAGCTCTAACATATCATCATCAATTATATCTTCTTCTACTAAAATGTTAATTGTTTCTTTAGGGGAGATGTTTTTGTGAATTGTTTCATGCTAAATATAATTATTAGCAAGGGTTTATGCATTCAAATGTGAGAAGGGTTTGAATGTGACAAATATCTTTAAAAATTAAACTAAAAGAACAAAAAATAAATAAAAATCTAATGATATTTTGTTAACTACTACCTGTGTCTACATTGGATGCAAGTTGGGTCCATATTTTTTGGGTTAGTTAACATTAATTTAATATGTTACTTTTCCTTATGAATCGATCTTCCTTATTTTCATTATTAACAGATTCCATTGTACCTATCTAAGTGAAATGTAAAACTAGATCAATTTTGTACCAACATGTCTAAAACATTGCAAATGGACGAATAAAAAAGTATTTGAATCTTGATGAAATGTGTCATCGATCAGAAACAGTGTTATTGGCCATAGTTATCACTATTGGTTGGTAGCATTAATTATGCTACTAGTCGATAGCATAAAATGTGTTATTGGTTGGCATCATACAATGTGTTGTCGGTCGGCAGCAAAATCTAATGTTGTCATTTAACCACATGGTATGTGCTGACGGTCGGTAGCATTTACAATGCTACTAGATGATAACATTATTGTCAAACCATAACAGTAGAAATAGGTTAATGTTAGAGAGTTTTAATAGGCAATCGATATTGTAAGGAATATTTGATTTGGACTTAATAGTGTAAACACATAATTAGTATATATATGAATGTGAATGTGGCCATTTTTAATTTTGCGCTAAAGGTCATTTGAATTAAAATAATCAACTATTAATGTAAACATTAGGTGAATTGACCCCTAAAAGTAACTTGTACCAATAAAATTTAGGCATCTCGGTCCTAGTTACTACCCTAAAAGCTTGTCAAAGGTAAATTTCAAAAACTAGAATATTCATAAATTAACAAATATTCACCACTAAAATTTACATTGTCTATATGCACATAAAATATGAGTAAATAACAATATATAATTGAATTGAATAATGGTAAAAAAATAATAGCAAAAGTAATCCATGACTCGCATAATCATACATTCAAATCATAGTAACAAACTTATGATATTGGCCCTAATTAGACTTAACACAAATAAAAATAGTAAGTTTAATTCTTAATATGTAGCTACTTAAATATTTGAAATTTTTGAAGTGGGTCCATAACTATACACATAAATCATGCAAACATGAGAACACAATGTAAATTCTATTAAGTTTCATAATTGCAATATCTTCTGATTCCCATACTTTATAACATCTCTTTCATTCATGCTTATCTTCCTCAATACATTGACATATATAATGCCTTGATCATTACAAAATAAATGGTCATGCGGTCATTAATCACTCACTCTCATCTCATAAGACAACCAAAATCAAGATGACCTCTCATACTTTGTCGTCACATTTTATAGGCCAAAACAAGTGATGCATGAACATCTGAATTCACATGAAATTCAAGATCAACTAAAAATAATTTCAACAATCATAAATAAATTTTTTCTACATTATGTATTGTTAGTGGTACGTGTTATGAAGAAAGTGTTTTTTTGCTGAGCCATAGACTACTAGTGTCATATTTTATGTTGTTAGTGTTCTCCACAATCTTAGTGCACAATATTAGTGTTATGTGCAACTCTATTACACAATGTCTAGTCTAATGTGAAAGCCACACAATTTTATGGATTCTTTACACAAGTCTTTGAGAGTTTCACAAGCATTGTTATATCATGCAAACACAAGAACACATTGTAAATTCTATTTAGTTCCACCATTGAAATATATTCTGAATCCCATACTTTCTCATTCCTCTTCCATTCATGATTATATACTTAAATACAATGACATATGTAATGCCTCAATCATTACAAAACAAAGGGTAATATGGTCATTAATCATGCACTCTCATCTCACAAGATGACCTACCTTGGCATGAGCTCTCATACTTTTTTGTCACATTTTATAGGCCAAAACAAGTGATGCATGAGCATCTGGGTTCACATGCAATCCAATATCAACTAAAAATAATTTTAACAATTATAAATAGTAGTGTTGCATTTTTTTTGCATTATGTATTGTTGGTGGGATGTGTTGTGAAGAAAGTGTTTTGTCAGCGAGCCACTACTAGTGTTGCATTATATGTTATTATTCTTTTGTGTAATCTCAGTGCACAATATCAATGTTTTGTGTAATTATATAGAAAAAATTCTAGTCTAATGTGTAAACCACATAATACTATGTAATATTTACACAAGTATTTGAGAGTCTCACAAGAATATGTGAATGTTGTGGAATACTAAGAACATATTTTGGAAGTCTTAAAGTACTATCTGAAGCCACATAATACTACAAGTATGTCCTCAAGCTGTGAAGTATTGAAAGATGATATTTGAAGCATAAATGTTATTGGAAAGGCCAATCAAATATATAATGGGTCCTTTGGGCCTCAACTTTTATTATTCCATAATTCTTTGTGTCTAGTCAGATGGCTTGTATGCCTATAGAAACAAATGCAATTTGTCTTAGGGATTCAGTTCTTTGTTAGATAAGTTTTAGAACTCAGTTTTAGGAGGCTCATAGAGTGATGTAAGCTTAAGGATTAGAGTAGAGTGTGTTTAATAGGACATGAGTGGAGAGTTATTGCAATAATCTAACTATATAGTTAGTGCTTGGTTTGTATGTGTTATTCCTCTAAGTATATTAATAAAGCTTGTTGATGTTTGTTTTCTTGTGTATTCAAATGTGTCATTGCATATATCTTTATATGATTTTGGCACACCGTTCTAAGGATTACATGGTCTAAGGAAACTTCATCAAGCACATTAACCATGTCTGCATCATTTAGTATCAAAGAAAGGTTTTCTTTCCTTGTGAGTGGTGGCACAACATATACTAGTGGCTTTCCACATTTGTGAGTGTGGGTAGAAAATCATTGTGGACATCTTCCAACAAGTAGTTTTTGGGTAGAAGGTGTGTGGATTACATAACAAACATTGACAATTTTCCACATTTGTAAGACTGGGTAGAAAATCATTGCAAATATCTTCCAACAAGTAATTTTTGGGTACATAGTATGGAGGAGTGAAAAGGTCACATTAATTTAATGAAACATAATGGCACACATGAGTAATGTTGTTGGAGCTCTTAGAATCCAAGGGTTGTTTTGGTTTCTCAAACGTGTACCCGTGTTTCAGATCTCAAAAGGGCTGAGGTGTTTGATACCAAAATATAACCGTCCCCAAGTTGTGGGACCTTGCGCACTTGGGACGGAGCTCCGGAGAAGGCCAATTCCTCTATCTATTTCTACTACTACTGCTACTCCTAGTGCTGAAAGGGGAAACTAAGATAATAATGTTAAGGGACTAAGGATAGAAGGATGACATGAACGGAAACTACACTAAAGGTGATAGCACAAGAAAAGAGGGATGAACACTATTTGTTCTGAGTGAGAATGAAATTAAAATGCGTGAAAGGAGGAATCATTCTCATGGAACACAACCAAATAAGGAACTGCAAGGGACATGAAATAGCACAACCAGCGTACAACGCAAAAGAAAAGGCAAGAAGAAGGAATGAAAATAGGTTAGGAAAGAGAATAGTCACAAAACGATGCATCTATTACTTCTAGAAATGCCTAGAGTTGTTAGAATGATGAAGAAGGCCAATATCCACATATAAGAGAAAGATATAGAGGTATGCAACTCAAAATACATAAAGTATGGAGTTGTTAGCAAAACACGTAAGGATATAGAGTGTCCAACATAATAAATGATCCTTTCTCTTACATTTATAGATGAATCCATGGAGGAAGAAGGGAAGGTGGGAAAATCTGAATTTGAAACACAACCACCAAAAAGAAGCATTCAAAGCCTACAAATCCACCTGGAGATCTATGAAATACACTTCCCTACACCTGTTTGGTGTGTTGAAGAAGAAAGGAGGGCATATCATATCAAATCAGGTGGTTAGATCAATCAGATCTTCTCATTAATGATCAGAAAGATGTTTTCCCATTTCTCACCTACCAGATTCACCAAAATTTAAATTTGAATTGCTGGCACTATAGCTAATGTCAGTAGCTTTCTGGCAATTCCATGCGCGTGCTGATCTAAGCTTTATAGAAAAAGATACGGCTCTCAAAATATGTCAGATTCGTCAGCACACACAAAACACGTGGCATGTGAGGATTGGCTGAAATGATGACCAACTGTGAAAATTTTGTCGTTTCTTCCATGGGTCACTTGCTAATTTGTTGCAAGGATTCGGCACCTAGTTGGCACACTTTGACTGGTTGCGCGTGGCACACTCAAGTATGTCAGAAGATGACATGGCATAGAAGGGCACAAAGGAGGGCACAGGGAAGCATGTAGAAGAATGAGGTGTAGAAAGAGGAGAGAAGGAAGGCACATAAGGGCGTGCGTGGAGGGAAAATGAAGAAAAATGGAAAATAGAGAATGTATGGTGAAGGCACAACTATTACCAAGTAATGGGTGTGGAGTACGAGAGGGCCAGGTACTTTAGTTGATTGAAGCAAGTGTGAGGCACGTGGGAAGAAAATAAAATGATTAAGAAGAAGGAAAATGTCCAGAAGGTGGGTGCAAGGAAGGAGTGGAAAAAGAGGAAGAGGAAAATGGAAGGAGAGAATAGAAGGCATGTAAGGGCGCTTGAGGAAAAAGAAGGGGCACCAAGGGAAAACTACAACCAAGGAATTGTGCCAATTGAACTTGAGTGCGCACAGCCTTCAATGAGGAACTAAACCAAGATGTGTATAAGAGTTACCCAAATAACTAGGAGAGTTATTTAGATAACAGTTTTGGTGACTTTTGGGGCCATCTTCCTACTAGATGAAGAAGATCAGTAGCCTAAAGCATCCATTGAGGATGGAGTCCACTTATGCAATTGTGAAACTACCCTTGTAATCACTTGAAGATCATTTCTTGACCCTATCCTGAATATTACAACTGCTGAAAGGATATATGCATTCTAGAAGCAACAAAAGAGCATGCGCATGAAGCATGCAAGAATAAATAACTATGTACATACAAAAAATGTGTGCGTAACACACTTAGAGGAATTTAAACTACTCTAATATATACAACATGATGCAGAAAAATTAATGGAAGGGTTTGAGATAGATCCAATGTATTGGGATTTACAACGCACCTCCATCAAAATGAGTTATCTCGAAAGAGTTAGCTTCCTTGTAGGAACTGATGATGTATGGGCTACTCTAAAGTGCATCAAACTTTGAAAGGTGCCCTAGTTTAGCTCTGTCAGCATCCCATTTCAACACCAAGTCCCCAACCTTGAAAGCATGAGGCCTAGGCTTTTTGTCAAACCATTTATTTATTGCTTGATAATGTTGTTCTAGCTTGATCATGGCATAGTTCCTTAATTCTTCAAGATTAATTAGCTCTTCCATTCATATTTCTCTGTGGTTTGTGCCTTCAAATTCCAGTTACTGGGCAAGCTCTAATGAATTAAAATCTAGTGTATAAGGAAGGGTAGCCTCCTTACCATAGGAAAGATTGTAAGGTGAAGTTTTTATTTCCTTTTTGAATGTGATTCTATCTATCTAGAGTGTGCGCGATACCTTTATATGCCACTGTCTTTGGCTGATGTTCATCATGTGCTTCAGGATTCTGATAAGGTTCTTGTTTGTTTATTCTACCAGACCGTTTCCCTAAGGGTAATAGTTGGAAGAAGTGTTTAGGTAAATTCCCAGACTTAGAGCCCAATCATTGATTTTAGTACCAAGGAAGGCTTTTGCATTATCAAAGATAATGGTTTGAGGAATGCCAAACCTTGTGACTATACCTTCGAGAAATTCAAGGATGATTGAGTAGGTTGATTCATTAAGCGCAACACCTTCTATCCATCTGGTGAAGTAATCTATAGCTATCAATGCCCATTTATGTCTAGCACTTGAAGGTGGATTGATCATGCCTATGAAGTCGAGACCCCATTGCACAAAAGGTTAATCTGCTTGGATTGGTCAGAGGGGAAGCACTGCCAATATTTTCTTTCCTATAAAGACAGTGCATTACTTGAATTTTGTGACCCAATTGTGTGTATCTCCAAATAGGGTAGGCCAGAAGATTCCTACCATTATGATCTTCATTGCTGTAGTTTTGGCAGTGAAGTGTCCACTTGAGAATTCATCGTGAAATTCTGCTAGCACATTTTCAGTCTGTGTGCCAAGGATACATCTTAAAATCATGCCATCAAGATTATTTTTGAAGAGAATTACATAAATCAACACATAAGGGATGGGTTGTAATCTCATATGTCTTCTCTTTGCTTTATTTAAACCAGGAGGATACGTGCCCTCATAAAGTAATGTGGTCATGTCCTTCATCCAGTCACACACGTGAAGGTTTTTATTCTACTCAAGGTCTACACACAAGAGGTCTTCATCTAGAAGTAATGAAGCTTCAAGTTTAGTCTGCATATCTTCAAAAATCTACCTGTAGAGCATGCTTCCCCTTACCATCTTTGTGGCCTTGATGGTCACATCATACTCCATGATTTTGGTCACCCATCGTGCTCTTTTCTCACTAATTTTTTCTCCCATGATAAAGTGTCTAACATAAGAGTGGGAGACTAACACCTTGATATGATTGGTGGTGAGAATAATTTTAAATTTCTTGAGCGCGCACATGATGGCAAAGACCTGCTTCTCCGTATGACTGTATCTTAATTCATAATTCCTCAACGTCTAGCTAAAGAAATACACTGGTTGTTCCATCCCTTGTTCATTTTATGTTCTTAGGAAAACAACAATACTTGCATCAATGCCATAATCATAAAGGATAAAATCCTTTGAGTAATCCGGGTTGATGAGTGTTGGCACACAAGCAATTTATTGCTTGATCTTATTAAAGATGTCTCTTCCTTCTGTTGTCCATCTGAAGGCTATGTATTTCTTGAGCATTAAAGTGATGGGCCAAACCATTCCTGTGAAGTTATGGATAAAACTCCTAACAAAATTGATCTTGCTAAGGAAGGACTATACGGCCTTTTTGTGCACCAACAGGGAAAGATCTAGGATAGCTAAAATGTGTTAAGGATCAATTGCGATGTCATCCTTTGAAACCACATGGCCTAAGAGCTTGCCTTGTGCCACTATTAAATTGCAACACAAAACTCTCTACATATCTCAAATACCTTTTCTAGGTGTGTTATATGATCCACACTTTGCTTTGAGAAGACTGTTATGTCATCAAGGTAAACCAAGATGAACTCATTGATGTATCCTTTGAAAGCAATATCCATGGCATGTTGAAATGTGGTGCCCACGTTTGATAGACCAAAGGGAATTTTTTGATATGAATATGTTCCCCATTTGGTAGTAAACACTATTTTGAATTGATCCTCTTCCTTGACCATGATCTGATTGAAACATGAAAATCCATCTAGCATGGATAATATTTGCGTGCCAGCCACAGTCTATAGAATTTGCTCCATTGAAGGAAAAGGATAATGATCCTTTAGAGATGCCTTATTCAAATCTTTGAAATTAACACAAATTCTGATTTCACCATTCTTCTTACGCATTAGAACTAGATTTTTGACCCAGGTAGAGTATTTGATAGGAAAAATAATTTTTGCCTCGATGAGTTTGGATAATTCCTTTCTCATGAGGGGATATATCTTTGGATTGACTGGCCATTGCTTCTGTCTAATGGGCTTGATACCAAGATTAAGGTCAATGGAGTGTTGAGAAACACTTGGATCAAAACCTTTGAGGTCTTCATACTCCCATGAGAATATATCACTATATTTTTGACAGAGAGAGATGATGGCCTATTTTTCTTCATGCACACAAGTCCTACTGAGTAGAAACTCTCTCCCGCATGCAATAGTGATTGAAGAGTAGTCTTCTTACATGGTGTGCATGTTCCTTTCTTCACCCTTAAACTCATCATCAGGGCTAAACATTTTATCTAAGGTGACCAACCCTTTAGGTAACTTGTTTTAAGATGCATTACTTGGTCACCATAGTTATCATGCAAGTCAACTTGCATGCTTGATGAGAAATCGACTTCATTCTAGAAAAACTAGATGATTTTTGTGTCACTTTCATACACTTTCTAGCTATTGTTGTTATCTGGAATGGATAGTTTGATCACCATCTCGATGTGTTGAGTGTTTCCTTTGACGAAGTCCTCAAAAGGATAGAACTTTGAACCAAGTGCGGCCATTTGGTCAGATTTTTTGTTCATTTTACATGGCACCACCTACATATTTAGAGCATAAAATCTCTCAAGGAGGTCCCAAACCCTATGCTTATAAGATTTTTGAAGCTTATTCTTTGTCTGGAATTTGTTGGAAACCTGGTGGATAACCAATTTTGTGTCCCCAAAGATCTACATCGCCTTAATTTCCTTCTTCTCAACAATGAGCAAGCCATGCACCAGCGCTTCATACTCTGTTGCATTGTTAGAACATGCACACTACAACATGTGCATGAAGAAGAATTTATCATCCTTAGGGGAGATGAGAACCACTCCTGCGTCCACGCCATTTCTGCTTCTAGATCCATCAAAGTAAAAATTTCATAGAACACTTTCAACTTTATTTTTCTTAAGTGCACATGGTACATAGCTTCTTCTTCTAGAATGCAATAAGTACCAAGCCCAGTTTCATAAGCTTTCACTTCTTTAGCATAGGGATAAAATTTATGGTTCCTCTCCACCCATTCATCAATTATTAGGTCAGGAATAAAGGGTGAAAGATATTTCTCTTCAGGAACTGAAGCTTGTTCTTCTTAGATTAAACAGTTGGCTTGCAGAGGGGATGAAACATATGACTCTACAAGATAGGAAAATATAGGCTCAACTTTTATGGTAAACTACGTACCATACCTTGTCTTGAGTAGCATATAAGACCAATCAGAAGATAAGTAACCACCCAATTTAGCAGTAAATTCTCTAAATAGACATAGGGAAAACAAAGGATGTGGTTCAATGATTGACACATCTTGAGTAATGGTCAGACTTGGGCATGCATGGAGGGTTAACTCAAGATCCTTGATGATTCCGAAGGTGGTGACAATTAAACCATCAAGTTGCAGGACTTCTTTGGAAAAAGGGCTATATTTCAAACCTAATACATTGGCTCTTTTCTTGGGCATAACAGAAGTACTAGCTCCTGAGTCAATCATGAAATTACGCACTAGGTGTTTCCCTATAATCAAGGACATATAAAAGGGTGGGGTTATAACAACTTTACTTACTTGTTTCTCCTCTTCTTGGTAGATGTTGATAGAAGTGCGTGGCTTCTGCATAGCTAGATCAATGCATGACAATTGTGCCATAGTTTCATGTAATAGATCCCACTGAGATGGGATGGTAAGGGCATCCCACATTGTGACATTTATGTTTGTTCTCTTCATCTAGTCCAAAATGTTAAATGGAAGGCCCCCTGTCTTATGCATTTGGGGAACAACATCCCTTCTTAATTGTTCAAGCATGGAAGCCTAGATTTTATGTAGAGTAGAAGCTTGACCTACCAAAGGAGGGGCATGTGCTACTTTAGAAGGATCTTTACATGGGGCTTCCTACGTAGGGATTTAAGCACTTTAATTACAAGATGCCTTGTCTTCTTCTTTCTTCTTCTAAGGATCTGCTTGTGTAGCTAGGATTGTGACTTACATGCCTAATTCTAACATTCTCTTCTTATATCTTGTGTTGTCCACAACTTGTGCGAGCGATCTATTTGTATCTTCTGTAGCTTGGTTGATTACACAGATGTCCTTTGTGCCAAAGAACATAAAATTTGTTTCTAGAGGAGCTTCTAGTCTTTCTTAGTTATCTACTTCAAGGATATTTGTTGAAGGCTCACAGACTAAAGAATTCTGGATCATGAAGGCTTGGGTGCATGCGGAATTGGAAAAATGATATTGAATATGAGGCATGTTGTAAGGGAAGCACCATTCTGAATCTTACGCCAAATTGTTTTGAACTGGGACAAGTGCTTGACTTGCATTGGGTGCTAGAAGAGAAGGCGTGGGAGGAAAAACTTATAAGGGAAGATTTGCACTGGGTTGTCATTTGTCATTCTATTAGTTGGGCACGTATCTTTGATTTCCATACTGATTCCACCAAGGCTGATTGGTTTGGCTATGCACCTGATTAGAATTTCCTCTATAGGCTTGCGCCTATTATTTTTCTAATGATATGACCTTGTTTGATAAATTTATAATCAGGGCTTTCAATTATTCGTCTTCCTTTTTCTAAGCTAGAGAGTAGGATGTTAAGGCAACTGGTTGCATGCTTTGCTCAGGAACAAGAAAAGGGGCTAGAGAAGGCTTGGGTGCTTGTGACATTTCTAGGAATAAGGGCATAGGTGGTCTAGGAGCCAAATTTACCACCTAAATAAGACTATTTTCTACCCTTACTATAATACTATAAGCAGTTAGTAAAGTCCTACCTCCAATGGATTGGATCATAACTAAAATATCGTTGTTAAGAACCTTCAGATAATACAGGAAAGCATGTTGGGATGTAGGTCTTACCACAAGAGGGATTCTATCCCAAGTCTTCTGAAATATTATGTTGAAATAAGTCATCTTCTCATTATGTGTCATCCTTATTGTTGTCAGTTGCTCCACCAGAGATAGGTTATCTGACTTATCTTCAAATTAATTGCAAAGAGTTATTCCCATCTCATCCCAAGTGGTGATAGATCCAAGTCTCAAGCCTTGGTACTATTGAAGTGTTTTACCTTTGAAAGAGGCTGCAAATAACTTGACTGTTACATCATCATGTGTGATTAGATAGAGTGAACACACGTTTTCTATATCCTGGATATGCTCCTGAGGGGTGACTTGATTCTCACCAGTGAAGTATGGAATACTCTTGAGCACGCCATTTGGTATATCATGTTGTATAGCCAATAGCAAGGGACTCCCTCTAACAAAGTTTGAAAATTTCCTAAGTGGAGGAGGTGGTTGATGTGCCATTACAGGGCGCATAGGATGTCTATTTTAAGCAGGAGTTGAGTGGGTGTGATGTGCTAGAAATGGAGATGTGGGCACTGGTTTTCTAGAATGAACTCTTCTTGGGGATAACTAGAGGTACTTAAAGGAAGTTTCAGATGTTGCACTTCTTCTTGTATGCACTCCTTTCATAAAAGGTGCTTAGGACTATTGAAACAAAGATCTTAAAATGTTGGGAGTCACCAAATGTGTTGAAATGAGCCTCCAAAGGCAAAAAACACTAAGTCCACACACTAGAACTTAGAGATATGAAATTTGAGCTTTCAAATTCTGGTCCCACCAGGCATGCTAGAAACTGTTGGTTTCTCAAATGTGCACCCGCATCTCAGATCTCAAAAGGGACTAAGGTGTTTTAGACCACAATGGAACCATCCCCAAGTTATGGTACCTTTTGCGATACTTGGGATGGATCTCCGGAGAAGGTCGGTTCCTTTATCTATTTCTATTGCTACTGCTACTCCTAGTGCTGGAAGGGAAAACTAAGGTAATAATTCGAAGGGACCAGGGATATAAGAATGACATGAAAGGAAACTACACTAAAAGGTAATAGCACCAGAAAAAGAGGCATGAACACTATATGTTCTGAGTGAGAATGAAAGGAAAATGTTTGAAAGGAGGCTAGGCATGAGTATCACAACAAAACACATATTCATCTAGATAGTTCTCATGGAACACAACTAAATAAGGAACTATGCAAGGGACGTGAAATGGCACAACCAAAACAAAATGCAAAAAGAAAAGGCAAGAAGAAAGAATGCAAACACGTCAGGAAAAAGAACAGTCACAAAAAGATGCTGTCTATTACTTTCATAAATACACAGAGTTGTTACAATGATGAAGGAGGCCGATATCCACATGCAAGAGCTAGATCTAGAGGTATGCAACTCAAATTATAGAAAGTATGAAGTCCTTAGCAAAATGCACGTAAGGATCTAGAGCATCTAACCTAACAAATGAGCCTATATCTCTTACATTTATAGATGAATCCATGGATGAAGAAGGTAAGAAATGGAGGGAAAATCTTGAATTTGAAATGTAACCACCAATAAGAAGCATTCAATGCCTACAAATCCACCTGGAGATCTATGAAATACGCTTCCTCAAGCCTATCTTACGTGTTGTTGAAGAAATGAGGGCGGATCATATCAAATTGGGTGGTTGGAGAAATAAAATATGCTCATTAATGTTTAGAGAGACGTTTTCCCATTTCTCACCTCCCAGATCATGCCAAAATTTGAATTTAAATTTCTAGAATTGTAGCTGATGTCAGCAACTTTTTGACAAGTCTTGGTGTGTGCCGATCTGAGCTCTATAGATAAAAGATATGGTTGTCAGAAGATGTAAGATTTGTCGGCACAGTATGTAAAATATGTGGTGCACGTAGATTGGTTGAAACGATGACCAACTATGCAAATATTTTTCATTTATGCCACATGTCACTTGCTGATTTGTTGCAAGGATTTGGCACACTATTGGTGCACTTTGACTAGTTACGCGTGGCACACTCAAGTATGTCAGAAGATGACCTAGCATAGAAGGGCATAAAGGAGGGTGCAGAGACGTGCGTGGAAGAATGAGGCGGGGAATAAGAGAGAAGGAAGGTGTGCAATGGAGCACGTGGAGGGAAAATGAATAAATTTTGTGAGTAGAGAACATATGGTGAAGGCACAACTATTACCAAGTAATGGGTGTAGAACGCGAGAGGGCCAGGGAATTTAGCTTATTGAAGAAATTCTGAGACACAGGTGCATGGGAAGGAAAGAAGCTGACTTAGGAAGAAGGAGAAAGTGTAGATATGGTGGGTGCAAGGGAGGAGTGGAACAAAGAGAAAGATGAAAATGGAAGGAGCTAATAGAAAGCGCATGTAAGGATGTTGGAGGAAAAAGAAGGGGGACCAAGGGGAAACTGCAACCAAGGAATTGTGTCAATTGAACTTGAGTGCATGCAGCCTTTAATGAGGAATTGAGCTAGGATGTGTATATAAGTTACCCAGATAACTAGGAGAGTTATTTGGATAACAGATTGAGAGTTTAGGATTTGGTTGAATTGATGTAGATTCTGTAAACTGATAAAAGGCCATGGAAGATGCATAATACTGAGGTTTTTGGAAGATCACAATGATGATAATGGAGGATTTTTGTGACAAAAAGTGTATTATGTGAATGAAAATGAGGAAGAATAATAAGGATAGGTCTAAGGCCCAAAAGACAATCTTTTATGCACAATTAGTAGAATGGGGAGTAATCTTATATTGGATACCTCGTGTTATTCTGGTGGTTTCGAACCAGTTGAGCTCATTGATTGGATAATGAAGCTTGGGAATTATTATTAGTATGAATATGTATAATATCTCATGAAATTAAAATTATCCTCCATAAATTTGAAAGGTATTACATATTTATGGTGGGAGAATATCTAAACCAACAAAGTGAAAAGAGGAAAACAAAAGGTCAAGACATGGGATAAGTTGGCTGCAAAGTTGAAGGTAAAAGTATATCTTATGGATTACCAACTTAGTTTGTTTAAGAAGTTGTAGAATTTGTAATAGAGAGATCTCAGTGTGAAGGAATACACTGAAGAGTTTTACTAACTTGCCATTAGAGAGGGACATGTAGAGGATGATTTGGATATCCCCAAGTATATGAATGGATTGTGAATTTCCATCCAGGATGAGTTTAGAATGATCCAAATGTAGTTAGATGAGAAATATTATCAGTATGTACTAAAGGCATAATATAATTTTGTGCATAAGAAATTGAGTATTTCCTACCGAAATGGTAAAGTCACAAAATATTTTGAAGTGGTGGTGGTAGAGGAAGCTTTATGCATTATAAATGCAAGGTGAGTTTGATTTTGTATAGTGAAGTAACACCTTGAGGATAAAATGTGATACAGGGCATCCTGAAACTTAATGAAACCTGAAATGGAGGATGCGTGGGAGAAAGAGGAAGTAGAGCACCAAGAGATGAGTGCAACAATGGGAGCACCATTACAATTAAAATGTTGTTTAGAAGGAAACATTGTAGAGCAACCTCAAGAAGGTTGTTATAGTGCTCATGAAATAGGGTGGATGAAATAAGAGTCTATTCAGAGATCTCATAAGAGATAGAGTGTGTAGAAGAACATGTGAAGGGTGACGTATAATGAAGAATATTGCAAGAAATAATTTTCCTTGAAGGTAATTCAGGACAAGTAGCGTATACAAGAATAGATATAAAATGAATTCAACAAGAAATCATTGATGAGTAGTGGGACAAAGATGAGTATTGAACATCCAAGGTCTATAAAAGGTTTTATTATTGAAAAATGCAACCATATTTTGGTGATAGAACAATGTTTGGAAATGTATTCTAGAAATGGATCCATAGTGAAGGATGGAAGGTCTACATAAGAAGATCATGCCCATGAAGACTCTTTTATTTTTTTGTCATAAGGAAAGGAAAGCATGACCTAGTTTGCCATAGGATTATGAAACATGGCATGTTCCAAGGTCAAGTTCACCTATAATGTGGAGAATGGTGCCAAATAACCTGGTAAACTAAACATATTGATGGGAAAGAGGGTGAAGTACACAAGTAGAAAAGTAATGATTTTTTTCAGGGAGGAGATTATTGATGGAGGTAAAGCATAATAGTGAATTTTTTTACACTTGTAATATAGACAATACAAAAAGGGGGGCATGAAACAACAATGTGGTGACGACTAGAAAAATAAAGGACAAATAGAATGGATCTTAGGGTCACGTGGTTGATGGTGACCAAGTGATGGAAAAATAGATAAGGAGAATACAATTTCCTGGAGACATGGCATAGGGGTATTAGATGAGAATAGATCACATGGATAATATCATTAAAGAATATTAGTTCAAATTTAAAATATGAGCGGTAAGATCATAGGATCTAGGTCAGAGGAGAAATAAGAGAAAAGATCAAATGTGTGTAACTATATGTAGACACAAAATTATGCACTTGGGTACTGTTATCCATTTTCCACCAAGAAAAATGGAAAATAGAGAAGGATTAGACCCAAGAACTTGACAGGGATCTCAAAATAATCTAAGGTCCATAGGTGTATTTCCATGTTATGAGAGTATTTGCAGTGTTCTGGGAAGGATCGGAATAACTTGGGGCATTTTTTCCTCTTCTAGGTTATAAGAGGGTTAAGAGAAATTCCAGAGTGAAAACGGGAATAGGTGGGCCCACATTCAGCTAAAAGGTGAGAAAAAATGGAAAAATTTGGGTAACAAACCTTATGACATTTCACTCAGTTTGTTGGCCCATTGATGCGAGAAAATTCAAAAAGGACCTACAGAAAATCCAAAAAATAGAAAAAAAATGTGAAAAATGCCCAGAATGGCATTGAGCTAAAAAAAACTCACCAAGTAGCTCGGCGAGGTAATTTGAATACATAAAGGGGGGACAAGGTGAAAAGTAACTAAGGCAAGCTCATTTTTTGGTGGGCCAAGTTGGAAGGTTAGGTGGCTCAAGGGGTATCTCGTCGATCCAACATGGTGAGCTCATATGGAACGCATCATCTAGATGGCCGATGGGCTCATCGCGGAATATCTCATCATGGCATGTCAATAGGTAAGGATGAGTCGATTTCCAAAGTTGCAGGGTGGAATAAGTTAAGGTTAAGTGAGGAGACAACCAAGCCATGGTGCAAGGGAATCGGTGAGTTGGTCACCATATTAACTCAGCATCAGCTTTGACATCACCGAAGAAATGGAACCATGGGAACTCAACATTGGATGGAGGTGAGTTGAGGGTGATTTTATCATTAAAGTATCAGGGATTCATGCTAGTATAGTGTTAGAGTTTGTCGAAGTTAGTTTTGGTGGGGCCGGAGGCTTGTGGTGTCATCAACTCAGCATTGGGATGAGTGGAGTATGCCAAGGTGAGTCCAAGGATGGCTTGACGTGCTGAAGAGGATCGCATGTCGAGATGGTCTCGGTGAGTCCTCGGGGAGTTTGAAATGCATGAGCCATAGGAGGAACAAGATTCAAAATATTGGAGATTTAGAGGTGTTTTGTGTGCATTGGGGGTTGCAATGTTTGAAGCGATGGAGTTATGATCTTCAAAGTGGATCTAGGAAGACAACTTGGGATTTGGGGTCAACTTCAGAGGCATAGTTTTGAGTTGATCCATTTCTGAGTGAGTTGGGCACCCGATGTAAGGTAATGTATGAAGTCTTAATTATGACTTTCAAAATTTCAGATTTTGGAGATGCGATGTTGGGCAAGGAGTTGAGTGCATTCGGGGTGTTCAGAGTCTGAAATCCCGATGCAAGTAGATGGGGTTGTAGATTTTAAGGGATTCACCAGGGTGTCCTCTAAGGAGTTAATGCAAGGTGATGTTGCGTGGAAATTGAGTTGATTCACTGACCGAGTTGGTGGGGAGATTGGCGGTGTGGTGTTTTCGAGGTCACTAGTAAAAATGCAAGTAGGAAGCAGAGAATTCAAGGGTCTCATAAGAAATGAAGGATCTCACTCAAGATCAGAAACTAGGGACATAGCTCGCTGAGCCATTTTGGATCTCAACAAGCTACTCACCAAAGAAATGTGAGGTTAAAAAATCACCTTTCACTCAAATTGAAATAACTTTTGTTGTACTCATCTTATTTTCATAAAATTGTAGTCACCGGAATCAAGGAAAATAGAGCTACAGGATGGTATCATCAAAAATAGCTTTTGGGAGGATTTAATCCTCCAAAAACTGTAGAAACTCTCCAAGTTTTGAATAGTTACAGGGTAGGTGAAGAAGTAATTAATGAAGTATGGGCACACATTCTTCTCACACAAGGCAGGGCATAGAAAGTATGGGCATCAGAAAGGGATCCAATAATGTGATACAAGCATGTATGGTGTCCCTTTTGGGTGATTGAAAACATAGAAATCTGAATTTCTCCATCTCTCTTTCTAATTCTTCCTATAAAATGTAAATGGGGCACTTTTGTAAAGATTTATACATTTTTCACCCCTTTTCTCCATCTTCTTCTCTTCTAGGTGAAATTGGGACTTCAAACCTCCTCCCTAAGCATTGTAATGGAAGTTTTATCTCTTTCCTACAATATCATTTACTGTGTAAATCCTTTGGAGAAATGAAATTATGTTTGTGATAGTTCCTTTATCCTTAAATGGTTTTTTATTGTTTTATCTTTCCTTTTTTCATATTACAGGTATTTTGTGCATGTTATTGTTTCCATTGCAAGTTTTAGAAAATTTTGTGTTTAATGGGAATGGAGTATTGTATGTAATTTGGTCTGTGATGTATGTCCATTATCTCCTTGCTCATATTTCTTCATTTGCAAGTTGAGAATTTTCGAACATTCCCCTTTTCTGGTGCTATCACCACCCCTAGTGTAGGATTTCCATTTCCATGCACTCTCTCTCTCCCTATCCCCTTGGAATTATTAGGATAGGCTTAGATAGATGTCTTTCTTGCATTAGAAATATTTTTAGCACTAGAATTAGGAAGAGGAAGCCATCCTTCTCCATACGTCTATCTCAAGTTCACAAGTATTAAATCTTGAGAGATGGTACCCATGCTACCCAATCACACTAAATGCCTCAGTTACATGCTAGAAATTTGGGTGGTGTTGTGTTTCGATCATAATAGGTACATTTCTAGGTCCTAAAAGCATACTAGCATTTTACATGATTCCTAACAAATAAAAATAGGAATTAATGAGTATCTTTGGCCTCTTTTCTATGTTTCTTGTTTTCTATTTGGTCTTACACACCCTACAACCCAGTTGGAACTAAAATTGTTTATATTTTATGGATTCAGACACCATCTCCCAACAAGGATATCAATGCCCAGGTGCTCATGTCTCTTCTGGGTGCCCCTGGCCCTTTCTTATCTTACTTTCTCCTTTTGGGTATCTTTTATTTTTTGTGCATCTTTTTCACTTATGGGTCAACCTTCCAGCTATCAATTAAAAAATTCAAACAAGGGAATTATATAAATACATATTTGTGTCTTTAAAGTGGGGGACCAAGCACTAAACATTACTATTATCACCTAAGCTTACCTTCAACAACAATAAAGAACTTTAAAGGCATCCATCTAGCATCCATTCAAGGGAAAAGGGAATGCATACTCTATATACATATGGCATAGTAAGGGGAATTCTATTCTATTCCATCCACACATACTATTACATTGCTACATTATAGCTACAACCCACTATCAGTTGTGCAACTTACACAAGGGCATCCTAGGGAGTCATTTCTACAAACACAAGAACTACATGAAGTATAATATGTAGTGTACCGCTTGATCATAATTTCACTATGTCAAGTGACCATCAGGGTCAGTCCCGACTCCCCATTCTACATTTTCCTTTTTAGGTTTGATGTGGTTTGTGGGTATGTGCAGGTGAATCTCTTTCTTACATGTTACAGGTACCTCCGGAAATCAAGGAGTGAATATCATGGAAACTATAGGATAAATAGTCAACTCGTGATGTTACCCTTTTGAAAATCAAGGACAAGAATGGAAATAACATGATAAATAGTTAAGCATTTACATAGTCACAGGAGACCCAGATCTATTGCAGTCATCAACACCCAGGTAGTCCCCTATCCTTGCCCTACGTGTAAACGCCCAATGTTTAACCTCATTGTTCATGAGTCCCAGAATTTATAGTGGGATCGGTGACGACCCTTTTCTACAGTCTTGTTCATCAGTTCACACCTTCCCAGAACACTTCCTAATTACATTTCAAAAATCAGCTAAGTCTTCCTATCTCCCTCTCTTTCTTAGGGTTTCATACTTTTACATGTTTATTTTTACGTCTTATATTATATGTTCATAATTTTTATATCATTGTATTACAGTAGTTACTCCATGAAATTAGATTTAATTCTAATTTTATTAAATCATTTGGTGAACCCCACTCGTGATCAAGACACTTAGATCCTCATTTTGCTTATTTTATCTAATCTTCTTTCATGGCTCCTAAAATTCCTCAAATCTCTTTGTATGATTTAATTCAAATGCATCCACCTTGTAAATATGTTCTCAAAAAAACCCTAAACATTATGTATCTCCCTCATGCAATACGCCACCCGCTCAAGTACGTGCCATTTTCAGATCATCTATCTGATGACTCTATTGGTGCTTAATCCTCTAATCCAATAAACCCATCTTAAAGTCAATTCAAGATTTACATTGTTTATTTCAAGACAAAATTCAATCTATGGAAACAATGATTACATCTCTTAAATATGAAATTCAACATATCAAGGATGTTTCTCAAGCCCATGCTAGTTCTTCTACTACATCTCATCCTACTTCTATGTCTTCTACATACGCTCATATAAGTGAACTCAAAGTCTTACCACTACCATCACCTATCAAATTTGATCTAAATGCTAAGAAACAATATATTCTCCCTGAGTTCCTCACTCACCATTTAATCAATTTCCCAAATATTCATTGTTATCCTCCTTACCAACTTCTTAAATACAAATTTCTACCATTTTTCAATCATCATAAACTTAATAGACATCGTGAAAATGATTGTTATGCTTTAAAATGATGAATTAAACAGCTTCAGTATCAGGGATTTATTTAATTTTCTTCATAACATTCTGGTACATATTCAATTTCTAAATCACTATGGGCTCCCAAATCCAATCCATATATGTCTAATGAGCATCATGTCATGATCATTAATGTTCATTCTTCAGTCAATCAAGAGCCTCTTATCAAACCCATTCCAACTAAGAAAACACCTCTCCAAATCCATGCTCCGTCCCCTCCTCCTATCAAGTCTTCTACGGTGTTACCTATCCCAACTAGGTAACCACCTCTCAAAATCCGTCCTCCACCCTCTCCTCCTATCAAGCCCTCTACAACATTACCAATTCCAAATCAGCAACCGCTCTCTAAGCAAGACCAAAAACTCTAGATAAAATATTTAACCTACCTACTGTCACCCTGAAATCCATCTCTGGTCTTACTATTTCTCCTGCCTACCATTGTGACAACCATATGATTTCTTTTGATACATTTCAAACTGTGTCACCACTGTAATATATCTTGGGAATAATCACATAGATCTCTATAATTGGCACACTTTGGGGGAATCACAATTTCTTTTCCCCCTCCCCATTCTTATCAATTATCTCTAATATCTACTAATATACTTTACACTTTACATATACTATTTGTATGCACTCCTACACTCCTTTATACACACATTGTATCGTCATTAACCTATGATGCACTCTAGTTCAACGATTCATACTCAACTGTTGAGGGACTAATTCTAAAATGAACCTCACATCACCTAAATTTCACACTTTATACTTCATGATACATCTTTTTGGCATCTATTCTCATACAAACCATTTCCCGATGACACACTCTTATTCTATGGTTCATTATTAATTGTTGAGGAGGATTTTATAAATGAACCTCATCTCATACTCATCTACTGGGGGGCACACTACTCCTACCATCTTCACATCTTGCATACCATACCATCACACCCATACAACATTTTCATATCTTAGTTTCATTTACTCTTACTAATATTATTATATTTACATGCTACACTTTTTTTCCATGTTAGATGGATTCTTAGTATGCCATCATCTTTTTATTTATATACACATGTGTGTTCACTTAGTCTTTTGAGGTGAATGTAGATCTATTAAACTTTTCACAAGTTGCAATGATGTTTGGCATAGTACATATTACCAGTCCCACTAAGGATTCTGTGGGCATCTATCTTCACTACTTGGACACTCTACAAGTTCTATTGTTTCATATTTTACTATTTCACATTACTATCACTTACTACTCATTGTTTATACATGTTTTGACATACTCTTTATCTTTCTAACATGCTAACGGGTGCTTCATGTGTATCTTTTTCCTTCCGAGACCATATGCTATCATGGTTGTCTGATAAATTTTTCTTACACTTGTTTTCCATTGTATGTTATTATTTGTGGGCTACACCATATGTCTTGATTGATCATTGTATGCTTTTGGCCACTCCATCCTTGATTGTCTTGTGACATTGTGAGTGATGTCCCATGTATGAAACCCACTTTTCCTGGTCTATGTTTTTTACACACTTGTTTGTTACACTATCTTTAATTACATTTTTTTCTTATACTAACCCGCATTTCTAGCCCACTTTTATTGCATGTGACTTAGTTTATAACAAGCGCATCCCCTACCCCTATAGGTATACACTTTAGATCAACCTCGAGTCTTCTCCTTTGGTTTGCATTCTCATTGTATCGTTGCATGCACCCCAAACAATGGGGATCATAAATTGGGTGAAAAAATCACCCCTACAGTGGATCAAAGATATAGTTCAACACATCATACTACATAAATAACACAGGTTACAATCACAAAAATGGCTCAAAATCAGACTTGGGTCAGAATCACCAAGCAGACACCAACACCTAGAATCAAACAAAAATTCTTGAGCACTAATTTCCTCCCCTAAGCGTTAATTTCTTAGGGGTAGATACAAGTAATTTATCAGTACAATACAATCTACAAAATTCTTCATTATAGTTCTGTAGTTACATGCATAGACCTCCTGTTATCATTCTAAAGAGTTCCTTGAGTGAAGAAGTGAAATAAATCCTTCCCTTCGATTAATACAATGAGAACTTATTTTAGCATGGATGACTCAAGTTGAGAATAACATCTAGAGTAGGTTGGTTCCCTGGATCAATCACCTAAACTAGTTCTCTTGTAGGGTTGAGGGACATAAACAAACACACACTTAATGAAAAGCATGTAAAATAGGTGATACACCAATATGTTGGAGACTTATGACTGTACAAAACACACTTAATTATTGTTAAAGACCTGAAAATAACCACTTCATCTGCTATTTGACTGGCTTTTACACTTCACAAAAGGTAAAAACAAGTTGTTTACAAAGGATGGGAGGGAAGATATGGGTCTATTTCACTTCCAAACTAATCCAGAAGCTAACATACACTTAAAATGATCTAAAAAAGCTTCAAAAATAACTTGATGGAGATTTTTAAGACTCATAAGCATGCAAAGTAAATAAAACATTCACTAACACATACCAATAGCTTGTTGTAACACACTTCAAAAATTTGGGTATTTTCTTTAAAATCAGTGAGAACATTGTTTTCAACAAGGAATTGAAATACAGGAGTCTACATAGCATAGACATACACTCTAAACTTGTTATAAGCCCCCTCTTGCTCCATTTAGTAATTTCACATATATAAGAACATTACTTGAGTGAAACTTATGTCTCTTAATTTTAGTAATGTTGAACCCGAGTTTTTGACTATAATTAGCTAGTTGAAGAGACATGAGTCTAATGCTTTGGTATTGAGATGTATGTTGCTCATGAAAATTATTTGCTAGGTGTATTCTTGAATTAGGTTTTATTTTGCTTAAGAAATAACTAGTCTTTCTTGCATGTGCACAATGCAGTGTTGAACACCAAAAGGTATAAGTTATTTGTTTTAGAGGGATAGTTATGACGTTTTTTAGCTGATGTTGATAAGGGGTGTGATTGATTTTGGTTGTGTAAAAATATAGACAAACCACTTCATTTAAATAGCACAAACATGAGGTCTAACCTTTAAAACAATTCAATATGAAAAAAGTGATGTAATTTACCAAAGCTTTGGATGGATAAAAGACTACAAGACAAATAATCCTAAGCCTAGCACATAGATCGTACATTAGTCACAGGCCTTTGAATGCAAGTATGGCTTAAAATCAAAGGAAAACACCATACCCTCGTGAATCAATGTTTCTAAATAACATTCAAACAAAACTAAGCCTATGATGTATCTAAACTCTTTTAATATTATAAAACCACATACTCGTCTACATCGATAAAATGGAAAGTAGTGCCCAGGAGGTGTGTTGGCTATACAGCGACCTCGAGACTTACCTTATGTTGAAAGTGAAACACCTATCTAAACACCAAAAATTACAGCCATTAAAATAGACTTCCATGGAAAATAATGAGAGTCCTATAGAGATTACAGTAGGTTTATGAGAAAACTCTCAGCTATTAGACATATGATCAATTTGTTCACTACGTTGGTTTATACTTGTGTGTAAGCATACTAGTTTAGTTGTAAGAGTACTGGAGTCTGTACTCCTCCATTCAATCCCAAACAGAAAGGAAAATACAATCAAAACAAAAAAATCATTTCTTCATCTTCCTTCATATTTATCTTCACATCATAATCATGTATTTATTCATAAAAAGTGTATTATTGCTTGCCATTGAAGTAGAGCATGCAATGGTATACTTTAGCCACAGGAACACTCCAATGCCAAATCATTGATCGCAAATGATCACATTCATAGATTTATGAGTTGCAAGAAGAGGCTATTGAAAGCGTTCACAAAACTGTGACACCAGTGAAAAAAACCAAGTTCAAGCTTATCTAGCCTCCGCCATACACATGGCCGAGATCAAGAAAAATTTATCGGCTTTGCTAACTAGTAAAAAATAACAAATTAAATTTAAAAATCACCTAAATTTACTATATTTTCCAATCTTACTATATTTCACAAAATCTACCAGTACTAATTGTAAATGCTATACATTAGAATTATAATGCTTATATTTCAAAATACGTACTGACTACTCTATACTTATTAAGAAAAATCCCACCCGTAAACCTTGGTTGAGAACTGAGGATGAATTTGGGGAATTGAAGGATGTCATTGAATTAATTACAAACTTCATAAAATGAGTACAGTTTGCTGCAATTTGTTTATTTCCTACAAATATCGAGCAATTCGGTTCTTTTCCTCTATAGCATGAGAAATTCTGAGCATGGTACAAATTTCGGCATGAAGCCCCAAAAATAGAACTTGCAATGTTAGGAATGCATCATGTTCAAGTGATCTTCATAGACAAAGATGGAACTGTGCTATAAAATGGATTCATTTAAATACCAGTAGTAGATAAAGAAGCGTCAAGTTTTGCGTAAGTCTTAGTCAGAGCAAGCACCACCATAATGTAGGCCATGTGACATCATCTCATCATTTAAGTACAATAACCCATGTGACTATGTATTACCATTTTCTCCCTAGTTAGGAGCAGGTTCCCACTCCCCTCTCTCTCGACATGGGGTCACATGAATGTTGTTGTGTGCAGCTACAGAAAAAACACAATCTTAAGCAAATAATTTTTGACTTGGGCAATAATTTTTTACTAAAAGATGAGTGAGGCAATAAATTTTGATACTGAATATTCGATCTATGCCTAGCAACTGAGAAATGGTAGATGTTTTTCTATTCGGAGGAGATAGCGGCATGTATGACGACATTCAAACGAAAATCTGGAAAGGGCATGAGGCCTGGTGTTTTGCTACGAAGGTCTTAATTTAAGTGCATGGAAGATAAATTAGTCTTACAGTTAGTGAATGAAGGCTGCAAAGATGTGAAATTGTGAGTATGAAAAAGAATAAAACAAAATCAGAGATCTAAATAAAAATATTGAGATATGAAAGCATTCAATTTTATACGTGTACAGAAAACTTTCAAAATTGTTGTACGATTCATCCATTGTGACTGGATACTTGGCTACCTCCAAAGGCATTTTCTTAACCGCTTTCATAACGGAATTGACTATGCTCTCCAATATCCTTCCTTCATCGCTAAACATGTACAACAACAAAACAAAAAATGTTTTTAAACATGTCATGTAAAAGATTTGATTAACGCGCTTAATGGAATATTGAAAATCTTACTCACTAGAGTTATTCACGACTAAACATTTACAACCGAAAAACACACAACGATAACAGATATTGCAGTAATATACGTTCATCAATCATGTAGATGGAAAGTGAGAGGCAGAATATTGAAATACTTACTCATTGTAATTAGCGTATCCGTATATCCATACCCGTAGGTGGTTATATTGTATTTTCTATTTTTTATGGTTTAAATTAATTTGAACCTCTTTTAAGAGCAGAAAGCCAACTATTACATCTGTTTATTTTTCCGGTTAAAAGTGAATAACAAAGAGAATAAAAAGTTCTTGTTTGTTTTGATGGAAGGTCACAGGTTCGAAAGAACAAAATAAGGACATCAAATACGTAATTTTTCCGGTTAAAAGTGATTAGCAAAGAAATAAAAAATTCTTGTTTGTTTTGACGGAAGGTCACGGGATCGAAACAACGAAAGAACAAAATAAGGACATCAAATACGTAATTTTTCCGCTTATAATAGCAAAGTAAAAAATTTTGATATTTGTTTTAACGGAAGGTCACGAGATCGACAACGAAAGAACAAATTTCAAATACATAATTGAACAAAACCCAGATTTAATAGAATTGCAGTATGAATTGCTGAGTGTGGATTTCTCGACGAATCTAGGGTTTTCTTGTTCAGTAGGCTGGATAAATTTGGAGTTGAATTGAGCGAAAATGCAGGGTGAGGCCACGATGATTTTTTCTGTTCTTTAATTCTTGTTCAGCGAGGGTTCAAGATTGTGATCGAGGTTTGAGAAAAGGGAGTTTGAGGTCGTAGTAATTGAAGTGTGGGCACATTTCGCTGGAGGTAGTCTGATGTTCTAAGCTTTACAACTGAAAAAAAAAAAAAAAAAAAAAAAACTGTTAAAAAGTAAAAACGTCCAGACGGCCGCCAAACCATCAAATTTAGCACAGTCGCAGAAACATCCACAAGGGTCTTTCCCATAGGGGGAATGCCTTCGGCGTAATAAAGATATTTGACACTGTTTATGAGATGTAGATGGTTATGTATATGAATACAAAGTTGGATGAGGAGATATCTATACTAGTTAATAGATCTTAGGTGGAAACAATAATGTTGGAGATATACCTTACCGTGATGTTGAGGATAAGTTTATTGGACTAGAGGCATATGATATTTCGCTTGTAGAGATACCGAGGAAGCAAAGTTGGAGTGATAACATGTTAGTTATATATTTGACTTATCATAAACCTTATGTGATCCCCCTCAGTAATGTGTGGTAAAAGTTTTTTAATATCAAAAACAGTACAATCCGATCTACGTAGGAAAGTGGCACTCATTTAAAGGTTTGAGAATAACACTATCCATCTAGGCCTGGACATTTTGACGGTCACCCCTGCTTGTCAAAAGGAAATTTCATGACGGTTTCGTGATATAGTTACCTTTCAATTTACATTTTTACTAAAATTTTAAATTGTCAAAAAATCTTAATTGAAATCTTAATTTTAAATTTATGTTATTCAAAATAATAATCATGTACCTGTATTGATGTCTGTATCTCAAGCTTCTTCTTGGATGTCTGTAACAAGATTCCTTAAATTTTTCCTACAACAATAAAAATTTGAATTGAAACTTGCATAAAAGTTAAATTGAAACTTGTAGATTGCAATTGGTAATGACAAAATGAAAATAAATAGAGTCACAATATCATTGAAATTAGAAACTTATATGTTTTTAGAAAAAAGGAAAGACAACATGTGAACTCTGAGTTTAATAAATTCATTATTCACATAAACTTATTTTAGTTTCTAAATTTAAATTGGGAATTATTAAAAATCATTATCAATATGATTTATAGAATATTTGTAAAATGAATAAAATCCAATCGGATTTCATATATATATAGTAATATACCTTATATATTATATTTGACTATTATGAAATTATACGGTTTTTAAATAATATAAACTCGCTGAAATACAGTTTTATTAAAAAATTACCTGGCTAAATTGACGGGTTTGTTTTTTATTAAATTGTAATTTACGGTTAAAATACCAAAAAAACGATCTACAGACCATCAAATTCCAGGCCTGCTATCCATGGTCATTTATCACTCTGGTTGACCTATCTCAATTAGGGTTGAAACCCTAAACCTATCTCAATTTTCATTCTGCATCTATGGTGGCTGCATGGAAGGGAAACTTTGTCAAATTTTGCTTTTCGGACACCATTGCTTTCTTTTGTTTCTGTGCACTGGTATTTTTCTTGGGTTTTACATTTTCAAGGTTTAACACCATTTTTCTACTTTATATGTTTCCTGATTGGAGTTAGCTCTTATTTTCTTATCCCTCATGGATCGACCTGCTATTTTTGAGTTTTGCGAGTCGGTTCTTGTGGCTCTTTGTTGTGATAGTAGAACGAGCTAGGGGTTTATGTGGGATCGAGTCAAGCTTTGTTTCTGTGCATTTAAGCTTGCCTTGTGTTGTTTGTTCTCAGTTAATTCATTTCCTTGAGCTCGGTTCTATGTTTTAGGGCATGCCGTGTGTGTTTTCAATTTTCTTAGGCTTACATTTTATCTGGGTCACCTCAGAGATCAAACTCTATTTTTCCTTTAAGGGGCTTTGTTTCTTACTCGTTAGGCGAGCTCTATTTCCTCTTAACTCAACATGAGATCTCTGCTCGAATCACCATGGATTTCAAGTTCGTGGAGAGGGGGAAACCCTTGTTTGACTTTTTGATCCTAGATATAATTGAAATGGCTCGGCTACTTTATGTAACCATCTCGTCTCAGCCATGAAAATTGGTTTGATTTGTATCTGGGTGAAACATTTTAAAACTTTGTTGGATTGAACCCCACCTACGCTAAATTCATACATTCCTAGATCACTATAGTTCTAGCTTTGGAGACTCGCCATGGTGAGATCATGAGTTGGGTTTCATTGATTAGCCTATGGGAGACTCCTAACTTGTCAGTAGAAATACTTAGCTCGCTGCAGAGGTGATTACCCATCTCTATTTATGGATTTTACCATCTTAGCTTTGCTTTTGGTTTGTTGTTGAGCTTCTACTTGAGAAGCTTGTTTTTTTCTTCTTGGGGAGCTCATCATGGGGGTGTATGGCTCACTGTGTGGATGTATGTAAAGTATTTTTTTCTTTTTATGACCCGACCTTGCATTCGAGTTGTGACTCTTAGCTCGGCTTGATTTTACTATTTTAAATAACCCGACTTGGGTTTTCTTTTGGTCCCGGAGTGATGGATTGCTAACGAGCATATAGTTATGTAACTCATGAGACTCACCCGCATTGATGTCTCTATACTGATCCTTGTCGATTCTCAAAATATCAGCAATGTGCAAAAGGCAAACATGCATTCCTTCTTGTGGGCTGATGGGTGTTTTAAAGAACCTGTTCTTTTTTAACTCTATTTAGTTCAATGTTCTATTTTATTTTCTTGACTCAGTTAACTCGTCCATTTATACTAGTTCAAGCTCTATGTGATCTCACCCAACTCATTCACTAGACTTCTATATGAGCTGTAACTGCATTATTTTTTCATGTTTTGCAAAAAAAACCTTCAAATATGAAACATTATGAAATGTTGGAAGATGCTCCTTTGAAAACATGCTTTTTTTGTCGATGCATGGTTGTAAGATATATGAGAAAACCTTAAATGCCTCATATAAAATGGCTTGAATTTTATTAATGGTTATAGCTTCTTCATTTATTGATCATCTTCATTCTTGAGAAAAATTTTCATCTTGAGATCTCAAATATTTATGTATTGCTGGAACTTACTCTGAAGTCTGAAAATCTACAACTTGTATTAATCTTGAACCTATACATTGCAATAAAAAGGAACTTTGTAGGATCTATTTCATTCTAATTACTCTTATGATATATGTATTACTTTTGAATTTATAAAATCTGGAAACTCTGAATCTTACAAAATGTGTTAAAATTCTGCAACTTACAGAAATGTTGCAATCTAAAATTTATTCAAAATGTTGTTGCATACCATGAAAAGCTTATAATTTTGAGTTTCTTGTAAATTTTCTCATGCATTTGTGTTCATTTCATCTGATGAAAAACCTGGTGTTTTCTCAAAATACACTCAGATCTATAAATGATAACTTCAAAACCCTTTTAAATTATTTAGAACATCTAAAATGCATATTTGGGACCCTTTTTTTTTGAAATCTTGACGTATGTTGAGAATTTGGAACTTGTTCTTTGGAAAATATTGTAAACTTTGGAAGGTAAATGACTATTGTTAAAAACCCGTTTTGAAAATTTATAGTGTACCTTTAAACTTTATGGTTGTCCGTTGTCTTCCTTGAGCTAAGATTTGTAGCTTTAACTTCATCTTCCAATCAAATGGATGAAAATGGTACTGTAAATACACTGTACAATAGCATACCTTGCATTAAACTTGATTATAGACTGTCAGTTTTATAATTGAAATTCTGCAATTTGGTAGAGAACCATATTGATGGATTATTCACCTTGAACCTCTATTTTATTGTGTATTTTGTACTTGAAAGATTGATGAACACTTGTACTTATATTTATTGAATGGTTGTTTTTTACTTCATTTTCACATTGTGAAAAGCATACTTGAAATACACGTGCTTGATAATTTGATGAATCATTGAGAATTTGTATTCTTTTTCTAAATGCATGTTCAGAGTATTTTGTATGATTTTGGTGCTTGAAATAATCTCACCCGTTTTGTTTGGAAAATGCCTTAAAAAATATTTACGTTTTCTATTTTCCCATGAGAA
The DNA here is from genome assembly GCA_019776745.2 of Taxus chinensis. Lineage (NCBI taxonomy): Eukaryota > Viridiplantae > Streptophyta > Pinopsida > Cupressales > Taxaceae > Taxus > Taxus chinensis. The sequence goes on along the minus strand of CM034146.1, from coordinate 511,023,008 downwards.
ATGCGAGTTCAAAATTTACAGTCATGTTAAATTCATTTGAAAATCATGTGTAGGTTGTTATTCCACTTTTGGGTCAAGGATCGTGTTAGACATGTTGTTCTTGAAAATGCCTGCAAAAAACGATCTCGAATTGGTTTTAAATAAGGAAAATTGCCTCTATACACTATTCCTTGATCATATTGCAAATTTCGTATTTGGCTCTGCCGCCCAATGATACGTGGCGTATTCCAGTTGGTCGTGGTATAGTAGGTTTAGCTTGTAAACTTGTAATAATTTTATAGCATTCACAATTTGCAAATTAAGCCCTAAGGCTTGATGAATATTCCTTTGAATATTCACAGTGAACAGGTGCAAAAACTGAAATTTACTCCCCCTCCAAGGAAATACACTTGTCACAAATAGGTTGAATGCGGGGAATCGGGGCATGGCTGTATTTCCGCACACTAAGGTAGTAAAATATAAAATTTCAAAGAAGCTCCTGAGGCCCGCCAAGGACACATGGCTCTTTCTTATGCAATGAATGGGGAAGCGGGTCATCCGAGCAAATTGGTAATTTTGGGATCAAATGAAAAAGAGAACAAATTTTTTAGAAATGGCCTGCAGCTCTGCCATTGTTAAGATGTAACCACATGTCAAGCTCAAGATGAAAGTCAAAAGTGAGAAGCTAGGTCAAATATTTAAATGTGCATGCGTTTATAACGTGAATAAAAAGTACAAAAATTTTCCTTGAACCCGCATCACATAAGGTTATTCCATGTGGACAACTCATATTTAAAATTGGGAAAATTGAAATGGACGACCATGATGCAACACATTAATGTCTACTGCCATCAATGCTTTTTCACGCAAATCAAGGAGGATTTTGTAAGTCTTCGAATGCATTGATTTTTTTGTTATCATTTGTTGATATCTCGATGCCATTGTTAGCATGTTTCATTAACGAACAACGTGAAATTGATTGCGGAGCTCGGATTGAGGACTAGTAGTAGAGATTGAAAAGATTTAGAATCAAAGTTGAATTGCCCAAGTATTCACGGTAAAATTGGTAAAAAATAAGGTAATCCCATATTATTTTTTCATTCACAAGGAAATTTGAAGTAAAACTAGGGCATTAAAGTTGAAAATCATGTCATCAGTGTTTTCGGTTGTGTTTGAAATCACTAGTGATTTGGATAAAATCAAACACAAATTTAATGAATGTTGACTTAAAAGAGTTTCTTCAAAGATTGAATATCCCTAACAAGAGTGAATCCATGAAAGCAATTCAAGATAGTGATATTTCTTTAGCTGGTGTTATTACACCTTTAGTACACTGTCCAGAATTAATATGGCTTTGTGCTATAAATTACAACCAAGAAAAGAGGGAAGTATTGAGAGGAAGTGGTGAGGTAGTGTTAACTTTGACACCTGCAGCCATCAGAATAATGCTCAAATTACCTATAATAAGAAATCAAATAACCTTGGGTATTGCTTTAACCTTACGAGATTATGAGGCCAAGAAAAAGGACTATGTCAGGCTCATAAATACTAAATGGATCTTAACAGATAAAAATGCTGTGATTGTATTGCTACAAGATTGGTTAGGGTCCAATTTGTTGAAGAAACAAAGGATGTGATTGTATTACTAAGTTGAATGGCTGGATTGGAGACCACGAATGAGTTCAAGGAATGGATGTGCACCTATATGTGGATAGTTTTGGAGATGAAAGGGAGCATTTGTTGGGAAATCTTCATTACAGAAGCACTTCATGGCCACATGGTTGCACTGGTAGGAAAAATAAAGATGGGTGATACCGCGAAATTGGAATTTTACATGACTTATTTGATTTATAATATTACAGGACACAGGCGTTTCTATGGCCCCTTGCCACGTGCTGACTTTAAAAAATGCCAAATGCATGAGATTTTCCCCCAATTACAGTTGGTTAATTGGAAAGGAAATGTGAGATTGGTTAATGATGACTTATTTGCACTAATCATATGTTTATTCAAGCCAGAATGAGAACAATACAAGATTTTTGAGGAGGCTAGACAAATAATCATGGAATATGGATGTTATTTCATTCAATACAAGAAATTTACAAACATTATGGTTAGTGGATTTGAAGGTCATCCATAAAAATTTTCCAGGTACTTAGATGACAAAATGGCCTTGTGTGAATTGACAAGACAGTTGACACCAGTTCACGAATTAATTGCTGGAAAACACAAGACAAACATTAAGTTTCTCATCAAGGTTGGAAGGTACTCTTGCCCTTCAATTATAAAATCTAGGTTGATGGAAGATGGGATTAAAATATTTGGGATGGAATGGTTTGAGGTAAGGGACAACTATGACATCAGGTGGGTGTTCAACAATCTTGCAAAAAAAATTGAACATGAGCCTCAATTTGAAGACTATTGGATGAATTGCAGAGATGAGGAAGACGCCAGGCTAAGAGACTTCTCTAGAATGACCCTTACCAAAATTATGGGTTTCAAGATTGTTATTATCCTTGAGGGAATTGTGGATGATCCACATATTGTGAGTAAATACTATTTTGATCAAAAGTTGGAGGGACAAACGATACCCCTTTAAACTAGAATGAAGAGGAATCAGATGATCCATATGCCCAGATAGCTGATGTAATGAAGAGAACAGTGAATTGGTTAGCCTAGAAGAACATTGATTTATCAATTCAAAGCACCAGAGTTCTTAATAACATCAGGGATTTGAGAAAATTGAACGATGACCTTCCTCCCCTGAAAGAAGGAGCTAATAGAATGGATCCCTTTGGAGGAAAATCTCCTCAATTGCATTCAAAAAGGCCTACTTCAGAGCTTATAGATGAATGGACTTCTACGACCAGTGGGACTCGTACTTTTTTTTCTGTTCTAAGATAGAATACTAAGGAAATGCTTATGAAATCTATGGAGACTACTCCTATCACCTTTTTATTACCACTTCAAGCAAAAGGGAAGGGTATGGCTACTTAGAGAACTCCTTCAGATGTTTTTCCAAAACCCCACAATTTTGATAAATTGATGAGTGGGGCCATAACAAGTGGTCATTCACAATCTAAGCCACATAATGAAGAAAGAAGAGCAGTACCAGACCTTAAGAAGTTTGAAAGGGTACATAAGAGACACAAAATTGTGTACGAGCCAATCCTTGTTAGAGAAGGTTCTCATGCACCCAAGAAACATAAGAATAGGGATGTAATGATTAATCCTCTAGAACATGAAAGAATTGATGTTTTTCAGATATGATATGCAGCATCAGTGCCACATGTTGGGCAGCTAGTGCCTTTATTTTAACTTTTATCTTCAGAAGGAGTGATAATTGGGAACACTCAGGAGAAAACGACTCTAAAACCATGTCATTTGAAAATGTGAATGTACCTTTATTCAAACAATTATGAGATTCGGCAGAGGCTCAGGTAGAGATAATGGATGTTAATATTGGTGAGGAATTTTCCACATTGGAAGCATTTGACATATCTATTAATGAAAAAACATCAAATAACGTGAGTAATCTTCAACTAAGTGAAGAAATGGAAAAAATTACTCGTGTACCAACCACTGAAATCAAAATTCAAGTGACAAAAGTTTCTTATGCAGATCATGCAGTTTCAGAGACAAATAACCCAGAGATTCATAGTGAAAAGGGTATAAGTACTAAGATATTACTGAAAGAAGATTCTTACCATGATGTCTAGGCCACTAAGGATAGTGAGTCATCTCAAACAGGGAAGTTTGTAGATGAAAAGATAGTAGAGGCTGCACAAGATGCAACTGGTAGGGATGAAATTATTGTTGGTATGGATGTAAAGATTTTGGGTGAAAATAGGGAACCTGGATTGGGAAGACAATCCACCATGAAACAACCCGAGATATCAGCAGAGAAAAAGGATGGTGATGTGTCAAACCAATAGTCTCCAATGAAGGTGGAAATATTAGAAGGAAAAGTAGACCCTACAAGCAAGATATCAGTTCAAGAAATTCCCAGGGAAAAAGTTGAGTTTAACATTGCATCAATTGAATAAATTAGGAAAGAACATATCCCAATTAGTGGTGTAAGTCATAAAGAGATTGGTCAATCCCAAACTCAAGACCAAGAGGGAAGGCAACCTGGGAAAATTCTAGTAAAGAGTGATAACAAATAAATAACTATGGAAGTAGATCATGAAAAGCAGGTAGAATCATTAACCCAAGATGAAAAAGATATGTCCAAATAATTGGTGGTTTCCCCCAAAAAAAACCCGACAAGAATTGCAAGAAACAAAAGTTGGTACAAGTATTGTGAAGCGATGCATACGGGAGTTGAACTCAAAAGAAGAAAAATAAATTGTCCTTGTTGAGGCCATAGATCTCACGGATCTATCTTTTCTAAAACTGGTGAGAACCTACAAAAAAGCTAGGGTTCTTACTAAGACTCATACTAATCCACTAGGATATAAAACTTTGGAAGTAGTAATCCCTCATGAAGGAAAAACTAGAGACAATATAACAACTAGTGACTACAGTGTTCAACTTATTTCTTTAGGAAATACTTCAAGAGATCAATTAAAATAGGGAGTGTTAGAGGCAGTAAATGACTTGTTACAAAAGGTTGATGAGGAGAGGATAACTAAAAAACAATCAAAAGAACAATTCAAAGCTTTGAGTTCTACTCTGCAACAATTAATTAGGCAGTCTAGTCAAACTCAAGGAAGTACCTCTGTAGTTTCCATAGTACTGCTTGTTTAATAACCAAACCCAAATGCGCCAGCATATCATTCATAGTAGTATGGAGCTCACCCGAGGTGCGCACAAGCACTAAGCCCCCTCCTTTATGCGAACTTCATGATAATATTATTTCTTACACGGGGACGTATTATAACTAGAGGCTAGATGTAATCATCCATAGGATTTTAGATGTAATATTTTACTCCTAGTTGATGTATCCCAAACATAGATTTAACATGATCAACTAAAAGTAGAATCAACCATGAAATAACATTGAGGAAACTAGTAACATACGCATGAACATAAGGGGAAATCACAGATCAAGATCCATTACAACAGTGTTATGAAATGACTTCATTATATTGGTAAGTCAAATACAGTAGCTAAGATTACATCAAGAAGCTTCATCCATGGAAAAATGTTCATATTAGGAGAAATTTATTTATATCACAGAGCTCTCTGTTACACTCATTACAAAATACTTCCTCCTTCATCCCCCTTCTATAACAAGGATTCAAAGGAATATTCTCCTAACCGTCCATCATCACATGCGAAAGCCTACTGGAATCTCCTTATGATTGTTCTACCACTACTTAGGAATCTACCAGATGTCACCATGTGTTTCCCTCAATCAAGTGTCTTTAGCATGTATGTGTCAGTTAATCCTTAACAACCTTGATTCCTTATCCTTTCATGATAATTGTAATGATTCCCTGGAATATCCTTTTCTTGAATCGTAAGTCTCCATAGCTCATCCACATCTGTATTTGGTCGCTTTCCATTCTCTCCATATGCGTGTCTTTTTCTTGTTTGTCCAGAACATAATAAGTCTTAACTCCATCCTACCCTGGTGTGACCCTTCGCACCTCTCCTAGGACTACTTATGTGTGTAACTTTGCACCTTGTCTTCGTGTGCCACAAGGCTTCGTGCCTTAGGTACTTAGTTCCTTTTAGGGGTCCAACATCACCCCACACTAAAATGGTTTCTGCCCTGGAAAACTTTCATGCTAACTGAGAAAAAAATTGTCGACCAAAACCTATTATGGTAAGAATGCTACTCCAAATAATAAAAATTAGTGATAGGGAAAGAATCCGAGAAAAGAATTAAAGAATGGGGGGGTGCTTATACGACCAATTAAACGATCTCGAGGAATTCTGTATTTATCTTGTCCTTCAATTTCTCTCAGGCCTTTAATTCTGATGAGGCCTTTCCTGATGCGTATCCTACGATATTGGGCACCTGGTCTGGGATGATTTCCTCCACCTTCCCCTTTAATGCATTGATGGCCACCCCTAACTCCACACAGACACCCTCAAACTCATCCATCTGCTCAGTGATGGAGTCTCGGAGCTCGTTGATTCTGAAATATAGATTTTCATGCTTTGCTTTGATCTTCTCTTTCTAGGACATGGTGTTAATGACCAATTGTGGGCACTCTTCCTTGTTGGTGGGGATTATCTCCTGCAAAAATTTGAGGGAATCCTCCTCCTTTCTCACCTACGTGTCAATTATTGGCTCGCATTTCCTATAATTATTGAAGCCTTTATCTGCTAGTATATTCACCTCCTTGAGTTGGGAGAGAAAGTATTCCAACTTAGTGATCCGGGATTCAAAAAAGAACTTGTTCTCTTCCTTTTATTTTGTGATCTCTATAGCCATCGGGCCTATGTCATCCTTGATGTTAATGAGTAATATCCCTGTGAGGTCCTCAAGATACTCCATTTCATCCTAGTAATCTATCTGTACTGGCTTACCAATACTGGACATTGCCTCATAATGTTGTTCACGAGGGCATCAACTTGGTCATACGCCTCCTTTGTTCATGCCTGATCTCCCCTTAACCCCTAGCACAACCTATCTATTTCCTTATCCTTGCTCTTTCTTTCTGCAATCAAGTACTAAATAATGGACCATGTATCCAAACTGCACCGGATTACCTCCAAAGATTTTTTTTGCAAGGCATTACATGCATGCTCATCTATAAGGTGGTTATGATCCACCACCTTATATGTATCTCCCCCCTTCTTCTTCAAGTGGACGGTCTCAATCGCATGATCATTGACCTCAAACTCAGGTTCCTCGACATGGCAGTACATAATCCAGCTGAGCATCTTCTTTGTTCTGGATACACCTCGTCTTGATCCAAAAATTCCCAACCATAAATTTTTTTTGGTGGGAGGGTGGCCTGAAACCTTGCATGCAAGACCTTCTTGGGGTCATCCAAAAAGCCCACGTGTGGGGACACTGACATCCACTTATTCCTTGTAGCCTTGTGCTTTTTCCTCTGCTTCTTCTCCACAGTGGTGAATCCCATATCCTCTTTTATAGTAAAGGTATCCCCATTATCTTCCTTTGGGCTAGCATTCTGCGGTGTAGCAACTTTGCACGTCAGAATTTTCTCATCCCCTACCAAATGCTCCTCTCCTTCTTCCCGTGCCTCACCTACATATGTGGCCTTCACCTCAGCCTCCTTCCCCTCCAACTCCACTTCTAATTCTTCTCTAAATGTGGTGGGGTATTCTTCCTTCGAGCCTACTATGGGAATTGATGCATCATGCGTCATCTATTTATTTTCCTCAAGCTCTTCCTTCTCTTCTTCCTCTTCCTCGCATCCTGGTCATGAGGTGTTGGCATAACCCTATTATGAAGTGCTGCTATTCTGGCATGTGTAGTACTTCCTCTTCTTTGAAGTGTCTAACTTACCCTCTTGTTCTTGTTCTTGTTCTTGTTCTTGTAATACCTTCATGAGTGGGATTAGTGCCTCCCATGGTTTTGGAAAGGGATATTATGTAACATCCACCTCAATCCCTCCCTGTGTTTTGGGGCGCAGCTGCATGAACACCCGACGGACATATCCCTTGATGGTAACGCTGACTTGTAGGTGCAAGTCCAGGAAATCTGACTTCAAAACCTCAACATAGGTAGGTTGATCACCATACTTGTATGTAGTGCGCAATGTGTGGACATCAACATCCACCTTGTCTACATCAAAAAATAATTTTTGTGCATCCTTAATCATATTGATGTCGCACTTCATGTATCTGGTAGTGAATGCAAAGGGGAGCCTACACCATGGCCCAATATCTCCTTTGGCCATCATGAACCTTGCTAGATAGTAGTGTTGGGTGATGGAAAATTTTATCCTGTCACCAACAACTTATAGTAACTCATGGGGGATGCGCCACTCATTCTCAAAAGCTCTATGCAACCAATCGAACCACATATTCATTCACACCTCATAAGTATTTGAGATGGTCCCATCGCATGTGAAATGTGTGAATTGGACTGCAACAAACATGTGTGTAGGTGGGTGAACCCAAATTTCCCCATTTTGTCCATCCAGGATGCTAATCTCCCAGAACACGATTAATAGTAGGATGGATCCCCAAGTGATCTTTGCTCATACCTCGTTCTTTACCTGTGCTTCTTCGATAATGCCATTCATGATGAATTGGGAAAATTTATAGTGTGCCCTCTTGGACACCCTATAAGCCACCTACAAGAATCTACGGTTGATGTCCTTCCACCTTTCTGATGTGCCCAATTTGTAGCTAATGAGTCGAGAGGTGAATCTTAGTGCTGGGTCTGGGAGGTTGGCTATTACTTGTGCCCTACCCCCTTCTCATAATTTATCTTATTTTTCATCTCCTCGATCTTCGCAGTGGCACATAAATCAAGTGCTATATCTTCTTTAGTATTCTGCAGGCCTGTTACCATTTGAATCAAATGGCATGTGATTCTCATTCTTCTTCCCATGAAGTATAATAAGTATTTGTGGACCCGCGATATCAACCACCTGAAAAACGGAGGGGGTTTGGCAAAAAGAGAAACTCCCATAGCTACAAAACTTCAGTCTTTTACAGAGTTTTTTGTACTGATTCATCAACCTTAGGGTTTCTGAGCTCATCCACCATCAGGGTTTTTGACACAAGGTCCACTTGCATCAGCTTTTCATTTTCAGTCATTTTGTGGTTATACTCGTTGATCTTATATCTATATAGCTTTGTGCTCCACTTATCGGCCTTGATAACTCTAGGAGGGTACTGCATCTCTGAGTAATATCCACTGTATCCTCATTTTCCACAACTGGTTTCTTTGTGCATGCCTTCTTTGGTTCCATCTTCCTTTCCTTTCCTTCATTCATTCCCTAGGTCTTATATTCCTCTCTTTTGACTGCCCTAACACGACAACTTCCCTGCTTCTATTTCACGACACCTTCTTTATGGTATGTTGTCTTCTTCCCTCCATGTTATGTTAGCACAAGTCCACTGGTTCATGATAATACCTTGTGTTGTTCTTATTTGACAAACCCTCATTACACATTAAGCTCAGGAGAAAAAAATAAATTCTCTAAGGCATGGTAGTCTAAATGACTATCCTTATCTCTTATTTATACTTTATCAATGCTTTAAAGTTCCTCCGACCACATGTCCTTATTTCGCTTTTTAATAAAACACTTTTCTTCACTTAAGGAAACTTCTGCGACTTCCTCTCGCTCTTCGTAGCTTTAACCTCTGGGCTCTCAGATACCACTTAGACTGCCACATACCTCCTTCATGCGCATCTTCGTGCCGAAGTACATAACCTGTGTGTCGTCTACTAAGTAGTTCCATATAATGTTTCCTATCTTATGTCATCCTTCCCTTCTTGTGATCTTCCTGTTATTTCAACCCACCTTCCTAACTACACGAAATTTATGCACATTTTCCATCTACGAACCTTTCCCATCCCATCGCTCATTCTTCTATCTTCGTACTACTTTTTCCCAACATTTTGGCTTCCATGTTCAATATAACTGTTACCTTACCCCACACAAAAATTTATTTGTGGTCCCCTGTGTATAGAACCTCTTACAATGCAATTAGCTACCAGTGCACCAACGTGCACAACAAATCCGAAAATGACGATAAAGGAAACAACCAAAAATACTAAAGGAAATCTAAATTAATTGGAAAATTTTCCTTATTTCAGATTAGACAGAAGCCTTATTTATAATAGGGCTTTAGCCCACTCCCATTGCTGTAACCTTATAAGTTTTTCCCATATAGTGTTTGTAATTAACATGCACATGAATTGAGGGTGTACGAGATGATATATGGTCCTAACCAATGGACTTTCAATTTCCTAGGATGGCGCATAAATTTGGGGTCATAAAGTAAGACCATCTACCCAACCTCAAATTGTTTGTTTTTAATATGAAAATCATGCCATTATTTTTGTTGCACCTTTTCAGTCTTCTGACTCCACCTAGCAAGTGATCACCTTTCATACAAATGCATTAACTTCTCGATGTGCTCCTGTAGTGCTTTCTCATCAGCTAATCCTCCTACGCATGCAATACCCAGGGATGGTAGTATAAACTCTACTGGTAAAACAGCTTCTGTGCCAAACACCAATTGGAATAGTGTGGCCTTGTTTAATCTCCCGTAGGTTGTGCTATACACCTATCTTGTTAAGTAGTCAGTACAAGTAATGTTATAGCGCGAACAAGTCCTTCGTGCGGAAGGTGAAATTAGTCCTACAAAATCAATCGCCCATTTCTCAAATGGTTATGCGCTAGCTATTAGTCTCAAAGGAATCACATCTCTTCTTCCTGGTTTACTAAGGCACTTGAAATGGTAATAGGAATCACAAAAATCAATATAATCCTGGTAGATGCTTTCCCACCAAATCCCTACTAATAGAGTCTTCTACATAGTTTCCTCCTGCAATCCCACTGTGTGCTTCCTCCTTGATTGAAATGCACTCATGTTCTAACAAACACCGGCGTAAAACCTTATCACAACCTGGATTGTATAAGTATCCACTAATTAGTATGTAGGATGTGGTGCATATGGATAACTGCTTCCTTTCCAAGGTCTTCATTCCCTCCAGTGCCACACCTATTTTGAGAAACACAACAATATCTTCCAGGTCAGAGGGCGTGTGCCACAATCTAAATAGTTTAAGGTCTGGTATTGTATCCTCAATGCTCTATGTGTGCTCCCCTGAGTCAATCCTTGATAAATGGCTAGGCCCTGAGTTACTCTTTCTTGTTTTCACAACAACTATAAAATCAAACTCTTGAAACAACAGGACCCACAGACATATGCACCCTTGTAAAATGGGAATGTTACACCAAGTACTTCAATGCCATGTGGTCCATGTAGAATATGAAGGGTGTTACCAACAGATATTGCTTGAATTTGTGTATTGCGCATATCATTGATAATGATTCATGCTCAGTAGTATTATAGTTTTGACTTTTCTGGTGTCAAATTTCTGCTAGTAAAATATAAGGGGTGGTCAATAATTCCTTCTCCAGGTTGTGCTAAGATTTCCCCAATTGATCATTCCTGAAGCATCGAAATGTACATGGAATGGACTTATCCTAAGAAGGAAAGCATAATATGGGTGCAATGATAAGCTTATTTTTCAATGTGTCAAATGCCATCTGCTGCACCTCTCCCAATAGAATGTACATCCGTGATTCAAAAATTCCTCCAATGGTGTGAATTTTGACATACCCCTTAATAAATTTCTAGTAATAACCCATATGACCAAAAAATCCACGCACTTCATGCTCTGGCTAATAGGCTCCCCCAATCCCACAATAACGGACAACTTTGGTAAGATCCACCAACAAACCTTCCTTACATATGATATGCCCCAACAGGGTTCCAAATGGAGTAGTGAAGAGACACATTTCTTGATGTTGAGGGATATCCCCAACTACTGACATCTCTTGAAAATCAACCGTAAATTGTCATAATGGTATTTTCCTTAGTCCGTACACTGTCCCAGTCATCAAGGAAGACTTGAAGGAACTTATGGATAAAATCCTTGAAATTCTTGGACCACTATGCGCGAAAACACAACAGAGCGCATTCTTTAGTTCTGGAAGGCATGACTGTGTAGGAAAAATTTTCCCATTTAGTATCAAAATTTGTCTTTTCTTGGTCTTCCTTTGCATGATTCCAACTTGATGATATCTTGAGAAGCCATCCGTGAAGGAATAGATCTCATGCCCAACTACGCCCTCTAGGATTTCTTCAATGAAAGGGGTGGGAAAGGGATCAATGATACATACCACATTAAAATCTCTGTAATCAATACACAATATCCTTATCCTCCCATCCTTTTTAATGATGATAACCTTTGGGCTTATTGATTCTGATTCCTCAATAATCTCAATGATGCCTGATACAATCATCTTGTCTATCTATTCCTTTACCCATACACGCAAATTTTAGTTCATCCAGTAAGGTCTCTTCTGAATCGAGTGCGCTCCTTCCTTTAACTTGATTTTCATTTCCCCCAAGGAGTGGTGAACTCCTTTAAGCTCATGGTACTCGCATGGAAATAGGTCCTAAAAATCACGCAATAGTTCAATTATCTTTGAAACCTCATTTTTTGACCAATACTCCCCAATAGTAGCCTTCATTAGGTTCCGTCTTTTGAGCCAATGTAAACCTTCTTTGTTTTGAGGGGTTCATGGTAGGTGCATGTGCTTGCTAATCAGCACTATTTATTACTTCACACGTACCCATAGTATGGTTAACATCCAAGTTCTCCACTTCCTCACCATTTATCTCATAGACCATATTTCCCTTCTCCTTTCTCCATGCAAGCATGCTCAAGTTGTATCTCATCTAATTCTCCCTCATCAGAGTTCTCTTCTAAGCTAGGCTCACCCAATAATTCCAATATTCTATCCTCTACCATGACACTGTCTTACATAGTTAGGCACTTAATAATATGCAACACATCATTCACCAAGGGCTTAACACTTTTATATTCAAATGTTTGAATCAAGTCATTTGTTAAATTACTTCCAATTCCCTTGTCTGATGACATAAATCTCAATGAACATACCATGTGTGTGCACAACCTTGTAGTGTGGAATAAAAATTAAGCACCCAAAGGGAAGGAGGTAAAGGCCTTTGTGCCTTCCATCCATATCCTCTTGTACTACTGGACATGATCTGAGGCAGGATTCTTTCCCATCATAAACACAAAGTTTACTTTGTCTTATTGCTCCTTAAGAACCTAATAGAGAGCACGATCCTCATGTTACACCACCCTAGAAAATTTTCCTGATGCATGCCATCCACCACCGTGATGTGCAGTTCATACACAAAGTGTAGACCAACATGCTCCATTCGTTTCGATCTTACACCTCTCTATTGAGATTCCATGGATCGTAAGAAAACATCAAGGTTTCCATCTCCTAGTGTATCATGGTAACTACTTCCCACTCAGGTGCCTAAGTTGGACATGCCCTTTTCACTCTTGTAACAGAGCCTCTCAATTACTACTCTAATTAACACATAAGTCCCGTGTGCTTAATTTTAACGTGCTAAACTAGTTTTATAACTCATAGATTGAGTGTATTCCCACTAAATAACAGCCCTCCTTTATTGGTTGTATAACTTCAAGGTCTCAGATATGTGTGCACATAGATTCTATCAAGGAATCCTTCTCCCAAGGGATTAGTATAGGGTGTTGACTTCCCATCAGTTAGAGGGATAATAACCCATGTTCTTTTTTGTCTTCAAAACTTAATGAACCCATCATTGAACCGTAGAATCAACATTGTTTTCATAACACTAGGAGCACTCAAAGTAACATTAGAAAGTTGTCCGCCTTAGCTAGTGCACTAAGACTTTGAAGTCTCTAGTGAATTTCACCCATTAAATAGTGATAACAATGTCCTTCAAGACACTAATGGGCATCACATTTGTCTTGTTAGCCATATACAACACATTTGACGATGGCTGTAATGGGGGTCCTTCCCATTCGATGCCATGCATCTAGAGTGATAACATTAACTTCTACACCTGTGTCTATTAGAAGATTGCTCAGAAGCCACCCGTCGACTAATGACATTTAGGGTAATGTCCTTATCATAATTAGTGGTATGAGGGGGAAGGTTAGCATGAAAAACCTGTCACTCATGCTCTCCTCTGGTGCATGGTACCTTTTCTTGTAACCATTCCTCTAACAGAGGGATGATATTCTCTTTCCTTGGTATTTTGTATACTTCCCTGAATTTATTCTAGATCCTTCTGTGGAGCCTCAGCATGCTCTTCCTTTGTTCCAACTACCTTGACTGATCCTTCAGGCATTGGATCTCTCCTTTTAGTCTTTGAATTACATCCATGGTCTCTTGATAAACCTCTTTCTGATGAGTAGGGTCCAGATGCTTCCTATGCATCATCTCTTCTCTAGTAACCAATAACCTTTTCTTTGGTATTTCCCTAGCGTGCATGCAACCTTAGCTCGTGTGGTCACCAGTACATGGTTCTAACTCTGACTAGTGTGCCACCCTTGACATCCATTGCGAGTCAGAATTCTTTGTGCTTACCATTCCTGTGCATTTATGCTTCTATCTGTTACTAGCTCATGTGTTCAAATAACTCTAGGAATTCCTCATATTTGTGCTTCTTCCCACACAAAGAGCATTGCAATAGATCAAGACACTTGCACGCTTATAGTGCTCCGTAGATCCACAGTTGTAACAAGTTCCACATGGGAACTCACTTCGTCCACCTCTGTGGTTTCCTTGACCTCAAAATCATCGACATAAAATTCTTCTATGGGCTCCTCCATCTGCACGTCCTTTAGAGTGATGACCATCATCCTTGGAATTATTTGCAATATCAGTCTATCGTACATGAATATCAATGACATCATGTATCTAGTTAATTAATCTATAATCCTTAGTGTCATGAGTAGTAGAGGTGTAAATCTTATAGTAGAAAGACACATTATTATGGATCACGTGTTGCAGTAGCGGACACCTACTTGTAACATGATCTTTGTGTCAAATATCACAGTCTACTATCATGACGCACACTGATCTCAGAGGAAAATTTTCCTTTGTATGTCCATCCACCTCATAATACATACACCATAGGCCACTGTGAGTTTCATGGGCTGAGTTTGTAGATAGATTCTATAGATTCTTTGTCATTGCAGTAATCAACACTTCAAGAAAAGGGCTAACACCAGTATCCATGCTCGCAATGGCCTCAACATGAAGGGTAGAATTTTAGGCCTTGCGTGGGTATATGAAAGTCTTGTTTGAACACGCTCTCCTAAAAGATGTTATAAAACCTCCAACAAACCATTGAGCATGCTGAGAAGGATGAATGTCATACGATAGTTTTGACAAGAGGGTCTTAAAAAATGCATCATATTCCCACACACTCTCTATCATACCTTGTTGAATTTCCTTCAGCGTGCTAATGCTTTTTTGTTCAAACTCAAGAATATGAAACTCAGCTAAGAAGGCATTACACAACACATTGTAATCTACCAAAATCTAGTGGGGGTCATACTTCTTGTACCAACTGTGAGCATGTCCCTGCATCATTGTTGCAAAATGACTTGGTTTCCTTTCCAAGGAAACGATCCCCTTCATGTGCCATACCAGCTCACACATGTGTACATGATATACAACATCCTCAACACCTTTTTAGTTTGGTAGATGTAAAGAAATTTCAAAAATACTTGTTGAGGTAGTTGAGGCCCTTGTCTGCGTGATCTAGAACCTTGATTCCATTTGGTGTTTCCTCTACCACTAGATCCACTAGATCTACCAGTGCATATTCCTCCTAATCCACCATATCCTCTAGATCCGCTAGGTCCACCAGGTCTACTAGTTCCTATTCCACTAGATCCACCTCCTGTAGCTGATAAAGGTCCTAAAGTGGTCATGCCTTGTGTCCCTATTATCACGCTAAACCACATGCCAACATTCTATGATATCGCACCGCTACTAGATGTGTGTCCCATGCCACTTCCAGATGCGATACCCAAGCTTTGTGTACCCATAATTTTCCCAAATGTCATTCCAAATAATATACCTCTAAAAATAGGAAATGATTATGCAGCCATAGATATGCCAAATGAAAAGTTATACCTCATAGGTGTTGATCGGTCACTTTCACCAATACCAACCGGGTTAGTAATACTTATCTTTGGATTTGGAAAACTAAGCACTAGGGGTTGGTCACCAAGTGGATTTAGATGCGTGCCAACGACTCCTCTCCTTTATTCATATGATGGGCCTTCTCTAGAAGCCAAGGGGATTTCTCTTCCATGCTTTCCAAGATGGGGTAGCAAAGAATTCTCAAGATTCATGTCCTCTTCTTGAACCTCAATTCCTTCCTGCAATGTCTACCTCTATAAATTCATCTCTCCAGCAACTTCGCGTTGTCTATATAACTCCCTCTCAAAAGCTTGATTATACTCGAGTCATCTCTTTTCCCTCTCCTTTCCAGCCGCAAGTTCCACCATCTTCCTTCATTCTAGCTTCCTTTTGCAGTACTCAGAAGAAGCTTAGCTAGCCATAGGAAATGCTTCAAAACTCAGTTTAATGATCAAGATCTTTATAGATAAAGGTATAGCACATGCAAAAATGGTCCTCTTGGCTCTCTCAAAAACTCAAACTCAATAATCTCTAGACATGAATATGTAGAAATCACATACTCCAAGGTGTAACTTATCAATGCTCTACTCCACCAGTGATAAAAAACAAGTGTCCAATCCAGATCAACATCCTGCAACCTCTAATACTCATCTTGGGTCCACATGCGTAAAATCTATAGTACCAGATTGATCTAGATGCATACACTGAAATCCATTCATACAACTCCAATAGAAAGAAACATAAGAAGGTCTCATACAACTCACGATATATATGTTCTTCTACCCATTTACGTGCATTAAAATTAGGTTCAGTACTAAATATTTGAGAACAACTCATCCTCCGTGCTGTTAAGCCATGCTTTGACACTTTCCAAGATCAAGCGCCCTGTCATCACTGCACCATTATCACATTAACTTCAAAAATAGGTCTCGAACAATGGAACCAAAATGTAGTCTCCATAATACTACTTGTTTTAACAACCAAACCCAAGCACGCCCACATATCATCCAGATTAGTCTGGAGCTGCACCTGAGGGGTGCATAAAGGCATTGAGCCCCTCCTTTATGTGAGCTTCGTGAGAATATTATTTCTTACATGGGGATGTATTACAACTAGAGGATAGATGTAATTATCCATAGGATTTTATATGTAATATTTTTCTCCTAGTTGATGTATCCCAAACACATAGATTTAAAATGATCAACTAAAAGTAGAATCAACCATGAAATAACATTAAGGAAACTAGTAACATACACATGAACATAAGGGGAAAAAAGAGATCAAGATCCATTACAAGAGTGTTATGGAATTGCTTCATTATATTGATAAGTCAAATACAGTAGCTAATATTACATCAAGAAGATTCCATCCATGGAAAAATGTTCATAGTAGCAGAACTTTCTTTACATCACAAATATCTTTGTTACAATCATTCCATAATAATTCCTCCTTCATCCCCCCTTTTTCTTTTATCTCATATCTTCTAGAGACATGACCATCTATACCAAGCATTCAAAGGAATCTTCTCCTAACCGCCCATCATCATCTACTGAAAGTCTGTTGGAATCTTCTCATGATTACTCTACCACTACTTAGGGATATTGAAATATGTCACCATGCATTTCCCTCAATCGAGTGTCTTTAGCATGCATGTTCTAGCTAATCCTTAATAACCTCGACTCCTTATCCTTTCATGATAACTATAATGATTCCCTGGAATATCCTTTTCTTGAATTATAAGTTTCCATAACTCATCCACATCTGTATCTTGTTTCATTTTTCCGTTCATCTCCCTATGCACGTCTTTTTCCTATTTGACCAAAACTTACTAAGTCGTAACTCCATCCTTCCCTGGCATGATCCTTTGTGCCTCTCTGAGGAATACTTATGTGCATGCCTTCGTGCCCACTGTCTCCACGCACCACAAGGCTTTGCACCTTAGGTACTTAGTTGATTTTAGGGTTCCAAAAACCTTTGTTAATACCCTTAAAGGAATGGAAAAAAGTGATAAGGTTGTTAAGAAGGTTTAGGCTGTGGACACATGGCTTGAAAATTTGACAAAGAAGGGAAAAAAATAAATTGAAGAAGCTAGGGAAAAGTATGAAGAACTCAATAATATGATTAATTAAATTGATGAAATAATTGAGTAATGTGATAATGAAATCTTCTAATTTGAAGGAATTTTTCCCAAGATGGGCCAAATAACTTGGATCAGTGATGAATTGGTTAAAAAATAAGGGATTGTGCCAAAGGAATTCAAAGGAACTCAACATGCTATGGAGGAGTTAACAAAGGTCGGAGTGGAGATTTTAAATGGGATCAAAGAAAAAATAGAAGTTAAAAGGAAATGGGATGATGATACTTTAGATGCCATTGATTTAAAACTTGAAGATATGGTCTTTTATAAATTCAAGAAGAGATACATTGATCTAAAATTGATTTATTGTTAATCTCTTTTGAGAAAAACATCCAGAAACACAATTTCTCCTTTGAGGTTATTAAAACAATGAGAAAATTTGAAAACAGAATTACAGAGCTAAAAGCTAGGCAACTGGATTACAAGATAAAAATGGGCCACTATGTGGATGTAATAACAAGACAAACATTGATATTCCAACACCATATAGGACCAGACAAAGATGAAATCAATGAAAATTTTCAAATATATGATGCATATGTGGAAAGGTTTCTGTAAGAAGAAGAAGCAGGATAGGAAACTGAAGAAGAAAAGGGTGCATACATAAAATATGATGAACAAGCTTAGGCTTTTCATTCTTAAAAATGTATATTCTTTCCATATTTCATTTGTGACTAGTGTTTTATTTGATATTTTTTTTCATGAAGGATGAATATTACTTTAAAACTCTTTGTTCTCTAATATCAATTGTAATTTGACATAATGCATTAGTTTTTTATATTTCTTGGATGAAATTTTATATCCATTTGTAAAAGCATATAAAATATTGAGATGTTTTTACTTCTTCCATGTTAAAAAGGAACAAAATGGGGTTATATAGGGGCCCTAACCCATAACAAAGAAGGTGGTGTACATGTTTGAAAGTAAAGACACTGAAGGAAAGATAATGTTTAGATGTCCTTTATTCCTTCCTTGAAATTTCCCCCAAGTGGAGGGAGTTTGTTCAACTGGTTTTTATTCCTCAACATGAAATCATTTGAACCATGTGTTGTCTGGACAAATACAATGGACCCTGATAGATACCGAGACATCCCCATATTCATCAATGACTCAAGATTCATTTTGGGATTGTTCATGATATTTTCTAGCTCAATTTTCTTCTGATAGGAAGACACCCAGTCTAGAAGATCCAAACCACTTGTGAAGAATGTTGTCTTCCCTTTTCCCTTGTGAAGGGTAGACTTACTAGGAATAGATTGAGAAGGAATGTTTGGAGTAGTTGGAAGATAAATACTTACACCTTGGGGGGTGGGTGGAACAAAATATCTTGAGCTAGATTCAGCCTTCCATCTCCTTGTGAGGGGTGGGTGTTCTCTTGGATAAGTAACCAGATGAGGTCCTAATAATTCATGCTATGATGAAGGATTACACTACACCGAATGAGTGGAAGATTGAATAACAAACCTGCCCATGTCGTCTCTAGAAAAATTAATTTCCGCTCTAAATTTACTAGCAGATAAGGACATTTCCTCTTCTCCATTAGAAATGATAATTGGGGGTTGGGAGCTTGACTCACCCCTTATCTTACCCAAATATGGTACTGGTATTGTGAATGGTTTTGATTGCATGGTTAATGATTGACCTTTCTCTAGAGAAATACTCATCCACTCTAGTTCATCTATTTTATGAGAAATATTAGGCACTGTATCAATAGAAGACTTTTCATACATCACATAAGACTCCTTGGGGGTCTCCCTCAATAAAAATTCTTCATTACATAAAAAGGGAAACTAAAACTCAGTCTTCCTAGACACTTAAGGCCTCCTTTCAATCTAGAATCTCTGCAAGTGTTCAAGATCCTTCTGATGTTCCCATTGAAAAAGATGAAAATAAATGGATTTTAAAGCTAAGAAGACATGATTTATTTTGATTATTCTCAGATGGAGTGCAAGCCAAACCTATCGATAATTGAAAGGCCCTCTAGTATCCCCTAGATGTGTTATATCAAATAAGGCTGTAGTGCCCACTTCAACTACCACTTGAGACCAAGAAACAAACCAGGAAAATTATGGAATAATTTTTTTTTGATAAGAAGAGTCTACAAACAAGTTGCAAGACACTAGTTTGAAACTAAATAGGTTCCGGAACAGATTCTGATTAACCAAACACAAGATTTCCATTTTTATCTTATAACAAGTTTAACAGGTTCCAATTTTGAGGTTACAAGTTTTACTAAGGTTCAGGGAGAAATTTATCCCCATGCCTGCTCTCTAACAAGCCCTAAACTTCAACTAGATTTTTCACACACTTAGAGTTATCATAAATTTCCTAAACTAGGCTCATTGGATAGGAAATTTCCTCACCTTTCCAACCATATAAAGAATTCCTCCTAAATCCTTGTAAAACTCAAGTTATGGCCGGGTGGAGTTTTAGGGGAAAATTTTCCCTTGGAGGTCCGCAGGGTTAGGGAGAAAATGCCTTCGCACCCCCACTGACACCCCAAATGCCACGTGTCATCACGTGATTGGTCCAGGTCGGCGGGTCAGGGGGAAAAACATAAAATTTTTCCCAAAACCAAGTTTTCAATTTTTCGAAGGAAAATTTTTCTCCGTGCCTTTGCGCTTGCCCAAATGGCCACATGGCGCCTTGTGATTGGCCGCGGGCCGGCAGAGAGAATTTGGATTTTTTGCCCAAGGGGTTAAACGGTTAAATGAATTACGTAGACCCGTGCACCCATGGGGACATGTGTCATCACCCCATTGGCTATGGGAGTGCGGGGCTGCGGAGAAAAATAAGAAATTTTTCCAAAGGCACAAAATGTTAAGTTTTCAAATTGAACCCACGCACCCTCCCTACCATGTGTCAGCATGTGATTGGATGGGGGCCGCGGGGTTGCGGGGAAAATTGGGAAAAGATTCCCAAGGAATTTTTTTCAAAAAAGATAGAGTTTTCAAAAATTCCGCCCCTCCAAGATGCCACGTGGCATCATCTGATTGGATAAGAGGGTGGCGGGGTGGTGGAATTTTCATGGAAATTTTTCCCGCGCTAAAATTTAAAATTTTCTAAGTTATATTAATTGAGTTTTTGGTTTTGGATGGCCATTTTGAAGTAAAACTTCAAATGACCATAACTTTTGATTGGGAACTCCATTTTGGGAAAATAAGGACTTTCCGAAAATCTCTCGGAGTCCTCTTTCCATAGAAATTATCAATTTTGGAATTTGGTGAAGTTTCAAGGGTCAATTTTAAGAAATCGATCTGCAGGGTTTCACATTTAAAACTGGCAATTTTTTTCTACTTGTGAGATTTGTTCAATTTTGACATTTCTTCTTTTCAACCTATAAATTGAACATGGAGGAATGATATTGGGTAGATTTTAGGTTATTTTTAAGGTTCAATTTAAGGGTTGAGTTGTAACTGGTATATTTTACATCCTTTGATGGGAAAGTGGTCCAATAAGTTCAAAAATTGATTTTGTGAAGTTCTAAAATGTCTTTCTTTGGTGTTGAGGTCAAATTGAATTCTTTATAACTTATTGCATCTAAATTGCATCGTTTCAATACTTAATTTAAGTTACAGATCTGAACTGCACATTTATTAGATAAAATTCAATTGCCATATTTATAAAAGAAAAGGAATAGAGTTCATTTATTAACAACTGTAATGATCTATTTGCCACTTCCAAAACATGGTAAACTTATCAAATCTTGTCTAAACAATTAATTTATTCATCTTCTCATTCAGACAATAAGGCAATGTTTGGTATTTCAAATTTTAATAATTACAAGGAACAAAATGATGTATTTCTCTCCCATACGCATTTTCTTTTCACACAGAGATTAAATTTTAAAAAATAGTAACTCTAGTTTAATGTAACATTACAATTAAATCTAAATCCAACACTACAATTGAGGAAGGAATATATTTCATTCATTGATTTCCAACATTACATCAACAGATTATTTCTTCATTTGAATTTCAATGTTAAATCTACAACTGTATGACCGTCTTTTCCAATACAGAGAATAGAATATTTCATCTTTACATTTCAATTAAATTTCAGACTTCCATTTACCATACAATGGCTTCTCATTACAAAATTATACAACTCATCCACATGAAGTGGGAAGGGATTACAAGAGTTTGCTCAAAAGAGGTGACTGTCAAACTATATTCTTCTTTCTCCCAATAGCAGCATGCTGATCTATTCTTCTCTATAACTTTGATCACAAAAAGGAAGGGGGGAAGGAAACACTCTCCACCCAACCAAGACATCCAATGGAAAAAGAGAAGCCATCTTTCCCCATTGGCCCTTGAGCCCCAACCATATTGGAATGGAACATGATAAAACAACACATGGCAACATAACTTCTTTCACATATAACATACATTCACATGCATAAGGAAATGCACAAAAAAAAAGATGATGTTCTCAACTACAACAAACAACTTCAATCAAAACAAAGGCTCCTTCTCCAAGCAAGCAAGCCAAGCAAGAGCAAGAACTATGGAGGTCTCCTTATGCCTCCCATGTTGAAATTGGGCATCCACCTAAAACAAACTACCAAAACATAACCATCCCATAAACCTTATCCCTCCTCAATCCCATCCTTATCCATCCTCCAAATTCATCCCTTATACCTCCCAAAGTAAGAAATGTAAGCATATTCTTTTCCCTAGGTGGATCCCAACCAACACTCCCTCCTCAAGACAAGTGTCAATGGTAAATCCCTTATCCCTCCTCTGATAAACCTCATAGTCTTCTCTCCACACCATGCCCTAAGCATTCTACCCATCCCTCTAAGGATTTCAAACACAAACACATTCAAAATTCATGCTAAAAGAGGGAAAAACAACAATTTAAAAGAGTGAGAGCCTACCTCTCCATAATGGAGACTTGTTTCCAAAACAACAGTCTTTATTGCACCAAAAACCAGTCCCAAATCAGAAAGGTAAATGAATGCACAAGAAAATCCACTTCTTCCACAAAGAAAGCTCCAAAATTCAAGAGGAATTTTCCCCTAAGAGTGAAATCACAAACTTTCAACAACCTCCAACGAGGAGGCAAATCTAATTTTTAAAGGAGAAGGTGGAAGAGGATGATGTGGATTCCAAGTGGGATGCCACATCATTTTTCCTCATTCCCCAAGAGTATAATCCACATCAAAAACAAATCACCATAAAAGAAATATGACAAAATTACTTACATACACAATGTAGCCCATACCCCAAAAGGAATGCATTTAAAATTTGTAAGACAAGTGCAGTCCATACTTACACAAATTTATGTCAAAATACAATAAAATAGATTAATTTTGACTCCCCAATAATAATCATGGTTGGTGGAGGAATTTGAGAGGTGTGGGACAAGCCTCTAAATTAGTCCTCCAAGCTCAAATTCGAATTTCAAGAAAGATGGAGTGTCTGACCTTCCAAAATCAGCCTTACAACTCCTACAAAATCTTACACAATCTATCACTTCACTTACACAACCTTACATGGTAACTTACACACTCTTTTAAAATGCATTAATTTATTACAAACTTTAGCCACAACATTTATTTATTTATCACATGGTTACACATAATATAAATGAAGTCAAATTATTAATCAAGACAATAACATTTACTTTTACATCCCACATCCCATTTAATTTAATTAAATTTTAACTATATAACTCTCACATTATACTATCACATTTAAATATTTAAAATAAAGAGAACATTACAAATAAAATACACACAACAATAATTAAAAGGGAACACATAATCAAAACACATACATGTCCCATGGTCACAATAATTGAAATCCCCCCATGGGAAATCCTAACAAAACACGACATACAACTCAAACAAAGTTTCCATGGTGACCTTGTTGATTTCACACTGAATTCCAATATGGTTAGTCTCCAGTCCCCTGACATTGTTGTGATTTTTAATCTACAAAATAACAATACCTCCTTTGGCCTCGTGGCCATATCAGAACATCCAAGAGATATAAAATCAACATATAATTATTAAATCTAAATGACAACAATATCAAGAATTTAACATTTATTATTTAAATTCAATTGTAACTATATCATCATCAAATATATCTCTATACTATAGCTATTCATAATATCAATGTCACATGTCTAAAATCAAAAACAATATAGTCCTAGTATGTCATATAATAATAATAATGTCTCAATAATCATCAAGTATAATAACTGAATCCAGGTCAATAATAATCCATAGTCTAACATCTACCCATCATACTAAGCAAAACATAATCATGTCCATAATAGTCCCCGATACATCATACTACATCAAAACATAATAATATCCAAATTATGACCAAATAGTGTCAGGATCAGTATCTGAATAGTGTCTAAGGAAAGTGGGCAGTACATCCCCCTTCCCTTAGAATCGACTTCCTCCTGGAATTCACTGGAACAAATGTGGAAACTACACTCGTTAAGCAGTAGCATCCTCCCAAGTGGCTGTAGTCTCATCATATCTGTCCCACTGCACAAGTACCTGATCAATCTCTCTACCTTGAAGGCCTAGGGTCCTGCAATCTCTGATACAGACAAGCTCCACCATCACCTACCCTTGATCCTGTACTTGCAATGATGTCCAATCCAGTACATGAGAAGTATTTGTGATGTATCTCCTAATAACAGAAACATGAAACACATCATGTACGCGAGACAAGCTGGGTGGCAATGCTAGATGGTAAACCAACGGGCCGATACGCTCCAGGATCTCAAAAGGTCCAATGAACCAAGGAGATAACTTAGAACCTTTTCCATAATGGATCGGGCTCTTATGTGGCCTAACATGAAGGAAAACCTTCATGCCCACATCAAAATTATGCTCGGTTCTATGCTGATCAGCGTACTTCTTCTACCTATGTTGTGCCTCCTGCAATCTCTACCTGATCAACACTACCTGATGCTCTATGTCCTGTAAAAGAGCTAGTCCAAGAGATATTCTATCCTCCAACCTGTCCCAACTAAGGGGTGTCCTGCACTCTCTACCATATAAGGCCTGAAAAGGAGCCATGCCTATAGAACTCTGATAACTATTATTGTAGGAAAACTCTATAAGATATAGATACTCCTCCCATCTCACCTGGTGATCCATCACGTACATCCTAAGCATGTCCTCCAAAATATAATTCACCCTCTCATTCTATCCATCTGTCTCAGGGTGATAAGCTATGCTGAAGTTAATCTTCATCCCAAGAACATACTGCATGGTAGTCTGGAAATGGAAAGTGTATAAAG
This sequence comes from Taxus chinensis, assembly GCA_019776745.2. Classification (NCBI taxonomy): domain Eukaryota; kingdom Viridiplantae; phylum Streptophyta; class Pinopsida; order Cupressales; family Taxaceae; genus Taxus; species Taxus chinensis. The sequence goes on along the minus strand of CM034146.1, from coordinate 510,997,976 downwards.
GATCGCGGTCACAAATGATCTTCTGCAGAATCCCGTGCAACATGAAAATCTCATCCAAGTAGACATGTGCCACCACAATAGCTTTATAGGTGGTCTTCACTAGAGAAAAGTGAGCTAATTTTATCAATTTATCAACCGTGACCATGATGGCGTCGTGGTGATATCTCGACATTGGTAACCTAATAATGAAATCCATGGAAATGGTGTCCCATTTCCACTCTGGTATAGTGTGAGGAAAGAGAAGGCCAGTTGGATACTGATGCTCGGCATTCACTTTCTAGCACTCTAAACAGCGTGACACAAACTGAGCCACGTCCCTATGAAGACCTCTCCAGTGATATAGCTGTCTAAAAGTGGCATGCATCTTCTTCACCCCAGGATGGGCTGAATAGGGTGTATGATGTGCCTCTGTTAAGATGTCCTACCTCAAGCCTCTACCTCTAGGAACATATATCTGACCTTTGTGCCTGAGAAGGCCATTTTACTCAAGAGAGAAGCCATCAAACTTCCCCTCAAGGGGTCTCTGGGACTCAATCTCTACTCTGGCTGCAATGTAGAAACTGTCAAGAGGAAGCTACTGAAGGATCCTACTCCGTAAATCTATGCTCACTGAAGTAGCTATGCTCAAATTCCTCCTTCTGTTGAGAGCATCTACAACCACATTCTCCTTCCCCTTCACATGCTCTATCTCTATGTCATACTCACAAAGAAACTCCATCCAACGCCTCTGACGAGCGTTTAGATTGGGCTGCATGAAGAGGTGGAAAAGACTCAAATGATCTGTTCTGAGTATGAATCTCCGACCAAGAAGAAAGTGTCTCCAATGAACTTAAGCATGCACAACCACCGCAAGCTCGAGATCATGGGTCAGACAGTTAAGCTCATGATCTTTGAGTTTTCAAGACTCAAAGGCTACTACTCTTCCCTCTTGCATAAGAACACCTCCAAGGCCTGCCAATGAAGCATCTGTGCATACAAAGAACTCACCATGTGGATCTGGCACTACAAGAATGGGTGCTGAAGTGAGGCAATTCCTTCAATGTCCTGAAGGCATGCTCACACTTTTCTGTTCAAACAAACTTCTTCCCTTTCCTACTGAAGGGAAGTGATAGGGTGCGCAATCTAAGAGAAGTCCTGTACAAATCTCTATAGGATCCCTGCTAACCCCAAGAAGCTGTGCACCTTGGTCACTATAGTGGGTGATGGCCAATCCATAATGGCTCTAATCTTGGAAGGATCAACTATGATACCTTCCCCAGAAATAACATGTCCCAAATATTGCACCTCTGTCTAGAAGAAAACACAGTTCTCCAAGTTCCTGTAAAGTTGCTGCTCATGAAGACACTAAAGAACCTGTCAAAGGTGCCCCTCGTGCTCCTCATGTGTATGTGAGTATATCAAAATGTCATCAAGGAAGATGAGCACAAAGCGATCTAGAAAGGTTCTGAATACCCCATTCATCAAACTCATAAATATTGCAGGGGCATTCGTCAAACCAAAAGGCACCACTGTGAACTCATAGTGCCCATACCTTATACGAAAAGGCAGTCTTATGAATGTCTGCCTCTGTAATCCTCAACTGATGGTACCCGACTTGAGATCAATCTTAGAGAACACCGTGGCTCCCTTCATTTGATCAAACAAGTCATCAATGCGAGGCAGGGGATAACGATTCTTGATCGTTACTTTATTTAGCTGGCGGTAATTGATACACAACCGCAAAGATCCATCCTTCTTCTTCACATAAATCACCGGTGCACCCCAAAGGGATACACTAGGATGGAAAAGGCCTTTCTCCAGAAGGACCTCTAGCTACAACTTGAGCTCATAGAGCTCTTAGGTGGTCATCTGATAAGGTGCTCATGAGATAGGATCTACTCCTAGGAACTAGATCAATATGGAAATCAATCTCACATGGGGGTGGCATCCCCAATAGCTCCCCTGGAAAAACATCTACATACTCTCTCAAAATGGGATGGTCATCTAGCGATGGCCCACTAGACCCATCCTCTGCCCTGTCACTAACTATGACTACATACATCTGACAACCCTATCGCACACACCACTTGAGCTGCATAATGGAGATAATGCGAATAGAAATGGGTCTCCTTACCCCATAAATCACAAACTCAACTCCAAGATCATCTACACAAGATATAGTCTTATGATAGTCAATCCATCCTGGCCTTATGTGCAGATCAACCAATCCATGCCTAAAATGACTCCATACAAGCCCAAAGGAAGTATACGGAGATCTGAAGTGGTGGTGAAAGGTCCCAAGTTAACAACACACTCCTTTACTAAGGAGTTTACAGAGACATTGGCTCCCAAATCCATCTCGACATCCCAACTACGACCCTGTCTAACAACCACCAACATACGTCACTCTATTAAGGATGGTGCAATAAATGAATCAAAAGAACCGAAGTCAAACAATATAGAAGTAAGAACACCTCCAATACTACCTGTGGTCTCAATGACCATGCTTTGGTGCTCTTCCTGGTGGTTTTCAACTACTGTGTAGATCCTGTGACTCTATCCCATGTCTTTGACTATAGGCTCTGAAATGGGTGCCTTACCCTTATTAGGGTTTTGGGGGTAATCTCTCCAAAAGTGTCCCACTATTCCACACTTGAAACAACCACCACCTGAACCTCTCCAAACAGAAGCACCTCCTAAAGGTGCCCTAGAGGTAGGTGCCGTGGATTCTGATGATCTAGCTATAGTCTACTATGGCCTTTGTGGTTGAGCTCTTGCTGACTGAGCTCTAGATCCACCCTATATCCTGGTGGGTCCCCTAGGAGGAGGCCCCATACTATGCGACCTCTCTGTGCATCAACTCTCTGGGGAGGCCTAAACGGTGGGCGGGACTGCTCCTGCTGCTGCGGTGGTCTGAAAGATGACTGCAAAGAATGCTGACCACCACGAGGAGGAGGAGCTGACCCCCTCGATCTACTATCCTACAACTACTGAATACAACTCCTGACCTCGGTCTCTAGCCTGTTGGGTTTTACCCCGAGTCTCCTCTGCAATGTAGGCCTTCTCAACAGCCTCTACTAATGTCTGTGGGTAGTGGATCCAAACTGCACCTCCAATGTCTATATTAAGGCCCCAGATGAACCTATGGATCCACACCTGCTCATCCTGCATGTAATCAATATACTGAAGTAGGTGTAGGAACCTACTCTCATACTTGGCCACTGTAAGGGAAGCCTGTCAAGATTGTGGAACTCATCGATCCTCTGCTGTATGAATCTCCGTGGCAAGTATCTGCTCCTGAATCTCTCCTCAAACAGCTCCCAAGTGACTATCTCTAAATCTATATGGAGCTTATTCTCCTATGTCCTCCACCATACTCCAACTCCATCCTTCGGTAGATGGATTGCAACACGAGCTTTCGTGTTGCTAGAACAAGAGAAAAACTTGAAGCAACCGCTCAAGCTAACCAGCCAAGCCTCTACCTAGAATCCACCTATATCACCTGAGTAATGCGAGGGTCTAAGCTTCAGGATCTCCCTGATGTGATCCACAGCTGTGGTCTGACGGCCTCTAGGTCTCTCCATAAGCTCATCCCTAAGCCTAAGGCTCTGAGACCTCTCTCTATGCTCCAAAACTCTGTCATCCTGCCTCCTAGGTGGTGAATCTTCTCTGACTGACTCTGCATGAAAATTCTCTCCTCCATCCTCCTCACTGAGTGGAGGGGGTGCATGTCCCTCTATGGAAATATCTCTGTCATGTCTACCTGAGTGCCCTCCTACTGATCCTCCACGTAGGGCAACATTAACATCCTGGAGGGTCATGCAAAATCTGTGGTAGGATAGCTAGCTAAACCCTGATCTGGTGGTGGTGGTGGGTGGTGGAGGTGGTGGTGGTGGTGACTCTTGGTATTGGTGCATTTTCTCCTACTCCATCTGAGCTCCCTGCACAGACCAGAGTGGGAGTTAGTTCATTACCTTGAGTTTCCTTCAGTTTTCTAAGTTTACTAATATGTTCAATTTTCAATCAGTTTTGTTTAATAGATTATCAATTTGCTAGTTTTAGGTTTCAAGTCTCAATGTTTCTAGTGTGCCCAATGGTCCAAATTTTTGAACCACTACTCTAATACCAATTGTAGTGCCCACTTCAACTACCACTTGAGACCAAGAAACAAACTAGGAAAATTATGGAATAATTTTTTTGGTAAGAAGAGTCTACAAACAAGTTGCAAGACACTAGTTGAAACTAAATAGGTTCTGGAACAAATTTTGATTAACCAAACACAAGATTTCCATTTTTATCTTATAACAAGTTTACAAGGTTCCAATTTTGAGGTTACAAGTTTTACTAAGGTTCAGGGAGAAATTTATCCCCATGCCTACTCTCTAACAAGCCCTGAACTTCAACTAGATTTTTCACACACTTAGAATTATCAAAACTTTCCTAAACTAGGCTCATTGGATAGGAAATTTCCTCACCTTTCCAACCATATAAAGAAGTCCTCCTAACTCCTTGTAAAACTCAAGTTATGGCCGGGCAGAGTTTTAGGGGAAAATTTTCCCTTGGAGGTCCACGGGGTTAGGGAGGAAAATGCCTTCACGCCCTCGTCGACGCCCCCCAAATGCCACGTGTCATCACATGATTGGTCTGGGCTGGCGGGTCAGGGGGAAAAACATGAAAATTTTTCCCAAAACCAAGTTTTCAATTTTCCAAAGGAAAATTTTCCTCCGTGCCTCCGTGCTTGCCCAAATGGCCACGTGGCACCTTGTGATTGGCCACAGGCCAGCAGAGAGAATTTGGATTTTTCACCCAAGGGGTTAAACGGTTAAAAGAATTGCACGGACCCATGCACCCATGGGGACACGTGTCATCACCACATTGGCTGCGGGGGTGTGGGGTTGTAGAGAAAAATAAGAAATTTTTCCAAAGGCACAAAATGTTAAGTTTTCAAATTGAACCTATGTACCCTCCCTACCATGTGTCAGCACATGATTGGATGGGGGCCGCGGGGTTGCGGGGAAAATTGGGAAAAGTTTCCCAAGGAAAAATTTTCAAAAAAGATAGAGTTTTCAAAAATTCCACCCCTCCAAGATGCCACATGGAATCATCTGATTGGATAAGAGGGTGGCGGGGTGGCGGAATTTTCATGGAAATTTTTCCCGCGCTAAAATTTAAATTTTTCTAAGTTATATTAATTCATTTTTGGTTTTGGATGGCCATTTTGAAGTAAAAATTCAAATGGCCATAACTTTTGATTGGGAACTCCATTTTGGGAAAACAAGGACTTTCTGGAAAGCTCTCAGAGTCCTCTTTTCATAGAAATCATCAATTTTGGAATTTGGTGAAGTTTTGAGGGTCAATTTTAAGAAATAAATCTGCAGGGTTTCACATTTAAAACTAGCAATTTTTTTGTACTTGTGAGATTTGTTCAATTTTGACATTTCTTCTTTTCAACATGTAAATTGAACATGGAGGAATGATATTGGGTAGATTTTAGGTTATTTTTAAGGTTCAATTTAAGGGTTGAGTTGAAACTGGTATATTTTACATCCTTTGACGGGAAAGTGGTCCAACAAGTTCAAAAATTGATTTTGTGAAGTTCTAAAATGTCTTTCTTTGGTGTTGAGGTCAAATTGAATTCTTCATAACTTATTGCATCTAAATTACATCGTTTCAATACTTAATTTAAGTTGTAGATCTAAACTACACATTTATTAGATAAAATTCAATTGTTAGATTTATAAAATAAGAGGAACAAAGTTCATTTATTAACAATTGTAATGATCTATTTGCCACTTTCAAAACATGGTAAACTTATCAAATCTTATCTAAACAATTAATCTGTTCATCTTCTCATTCAGACAATAAGGCAACGTTTGGTATTTAAAATTTTAATAATTACAAGGAACAAAATGATGTATTTCTCTCCCATACACATTTTCTTTTCACACAGAGATAACTTTTCAAAAAAGTAACTCTAGTTTAATGTAACATTACAATTAAATCTAAATCCAACACTGCAATTGAGGAAGGAATATATTTCATTCATTGATTTCCAACATTACATTAACAAATTATTTCTTCATTTGAATTTCAATGTTAAATCTACAACTGTATGACCGTCTTTTCCAATACAGAGAATATAATATTTCATCTTTACATTTCAATTAAATTTCAGACTTCCATTTACCATACAATGGCTTCTCATTACAAAATTATACAACTCATCCACGCGAAGTGGGAAGGGATTACAAGAGTTTTCTCAAAAGAGATGACTGTCAAACTGTATTCTTCTTTCTCCAAATAGTAGCATGTTGATTTCTTCTTCTCTGCAACTTTGATCACAACAACGAAGGGGGAAAGGCAACGCTCTCCACCCAACCAAGACATACAATGGAAAAAGAGAAGCCATCTTTCCCCACTGGCCCTCGAGCCCCAACCATATTGGAATGGAACATGATAAAACAAACACATGGCAACATAGCTTCTTCCACATATAACATACATTCACATGCACAAGGAAATGCACAACAAAAAAGATGTAGTTCTCAACTACAAAAAAAAACTTCAATCAAGACAAAGGCTCCTTCTCCAAGCAAGCAAGCTAAGCAAGAGTAAGAATTATGGAGGTCTCCTTATGCCTCCCATGTTGAAATTAGGCATCCACCTAAAACAAACTGCCAAAAGATAATCATCCCATAAACCTTATCCCTCCTCAACCCCTCCTTATCCCTCCTCCAAAATCCATCCCTTATACCTCCCCAAAGTAAGAAATGCAAGCATATTCTTTTCCCTAGGTGGATCCCAACCAACAATCCCTCCTACAAGACAAGTGCCAATGGCAAATCCATTATCCCTCCTCTGATAAACCTCATAGAATTCTCTCTACACCATGCCCTAAGCATTCGACCCATCCCTCTAAGAATTGCAAACACAAACACTTTTAAAATTCATGCTAAAAGAGGGAAAAACAACAATTTTAAAAAAGTGAGAGCCTACGTCTCCATAATGGAGACTTGTTTCCACAACAACAGTATTTATTTCACCAAAAAATATTCCCAAATCAGTAAGGTAAATGTATGCACAAGAAAATCCACTTCTTCCACAAAGTAAGCTCCAAAATCCAAGAGGAATTTACCCCCAAGAGTGAAATCACAAACTTTCAACAACCTCAAATGAGGAGGCAAATCGAGTTTTTAAAGGAGAAGGTGGAAAAGGATGATGTGGATTCCAAGTGGGATGCCACATCATTTTTCCTCATTCCCCAAGAGTGTAATCCACATCAACAAAAAATCACACATTAATGAAATATGAAAAAATTACTTACATACACAATGTAGCCCATACCCCAAAAGGAATGCATTTAAAATTTGTAAGACAAGTGTAATCAATACTTATATAGATTTATGTCAAAATACAATAAAATAGATTGATTTTGACTCCTCAATCAATAATCATGGTTGGTGGAGTATTTTGAGAGGTGTGGGACATGTTCAACTTGTCCCACAAGCGTCCAAATTTGTCCTCCAAGCTCAAATTCGAATTTCAAGAGAGATGGAGTGTTTGACCTTCCAAAATCAGCCTTACAACTCTTACAAAATCTTACACAATCTATCACTTCACTTACACAACCTTACATGGTAACTTACATACTTTTTTAAAATGCATTAATTTCTATGACATTTATTTATTACAAACTTTAGACACAACATTTATTTATTTATCACATGGTTACACATAATATAAATCAAGTCAAATTATTAATCAAGACAATAACATTTACTTTTACATCCCACATCCCATTTAATTTAATTAAATTTTAACTATATGACTCTCACATTATACTATCACATTTAAATAATTAAAATAAAGAGCACATTACAAATAAAATACACACAACAATAATTAAAAGGGAACACATAATCAAAACACATACATGTCCCATGGTCACAATAATGGAAATCCCCCCATGGGAAATCCTAACAAAACACAACATATAACTCAAACACAGTTGCCATGGTGACCTTGTTGATTTCACACTGAATTCCAATATGGTTAGTCTCTAGTCCCCCGACATTGTTGTGATTTTTTAACCTGCAAAATAACAATACCTTCTTTGGCCTCATGGCCATATCAGAACATCCAAGAGATATAAAATCAAAATATAATTATTAAATCAAAATGACAACAATATCAAGAATTTAACATTTATTATTTAAATTCAATTGCAACTATATCATCATCCAATAGATCTATATACTATAGCTATTCATAATATCAATGTCACATGTCTAAAATCAAAAGCAATATGACATCCATGTCCTTAGTATGTCATCATCCTCATAATAATAATAATGTCTCAATAATCATCAAGTATAATAACTGAATCTAGGTCAATATTAATCCATAGTCTAACATCTAACCATCATACTAAGCAAAACATAATGATGTCCACAATAATCCCTGATACATCATACTACATCAAAACATAATAATATCCAAAATATGACCAAATAGTGTCAGGATCAGTATCTTAATAATGTCCAAAGAAAGTGGGCACTACAAAGGCTCTGATAAATGCTTCATCTAGACCATGTAAGTCTAAGATTTGGTTTAGATATTCCAAATAAATCTCTGTTAGACTATTTTCCACAAGCACCTTTGTGATGTTTTCTGGTAAGAATTATGAAAAAGTTATTTACCTTCAAGATAGGGAAATAAATGCATATTGGTGAGAGGGTAGAACTACATTTTATAGTAAGAATGGTGCATATTGATTTAGTTGAGAGAAATCATTCCCATTAGATGAAGGAAGATTTTTCTTAGCTCACACGAAGAAACATTAAGAATTGAAATGAATTAGGAGTGAGCATAATTTATGAATTAATATAATTTTCCAAGAACCATGTGTGATGATTAATCCAAAAAGACGTGAAAATAAGTGTGCAACACCCAAGACAGATTCTTGGAAAGTAGATAAGAGTATCTGTCATATCAGAATTACCTGAAAGTTCTTAAAGATCACCAAAAGTGACTATCCAATCACCAAGTGAAAAGAATAATTAAATAATTTTCTAAAAGTGGTGACATGGTATCCCAATCATACACAAATAGAGAAAATTGAAAAATACTCGTAATTATTACACATGGAAACACTAAACAAAGCATTTTCAAAATAATAACACAGTTTAAAATATATGTTGTTAAGAGGAATATTCTCTTAAATATTCATTCTTTTGGGGGGAAATTTATAAAGTTAATGAGTGGATAGAATGGTATAAATACGAAGAAAATAATTATGCAGAGGGAGGTTAAAATTTTCTGAAAATTGTTCAAAGAAAAAGGAGAGCTGAAATAAAAACATTTTCCCAAGAACTCATTACAGAAACTTGTTACTTTCTTTGAGCCTTCAAATTTAGTCATGTCAATATGGTTGCAAGTGTATAACCATTGAAAAACACTGAGATTGTAGATATAATTTCCCTTGCTGATAAATTTGATGATCCTGGAACTTATTGTGTTAATTATGAGTATTTTTGTATCTTATGTTAAGATTATATATTGTAAAATAGTTATTCATGATCCCATTGCAATCTTATATTAGAGATCATTTAAGTCACATAGAACTTTATTATTCTGGTAGCCTTTTGGAAATTACAATTTCACTATTGAGAAGATATTTCATTTCATTTATATAATAAACCATTTTAAAGTCACTAAGTAGCCATTTTTAAAAATGTTTCTTGTAAGTTTTTGAGTGTATCTTAGGCGTGATAAATTGTGAATCTCTAATGTTCTATTAAGTATTTAGCCTAATATTTTGTGTTTGAATCCTTAAAGATTGTGTGAAATTGTGCACTCTTGGGCTTCCATGAGTGTAAATATTCTAGTTAAGGGATCAATGTGAGCTATTTGAGGTATGTGTCTTGCACTTTATAAATCTCCCAACATTTATTGAAGTTTCTGTGAAATTTGGTATAATCAATTTTATCATGCTTAATTCACCAAATCAGATACATCCAAAACTAACCAATCCTACCAAAATTACCCATGCTTTCCTTATTAAAGCCAATAACATGCTAAAGCAAGTTAGTTCCTTATTGTCTTTAGCATTCTAAGATTTGTTTAGAAGACATTTACACTGTCTAGAAGTGACAACTCATGAGAGTTAGCCTTTGTTGAATTGACCATGTCTTCCTAGAGTTGTTTTTCAATTCCTCTACAAAAGAGTGCCAAATATTTTTTATACATCCACCCCACTCACAATTAGAGACTACATAACATGTCCTCTCACCTTGGCTAAAGGAAGATCCTAAAGTAGGAGGGTAGGTCATACCCTTAGCACGGTGCTACCTGACTCCTTTGAGATCGGGTGATAAAGAGATGATGAGATCCTTCCCCTACTAAAAAATGATGACCAATTTGGGTACCAACATATGCTATGATCATTCCTCTATTTTCGTGATAAATAATGCAAAAAAATTCAAAGTTGAAAATATAATGAGGTAAAAGTAACATTGAGCTCTAAAAATCCATCCCTTCTCCTATTCCAGGTATTATGGAGCATCAACTAGTTCAACGGAGTAGCAAATTATAAGGAAGGAGTCTCTTCTTCTAGGAAATGATGGATCCCTTTTCCTCTTTGCATTTCCATATTTGAATTTATCTGCATTATTTCTTATATAGCCACATCCCACAACTTGTGTGGGAAGAATTGTAGGTTTCCCTTATGAATATATACAATTTATTTTATGCAATGAGTTGTATGGTGCTTCCTTTATATTGCTTTTCAGTTTGCACACCTAAATGAACATCTGATAACTGAATTGAATAATACAACTACATAAAATCATAAGGAATTAAAATAAACTTTTTTACCTTTATTTGATCATTAAAACTAAAAACATGAATGGATGAATGAATAAACCTCCCCTGCAACTGTAACCTACTTCCTTATACTTAAGAATTTCCCAATCTATAATATAAATCATTGTTTCTCCAACATGCTAATTTTTTTTATGTATGATGCCTTTCATGTCTCCATCAAGGCCCTACAACATTATTTCATGGATGATGCATGATATTGGTGAAGATGCCAACTGGAATGGCCTCCTATGTATGGAATGCACATCCTAAAACTACAATCCTATTTTATTTCCTAGTTATTTCTCAATCACCCACTGAAAATCGAGTATCCTGAAAATAATTTGTAACCCTCTATAATGATGACCAAAAATGGTCAACACCTCCAATTACAGAATGCATTCTAACTCCTACAATCAATTTCAATCTGTATAATTGGAAAAATTCAAAACTAATTTAGGACAATCAGGATGTACCATCTGCAGTGGTGCTTATGATGAAAAAGTTATGGAGGGAGAGTAAAACTAAACCTCTCTCCCCACCACTTTCTCTTGGTGTGAGATCTCCCAAAAAACTCACACTTGGCATGAGATCTCCCTAAAAACTCACTCTTGGCATGAGATCACCAAAAAAACATGCTCTTGGCATGATATCACCAAAATAAACTCTCTCTTCATAGTATTTTAAGACACTTTTCTACCCTTTACACTCTTATACATCAGGTGCACACTTTCCTCTTACACACTTTTAACTCAAATTTTTCATATATAAGACATTGACTATTCTTTTGCTCTTCTTTTGCAGTTTTGTCCTTAATTTGCAAAAAGAAACAACCTACTTCAGAAAATACAAGCACACTAACAGGTACAAATTATGCATAGGTTTCACCCCTAGGGTCACTTTCCTTTCTTGGTCTCCACACTTCACTTTGTAATCACTTCATGCTTCACTTGTACACTTAGCACGTTATCGATTACACTCTCTATAGGATCATAAGGTACACATCTTATATCTACTTTCTAGTATCAATTATTCACTCAATAACATAAAGTGGGGGTAAATATAGACACAAAATCACGCACTTGAGTACATTTCTATGTCCTAAAAGCATACTAATATTTTACATGATTTCGAAAAAAGAAAAATAGTAATTGACGACTATATTTGGCCTCTTTTTTGTGTCTCTTGTTTTCTTATTTTTCTTACACACCCTACATCTTAGTCGTAACTAAACTTGTTTATCTTTAATGGCTCTAGGCACCAAAGCCCAATAAGGATAGTTGTACCCATGTGCTCATATCCCCTTTGATCAACCCTAATACTTTCTTATCTTACTCATTTTTGGTATCTTTTATATTTTAGGCATATTTTTCAGTTATGGGTCATCCTTCCAATTGTTAATTATGAAATTCAAATAAGGGAATCATATAAATACATAGTTATGTCTTCAAAATGGGGGACCAAGCACTAATCATTACTATTATCACCTAAGATTACATCCAAAGGCACTAAATAAATTCAAAGGAATCCATAGAGCATCCATTAAATGGACAAGGGACTTTGTACTCTTTATACACAACATAGGAAGGGGAAGTCTATTCTTTTCCATACACACATATTATTACATTGCTAGATTATAGCTACATCTTGCTATCAATTTTGAAACTTGTACAAGGGAATCCTAGAGCATCATTACTACACACACACAAGAACTACATGGATTATGAGATGTAGTGAAACACTTGGGCATAATTTCAATCAGTCAGGTGATTGTTGAGTTCATTTTGACTCCTCATTCTACATTTTCCTTTTTAGGTTTGATGTGGTTTATGGGTATGTGCAGGTGAATCTATTTCTTACATGTTACAAGCACCTTTAGCAATCAAGGAGTGAATATAATTCAATCAATAGGGAATAATTGTGATACCATTTCAACATTATAGAAATTAGATCATAAGCATTTGCATAGTCATGAGAACCTAGATCCAGTCATCAAATCATATGTATCCCTTTCCTGCTATTGGCACCCTCGTCCAACATTTTTCGTGAGGTCTAGAATCTATAGTGGTAAATTACGGCACTCTTATAAGATTTTTCATAACTTTACCTTACTTAGACCACTTCCAGATTGCACATAAACGAGTTAAGTCATCTTATTTCTCTCATTTTCTTAGGGTTTAATACTTTATATGTTTAATTATTGTTTTTATATTGTACTTCAAATTTTATATATCATTTTTTACATCAGTTACTTTGTAATTAGATTTAATTTGATTTGTATTAAATCACAATAAATAGGAGGTGAAATTGTAAAATATAAATTTGTTGAGATGGAGAGGTGGTAAGTTGTTGGGACTGAGTTGAGAGGTCAAGATTGACCAAAGAGCTGAAAGAAGTCTTTTTAGCCTTGGGAGGCACCATCAAATGCAATATATCCATTGTGGGATGAGTGTAGATGTCATAAAGGATTTATAATGAATACAAAGTAACATGTTAAAAGTTTAACATCCGCTGTGTTAACTCTAGGAAATGACAAGCTCAGGGAGTACTCGATAGGCACATTATTCCATCCACTATAAATTAATATCAGAGTAAGATACTTTTTTTTAAATGAGGCTAACATACCACTGAAGGTAAGGTAGTTAGTAAGGTTTCATGTTCTCCATCGTAAGTAAATATAGATAGAGAATGTATGTGAGAACCAGATGACGATTGGTGATATGGCACCAAGAAAAGGGGATGTTTATGACACATGATTAATGAAGAAGCTTGAGGAAATAATGAGAAAGCTTCAGGGACTCAGAGAGGTGTGCATCTGACTATAACATGTAGAGGAAGACCACACAAAAAAGAAAGTTCATGTGATCAATGATGATGAGAAGGTGAAGGATTCAAAATAAATTCAAATGTGTGATGGATAAAATACAAAAAGGATGCTTAGAGAGTCTGGGAGAAGGCACATATAGAGGCACAACCAAAGGTTGTGCTAGAAGATCATAATGGAGAAAAATAAATAGGTGTGGGATCATTGCTAAGGGAAAATGGTTTGACTTTGGGAGTACCATAGAAAGATGTGTAAGTGAAGGAAAATCATACAGAAGTGTGTAAGAGTAGAACGTTAGTGAAAGAGACTACTAAGGAAGGAATATATATGGCTGAAAGAGACCACAAGAGCATGAAGGAATGCATAGATTCATGAGAGGATATTGTGGTGATGTAAGGAAAAGGAAACAAAAAAGTATGCATAATAAAGAGATGCGCTTAGAATACACATGAGATGCAAAGGAGGGAATCCTAAAGGAGCATGAAGATGGTAATGCATGCAACAATTGGAGTACCATTACAAGATAATTTGAACAATCCTAGGAGATTTTGCATAAAAAGGGCATATTCAGTAATGATATCTAAGATGATCTCAAGAGAATGTGTGCATAGCGGCATGCATGAGAATAAGATTGCATGATTTATATGGACTATTATGGCATTTTGGAAAAACCCCACGAGAAATTTAGGATCGAGAGATTCCAATAAAGGTATGACCCAAAAGAAGATTCCTTAAAGATGAAAAATTCAAAGAAACTAAGGGCAATTGTTGATGTGTGCAAAAAAAGAGGTGCACAAGAAGGATAAGAGATAGCTAGGGATCTCAAGGATTCATCCTATGGAAAGGCTTCATAATTCTTACACAAAGCCTAAGACGTAGGAAGAAGAAGGATGTGGTGCGCTGAAAATTCCACAAAAAAAAGGCGAAGAGAGAAAAGTTCGTTAACAAGAGTGTATTTTAATAGAGCTCAAGAAGTGAGGGAGAGATAAAAACCTCAAGAATTCCACGAGAAAGGGATAAGATGAGGTGAAAAAGAGTTCTTTTGGGAGAAACATGTAGAGATATGTTTGCACAAGAGGTTGCACTAAGAAGGTGAACAAGGAGAAGAGAGGTGTGGATTCAAGACACACAAAAGGAAAGAGTCATGATGGAAGGGTGACAGAGGAAATGAGAAGACAAAGGAAGAAGTGTGCATGGATATGTGTAAAAAAGAGAGATGCAATGACAGGGAAGTCTATGAAAGATAGAAGTGAGAGGAAAGACTTGTAAAGTAGAAGGTTTGGGAAAGAAACCTTAAGAAGTAGTAGACTCTCACATAAGAACTCGAGGAAAAAAGAAGAGGCCACTAGGAAATGGCCAAGGATTCGAATAAATGTAAAAGAGGAAGGCTCAATGGTTGAAGGAATTGGGAATATGTGTAAATATTCCAAAGGGTGATGATATCATTCACCAGACCTCTTGAAGAGGAACTTGAGTTTTAAAAAACCCAAGATGTTTGATACAGGGGCATCCTAGGGCTTAAACGAATCCTCCAAAAGATAAGGAAGATGCATGTGAGAATAGAAGGACACACAAGAGAAAGAGGATGTAGATTTATGAGAGATGATCATGGTGAGGGGAGCACCATTACAATGAGTTATTGTCTAGAAGGTAACATTGCATAGAAATTACGGGAAGATTTCTAGAGTGAACATGAGAAAGGGTACACCAAAGAAGCAAGAGGTTGATCAGAGGTCTCATAAGAAATATAGCATGTGGAAGAACACATGAAGGATAAATCAGAATGGAGAATGTTACAAGAAAGGGGTTTCCCTAGATAATTTAGGAGAAGCATCGTAAGGATAAAGTTGTACAAGAATTGCACAAGAAACAAAGTGCAAGGGAACAAAGAGGAGGATGATATCTAAGGTCTTAAGAGGTGAAAGAGAAGAGGAATTCACCAAGGAAGGAGATGTGTGATATAATTAGAAGTTTCCAAGTAAAGGACAAAAGGTTGAAAAAGAAGAACGTTAAGAATATAGAGTGACCCAAGTCACAATAAGAAGCAAGCACAGAAGGGTGGCACAGAGGTCAAAGATGACATGCAAGGTTGGGAACACAAAGTGGAAAAAACCAAAAGACTTTGTCAAGGGGAGTGAGAGACGTGAAAGAGGGAGGATGTATTTAGATGATTGTGAGAAGTAACTAGAGGTACAAAGGGAAGTGAAAGAGCATGATAAACAATGCTCGAAGAGATATAAATGTGGTGACAACTAGAAGAAGAAAGGACTAACAGAATGTATTTTTGGGTCACTTGGTTGATGGTGACCTAGTGATAGAACAATATATAATGATAATCCAACCTCTTAGAGACATGATACAAGGGGATTGGTCAAGATTATATCATGCGAATAAGCTCATTAAAGGATCTTAGTTAAAATTTGAATTATGAGTAGAAAGATCGGAGGAGCCAGGTTAGAGGAAAGAGAAGAAGGAAGATCAGGTGCATATAACTATAAATTTGAGGTTAACTTACCAAAGTTAAGGTTGTTGAAATGGGGAGGTGATAGGTTATTTGGATAGAATTGAGAGGTCAGGATCAGCCATAGAGCTGAAGGAAGTCTAGTTATCCCTAGGAGGTGCCAGAAAATGTAATATCCCGATTACATGACTAGTTTAGATGTTGTAAAGGATTTATAGGGAATACACAGGAAAAAATTAATAGTTTTTCATCCATTGTGTTAACTATAAGAAACAATAGGCTCGGGGAGTACCCGGTAGATACATTATCCCATCCATCATCAAAATGCAACTAGGGAAAGAAGATTCTTTGGTCACATATTTAGTGACACATGTTACATGTGTGGAGATATAGAGCATAGAACTTGTGAGTTATCAGATGCCCAAAATTATGGGAACTATAAGAATGTGAGTGAGAACATTACATAAGGTGAAAAATAGGATATGTCAAGATGTGGTGAAGAATCAGAGTGCTATTAAGCACATATTGTTAAAACAAAAAAGAGGAAGTTGGTCCTGAGAAAAGAGTGTTTTTTTCAAAACAACATGTAAGTTACAAGGAAAATTCTACACATCAATAGTGGATAGTGGAAGTGCTAAGAATTTGGTTGCACAAGAGATGGTAGATAATATAGGGTTGCATAATTTCAAATATTCTAATTCCTTCAAGGTCTTGTGGTTGCAAAAGGGACAATATTTATTAGTGACTGCGTAATGTCTGATTAAGTTCTAGATTAGGAGAAATGAAAATGAAGTGATGTGTTACATCATGCCCATGGATGGATTTCATGTGCTACTTGGAAGGTCATGTTAGATTGATCATAAGACTTAACATGATGGTCATGTAAACACCTAAAAATTAATGAAGGATGGGAAAGAGTACACTATAAATAAAATGAAGAATAAGAGTGAAGGATTAGACCAAGAACATAAGGTTATATTGTTAACTAAGTAATAAATTATTGAATGAAGTGAATAAAAACAATGCATGTTTCCCACTAGTAGTCACTCCTGTGTAAAGAGAATATGTAGGTATAATGACGGAGAAGGTTGAATCGATGTCATGAAGGGTAAACGATATGTTGGGATATTTTGGGGAGATAGTTTCTAGCGAGTTTCTAAAAGAACTATCACCTTTAATGGATATAAGTCATTGCATGGATTTTATTTCAAGATAAAGTTTGTCATACAAGGAAACATACAAAATGACATAGTAGGAAGATGCAAAGATACTAATCCATGTGCATTACCAGTGGTTCTAGAATCGAAGAAGGTTGATGAATGGAAAATTGTACAAATTTGAGGACCATAAACAAGATCACTGTCGAATATATATTTTCATTATCAGGCATAAATGACATCATGAATTGTTTGAGTGGAAAGTATTTTAGAAATAATTACTTCAATAGGTTATATCATCATATTAGCATATGAGAGGGAGATGAATGGAATACTGAAATCAAGACACAAAAGGGATTGTATGAGTGTCAAGTTATGTCGTTCAGATTGAGTAACACTCTGAGTACTTTCAAGAGATTAATAATAAGCCCTTAAACAATTTTTGGGAAAATTTGTGACCATGTACCTCGATGATATATTGATATTTAGAAGGACATGTGAGTGACATTTGTTTCATATAAGGAAATTTTTGTAGTGGTTGCGTGAGGAAAAGTAGATAAATTCAAGGAAATGAAGTTTTATGAAGAAGAGTTAATGCATCTAGGATTTTTGATTTCTAGTGAAGGTTTTAAGACAGATCGAGAAAAGGTATACATTGTATGATGGGTAAAGGAGAGGTTCTCAACCAAGCTCTCAAATATAGGGATCCAATCTAAGAATGGCCACACTTTATAGATACAAATGTTCTCAAGGAGCACTAAAATCATAAATATAGAGGATGATGTCCCTAGCCCTAGGATAGCTATAAGTTTCCAAGGCCTACAACTAAGATAAAGATATGTATCTTACTAGAATTCTGAAATAAAAAGGAGATAGTTGAAGGGTGGATAAAGCCAAGGGGTGTAATAATAAGAAGACAATGTAATAAACCAAAGAAAACATACATCTACTCTAAAATATACCAATGAATGACCAAAACAAAAATCACATACATACATAATGAAAGACTAAATAAGGTTATAAATACTTACCTATAGTGTGTGTGAATTTTGATGCATAATCCTTCCCATACACGACATTGAGAAATAATTGCTATGGGTGGATAATGGGAAAGATAAAAAAGAATATCTCTAATCCTAACGCACTATGGTGACCCAAATGAAAAAGAGGCAAGATCCAAGACACCAAAGTCAATTAGTAAGTGCAAAGTAGTGTGAAATAATATGAGAAAAAGTAAGTATAAGTGTGAGAAAATGATTATTAATTGGTGAAAATAACAAGGAAGTGTAAGAGTATATATACCCAACTATGGAAAAACTAAAATAAGTACCATCTCTCATAGGAAATGGTGTTAGCATTGGGGGAAACCCTAAGGTGAGAGGCTGAAAACATGAAGAATGAAATCCAGAATATGAGTGGGGATAAACGATGATCGTATAAAGTGACCAAAAACATAGATAATATCATGCAATAAGAGGATACAAGTGACATTATTGGATAAATAGAATAATGGGTGTAATGTGTGAGAAAAGGGAAGAAACGAGGCATGTATGGGGTGACTAAAGATAATAGTGACATATCTCAAATGTTTTGGTTTAGCCCTCATGACCAAGTACGAACATACCCCAATCTTGAAAAATCCCTTAAGGCACATGTTCAGGAGGAGAAAGCATAAACAACCCTTACACAAAATAAATGGTTAGAAAACATCAACAATATGGTGAATATGTATCCATCAACTAAATATCATTGTGTGTTACAATAATGAAACACTATATGGTGTTCAAAAAATATCTATGCAACACGAAATCGAGAGGAACTACTAAAAGTAAAGTTGAAATGAAAGTGTTGTAAAAAATAATAAATGGTAAATGAAATAAACCTATGTCATACTTACCTAACGGTGTTTCTCATCTTACATGTGGTGGGACAATAGCTTCTTAGAACCATGAATAAGTAATACTAAAAAGAAACAATAGAATGTAATCAGTAAAATAAGACATAAATCATCTAGTTAGGAGGGTCTCGAGAGGGATAATATTGAACGTTGAAATGATGGAAAAGAATAATATTTTTGGCAAAAGGGTGGTATTGAGTAACATGTCAAAAATATCATATCGCCACCACGAATGTGGTTTGATATACAGAATGTGTATAGGGTTTGTAGTGTAAAATATATGAAGGTATTAATATTGGAAGAAATCACGGTAAAAACCAACTTTAAAAATTTCTATAAATAGAAAAGGGAGGAGTTTATTTGTAACTTTGCTAATTTAAGATTAAGAGAAAGTAGGCTCTAAGGTAATCCACGCTGAGCATATTTAGTGACAATGGAGAGAGTACATAGTGGTAGACAAGGTGGCCAAGATGGGGCACGTGACTATGTGAATCCTAAAGAAAATGTTTTTGTTGAATTGGGAATGGGTGGTCAAGAGAAAAGGGGGAAAATTCATGCAATGCAAAATTTAGATAGTGAAAATTTCCATAAATATTTTCAAAATTTAGATCAATTCGAGGTTGTTTAGAGATGTTTTTTCCTTTCTACCTTAAATTAATGAAGTGAAACAATAAAAAAAACCTACCTCAAAAGAAGGTGGGGTTTACTGATACCTGTGATGATGTGTGTTGATGTTGATGTTTGATTAAGATTTTTGAATCCAGATGAATGTTCAAGCCCTCTTGTCTTGTAAATTAATCTATGCTCAAAGACACTAAACCGGAAGGATTAGATAAAATGATAGATGAGATTCCCAAGAATCCAAAGGGACTTAGAGGATGTCAACTCATTTTAAATAATTAAGTATATTAAGAAATGTAATGATAAGGATATGTGATTAATAATGACAAGTAGATACAAGATAATGGATCTAGAACTTGAGATGAATAAGCAGGTCCAGAGAAACTTCAAAGGCAACCCAAGCAAGGGTAGATGTAATCTATACATGTTCCAAGTAGTCATACTAGAATTTGTTAGTTTCTTGCTTGATGTTGCTAAGTAATTCAAATTGGTCTTCAATGTCTTGGTCAGTGTCAGCAAATTGGATTACACAAAGTGTGAGCTCGTGTAAAATATTATATTGTTCCCAGAAGAATGAATGTCAGAATATTGGAAGGATTTAAATACTGGTAATTAGATGTGAATGGCCAAGAACTAACATCTAACATAGATCCATGCTTGGAATTAACAAGTTAAATGTAGAGGATTTGATAAAAGATGATAAACTGATAAATGATAAATTTGACAGGAATCGCTGGCGATTAGGGTGAATTCCTAGAGATTTTTGTGATTTAGAAAAATTTGATAGAAATAAGAATCTCAAGCTCTAAGATGATATTTTTGTTTGATATAAAAGCTTGATATGATAGAAAGAGGATAAGAAGGGGTCAAAGAATACCTTTAGTGAATTTGGAGCTAAATGATGTCTCAAATATTCAATAAGAAATATGTGAATGGACAAGTTGTGTTGGGATGCTTCTTAAATCTTGACTAAAGAAAATGTTCACCAAGAATGCTTGAAAATGTCTGATACTGATTCCTGGTAGTGCTTGATGATGTCATGGGTGCTATAGTGTCAAAAAACAAAGTGTGAGAGAAAAAAAATTCCTGAGATTCAAGGTTGAATATCCATAAGGGAGATCATAAAAGTCCTATTTATAATCACTAGCGATTCAATTGAATCCTTGAAGATCTAGCTTTTGTGGGGAAATAGTTGTAGAAGTGGTTGAAACCACTTCTATTCATGGATTTTTTGGTTTGAGGTATGGGTAAATGATTATAGGGGTGTTGGAAGTCTATGTGAAGATGTTGAGATGGTTGTAGGATTGTTTTGATTTTGTTTTTTCTTACTTGTTTTTAGTTTGTTTGTTAGTGGTGACTTAAGCACAGTGTAAGGAACACTAGTTTGATGAAAGTTGGTTGTTGGACAGTTTGAGATACGCTTCATTTAAAATTACCCCAAGACGGGGTATCAAAATGATATTTAGGGATACCTTGGAATCAAGTGATAGGGGGAACCAAGGGGTTTATTTCCTATGGACATATGAATCGTAAAGGTAGGCTTATAAGGATGGGGAAGTCAAGTGATGGGGGGCCAAAGGGCTCACATCCCATAGACATATGACATATCCTGAAGTGATTTGATTGTTTGTTAATTAATTGTCTAAGTATTAGGGTTGATTAGATGAGACATTTGTGGAAAAATGTGAGGGAAGTGATGTGATTTTGGAAAATATTGAGTTGATGTTACAAAAGGGATAAATCTCTAGCAATTTGTAACAATCATTGGTGATCAGGGTAAATCTCTAGCAATTCAAAGAATCACCGGTGATTGCTCATAATTTTTGGGGAGGCTATAAACTCCCTAGGTCAGTGGTAAATAATGCATTTTTACAACTTGACTATTGCAATTAGGAGAGATTGAGATGAAAAATGGTGATTAGGAGAAATGACATTAGGGACAAGGCACATGAAGCCCACACGGGTAGAGGTGAGTGCCCAATTTTTTTTTTTTTATCGATTTTAGTTGACTTTGATCAATTTTTTCATTTTTGATGGTATGAAGGGTTTGATTTTAAAATCATGAGAATCGTCGGTGATTTAGGTTGATCGTCATCGATTCAAGTGAATTGCAAGTGATTTGTCTGAGTTTTTTGTAAATGGTTTGATTAAGTTACGACCCTTGTATTTGATGAATCTGTTGATTTTTTTTGAAGTAAAAATAGTTTCTAATGTGTGTTTGTGGTATGTTTATTGCTGCAGTTGAATGCGAAATTGACTATCTGGGATAGGATTCCATTGATTTTAGTAGAGGTTTAAGAGGATATGTTAGATGATGATTGGAGTCTTATAGACGATGTAGGGTTTATAGGGATTTGTTATAATAGACGCATTCAAAGATGTTGGGGGTTATTTTTGGCTTTGATGGAGAGATGGGATCCATCCACCTATACATTTTGGTTACCTACAAGTGATATCACGATCATTGTGAAGGATACTCATCGGATTAGTACGCTACTGGTACATAAAGAGGGTATTTATTACATCAATGAGACAAAGAGAGAGGATGTAATGAGGAGATTTTATAAGTGATGCAAATGATTTCCGATATACTTCAGGGGTTTTTTATTATAAATATTTATATTTTTCACAAAGGGAGGCATGTACTTGGATGACTATGTTGATGATGGGTGTTTCCTGTTTTGTTTTTCCTTATTCTGGAGGAGGGAGATTCCCATGGATAATGAAAGGGGTGGGTGCAAAAATTATGGAGCACCATATTGTGTTTTTGTATGCCCCTACATTACTAGCACAAACATACAAGGAGTTGTGGGCTTGGAAAGTCCACAAGAGATTTGGTATTAATGTTGCATTTCTATTACAGTGTTGGGATTTCAAGCACTTTTCCATAGATCATCCACCTGGATTGCCATGGGGAAGTGTGGTTATGATTGGGAGGTCTGTTGGATTCATGAGATGATGAGAAGATGTGGGGAAGTCAAGGGGGAATATGAAGGAGGCTCATTAAAGAGAGCTTCTTATAGGATTATAGGTTGGAGATGTTGTATGGAGGCCATATCTTTATTTTCCAGTGTGGTCAAGCTGTGAGCATGATATTGATGGGATGTAAGAGGAGTATTAGGTGCAAGGGAGATGAGTTGGAGAGTGGGATATCATTATATTTATATAGGATGATGTTGCAAGGGAGATGAGTTGGAGAGTGGGATATCATTATATTTAGATAGAAATTTGGTTTTATATAGGATGTTATTGAGGCTCCAGTATTATATAGACGGGATTAGGTAGATTCAAATACTCCTAATGCAGTTGTATGGTAAAATCCTATTATAGATGATGAGTAGGGAGCTATAGGTTTAGATGTGGATGGGGACCTGGTGCTGATTGATGACGCTAGAGTGAATACTAGTTGTAGGCAGTGGTGGGTTGGTGCATATGCAGAGTTTGAGAGGATTTTATTGATTCAGAGAGGGAGGAGGGTGCGTGCTCAAGTGGAGGGAGCATAGGATGTCGTTGATGTTAGTTATGATGAGGACTGTGATGGTGATGACGAGGACATAAAGGACACCATTTCATATTCAATGGATAAGAAGGCCATAGTGAAGGATGAGAGGGATATCCTACAGAGGGAAAGAGATGATTTGATTTGAGTGAGGGCTACTTTGATTAGAGAGAGAGATGGTGCTATAACAGAGTGGGATGGAATTAGAACATAGTTAGCACATGAAACTACTGATCCAGATTGATATAGAGTAGCTAGAGACCCTGAAAAGGTCTCTCGGTATTATAAGATATTTTATATCATGTACGGAGTTTGTGGCATGTGCGTATGATAGTGGAAAGATAGGATCCCGAGGCATGATTTTCTATGCACATTATCAGAATCTGAGGGTAGATTTGTCCTACTATGAGGACATGGTGATATATTAATTTCCTAATGTAGTTCTATACACTAATTATATGGCACAGTGATGAGCAATTACTAGTGGTAGTACAAGGAGTGTGGGTCAGACACCTCGAGGAGCTATAGGAGGAGATAATGGAGGTGGAGGTATGTAGGAGGTTGATGGGAGTGTTATTTGTGCTAGTGGATTGCTTAGTGATATCCATTTTACTAGATAGTTATATACTGTATTTTGATATGTATACGGATCTTGTTTATGAAGGATTTGATGTATAGTTTTTTGTCACACAGAGTGGGGAACTCTTTGATGATGTATTTTGAGACTTTGATTATATGATATGATGATGTGGTTAGCTTGTAATTTATGTATCTTGATGTCTATGTCTTTAATTTTTTGATGTTAATGGGATAAAATATTTCTGTGATGTCAATGTTTACATATTTATGTGATTTGGATGATGATGTATCGAGAAGGTTGTGACTTTCTTTTAGATGTGATCCAAATTTATCAAAAAGTGTTTTAACTCTAAAAAGGAGTAAAAATGGAATTATAAATTTAATATGGATTTGATATATACGTGATGGGTATAGAATATGAAAGAACTTGAATTTTTTATCCTTTTAAAATGTTAAAATGAGACTATCAGTAGGTAGTTACACATGGGATATTAGACATAGAGATGGAGTGATTAGATGTACCTTGTTAGGACATGAAAGGAGTTTATCTTGTGTAAGTTTATGTGGGATAGTAAGGTTCTCCTTTTCAACAGTTTCATGGACATATGCCCCAGTTGTACATACTTTTGACATAAATTGATCAATGTGGGAAGTTTTCTTTGATGGGAAAGTTTATCAATGCGGGAAGCTTTCCTAGGATGATTTTGAGATTTTCTCTTTTTTGAAGGTTGATCGATGCAAGAAGCATTTTTACATAAGTAGTCATTCTTAGAGGAAGTGTTCTAAGATTTTGATTATTACAAAATAACCATCTTTCAAGGGATCAGTTTATATTATATAGGTAGTTGTCCTTCGAGGGATCAATCTACTTTTTCTTTTGATAATTTTGACATATTTTTGAATTAATTTCCTTGAAGGGACCAATGTATTATGTTTGAATTTTTAATAGGAAACATCCATAGATTTTAATTTGAGCTAAGGAAAAGACCCTAATAGACTATTTCAAGGAGGGGAAAGAGATGTGTAAATGACCTACACATACCTACCCCATAACATGATTTCAGTTAGTACAAGGTAGGTGGATGTAATGATTACAGGGTTCCTACTAAGGAGGAACTTTTCCATGTGAAATATGTGATGAACAGATCCATGGTGATTATATTTAAGGTTTATAGGATAGTGAGTGAATACCACATACTTTAAAATAATTACGATGTGAAGATAACAAGTTGACGGAGGATTAAGATCTTAGGTGAAACTAATATCATAATGGTCAGATGTTAACAGTGGAAAGGCCACATGTGCAAGGCATTCAAAGTTTCCTTTTTAGGTGTACCATCAAGGGAGGCTTAGTGATATGCTCCCGACCCATACTTGTGAGTGATAACATATGGACAAATCTAATTAGGAGAAAAATTTCCATGTTTATTTTGTTCTAAAGTAGTGAAATTTTGATTTTCTTTGAGAACAAGATCAAAAATATTGAATTCAAATTCTTTTAAATGTTTATTATATACTCATTTGATACGTTCTTAATAGACTTGATGATGTTAAAGGGCCTTTAAACATTTTTCATCTAATAATTCTAATTGTGCTAGGTGGTCTTGTTGATATTCTTTGTCGGGGATAAATTCTAAGTGTCTTGTTAGAGGCCTCAACCTGTCCATTTTATTGGGGATAATATCGTGATTAAAAACTAAGTTTTTTGATGAAGGGATTATAGAGTTTCTTAACATCCTAGTTTTTGAAATAATTTCCATTATCTGTGAAAATTTTATGAGGGACACCATAACAGAATATGATGTATTGATAAATTAAATCGAAGATTTAATTTTCTTTATTTGAAGTTAAGGGGATAAATTTGACCCATTCTGTAAAATATTTAGTGGCTATGATGATTGAATGATGTTGTTGGGATGATTTAGGATTGATAGTGCTAATGAGGTCTAACCCCCATTGTGAGAAAGGCCATAGATCGTGAGCAGGTTGAAAATATTGACTAGGAACATGGATGAGGTTAGAATGTTGTCAACATTTAACACACTTCTTGACATATGCACAACAAACCTTATTAATATCAGGATAATAATAACCGAGTCCTAAGACATGTTTAGCAAAAAAAATTCCATTGAAATGTCCACCGCATATACCGACATTGATCTCTTGGATTTATTTGATGGATTCATGAGACTTAAGACATCTTAATAAGAGACCATTGAAGCCACGTTTATAGAAAATACCACCTATGATGACATAATAAGTGGTGTTTTGGAGAAATGATCTTTTATCATTTCATGATAAATCAAAGGGAATTTTAGATTTTGAAAGATAGTCAAATATTTGAGAATACCATAGGTCAGTTGGATGAGTGACAATGATGCCAATAGGAGGGAGTTGGTTTTAATGTGAGGAGTGATCCAATCTTTGAATGACTATGGATAGTTTGGAGTTGTCAGTTGATTCTTTAGTTGATAAAGGAATGAGTGCTCCTACATATTTCATGGTATCTATAAACTTATTAGAGGATCATGGAATGGTTTGGATGGTGTAATTATAAAAGGATGGAAGGATAAAATCAACATTGACTTTATAATTTTGTAATATTTCATTTTTACACTAATATTCTCCTTTGATTTGATTGATGATGAGTTGTGAGTCTCCATATATTTCTAATATTTGAACACCTAGTAGAATAGCAGTTGTAAGAACCATAATTAAAGATTTGTAATCGGACATGTTATTAGTGCATTCAAAGTTAAGTTTAAATGATAAAGGAATATGAGTCCCCTAGGGAGGTATGATGATGATACTAGCCCCTCCCTCTTGATGGAATTTAGATCCATTGAAGAAGAGGGTCATATTGATAGGAGTAAAATCATGTTCATCAATAGTATTGATAGATTCATTAGGAAATTATTTGTGAGGGAGATAGGTGTCAGGAAGGGGTGCTTTAGAAAGCTGGTCTGCAATGACATGTCCTTTAATGGACTTTTGTGATATAAATTGAAGGTCAAACTCAGTCATAAGCATGAGCCACTGAGTTATGTGGTCACTGTGATATGGTTTAGAGTGGGTTAAAACTGGTGATAACATAATTTTTTTGGTTGAGGAGATAGTGGTGTATTTTAGATGTTACAAATCATAAGGCACAACATAGTTTTTAGGCTTCAGTATAACAATTTTATGTTGTTGCAAATCAGCAGCACCCCTGGATGTTGATCAGATTTCTAGTTTGATATTTTAGACATCCAGTGTGATTGCACAACATTGAATCCTCTCCCCAAGTGTGGGAATTGTAAAATGGGAAAGGAATATCTAGATTAGAGGCTGGTTCCTCAACTCCTCTGATCATATTTATCACTTACAAGTTGCAGAGGTTTAAATTCCTAATCCTACCCTAAATTCCAAAGGAGACAGAGATAGAGAATGTAGATAAAATAAAACTAATGCTAATAGGTGATGCACCAAAGGAGTGGTGAGCATTTCTCACTTCTGGAGATTGACTC
Organism: Taxus chinensis; assembly: GCA_019776745.2. Lineage (NCBI taxonomy): Eukaryota > Viridiplantae > Streptophyta > Pinopsida > Cupressales > Taxaceae > Taxus > Taxus chinensis. The sequence continues at coordinate 510,970,593 of CM034146.1, read as the reverse complement.
AATTCATAAAATGCAACAAAACAACATGCACAAACTGATAACTGTAATGAAGAATCAGAAATTAGTCAAACAACACCAGCAGAGGATGAAAAATTAATCACAGGGCCTATATTGTTATTTTAACATCAAAATCACTTGCATTACAACACCTGGGAGGAAAAAATGAGTTGCAGTTCTTAGAAAAGGTCTAATATTCCACCAAAATCACTTCCAAGGTGAGAAAGGGGACCTGCAATACACAAAAAATGTTCAACCCTTTGAAAATGAGACAAATCTGGGTTTTACAGTGCAAGGGACGAGCCTAGGAGAGAGAAACGTGGGAAAACGTGGAAGGGATTCAACCATTGACCAAAACACATTCAAAACAACATGGGCATCCTTACAGACCCATCCCTTGACATTTTTAGCCATGCTGGGAGAGAATGCGAGCCATTCTTCATTAAAAACGGTGGTTGAAACGTCATTTCTATCCATGACCACATGCCAGAGGCATTTTTAAATTTTCTCTCTCCAAACTCCATCAAAATGAAAAAATTACCCTGTAATATTGTAGATAATTTCACCAGCTTTCCATTGATATAAAGAACACGAAAAAACGAGCTCTAGATCGAAAGATATGGCCATTTGAAGTTTTAGAGAAAAACAGGGCCAAATCGGGTTGGCGGGAAAAAATTCAAATTTTTGCACCTTTTTGGTCATTTGGAAAATTTTCCAAAATTTCTTCACACTCCACCACTCTAGGTGCCACGTGGTGGCATCTCATTGGCCACGGGCCTTTCAGGGGAAATTTTTTCCAAAAAACTCCGTCGAGCCATAACTTCAAAAATACATGGAGTTAGGAGGAAAACTTTACCTTTCTGGAAAGCTGAGAAAGAGCTCTATCCAATGGTGTCATTTCCAGAAGGTTTTGAGTGCCTAAAAAGCAAAATATTATGACTGAGGCACAAGAGAGGAAAAAATGAGAGGAGTTAGCCACAAAAAATGAGCAGGGGCACATTTTGGATAACAATTTTGGCGACTCAGAGGGGTCATCTGCCTGCTGGATGAAGTTACCAGTTGCCTTGAAGCAATCCATTGGGTATGGAGTCATTGAATTATCTCTGTTTGATACCCCAACTGACTAGAACACTACAAGGAGGAAGATGGAATATCACCTGATGGAGCAAGGCCTGCAAACACATCTCCAGGAACAACAAGCTTGTGCCAAAGCACTTAGGGAAAGAAAAACTAATCTACAGCAAAACAATGTGCACAAGCACTTGGAGGAATGAAAAACCTAAACTAATATGTATAGGGTGAAGCATTTCCTTTAGTAGCAATGCTTCAGATGGATTCCATTGACTGGAATCTGCAGTTCTTCGCCATCCAATGAAGACAACTGGAAAGCATTGTTGTCCTTACACTTTGTGACCATGTATGGGCCACTCCAAATGGACATCAAATTTTGAATGCCTTCCCGGTTTTGCTCTATCCGCATCCCATTTTAACACTAGATCTCCAACTTGGAAGGATCTGTTCTTGGCCTTTCTATCAAAGGTCTTCTTTATCAAAGCTTGATCCTTCTCCATTGCTTGGGATGCCTGATTTCTGATTTCTTGGAGCTCCATCAATTTTGCATATCTGACTTCCATGGGCTCAAACTCCAACAACTCCAACTGTTTCATGAGTTCCAATGTTGGCAACTCAAGTGATATGGGAAAAATTTCCTCTCTTCCATAAACAAGCTTGAATGGAGAGTTACCTGTAGATCTTTTAGGAGTTATCCTATCAGCCCATAAGGCTGATTTCAATTTGGTATGCCAAGACCTCTGATTCTCATCAAGAGTCCTCCTAATGATCCTCAACAAGTTCTTGTTTGTAGATTCAGCCTGGCCATTACTCTGGGGGTAATAGTTTGATGAAGTACTTAGGTAGATCCCGTTCTTGACAACCCATTCAGTCACCTTGGATCCAATGAATGCCAATGCATTATCTGATATTATTGTAGCTGGTATGCCAAATCTGGTTACTATTCCCTCATAGAAGTCTAGGATGCTAGATTCATTTGCTTCCTTGAGTGCTACTGCTTCAATCCATTTGGTGAAGTAATCTGTGGCTGTTAAAATCCACTTGTGCCCTTGGCTCGAATTGGGATTAATAACTCCAATGAAGTCTAAACCCCATTGCATGAATGGCTGGTCAACTGAAATTGGATGCAATGGGAGGGCAGCTAGCCTCTCTTTACCTGTGAAAAATGCACAATTCTTGCACCTCTTGATCCATGCATAACAATCATTGAAAATCTTGGGCCAATAATAACCAGCCCTCATGATCTTTAGAGCTGTCACTCTTGGTGCAAAATGACCACCAGTTGGTCCACCATGGAACTCTTCCAGCACCTTATGAATCTGATTTGTACCAATGCATCTCAGCAGTACTCCATTCACATCTCTTTTGAATAAAACACCATCAACAAGGGCATATGGGACAACTTGCAATCTGAAGTGTCTTCTTTGGGTTTTGTTCATCTCTAGAGGACATAGACCTATGCTTAGGAAGTGCGTTATACCTTGGGTTCAGCAAGGAGTGGGGACATCGTCATTCTCCTCTTGAGTGCTTCCTTGCTCATGGCTTTCTTGCAACGCCAAAACAGCCTCCTTCTCGTTGCATGATTCCTCTTGTTTGCTCAAGATCAGCTGCTCACACAATCCTTTTCCTCTTACCAACTTGGTGGATTTGATGTCAATGTCATACTCCATGACATGAGTAATCCAAATTTCCCTTTTTTCATTCAAGTCTTTGTTGAGGAGGAAGTCTTTAACCCCCACATGAGAATCCAACAATTGGACCTTATTGTTTGAAACTAGATGCTTGAATTTCTTCAAGCTCCTGATTACTACAAGAACATGCTTCTCAATGAAAGAATATCTCACCTTATAGTCCTCTAGGCTTTGGCTGAAGAAAGAAATTGGCTACTCATCATTGTCTTTATTCTACTGTACCAAAATTGCAGAAATAGTATCATCACCTCCAAACGCATAGAGGATGAAATCCTTGGAGAAATCCGGGTTGATGAGAGTTGGGGCTTGAGAGATGGCTTCTTTGATTGCTTCAAAACTTTCCTTTCCTTCTGCTGTCCATTTGAAAGCCATGCTTTTCTTTAGCATCTTGGTGATAGGTCTGACAAGGGCTACAAAATTTGGGACAAACCTCCGAACAAAATTTATTCTTCCCAAGAAACTTTGAAGGGCCTTCTTGTGGCTTGGCAATGAAATTGCTCTTATGGCTTTGACTCTTTCTAGATCAATTGCTAATCCTTCTTTGGAGACAATGTGGCCAAGGAGTTTTCCTTCATGGGCTAGAAAAACACACTTTTTAGGATTCAAGGAGACTCCAAATCTTCTACACCTTTGGAACACTTGTCTCAAATGAAAGAGGTGGTCTACTGTATTTTTTGAAAAAACAGTGATATCATCAAGATATATCAGTACCCTCCATGATTATCAAACTTTGAACACCATGTATTGCTCTTTGGAAGGTAGCTTCGAGGTTGGTCAGCCCAAATGGCATTTTCCTGTATGCATAAGTTCCCCATTTAGTTGTAAAGGCTGTCTTGAACTGATCTTCTTCCTTCACCATAATCTGATTATACCTTGAATAGCCATCAAGTAGTGAAAACCTCTCGGAGCCAGCAACAACTTGTAAAATCTGCTCCATGGAAGGAAGTGGATAATGATCCTTGAGAGATGCTCTATTCAAATCTCTGAAGTCAACACACAATCTGATTTCCCCACTCTTCTTTTTGACTGGAACCAAGTTGGCAACCCAACTAGAATGCTTGATAGGGAATATGATTCTTGATTCTATCAACTTATTCAATTCTTTTCTCATGAGAGGCTCCATGTGGGGGTTGACTGGCCTTTGTTTCTGCCTGATGGGCTTAGTATTTGGATCCAATTCAATGGTGTGTTGAGCTAACTCAAGATTGAAACCTTTCAAATCTTCATAGCTCCAAGCAAACACATTAGGGAATTCTTGACAAAGTTGTATGAACTCATACCTTTCTTGCTCAGTTGTCATCTTACCAATTTGGAGTGATTTGCCTCTTTCTACTGAGATGGACACTAAATCTTCTCCCTTCACTTAGATGTTTTCTTTCTCCTTCCTAAACTGATCATTAGGATTGAAAATGGACTCCAAAGTAATAAGTCCCTTTGGTAGTTTGTTGGTTCTCAGCTGCACCACTTGGTCACCATACTGCTGCTCTAACTTTTCCTGATTTTTGGCTGAGAATTCAGCCTCTTCTTGCAAGAAATGGATGATTTGCTGATCATTTTCAAACACTTGCCAACTTACATTGTTATCTGGCACTGAAGGCCTCACAATCACATGGATGTTTGGCTGTACCTTGTCTTTTTGAATGCTCTCCACAACGTCAAAGGCTGCCCCAACTGCTGCAAGCCTGTCAGTGGCTTAGTTCTCTTTCCTAGGAATGGATTTGATGCCAAAACCCTCAAAATCTTCAATGAGGTCCCACACCCTGTTCTTTTAGCACTTGAGTAGATCATTCTTGATAGCATGTTACCCCTTGACTTGGTTGACAATCAACTCACTATCACCAAAGACTTGCAAGTTCTTTATTCCTCTCTTGATTACCCAATGCAGTCCTTGCACCAAGGCTTCATATTCAGCAGTGTTATTAGAGCATGCAAACTGAAATCTAAAAGCTGAATAATACTTAACTCCTTGAGGTGAAACCAGCATGGATCCCCCTCCTACACCTTGTCTACTCCTTGATCCATCAAAAAACAACTGCCATACCTCATTGTCATCTTTGTGGTTTGGCTTGGTGATGCTAGGAATAGGCTGATTTTCTTCATGTATGCAATAGACTCCCAGCTCAGATTCTTCTATTTCTTGATAAGGATCAAAAGCATGCACCTTGCTTTCCCATTCATCAAGAGTTAAATCTAGGATGCTTCCAACCTTGGTGTCAGCTTCATCAGTGCTTGGATGATCTTCTTGATCAAACGCTGAACAATTGGCATTAATCTGACTTGGAGTGTAAGGCTCAATGTGAAAGTTTGCAATAGGTTCAGACCTGATTGTGGCTTTGGTTCCATATCTTGTTCTGAACAGCATGTGTGACCAATCAGCAGACAAGTAACCTCCAATCTTAGCTATGAAATCCCTTGACAAACATAGGGCAAAGAGTGGTGGAAGGTCTATTACTGAGACATCTTGCAAAACAACCACGTTGGGACAGGCATGCAAAGTAAGACTCAAGTTTTTAATCACCCCGACTGTTGTTACTGCTGTCCCATCCAACTGTACCACCCCTTTGGATATGGTTTCATACTGAATTCCCAACTAATCAGCTATTTGCTTGGGCATTACTGAACTACTTGCCCCGGAATCAATCATGCAATTGTGTACTAATTGATTTCCAATAATCAATGAAACGTAGAATGGAGGGGGCTTCAATATTTTACCTTGCTGTCCTCCATGATTCCCCTCAGGCTGGGCAGCATTTGTGAGCACCTTCTCTTGCATTTGGACTTGCTGATTTGAAGTTGACCAGTCCTTCATGGCAGCTTGTAGCAAATCTCTTTGGCCTGGGATAGATAGTGATTCCCACATTGATATGTTTACATTTGTCTTCTTCATCTGATCAATGATACTGAATGGAGATGAAGTATCCCTCTGCTTTCCCTTGGCCTGCACATTCATTCCTTGCACATGGGCAGCAACAACTGGCATTTGGGTTGGCCTAGGGGCTGTTTTAGGCAATCCTTGTGTGCTTAGGATTGCATTTTGTTTGCCAATAGTTTGTGGAGTGATAGAAGGTCATGAATTACTTGGGGCCAATGGCTGTTCTTCACCCAAATTTCTTCTCTTTGACCTTGTGTTGGCTACAACACTTTGGGAAATCATTTGATTCATGCCACAAAAATCTTCTGCCTGCCAGTTTACAAGTGTGGTATCATTTGGAGCTGATTGCTGCTGGAATGTTTCTTGTTGCTGGTTATTTCCTTGACTACCTTCACCCTCCACACCAGTTGCTGTCACCATTAATGCTTGATTCAAGGCACCGTTGAAGCACATGGACTGGTTATGAGGTTCATTGCATGGGAAACACCAATCATACTCTTGAGCTATATTGTTTTGTACTGGCACTAATGCTTTAGATGCAGATGTAGCATTGGGATTATAGGGCTGAAATGGTCTGTTGGCAGGAGGCCTTGCTTGATTTAGATTTGCAGCTGGATTGGGTGGTCTATGAGGTTGATATGGCTGCCTGTTAGGCTGAGCTTGAGGCTGGAAGGAAGGTCTAAAACCTTGAGCTTGCTGCCTTTTGAGTGTAACCAGCTCATTACCTAGATTTTGCAATTGCTTCATGACTTCTTGAAGTTCATTTGAGGCACTAGAAGATGAAGTGGAAGCTTCACTTGAATTCTGATTTCTAGGAGTGGGAATAGAAGCTAAATTAGGCACTTGGCTAGTACTTGGGCTCTCTAAACTTGGAAATAATGGCATTGGAGGCCTAGGAGCCAGCTTGCCAGCTTGAATCAAACAATTTTCAGCTCTAATGGCAATGCTATAAGAAATGGGGATAGTTGTGCCTCCCATGGACTGAATTAACATAGAAATATCAGAATTTAAAGCTTTAAGGTAATAAAGAAAAGCACCTTCTGCTGTTGGCCTGACTGCCACTGGAATTCTCTCCCAAGTCCTTTGAAATCTGAAATTAAAATCAGTCAGCTGCTCATTGGGAGCTCTCTTGATGGTTGTCAACTGCTCCAAAAGGGACAAGTTGTCTCCCTTTTCCCCAAACTGCTCATGGAGGGCTATACATAGCTGATTCCAATTTTGAATAGAACCTGAGGCAAGACTCCTGAACCATTGCAAAGCTTTCCCTTTGAATGAAGATGCCAGCAGTTTGACAACAACTTGCATCTCATTGATCTCATGGATTACACAAATGTTAGCAATATCCTTAACATGATCACCAGGTGAGGTCTGATTTTCTCCAGTGAAGTATGGAATGTTCTTCAATGCTGCAACTGAGATTGGATTTTGTGCATTGAGAGCAAGTGGGCTGCTGCCAGTGAAATTGACATAGGGGTTGTTTTGTGCCATTCTGATTGGCCTTAGAACCCTTGTTGATTGAATGAAAGGCCTACCAGGTGGAGGAGTTGAGAGAGTTCTGTTTGGTGGAGATGGAGACCTTTGGATTCTCCTCCCACTTTGCCTTATTCTTGGAGATAACTGCAGATATTCAAACAGCACCTCTTCCTCTCCAGCTCTTGACCTTGTGTTGATTCTTCTCATGAGTTTTCAGGTCTGCACTGCTAAAACCAGCTGATTCTTCTTCCTTGGAGTCGCCAGATGTGTAATTTATAGCTCTTTTAAAGCAAGAAACTTGCAAAAAATGCACATCAATTTTGTTGCAATGAAGATGAAGACCTCTAAGGTCCCACCGGGCATGCCAAAACTGTTGTTGCAAATCAGCAACACCCCTGGATGTTGATCAGATTTCTAGTTTGATATTTTAGACATCCAGTGTGATTGCACAACATTGAATCCTCTCCCCAAGTGTGGGACTTGCAAAATGAGAAAAGAATCTCCAGTTTAGAGGCTGGTTCCTCAATTCCTCTAGTCAGATTTATCACTTACAAGTTGCAGAGGTCTAAATTCCTAATCCTACCCTAAATTCCAAAGGAGACAGAGATAGAGAATGCAGATAAACTAAAACTAATGCTAATAGGTGATGCACCAAAGGAGTGGTGAGCATTTCTCACTTCTACAGATTGACACAATTCATAAAATGCAACAAAACAACATGCACAAACTGATAACTGTAATGAAGAATCAGAAATTAGTCAAACAACACCAGCAGAGGATGAAAAATTAATCACAGGGCCTGTATTGTTATTTTAACATCAAAATCACTTGCATTACAACACCTGGGAGGCAAAAATGAGTTGCAGTTCTTAGAAAAGGTCTAATATTCCACCAAAATCACTTCCAAGGTGAGAAAGGGGACCTGCAATACACAAAAAATGTTCAACCCTTTGAAAATGAGCCAAATCTGGCTTTTACAGTGCAAGGGACGAGCCCAGGAGAGAGAAACGCAGGAAAACATGGAAGGGATTCAACCATTGACCAAAATGCATTCAAAATAGCATGGGCATCCTTACAGACCCATCCCCTGACATTTTTAGCCATGCTGGGAGAGAATGCGAGCCATTCTTCATTAAAAATGGTGGTTGAAACGTCATTTCTGTCCATGACCACGTGCCAGAGGCATTTTTCAATTTTCTCTCTCCAAAATCCATCAAAATGCAAAAATGACCCTGAAATCTTGTAGATAATTTCACCATCTTTCCATTGATATAAAGAACGTGAAAAACCGAGCTCTAGATCGAAAGATATGGCCATTTGAAGTTTTAGGGCAAAACAGGGCCAAATCGGGTTGGCGGGCAAAAATTCAAATTTTTGCACCTTTTTGGTCATTTGGAAAATTTTCCAAAATTTCCCCGTACTCCACCACTCTAGGTGCCACGTGGTGGCATCTCATTGGCCGTGGGCCTTTCAGGGGAAAATTTTTCCCAAAAACTCTGCCGAGCCATAACTTCAAAAATACATGGAGTTAGGAGGAAAACTTTACCTTTCTGGAAAGCTAAGAAAGAGCTCTATCCAATGGTGTCATTTCCAAAAGGTTTTGAGTGTCTAAAAAGCAAAATATTATGACTGAGGCACAAGAGAGGAAAAAATGAGAGGAGTTAGCCACAAAAAATGAGCAGGGGCACATTTTGGATAACAGTTTCATATTCGTGGAGGGTACGGATTATGTAATAAATAACTTGTTCATGTTATTTTTCATCATGATGCATGAGCATGACTCCTAAGGCATGGTCTATGGTGGATATGTAAAGGTGGAAAGGCTCCCCCTTATGAGGAGGTGTGAGTAAAAGTGGTGAAAGGAGGTATTGTTTGAGTTCATCAAAATATTTTTGACAATTAACATCCCATTTGAAGTCAATGTATTTATGAAGGAGGTGATGAAATGGTTGGAAATGATCTAAGAGTTGAGATATGAAACATCAGATAGACTGCAGTTTCCCTTGAAGGCTACACAATTGTTTGATATTTGATGGAGGAATTTCAAGGATTACTTTAATTTTGGTTGGTATACTTCAATACCTCTAATAGATACAATGAACCCTAGGATTTTACTAGTGAGAACACCAAAAACAAACTTAGCAGGGTTAAGTTAGAGGAAATACTGAATAAGACAAACGAAGTTTGAGTTAAGGATAGAAAGATGGTATTTGCGTTTTTAGACTTCCCTGAGAGATGATCAACATAATCCTCTATAGTTTTATGGATAATGTCTTTGGATTTTTTTAAGTCCAAAAGGCATAACACAGTATTCGAAGGTCCCCCAAGGGGTGATGAAGGATGTCTTGTGTTGATAGTTAGTGGTGATAAGGATTTGATTGTAATTGGAAAATCCATCCATAAGGGAGAGAATTATGTGGCATTCTGTTAGATCAACAATCTAGTCGATGTTTGGAAGAGGGGAGTCATCTTTAGGGTAGGAAAGGTTAAGCTCTTGGAAATAAGTTCACATGCATAACTTGCCTGAGGCTTTGGTTATGGGTATGATGTTGGAGACCCATTGTGGATAGTCAATGGGTATAATAAAATTAACGGAAAGTAGATGTTGTAACTCTTCTTTTATGAGAAGAGTCACATGGGGATGGATCATGTAGAGCTTCTGTTTGCCAAGTTTATCATTAGGATAGGTGACGATGCTATGTAAAACAATATTTGGATTGACACCTGACATATCACTATAGGAACAGGAAAAGGCTTGGCTATACTTGGATAAGAAGTTAGTGAAATCATTTAATTCTTGCGGTTTTATTGACTAACCAACCTTAGCTATATGGGGTTTCTGAGTGGTTCCTAAGTTAATTTTGATAGTGGATTCATTGAGAAGGGTTGATGTATCAGGTGGTAAGTTTTTTTGAAGGAAATGGTCATCCGATCCCATATGGGAGAGGATATCTTCATCGTTGTGACATTGAAGGATACCAATGATGGGTGAATCTTCTTAAATCATTTCTGGCTAGATGAGAGGAATTATTTTGCTGGCATGGTTGGATTGACAATTCAATATAACTAAGGAAATGTTATTGACTAAAAAATAGTTAGGTGAGATGGAGATTGTGTCATCAGTGTCCATGGGTTCATCAGATTTGGTGGATGGTGATGGTTATAATTCGGTAATACGTGTGGATGTGGTATGTGTAGATGAGTCGGTAGTAGGCCTTTCATATCCTAGGTTGTATTTCTCGTGTGGTTTAAAAGAGTTTTGGAAAATTAATTCATGTATTCCTTGTTCATAATTCCCAAAACCAAAGCCTTTCCAGGCGCAACGATTTAAGGTACATTTGAGAAAGTATTTGATTATATAAATATTGGAAATTTTATGAAAATGGCATGACATGATGTTATTCAATGTATTTTGATGAAGGTTGATCAACTCCTCCATAAACAAGATTTATTTTTAAATAATCCGGACTATAAGAGATGATATCTCTAATATTAGGTCCATACATAGTTTTTTTTTCCAGTCTACCATACATTTTAGGTATAGGTAGTGAGTTAAGCATGAGAAGAAAATACTCCCCCAGTGAAAGACGTTCCATAACGTCACTGAGGGAGGATTCTTCAGGAAGTTTGGATGATGGAATTGATGCATTGGTAGATGCTTTTTCAAATGATTCAGATGTTAACTTAGGTACTAAAATTTCATTTTGGATGGTATGTCATGTTACAATGAGTGAAGGGATTAGGATCCACATTTAATGTGAATTTTTGATCCGTGTGTTCATATTTAATGCACCAGTGAAGGGTTTAGGGGACACAATGCATAATGCATATCCAAGATCATCCTACTATTATATTATACTGAAACTCTCATTCGATAATTTAGAATAGTTCTATAAGGTTTTTGATGCCAAATTTAAGTTGTATAATGATAGTACCTAACATAGGCATGATTGTATCATTAAAATGTCGAATTAAGATGGGTGTTTGGGCAATAACAGTGTTTGGTAGTCTATGTTTATTAAAAGTGATGGATGAGATACTGTTGATAGCATCTCCCCCATCAATCATGACCCTTTTGAAAATGACATCATTGATTTGAGTGGTGATGAAGAGAGGCAAATTATGATCCTCAGGGAAAAGTGATGGTATTTCAAAAGATACAAAAGAAATGGTGAAGGATACTTTAAGAGAACCTACAAATTTTGTGAAATAATATGGGTCATCTGTGGGTACTGATATGGATTGAAGGTATTAAATCATAGCTTGTTTATGTGATGGTCATGTTTGGACCAGCTCATAAATTGATATTTTAATAGGGGCTTGGTGTAGTTGTTTGATGAAAAAAGATTGTACCATAGTGGAATAAGGTGGTGTTGTAAGAATGGATATTTTAGTCTTGTATTGTGATGTTTGATTTGAGGTATCAGGGGTGAGAGAAATGGAAACCTTAGGTTTATCTTTGGATGGGAATTAGGTGAGTTCTGGAGGTGGCGGGATGGTGAAAAAGGTCTTGGGTTTGTTCTATTATGAAGGATTGGATTTTTGGATGCGGGCTCAAGTACTAATGTGGACAACATCAACTTGATGTGGGATGAGTTTACTTAAATATTCCTCAAGAGTGATGGATTTATATATTGGATGGGGTGTTTTTGATTCGTGTAACTCGGGAGGAAGAAGACATTTTTTTTCAAGTTTATTAAAAAATAGTTGGAAATATTTACAGTCTTCTATAGAGTTTCCTGGTGTCTGATGGTAATCACAAAAAGCTTCGAAATTATACCAATATGGTTTCTAACCTCGATAGCTAGATGGCTTAAGAAGAGGTAGCACTATGAGTTATTTTTGAAGGAGTTTTTATAGGGTCACTGCATAGTATCCTTTTAATGTGGATGTCGAAGGTGATGATGTCTCATTTGTTTTGGTGATTTTGAAAGGTGTTGCTTTTGGTGTGGATTTTTTAGTTGTTTGTTGATGAAAAAAATTATTTTGAGATGATGGTAGGGTTTTTAGATGAGGGATGTGGCCCTAGGATAGAGGGCTGATATTTTTATCTTTGTGTAGGTGTAGCTAAATGGTTTATAATTGTAATATTTTTAGACAAGGGTGGCATAAATCTTTAAAGGTTATGAGGGTGATACTAGGAGACAAAGTCATCATAGGAACTTTGTATGATCTAGATGACTGGTTACTTTTGAGGTGTTTGTGAAGAGTCCTTAGAAGGGTCGGGCGAAGAGGTGGTAGCTATAGATGAAGACGATTTATTTTAGATAGTGGATTGTGGGGATGTTTCTTGTTTTTTTTGGATGTCAATTCAAGGGTGTTATTAGAAGATGTAGGTGTGGATTCAGTGATAGGAATTTTTCTATTAATTGTGTTTATGGTATGATGAGCTTGTACGTTGTTTTCTTGGGGTTGATTACCTGACAGTGAATCATTTAGGAAGGGTAAAGGTTATGATTTTGGGCTGTATTGGGGTTTTCTAAATAAATTTCACCCTTATCGATCATATCCTAAAGGAAATTGCGGAAAGAACGACTCCTTTCAATTTTTTGACCTTAACTTCTATGGTATTTGTAATAATCGTCATCCCTTTACCAAGAGGGATTAGAAACAAATGTGTCGATTGGATGAATGGGTGGAAGATATATCATGTTAGCAGCTAGGAGTTTATCAAAGATCACACTATTAGTCTCTCCAATGGGGGTATAACTATGTTAAGGATGGGAGTATTCAGTGGTCGAATACTCCTTAGAGGAGGATTTGAAGACTACGACATTAGCTACCGATTTAGATTTATATGGATTGGAGGATGGATTGGATGGAAATTCTAATTTAGGATTCTTTGGTCTAATTTTTACTCTTCCTTTTTCAAGGGCTCGTATTTCAAGTTTATTGGCCATGGTAAAGGTTTCATAAAACATTTTAAAGGACTCGATTTGGATTGTGGATGAGATGTGTTTAGTGCATGAAGGGGAGAATAGCTCAATTAATTATATTTATGGGAGTGAGAATGATAATTGATTAATTATACCCCTCTAGTAGGAAGTAAATTTTGTGATAGACTCATCCTCAAACTCTTTAATGACATATAGATTTGTAATGGTGTTTTTGAGGGCAATGTTGATAAAAAAGTGTTCAATAAAGAGTTGTACAAGTTGCATGAATGAGAAGAGGGAGTATTGTTGGATGCTATTGTACCAATCTAAACCAGGACCTTCCAATAACATGGGGAATGTTATTAACATATGGTCCTGATCGTGAGATATAAGGCAACAAGCATGATGAAAATCTCAAATGTCTTGCTAGGGATCCTCTTTACTAAAGAATTTGATAAAATTTAGGAGCTCCCAGTGAAGAGGATAAGATTTGTAGGGTATGGATGGGTGAATAGGTTTGTTACAGATTTTCTCATGTGAAAATGTATTCTTAGGGCCCATATAAGTGGCTTCAAGGATAGAATTTTTTTTATTAAATCCTGAAGGGGCTCGGTTTTCAGTTGTTGTTGTGTATTGGATGAGGATGGACTAGGCTAATTAAATGAAAATTGACTAGGTTGTTGAAATGACTAATATGGTGATGGGATACTTTGTTGAAAGGGGAGGTTTTATTGAGGAATATTTGTAGGAATGTTATAAGTGGGTTGTGAGCATAACAGTTGTGATGGTTGAATATATTGATACTGAGGAGGGATGGATGTATTCAAAATAGGTTGTGATTGTTGTGGAATTTTTTGAAAGGGAATGGATGTGTGGACAAGGGGTTACAAGTATTGAGGTGATTTTTGAAATGGTATGGAGGTGAAAATAAAGGGTTTTGACTATTGATGGATGTTTTGAAGAGGTGTAGAGGCATGGATAAAGGGCTATAATGGTTGTGGTATGGATAGAGAGGAACAAAGTGAAAAATATAGTTGAGGCATGTTTTGTGAAATAAATGGGGCCGAGGACTATTATGAAATTGGATGGGTACTGGAAATAGCGGTAGTATTGATTAAGGGTAAATATCCAGGGATGGACATGGTAATGTTTTGTAAAGGTGGAGTAGTTTGTTGAGAAGGTGGTGATTGGGATACAATAATGGAAATAGTGGAAAAACTCATGGGAGGTGTTTAGACATCATAAAATGTTAGAGGGGTTTGTGTAGACAAAGAGAAATTTGTGTTGTTTAGAGGTGGTTTGGAACTAGTTAAAGGGTCAGGATGTTGAGTTGTTGTGTCCTATGAGAAAATCATCTTAAGGTAAAAAATAGGGACTAAAAACACAAATTTGGACATTTTTGGTCTATTGTTGGAAGGATAAGGATATATCTATTGGATAGCTGGTTCATGATTTGGATCAATGAGATGTGAAAAACCACATGAAGAATAATGCATATATGGTTGTGGTCTCGCTAGCAATGATTGAAGGTGAAAAATCCTAGCTGCAAGATAAACATTAAGAGAAACAAGGTTATAATCAAGAATTTTGGAGAAGAAATGATCCCCACTATCAAAGAAGTGGGGACTGAGAGGATCAGGTATCTCAGATGAGGCAGATTGGCTATTAGGAGAATGTAGTTGTTCTTGATCTTTAGGTCAGGGTGATACAGCATTTTTTCACTCATAAAATGAATGCCAGGCATTCTGAATATGTTTTTAGGTGCTATAAATGGAATGTTCAATGTCATCTATCATTTTTTTGGTGTTTAGATACGGTATTGTTTTCTTGTAAGCACCATAATGAAAAAAAAGTAATCTCCTAACAAAATAAGAATAAATCTAGATTGGTTGATTACAAGTAGAAAATAAATCACAAAGAAATATTTTGATTATCTTGATTTATTTAGAAGAAAGTGAAATGTGTAGAATGACTAATAAGGTCCTAGGAAATCACCATCTATGGATGGTTTCAGGAATTTTTAAGCCTGAAGTCCTCGATATACTTGAAGGTACGTGAGGCCCAAATATATCATGGTGTTGGTATAGGGCCTACCCCCTCACTTCATGATCCCGTAGTGAGAAGGGAGTTGGGTGCTTAGCTAATATAATGACAACCAATTATTTATACTCAGTTAGAACACCGAGTTGGTTTCCTTATTGGGTGATGAATTCCCAATAGTTATCACCTAGGTGGGAATGTTTGGTGTGAATTGTGTTTGATGTGATTTGGTTGTGTGTGGGGGAATATTATGTGAATGTAATAAATTAATCCTTAAATTAATATATGTGATCAAATAGGATGTAATATTCCTTTTAATCCCAAAAGAATGATTTATTTCGATGAAGAAAAACAACACAATACAATGCTGGAAAATGAAAAGAAAGGGAAAGGACTCACCTAAAGAACACTTCCTTTTTAATTTTTTAATTTTTTTTGTAAAGAAATAGTGCAAGAAGAAAAAGGCCACCAAAATAGAAACCTACAAAAGGTGTTAGTAGAATCCAGAAAACAACTAAAGAAACTAGTGTTAGAGGTTGACTGACTAAGTAATTGGAAGTAGTCACAAAGATCATCAGTGATTGATAGAATTGCTAACAATTCAAACAATCACTGGTGATTTTACTGGATTGATGGTGGTTACAGAGAAAAGGACTAAAATTTATGAAAATTTTATTTAAATACAATAAAAACATAAATGAAAAAGGGACTAGGTCCCACTAGGCGTGAAAGAATGTTCATAGATTTTTTTTACCTTTCTACCTTAAGATAATGAAGTGAAACAATAAAAATAAAACCAACCTCGAAAGACGGAGGGGTTTACCGATACCTGTGGTGATGTGTGTTGATGTCGATGTTTGATCAATATTGTTGAATTTAGATGAATGTTCAAGTCCTTCTGTCTTGCAAAGTATTTTTCTCTCAAAAACACTAAATAAAAAGGATTAGATAAATGGATAGACAAGTTGTTTAGAAAATGATGATCCCAGAAATCCAGAGGGACTTCCTTGGAGGATGTCAACTCGTTTTAGACAATTAAGTAGATTAAGAAATGAAATGATAAGGATATGTGATAAATAATGACAAATAGATACAAGATAATGGGTCCAGAATCTCAAATGAATAGGTAGGTTCTAAGCATCTTCAAAGGTAGCCCAAGTGAGAGTAGATGAAATTTGGACACATTTAAAGTATTTGTACCATAATTCTTCAGTTTCTTACTCAATCTTGTGAAGGAATTCAAATTGGTATTTGATGTCTTGGTCGGTGTTAGCAAATCTGATTGCACAAAGTGTGAGCTCATGTAAATTTTTGTATTTTTATGAGAAAAATAGATATTGGAATATTGGAAGGCTATAAATACTAGTAATTTGATGTGAATGGACATGAACTTCCATCTAATAGAGAGCCATACATGGAAATAACAATTTTAATGCAGAGAATATGATAAAATATGGTAAAAAAGATGATAAATAGATAAATGATAAATTTGACAGGAATCACTGGTGATTTATGCCAATCGTTGGTGATTAGGGTGAATTTCTAGTGATTTATATGATTTAGACAACTTCGATAGAAATAAGAATCTGAATCTCTAAGATGATCTTTTTTATTGATCTAAAATCTTGATATGATAGAAAAAGGATAAGTAGGGGTCAAAGAATACTTTTGAGTGGATATACAGCTAAATGATTCCTCAAATCTTAAATAAAAAATATCTAGATGGACAAGTTGTGTTGGGTTGGTACTTGAAGTTTGACTAATGAAAATGTTCACCGAGAATGCTTGAAAACATCTTATACTAATGGATGGTAGTGCTTTATGATGTCCTGGGTGTTGAAGTTTCATAAAATGAAGTGTGAGATCAAAATGGATGCCTGAGATTCAAGGCTAAAGATCCTAAAGGGAGAGCATAAAAGTGCTATTTATAATTGTTGGAAATCCAACTGAATCATTAGTGACCCAGATTTTGTGGGGAAATAGTTGTAAAATTTTTTGAAACCATTTTTATTCATGTATTTTTTGGTTTGAGGTATGGGTAAATGAATAAAGGGGTGTTGGAATTCTATGTGAAGAGGCTGAGTTGGTAATAGGATTGTTTTGATTTTGTTTTGTCTTAGTTTGTTAGTTGTTTGGGTGGTTTTAAGATGGGTTTTTACAACTGTGAAGAATATTTACATGGAGTAAATATGGTGGGGGGTTTTATACTTAGGATAGGGGGTATATGAATTAAATAGTGAATTTTGATAAATATACTTGTGAAGATAGTGTAACTAATAAAGGGAAGATGAGTGGTATAAATTTCAAGTGTCTACAGAGGTCTAGATGGGTTTTGGAGCATTTTTAATTTTGAGGTCACTAGGTTAGATTTTTATAATCAATGCAAAAAAAATCATGGGACCCTAAAATAGACAAGATCAACCATGCTAGAATATCCCATCAGAGCAAGGTTGATGGTATCTAGCTAGGGGGAATTTACACCATGGATGATGGCATTCTACCAGTAAGGCTAATAGTGTACAAAAGGTGGGAAGTTTTTCTCAAGAGATGAATTTTTTTTCGGAAAAGCCGATGTAGTAGAAAAAGTGTGATTTTTATATTTGTAGATGTATTTTTTATTTTGTTGATGGATTTATATTGAGATCTGATGGGTATTTATTTCTTGATGTTTTATAAGAGGCATGTAGGATACGACTATTGAGATCAATAGATGTGGCATGGATTCCTGAGGTTTTGAGGAGGTTGTTCACACAATGGGCCACGAGAAGTGATGAGTATCACCCAGATTCATTGATGATTAGACTGGGTGTCATTTATGCTACAAAACTTTTGGATTTATGAAATATTATCATTGGGATGGTTATGGCATGAGTCTTGTGCCACAAATAAAATGAAACATTACCACTATTTGTGTTAATGGAATGTAGGGATGATTTAAAGACCCATATGTAGTTAGGTTGGGGAACAACCACATGGGATCAAGTAGTACATGATATGTATAAGATTTGGGTCAAGAAGTAGAGGGTAGTAGGGACATTCATACTTTTATCATCTTGGATATATGCATGGTTATTGAAGTATAGGCATATGTGTACACTGTTATAGTGGCAGGAGATGCCTCAAGGATTTTACAGTGGATGAGAGGTCCGAAAGTGAGGCTAGTGGTAGGTTTCAGGAGATTACCTTAAGTGAGATATGAGAAAATAATGTGGGTTCCCTATAGAGGGACAATGGACTAATGGACCAGGTAGCCTACTATGGTGGTAGCCGAGGGGATATATGAGCTCACAAGACATTACGTGTGGTTAGTGGAGACACATCCAATAGATAGAGTGTAATTGTACTTTGGGCATTTACCTCATGTAGTGACCCCGCCTCTCCCAGAGTATTGACAAAGACATGATAGAGAGAGAGAGGATGGAGAAAGGTACTAGTGGTAGGCATACCACCATTATGGCCATGCCTTGTGAAGCATGTCCCATAGGCAGGTGGTAGATGGTAGAAATGGAGGAGAGCTTAAGATATAGAGGGACCACATATAGTAGTGATTAAGGAAAACCCTGAGAGAAAAGATATCAAAGAGGATGTGGGAGTAACACGACCTCGGGGATGGCATTCTAAGTGGTGATTATAGAATCCTAAAGGAGGATATTTTTCATATACACAGGCCCAAATAGAGACATACATGATGGGTTAACCATAGAAGAGTCTAAAAGGAGATTACCCATGATATTGGTGCCCCAAGATAGGTGGCCACAGTTTGTAAGATCATTTTATTTGAGGTATGAGGAGGTGAGGGAAATTATGGGAGGCTGATCAGATGGGGTGGTTGCAAAAAAGAAACCCAAACAACCAAGTAATCCTTTGACAGTATGAGTGATATGATATTTTTAGATTATGATGAGATAAATGTTTAATGTGTGCATGGTTTGTTTTATAAGGAAAAGTGTCTATGATTGGCACAAAGCAATCGAGGAAAGACATCACAAAATCATAAATGATGTCCCAGATCTAATAGATATGATTGTGAGGGTGGATCTAGTAGGGACACCAGTCGATGACTTGGTAGGTGCATTTAGGATAGTGGGAGAGGAATCTCACAAGATAAAGAAGTATAGAGATTCTCTAGTAGCGGTGAGTGTAGGAGATATGTCATATTTAGTGTAGGGTCTTCTCTAGGAACATAGATCATTTGAATAAGAATATGAAGCTAGCCTATCAGATGTATGGAGGGAAGAAGAGTGCCAAACAACAGATGTAGCATGTATTGTGGCATTTGAGGTTCAGGTGAAAAGAGTAGAGGGATAGGCTTCAGAGACATGGTCTAGAGCCACATCTTTGTCTTGATCCATATGCGTGACTAGTCAGGCACAATAAACTCAAATAATTGTCTAACCTCCATTTGAGGGAGGGAATACTTGAGGGATGGTTGGTTGTATGCTTTTTGAGATATATATGATGATGCATAATTTTTTTTCCTTTTTGTGTGTGTGTGTGTGTGTGTGTGTGTGTGTGTGTGTGTGTGTGTGTGTGTGTGTGTGTGTGTGTGTGTGTGTGTGTGTGTGTGTGTGTGTGTGTGTGAGAGAGAGAGAGAGAGAGAGAGAGAGAGAGAGAGAGAGAGAGATACCATTATTTTATTGATATTATATGGATTAATGTTGACATATTATTACTTTTATGATTCCATTTTATTATTTATGCACAAAAGTATGGAAATTTATTATTTAAGAAAAATGAAATGTTAAAATGGTTTTAATATTGTTAGAGTAGGAGTTATGGGCTAGATATGATGGGATGGGGACCACTGATGGGGCCAACCCAATCAATAGGAGATAAACCCAAGTAGGAATTAAGAGAAGGATGAGGATCATAGTATCCAAATAGGAATCCATGACCGTATAAACCCAAGCTGAAAGGATGAACCCAAGTGCGAGATAATATAATGATGAGGATAATATTATCCAAGTAGGAAGCCATGACTGTATAAACCCAAATAGGAAGGATGAACCCTATGTGGGAGATAGTCAATACTTACCAAGTATCCAAGATAGTAAGAAATGGTTGTATAAACCCAAGTGGAAAGGATGAACCCAAAAAAGATAGATAAATAAGAATTACCAAAGTATCCAAGATAGGAAGCAATGGTCGTATAAACCAAAGCAGGAAGGATGAACCCAAGCAAGAGAGATAAATGAGAATAATATTGAGATGGTTTATTAACAACGTGAAAATAATTAGCATGCACTATTGATGATGTCATCTATGTCATGTTATATTTTGTAGTGAGTATGAATCATGAGTTCCTCAAAGTTATCATGGATGATTTTGAGACCTTGAAAAACATTTGACCATGTAGAAAACAGTGAATCATCAATCCTATCAAATATTTGTATGGCCACATTACATTAGATATCATCAAGTGAGGGATGAGGAGGAGAATGGTGAGATTTATAATGATGTTAAGCAGGGTATCAAACTCCACGTTTATGCACAAAAGGAGAATTCTTTTTGGATCGACGCTTACAAGAGAGGACCCGACAAGGATCATCGATATATTTCTAAAAAATGTGACGAGAACTGAAGATTTGCGTTATAGAAGAGGGTTGTGATGCTTTTTTTATTGGTCTCATTTCACTTCCACCTCAAGCCTCTTCATATTTCTTCCATAATCTCTACACTCATATTATATATATGTATGTATGTATGTATGTGTATATATATCTACACACACACACACACACACACACACACACACACACACACACACAGAGAGAGAGAGAGAGAGAGAGAGAGAGAGAGAGAGAGAGAGAGATATGATCCACTACTTATTTTATGCATTTAAAGAGCTAAGTTTGGTTTATTCATGGTATTGTTAATTGGTTGATGCCCCACCATGCAAGTTATGTTGTTTTTAAATTTTATTAACTTAGGATAAGTCCTAGGTTACATGGCATATTGTTGCAAGGTTTAAATGGATTTTTTAATCTTGTTAATCCATGATGTGGCATAGAAATTAAGAATTTTTACGTGATTTTAATGTATATGCCTAAGGAAATGATAACTTCCTTGTGAATTTAGTGTATGCATGTAATTTGTTTGTTTCATTTAATTCAGTTGTTTTTGTTGGGAGCTTTATTTGAGGGTTAAGCATGGAGTTTTTGGGGGAATATTTTTCTTGTGAATGTGCATGAGATTTCATTATTGTTATCTCCGGATATTATGGTGTTTTTTACCATTTAAATATGTTGATGGAAGATTTAATAGTGTTTTAAAGCTTTTAACTTGGAAAATTGTAGAGAAGTTTGGAGGAAAAATACACAGGCATGGGGTTTTCTACTCTTACTCTTTGCAATTGTTTAAATGAAGTACCCAAATATATTTTGGGTTTGGATTTTTATTCAAAGTCTGGTAAATGAATATGTTTAATTTTTGATATTTTTATATGAAATCTAGAAACTGAATACATTTTGGTTCTAGTTTATAATGTGATATCTAGAAAAAGAATAAGAAGATAGTTTTAAATAAAAATGAATTTTATTATTTTTACAGATCCTTCTTAGAGCATTTATGTTATCATTTTGTATACATTTTAGTTTTGTATTTTTATGTTAAATATAGAAAATGATATAAGAGGTAGTTACAACTCATTCTTAAAGAATTTTTGTTATTATTCTGAATATGTTTTGGTTTGGATTATTTTGTGAAATCTAGAAAATGAAATAAGGAGTTAGTGTGGCATAAAAATGAACTTGTTTAGTTTTTACACCTCCTTAAATCCTTTTTGTTATCATTTTTCTTTGTTTAGTCTTATAAAAGTAAGTATTGTTTTGTTGTTTCATTTGG
This sequence comes from Taxus chinensis, assembly GCA_019776745.2. NCBI lineage: Eukaryota > Viridiplantae > Streptophyta > Pinopsida > Cupressales > Taxaceae > Taxus > Taxus chinensis. The sequence goes on along the minus strand of CM034146.1, from coordinate 510,948,730 downwards.
TCCTCTCCCTTATGGACGTATTAGAGTTTATTTTACTCTATTTTTGTTGGGTGATTGAAAAATTGAAAAGAGGAAGGTTATGGAAAACGTAAATTGAACTTACATTTTAGTTGTTTGTTGCTTCAATTTTTTACTATGGGAATATAGGAATAGAATTTATCTCCATTGATTGTTTACGAAAGTGAAGGAAATAATATTTTCATTTTGTATGCATATTATTTTAGTTTGGGATAGTTTTTAGGTTACTGTTGTTAGTATATTTGAACAATGGATCGATTTTGTGATAACCAAGCATGATTGTTTTGAGTTTGTTGGGGGAAATATCAGGAAGGGAGTAAAGGTTATGTCTCCTTATATTACTTATTTTTATATATGTAATAGAATTGCTGATTATTTATTTATTATTGATGGAATATCTCTCTCTCCTTGGGACTACACATTTTTGTTAACTTATGTTTCGATTAAATGAGTCCTTACATAGTATTTAAGTTATGGTAAACAACAATTCTATATAGGTGTAGTAAACTCCATAAGGGTCTCTAAACTATAATTAATTCATTAATTTTCATTTAATTGAGGTTCTGATTGGGCTATGATTGATTGTTGCAACCTTATGAAGTTTAAATTTGTTGATATATGAGTTGGGAGATAGTGCGTTGTCGTTAATGACTGTATGCATTATGAAATTTCTAGTTTTTATTAATAGCGGGAAATTTGGAAAATATTATGAGTTAATAGCATTTTTAATTGAGGTTTTGTGATGTAGTAAATGACCCATTATTATCTAAATGTCTAATTCATGTTGGTTGGTTGTATACGGTAATAGTGAACACAATGTTTATATTTAATTAAGAGCTTTCATTAAGATATGTTTCTAAGGTAGACTTCATAATATAACATATGGAGTTTAAGATTATAACTTATTGATTAAGAATAATCTTAGTTGATATCTTATTTTTTATTTCATTCTAACTGCAACATAGAATAAGTGTATGTAAAATCATGTTATTTCATATGAATTGGTTTATATATATATATCCTATCGTTTTACACTAAATGTCGACATACTTTAAGTATCTGATTGGATTAGAATATTTTATTGTTTTAATGTCTTGATTTTATTAGGAAATAAATATGAAAGGATATTTGTAATCAATTTGATTATGTAATTGAAATATAATCATATCTTAAAAAGGAAAATATGGCCCAATGTATTATTCATGTTAACTGTTGTAAATCATTATAAATGAATTTTGGGAATATTTGTCCCTTATTTGAAATATGGTCTTATGAATTATCTTATTTGAACTAAAAATGTATACATTTTACTTATAAAGTTGATTTATTAATTAATCATATAATTTCTTAAGTTAGGAAGATTATTTCTTAATTCATTAATTTAGGTAGAATAATCAAAGTAGAATTATTATTGACAGATAAACCAAAAGGAAACATAGAAAATCAAATAAATATGTTTATGTACTTTATGGTATTAATGAACTAATCATGATGATTAAATCTATTTAAATAGCTCAGTATGAAAAATGAATAATTAACCTACACCTAACGATAATTACTAAGTTGTTAAAAATACGACAAGAGGAATTCATATTAGTTAGTAACTCGTTGAGTCACTATGGCCCTCTTATGGAAAATTATTAAGTATTGTGAAATAATACTTTTAAAACATATTATTGAGGATGACTTAGCTACATTACTCTACTAAGGTAACCTAAATATAAGGAGCACGTGGCATAATGTTCCTACGCCATCTTGCTATAATATTATCTTAGTGCCAACTTAGGATGGTTACGGGAAGGGTAGTGAGGATGCAATAATCGATAATCATTATGTGGTCCTTATGTTTCCCTTAGTAATCCAAAGATGGTACGGATGGGATTATTTTTATTTAGGGAAATGAGATAGTAATGGAATCTCCCTCTTCTTTTCTAGTTCACCTTCTTAAACAAAAAATAATCTAGATAACTATATTGATATGGTTGTGAGGTGATGAAAGATGATTTTTGTAAGCTATTGTGTGGTCTCAAAACTAAGCTTGCAAATCAATTCTTGAAACTTTGGTCAAATTAATGTATTTTATTTATGATCATCAATACCCTAAATAAATAGTGTTGGATATGAGATGGAAGTTGCATGAATGTTTTCTAGGTAGAATCTTAAGAGATGCACATAGTTATCATAACATGTAAAAGGTTACACCAAGTATTCCAAAGTATACACACTCAGTTAGAGTGACTTAAGGGAGATCTTGGAGATTTGGATATACCCTTACAGTTGCACATGGTTATTTTATACTATTAGATGGAATATGAATATTTTAATAAGTTAAATAATAATGTTAAACATTAGTAGCATTAACTAAATATTAATGGTATGTCCTAAAAAATCCCCTTAATTTGGTTGAGGGTGTTACGGTTTGGCATCAAATTTGTAGGTTTATCATCTCTTGCAAGCAATGGGTTCAAAACCCTGATGCACATCTTGTCCCTCCATTAATTTCGGGGTGATAATAGCAAGTGGGAAACTAATTATTTATGAAACCCATCAAATACTCGGGTTGGAATTTAAGAGTGCATCATGACCACCTTGCCTTGGTATATAACAAGGTGATCTCATTAGAGATTGGTTACACATGATGTAACATGTATGTGAGCTATATGTGTGAGTAGATCACAGATACTTGAGGAAGATGAGGAAAAATCATGATCAAATGTATGAGGTAGTTCGTAATACCTTATTAAAGGTGTAACTGCATGTGGAAATAGTGGGAGTGTTGGGTGAAAGTTTATCCCCAATAAAGATAGGTGATTTCATAGTGGATTTTTTACCTTTTAGGGTTTTCCCACTTATATCTTGTTTCACTGTGTTATTTAATTTCTTTTCATTATATTTACATTTTGTAATTTGTAATATACTCATTTAAATCTATGTTATTAATTACTACACTTCATAAAATATAATCTTTGGAAATTTATATTGTGGATCTATAATTCATAACATTATTCATCTTGTAATTTTCCTAACATGATATCAAAGATGGTGTTCATGCATGTGCATAATAGATTTAGATTTTTTTTATTCTCGGGTGTGAAGAAACTTGATTTTTTTAATCTGTGAAACCCTAGATTTTCCGTGGCCAACTTCAAGTCTAATCAAGTTCAAAACTCCATTTCCCACCAAAATAATATTGGATGTTTAATTTTTCATATATTTCTTGTGTATGTGTTTTGTATCATCCAATATCATTTATGTGCATAGGTATATTTGTTTCTCCATCTGCGACCTTTTTTATAGGTTTTTCAGGCCTTTGTAGAAAATTCTTAATCCTTCGTGTCTTTATCAGTATTCTACAACTTATTTAAATTATTCATGCCTTTGATGACCATTTTATGTTTGTGTGACTTATTTGATTAGTTTGTGCCTTATTTCAGTCTTCTACGGATTTTCCAAGTCTTTTGTGACTTTTCAGACTTCCACAGATTTATTTTGTATTCCTCATATTTGCAAGTCTTATGTGGATTTTTAGGAGTGTGCATCTTTGTTTTAGTTTTCCATAGATTTTCCAAAGTCTTTTGTGTTTGTTAGACTTGTGTGGTTCTTTTAGTTATCTGCATTTTTAATCATCTTTTTAGGCTTGTGTGGATTTCTTTGTCCTACGGGTTTATTTTTTCCCAGGCAGACTTCAAGTTATATTAAAAAAAATTCTCATTTTGTGGCTTTGAGGTCCACACAATTTTTTTTCTTTGACTAGTGTCAGATTTGTGACACGTGTCCTCACTAACGTGTGATGAATTTATGCCATGTGTTTACCTTATATTTGATTACGTGGAGGTCCCTCTTTTTTTTGCCTCAAACTCTAGAAGTTATTCTTTCCTTATCACGCGGATCCCATTGTTCTATGGATGTTGAACTAATTTTTCTACAGAACACTAAGACTTCAAGCATCCGAAAAACCCTTCTCCCTTCTTCTGCAACTTTTAAATTTTGAAAATTTTATAACTTTTCTTCTCTCCATGAATTTACATGGCTTGTTTTGTTTTTTAATTATGTGGGCTTCCTTCTTGGTTCTTAAACTTTGTTTGGATATTTTCATAAAGTTAGGAGCCATTTTATTTGAAATTGTAATCCGTTGCACTCTATTTTTTAAATTTTTTGTAAAGTGTTTATTAAAAATAGCTGGAATTGTTATTTTTTCTATGGATAAATCACAATTATAAAATGGAACAAATTAAAATATTTAGATATTTACGTTAAAATCTTGTTTTATGGCTATAAAACTATGTTATCTGATCACTGGTGTGGAGAAACAACCAACCAGAAGGTAAGAAAACCCTGAAAACCTTAGTTCCTTCTCCTAAAGATCCTAAGAAGATTTATAAATTATATTCCATAGCATAAAATATGATTTTTTACACATATAGGACACATGGACTCTCTTGCTAATTATTGGAAACAATTTGAAACCATGCATGAGCGTAGTCACCTCTCCAAGGTAATTAAGCTCATTATGGAACTATTTATGATTCCCATAAAGGGGGATGAAAAAATTAATAATTATCTGGAAAAAATAAAAAACATTAAATCATAGTTAAATGGATGTAATTATGAATTTGTTTAGGATCTACTTTATTTTGTCATTCAGATAAATATTCATGAAAATTTCCAAAACTACGTCTCCATCATGAACTCTAAATATCAAAATGGAATTTATTTACTTGATCTAGACACTCTTTCCATGCTTCTAATTCAAGAAGAGTGTGATATGGACAATTTTGATTCAAAAGAGAATGCCACTCAAGAATTGTTCTCTCATAATCATAAACCATCTCAAAATAGAAATAATATCAATCCTAATTAGAAACCATACCTTAGATCAAAATTTAAATCTAATCCTGACTTTAACTCTTTTAGAAATAGTCAACATTTCAAAGTGAAATTCAATGGCACATGTAACAAGTGTGGAAAATTTGGTCATAAGGAGTCTGATTGTCGTGTGAATTAATTTATTTTGTAAAAATGCTAAAAATAGTAAAATTAACACTCAGAAGAAGGATTAAAACTAAAACCAAAATCAAAACCATGTAAATAATGTTGTGCAATCTATTTCCATGTATACTGCACTCTCAGTTTTGAATGACAATGAATAGATCCTAGATAGTGGTACCTCTAGGAACATGACTAGTATTTGTGATATCCTCACATATGTTATAAAATGTGAGGAAAATATATATCTAGGGGAAAATTTTATCTTTCAATCAGAAATTTGTGGGAATGTTAAATTGAAAAATGGAATAATTAAGAATGTCTTATATGTTCCTCGGTTGAAAAGGAACCTTTTATCTTTCTCACAATTAATTAAATAAAACTATAAAGTTGTATTATTGCAAAATAAATGGTACTATGTGAAAAATGAACTTAGTAATGTTATTGCATCTACTATACAGAAAAATGGTTTATATATTTTTGATGGATTTGTTTTTGAATCTTTTTCTTTTTCTTCTCCTACAAATGATCTTCAAATTTGGCATGAAAGACTAGGACATATGAATTTTAGGAGTATGTATGAAATGTGTCATCTAAATCTTGTAATAGGTCTCCCTAAGATGAAATTTGATCATGAAACATGTGAAATTTTCTTTTGTGGTAAACAACATGATGCAAAATTTCACAAAAATAATAATCTAAATTCATCTCATCTATTAGAATTGATTCATAGTGATGTGAGAGGTCCACTTGAAGTTCCTTCTCTCAGTGGAGCCTTGTATATTGTATGTTTTATTGATTATTTCTCTAGGATGACCTGGTCATACTTCATTAAGAGAAAGTTTGATGTATTTTCTAAATTTTGAGAGTTTAAAGCCTTTGTTGAAAATGCTTCTAATATGAAAATAAAAATAATTAGAACTGATAATGTGGGTGATTATGTTAGTAAAAGGTTTGATGATTTTTGTGTATCGTGTGGGATTTAGTATGAGTTGACAAATCCCTACTCCCCATAACAAAACAGTATTTTAGAAATGAAAAAAGGACCATTTTAGAGATGGATGGGACTATGATTCATGCGTCGAATGTGCCTAAGTTTTTATGGAAAGAAGTGATGAATATTGCAATCTACATCTTAAATAGATTTCCTACTAAATATTTACACAAAAATACACCTCATGAAGTATGGACGAAGCAAAAAATGGATATCTCTCACTTAAGAATATTGGTTATTCTTTCTTTTATATTTATTCCAAAATTTAAATAGATGAAACTAGATCCAACGTCTTATTTTTGTATCTTTGTTGGTTACGGTTATCGAATAAAAGGATTAAGAGTCTATGATCCCTTGAAACATGATATTGTAGAAAACAAAAATGTTCAAGTCTTAGAGAAAACATTTTGTGACACTTCTTATGAACCCTCCTATGTTTCTCATGAAATAGATCTTAATAATCCTTCTTTTGACATTAAGTAAACAAAATTTTAAGAGGATGAATATCCTATTCTAAATATGATGGATATTGGGGGAGTCATCTCAAAATGTGTCACATCCTAGGATTCCTAAATGGGCTCAAAATTTAGTTAAGGAATCTCATCCTAGTAACCTTAGAAAGATGATCAGTAGTCAACATACTTATCATGCCTTCATGACCCTATATGAGGTTGAACCAAAATATTTTGAATAATCCGGTCAAGATGAAATATGGATCAAAGCTATGAAAGATGAATATAATTCTCTAATTAAAAATAATACTTGGGAACTAGTCCCTCCTCCTTCTAATCGAAGCATTGTAGGATCTAGGTGGTTGTATAAAATTAATTATAAATCTATGGGATAAATAGATAGATTCAAGGAAAATTTAGTAGCTCGTGGGTTCACTCAAATACCTAGAATTGATTATGTTGAAAGCTTTGCTCATGTAGCTAAAATGAGCACTGTTAGGACTCTTCTAACATTATCTGCTCAAAATGGTTGGGAAATTCACCAAATGGATGTTAAAAATTATTTTCTAAATGGTGAAATGAAATAAGAAATATACATGTTTCAACTTAAATGTTTTGAAGAATTTGGTAAGGAACTATATGTGTGTAAACTGAAAAAATCCTTGTATGGTCTTAAGCAAGCTCCTAGTGTTTGGTATTCTAAAATTAATAGTTTTTTTTCAGGATTTTGGATTCAAAAACTATTCTTCTAATAATGATGTGTTTGTAAAATGTGACAATAATCATATTATTATCATTGTATTATATGTTGATGATCTGTTGATTACTAGTACTGATAAGAATTTAATTCTTAGAATCAAAGAAAATATTAAAACAAATATTTTGAAATGACTAGACTTAGGTCTTGCTAAATCATTTTAAGGCATGGTTATCTTTTAGGATCATAAATCTATTGTTGCATCTCAATTACAATATGATACTAATTTAATTAAAAAATATAACATGATTAACTATAAACTTGTTACCATTTCTATTGAAGTTAGTGTTAAATTAGATCCTAAACCTACATGTGATAAATTTAATCCTACTATGTATAGACATCTAGTTGGTAGTCTAATTTATTTGACTATTACTAGGCCATATATTTCATATGTAGTAGGAGTTGTTTCTAGATTCATGTAGGATCCTTATGAGGATAATTGGAAAATGGAAAAAATAATTCTAAAATATGTTAAAGGAACAATTAATTATGGTTTGTATTATTCTTCTTGTGATGATGCAAAATTATTTGGATATTGTGATTCTAACCATGCTAGTGATATTATAGATGGAAAATATACTTTTGGATATGTTTAAAAGTTTGGTATAGGTTCCATCACTAGGAGTAGAAAGAAGCAATTGACAGTTTCTATCTCTTCTACTGAAGCAAAGTATAGAAGTATGATGGAAGCAACAAAGGAAGCCATGTGGCTGAAAAGACTATGTTGGATGAACTCCATATGGGCCTAAAAGGAATCACTACTCTTCTTTGTGACAGTCAGAGTTGAATTTCTCTTGCAAACAATCTAGTTCAGTCATCAGAGAAATGAAGCATATAGAATTCCATATGCACTTTATTCGAGAGAAAGCTATGAATGGTGATATTGATCTCAAGTTCTATTCGAATGAAGATCAAGTTACAAATATTTTCATGAAGCCACTGTGTGTTGTGAAGTTTTACAAGTTCCATGCCTTTTTAGGCCTTTAAGAGTTTTCATTGAGGGGGAGTGTGCATGACAATGTCACTTCTTAATAACATGAATGTTTCAAAATGGATACTCCCAAGACTATTCCAATGTTGTTTAAGTAAGTTGTCATGTATGTAAATTTTTTACTTGTAATTCCTAGTAAAGCATTAGACATGTAAAGTTTATTAACTCTATAGTCAGATATAATTCTTCATCCTTAATCACTTTATCTTAAGAATTTGTATAGTTTCCTTTGTATTGTGGTTTTTATGGAATCTTTGGAACACTATTTTGAACTACGAAAAAAAGTGTCCCATGTCCTCTCTTAAACCCTCAACACATTTATAGTTGTTCGTGTCTTGTATACATTCACATGACACTGTGGTAGTGTAATGTGGACTTGAAAACCCGCATGACTCTGCTTTAGTGCACCGCAGAACTACAAACCCATGGAATAAGTGGTTTTTGGATGTTAGCATAAATCTCGAGTTAATTTATGGATTGTAGTTCCTTTTGTACCAAAAGGTGACTTGACATAAGGAACAAATGTTAATATGTGTTTGCATGTTTCCCCACTTAACATTAAGGGGGTGTTTGGGTTATAATATAAAGTGGGAAACCACTTATTTATGAAACCTGCCAAAGACCCGAGTCATATTTTAAGAGTGGATCATGACCACATGCCTAGTATATAAAAATTTCATCTCATTAGAGATTGGTTACATAGGTTGTAACATGTATGTGAGCTATATGTACAAGAAAATTAAAGATACTTTAGGTGATTGAGGTAAACTCATCAGTGAAATTATGAGGAATTTTGTACTACATTATTGAAGGTTTAACTTGCATGTGGAAATAGTGGGAGTGTTGGGTAAAATTTTATTCTCAATAAAGATAAGTGATTTCTCAATGGGTTTTTTACCTCTTATGGTTTTCCCACATATATCTTGTGTCAATGTGTTATTTAATTTCTGTTCATAATATTTATATTCTATAATATGAAATATAAACATCTAAATCTATGTTCTTAATTATTTCCCGTCATAAACTATAATCTTTGAGCAATTTATATTGTGGATCAATAATTCATAACATTATTCATCCTATAATTTTTCTAACAATTAACAAGATATGATGGTTAGAAGAAGGGTGAACCATGAAGCTGGAAGTAGTTCATACTAATGTTAGAAGGTTCTATGACTAGATAAGTTAGATGAAATTCTCACAGTCCTTCAAGACTAACCATAACTGGATAGTTTCCTTATGGAGCAACAGGTAGGGGTAAAAATGAAGAGCGATGAGGAAGAACAACTTGAACAATATGATTATGACAATGAGTGAGGGGATAAAAGAGCTCGCTTGGATTGTTGAACTGTCTAGAGACATTAAAAGGATCAGCCCACCCAAATTTTATGGAACTAACTTACCTAGGATGGTGCTAAAATTAGTTAAATGATATGGATAAGTACTTTAAAATAAGTAATTTTTATGATGAAACTGAAGAGCATTATGGTGTGTTTTCTAATTCTCTAACAAAACATCTTCGCAATGGGGAATAACCGTAAGAAGGAACTGAGAGTAAATATTACCTCCATCACTTGGGATTAGTCTCATAGTATATTTTCGTCAATTTTGGTTGCCTCAACTTTATTTTGATCAGAAAATGTCAAAATTTCAGAAACTTAAATCAAGGAAACTTAAGTGTTGTGGAGTATTGGGAACATTTTACAGAGTATGTTAAAATACGTACCCCAATACCAAAAAGATGAGAATTTTAGGATTCGTATGTTAAATCATGGGACTAAACCCAAACATAGAAGGTGAGGTGTATGTTCATAGACCATCTACAACAGAAGTTGTGTTTGAAAAGGGTAGCTAGTAAGGAAGGAACAAAAATTACAAGCCATTTCATCCTCCAAGTGTAGATAAACGTGCCAGAAGAGTGTTAACTCACGTGTATCACTTGATCCGAGGAGAAACTTGGTGGAAGAAAGAGGGAAGAAAAATGAATTATGTTACGAAAATACAACTAAACGTGTTGTACACATAATAAATAATGAGAAGAAAAGTTCTAATTTTTGAGAAAATAAAATTGAAATAAAAGGGTCTGTTAGGGGATGTTTCAAATGTGGTAGTGATCACTATGCAAAAAATTGTCCCCAAATGAATTAGGGGATTAATCAGTAGCAAAGAATTCATGATTTAGTAGATAATTGCCAAGTAGAAAAAAAGGCTACCCAATAGAAGATTCTGGTAAGCTTTATGGTTTTCCAGTTGCTATGTTGTTTGACACTGGTACTACTGAGTATTTTATTTCAATTACGTTAGATAGAAATTTTTCTAAGAAAGTTTGATTTATGCTAAACACTTGGATTTTCCAATACATGAATGATGTTATTCATGTTGTGGACAAATGTCTGTTTAAAACATCATTGGAATTACCCATTTATACCACTGAACTTAACCTTTATGTGACTCCTTTATGGTCTTATAACATTATAATAATAGTAAATTGGTTGTCCAAACATAAGGAAATAATGGATTGATTTGATAAGCATATAGAATGTCTTGATGATGTGCTGAAAATAACAATCATTTAGGTCATTAAGAGATATTTTGAAATTAGGAAAATGTCTACAACGCAACTAAAGAAATCCAAAAATAAGGGTTGTATACTATATGCCATTAAGGTCTCAGATTTTAGTGAGGAAGGTAAGACTTCTTTGGAATATTTTTCACTTTTATGTGAGTTTAAGGATGTATTTCTAAAAGAATTCCTTGGACTTCCTCCTCAAAGATAGTTTGACTTCACAATTGACATTAAACTAGGAAAAGAACCAATATCAAGAACACCTTATAGAATGACAACAATAGAGCTAGTTAAACTAAAAGCACAAATATATGAACTCTTGTCGAAAGGAATGATCTGACCTAGTTTGTATCCTCGGGGAACATTGGTCACTTTTGTTAAAAAAGGATGGAAAATTAAGGTTATGCATTGACTATCACATGTTTAACAAAGAAATGATAAATAATATATTTCATTTGCCAAGAATTGATGATGTATTCGATCAGATGAGAGATGCATTTATTTACTCTAATATTGATATATGATCTCATTATATCAGTTGAGAATAAAAGATGAGGATATTCACAATAAATCATTCAAAACATGCTACGGGCATTATGAGTTCACTATTTTTCCATTTGGACTCACTAATGCACTAGCAGCATTTATGAACCTTATGAATAACATTTTTCAAAAATACTTAGATAATTTAATTCTAGTATTTCTTGATGATATTTTGATTTACTCAAAGAACATTTATGAGCACAATGAACATATAATAATAGTGTTGGAAGTATTGAAAAAAAGGAAACTCTATGGTAATATTTCAAAATGTTCCTTTTCTCAAAATGAAGTACAATGTCTTATCCATATCATAAATAGTGATGGGATTTCTATTGACCCATTGAAAATCAAAGTTATTGCTGAGTAGCCAACACCTAAAAAATGTGCATGAGGTAAGATGTTTTATGGGACTGGTTGGGTACTACATAAAAAAAATTTAAACATTTTTCAAGAATGGTTGGACCAATTACTTCATTACAGAACAAGGATAAAAAAATTTTATGTACTGAAAAGTGTGAGAGAAAGTTTAAATATTTGGAATAAAAACTTACATCTGCACCTATATTAAAGATTTTGGATCCCAATGGAAATTTTATCGTGGTTACTGATTCCTCAGGTGAAGGATTAGGTGGAATACTTCTTCAAAATGACCGCATAATTACATATGAAAGTAGAAAATTGAAGGTGCATGAGAATAACTATGCCCCCATGAATTAGATATTAATTTCATAGTTCATGCATTGTAATTCTAGAGGCATTATCTGTTAGGAAAGTCATTTGAATTGAAAACAAATGATTTGGGGCTGAAATACATTGTTACTCAACTTGGTTTAAATGTAAGACATTGTATGTGGCTAGAATTTCTATCCAAATATTAAATTGATATTAGTTACATCAAAGGAAAATAAAATCAAGTGACTGATGTGTTGAGCTGCAGGAAGCACATTTCCACAATTGTGACCCTCAAAAATTGGTTTAAGGAAGAAGTTAAGAAATGAATTCAAGTTTATTCTTACTTTCAACAAGTGAAAAATCCATTAGAAAGAAACCCAAATGATATAATATACAAGGGTTTTAGGTTCAATAGTGAAGGAATATTACAATTTAACATAGTATATGTGCCCTTAGGTAGTGATCTTAGAGTAAAATTCTTAAAATAATTTCATGATGCACCATATTCTAGACATCTAGGAGTAACAAAGTTGTTGGATGATGTTAAACAACAATATTTTTGGAAAGTGATGAATAAGGATATGATATAATATGTTGCACATTGTTTGGACTGCCATACTGCAAAGGCAGAAAAACTTGCATCCCGCATGTCTTCTATAACCTCACAGTATTTCACAATATACATGAAAAGTAATCAACATGGATTATTTGCAAGGACTGCAACTATCCAAAAATAATCATGACATGATTTGGTAGTAGTGGATAAATTAACCAAAGTAGCTCATTTCATACTGGGAAATATTAAGGATGATTCCTCAATACTTACAAAAAGGTTTTTGCATGATATTTTTTAATTGCATGGAATTTTGGAACTAATTATTTCAGATAGGGATCCAAGGATGACCTCCTGGTTTTAGAAAACATTGAAATCTATGTTGGGAAAAAAATTGAATTTTAGTTTGGCCTACCATCTTGAAACAATTGGAAAAACATAAAGAGTGAACTAAGTATTTGAGGATATGCTCAAAATGTTTTTCATAGATCAACAATACAATGGGAGGAATATCTACCATTGGTAGAGTTTCATTACAATAAAACTTACTAATCATCGTTGAAAATGGCTCCATTTGAAGCATTGTATAGTAGAAAGTGAAGAACTCATATTAGTTGGGATAACACAAAAGACAAAGAAGTAGTGGGTCCAGAAATGTTGAATAAAATGGAAATAAAAAAGTTAATATCATTCATGAGAAATTGAAAGAAGTTGTTGAAGCATTGTATTGTAGAAAAGGACGGACATAAAATTTGAGAAAGGAGAAAAAGGTCATTTTGAGGGTAAAACCCAAAAAGAGCTATATTTCATTTGGTAAAGCTTCCAACTTATCTCCAAGATATTTAGGACTCTTTGAAGTCCTAGAAGTTATAGGCCTGGTGGCTTACATATGACCCTTACATCCCGCGTTGTCTAGGATGCAATTTTTTTTTTCATGTATCTTTGTTTAACAAGTTTGTTTCTTATATATCACATATTGTTAATTGGAACTCATTATAGGTTCAAGAGCCAATATTCGTCATAGTTGAACCAATAAGAGTACTGGAAACTCATAAATAATGTCTCATAAATCGATAAGTTACTCAATGTAAGGTCCAATGGGACCAATATTCTAAGAACTGATATGAATGATATGATGGATGTTTTTCCTTTCTTGTTCAAGTAAATAGAACTGTTATTTTTTATAATTTTTTATGGATTCATTGAAAACTATTTCATACCTATTACAAATAAATTCCAATTTAATCCATACTGAAAGAATTTTTGGGAATTACTTACTGAGATAAGGTTTATACAGTAAATTTTTAGAACTTTGATAGATTACATTTTGGAAAAAATTCCAATTAATGAGAAAACTTAATTATACTTTACGATTTTAGTTATGGATTTTACTTATGATTTGCATATTAGCAATGATTATTATTAAATCATCAGGTCAATGATTCTTTTTAGAAGGGAAGTATGTAGTATCCTAGATTTATTGAATTAATAATATGTGTGTGTGTGTGTGTGTGTGTGTGTGTGTGTGTGTGTGTGTGTGTGTGTGTGTGTGTGTGTTTGTTTTACCACTTATGTTATGCGTTTAAAGAGATAAGTTTGGTTGATTCATGTAATTTTTAATTGGTTGATGCCCCACCATTCGAGTTATTTGGATTTTAAAGTTTAATAAAATCATGATAAAGTCTAATTTGTATGACATATTGTTGCAAGGTTTAAATGGATTGTTTAATGTTATTAATCCATGACATGGAAAAGAAATTAAGGAGGTCAATGTGAGTTTAATGTAAACACCTTGGGATATTGTATCTTCCCTTAGAAGCTAGGGCATGCATCTAATATGTTTGTTTCATTTCATTCATTTTTTAGATCTGTTTGATGGTTTTGCATGGAGATTTTGGGGGGATAGTTTTTTGGTGATTGTGTATGTGATTTTATTACTGTCATTTCCAGATATTATGGCATGTTTACTATTTAAATATTTTTTTGGAAGATTTAATAGTGTTTGAAGATTTCAACTTGAAAATTTGGGGATAAATTTTGAGGCAAAATACACAAGAATGGGTTTTTTAAATTGTAAACTTTGTTTTTATTTTAGTGAAGTATCCAAATACGTTTAGGGTTTGGATTGTTATGTGAAATTTGGTAAATGAATATGTTTCACTTTTGGGATTATTATATGAAATATAGAAATTGAATACATTTTGGTTTTCGTTTATAATGTGAGTTCTGGAAAATAATAAGGATATAGTTTGAAATAAGAATGAATTTGATTATTTTTACACCTCCTTAGAGCATTGTTGTTCTCATTTCGTATATATTTTGGTTTTGGTTTTTTGTGTGAAATATGGAAAATGAAATAATATCTAGTTAAAGCTCTTTCTTATAGCATTGTTATTATTTTGAATACGTCTTGGTTTGGATTATTGTGTGAAATATAGAAAAATAAATAAGGATTTAGTGTGGCATAAAAAATGAACTTGTTTAGTTTTTACTGCTCCGTCTTAGATCCTTATTTTTATCATTTTTTTTTTTTTTTTCATGAGATCCTCTCACTTGTGGACATATTGGAGTTTATTTTACTCTATTTTTGTTGGGCGATTGAAAACTTAGAAAGAGAAGGTTATGAAAAACATAAACTGAACTTACATTTTAGTTATTTGTTGCTTGAATTTTTTATTATGGGAATATAAGGACAACATTTAACTCCATTGATTGTTTGCAAAAGTGAAGGAAATGATATTTTCATTTTTTATGCATACGATTTCAATTTGGGACAGTTTTTGGGTTATTTTTGTTTGTATATTTTAACAATGGCTCGATTTTGTGATAACCAAGCATGACTGTTTTGAGTTTGTTAGGGGAAATATTAGGAAGGGAATAAAGGTTATGTCTCTTTATATTAATTATTTCTTATATGTGTAATACAATTGATGAATATTTTTTTATTATCGATGGAATCTCTTTCCCTTCTCGGGACTAGACATTTTGGTTAACTTTTGTTTTGAATAAATGAGTCCTTGCATGGAATTTTAAACTCAAAAAGGGTCTCTAAAATAGAATTACTTCATTATTTTTCAGTTAATTGAGATTTTGATTGGGATTGGATTGATTGTTGTAACCTTATGAAGTTTATCGATACTGAAATATGAGTTGGTAGAAATTTTGTTGTTGTTAGTGACCGTATGTATTATGAACTTTATAGTTGTTATTAATAGTGGGAAAGTTGGAAAATATTGTGAGTTATTACATTTTTAATTGATTTTTTGTGATGTAGTGTATGACCCATCATTGTCTTAATGTCTAAGTCATGTTGGTTGGTTGTATATAGTAACATTGGACACAATTTTTTTATTTTATTAAGAGGTTTCATAAGATATGTTTCTAAGGTAGATTTCATAATATAAACTATGGATTTTACGATTATAACTTATTGATTAAGAATAATATTATCTAATATTTTATTTTGTTATTCATTATAATTGCAACATAGAATAAGATTATGTGAACTCATGTCAGTTCATATGAACTAATCCATATTTATCTCTCTCCTATAGTTTTCTAAGAAATGATGGCATACTTGAAGTAACTGCCTAGATTAGATTTTGTGATTGTTTTTATGTCTAGAGTTTATAGAGAATTAAATCCAAAAGGATTATTTGTAATGAATTTGAATATGTGATTGAAATATTATCTCATCTTACTAACTATTGTAAATCATTATAAATGAATTTGGGGGATATTTGTCCCTTATTTGAAATCTTGGTATTATGAATCATCTATTTGAACTGAAAATGTAGATATTTTACTTATAAATATGATATAATAATTAATCTGATAATTTCTTAAGTTATGTGATTATTTTTTATTTCATTAATTTAGATAAAATAATCAAAAGTAGAATGATTATTGAAAGATAAACCAAAAGGAAACATAGAAAATGAAATAAAGATGTTTATGTACTTGTTGAATTTTCAAGTCACCTTTCCCAGTTTGTTTTTCTGTTTTTATGACTAATTCCTTGCAAAAAATCCATATTTTAAAGTTCTACTGATAGACCCTTTTTGTGAAAATATTGAAAACAAGCCTGATTTTTAAATTTTTCATTGCATTTCAAATTTCAGGTTTCAGGAAATGATTTGAAATTTACAAGAAAATTGTTCCCATAACCCTAAAACCCAAAAAACAAAGAAATTAGGGCATTTTAGGTTTCGGGTTTTAATTCACAATTTGCATGTAAATTTCAAATTGAAAACCGATCCCCGAAACCTGACACCTCAATGCATTTTGGGTTTCAGTTTTTAACTTGTAATTTGAATGCAAATTACAAAATGAAACCTGATCCCAAAAAAACAAATAAATCAATGTATTTTGGGTTTCAGGTTCTCTTTTGCAATTTGCAAAAATGAAACTCAATCCCCAAATCCCGATCAACTTGCATTTTTATGGTCAACCCCTAATGTCTTGTAACCGCATTAATGTCACCCTCTCACATGTTTCACCTACATGTAATTAATGTGCCATTTTCTATTTATAGTTAGATTTCCATGTCATTTTCACTTTTCCCTTTGTACACTTTGACTTCCAAATGACCCTTGGACTTCTAACCACACTTTTCTTCATTTTTTAGACATTTTTTTGCTTTCTTCTGGAACCCACCATTTATTCAGTAAAGTCTTGTGTTTCTAGCATTTTTTGCAAGATTTTTTCATTATATTAAGGCATTTTTCCACATTTCTTCAAGTATCAAGGGGTTTTTGGGTTAGGTTTTAACCTGAGCATGTCATAACCAGCGTTTTCTCTATTTTTCACTTGCCTCCTTATATATATGATCTCTCATTCATTATTTTGATCATGGATTGATGTGTAAAGCAAGTTTTAATTTTATTAAGTGTTTCTCAAAGATCACAAAAAAATGAGCTTCGATCATCATGAATTTCTTTTCGGGAGTTTTGGTCTGCAAAACAAGGTCTTAGTTCCACCAAGACCAAGTCAGAAGTTAGAATTTGCATTGCAAGTATCGATTTATTTGAAAATTATATCATAATTCTATAATTGTGTTGTAAACCCCTACTTCCACTATGACTATTTTGGGAGTCAAAGGTTACATTACAAGGCTCGAGTTCTACCCTTAATATTTCATGGGTTGACAGTTGTGTAGTAGGACCTAACTTCTACCATCAGTTTCAAGTGCTTTAAATAGGTTTTTCAGAAGATCCTTTGAGAAAATGATAGAATCTTTGTCAAAAGGGAAGGGAAAGACAATTAAGTATAGTTTTTAAGGGGTAAATCCCCCTTTAAACACATACTTTGATAAAATCGGGGACACTGATCTCAGTCATATTGACCTCCCAAATTTTTGAAACAAAATCAAGGCTCTATCCAAGTCTTCTCAGATTAAAATTATCTTCAATATTGGTATATCCTTGGTGGCCATTTTCCCACCTTTTATGCAATGCTCAGATTTTTCATACACAATAGCCACTAATATGATTTTGAATCTTGGATAGTTAATGATCAAGACAGAGTGATAGTGATCATATTGGATGCTAACTACCTTAAGGAGTTATTCAAGGTCCTTGGTGTTGAAGGTTATGAAAAAATCTCAATAAAAATGTCTCTTAAGAATTGGAAAAATAATTTTAATACGTACATATTGATTATTAACAAGAGTTACCTAACAAAGCTAAGGCCGACACTCACTAGTTTCCCAAAGACCATTTTTATTTTAACTTCATCCAAGAAGTTAATGATTTAATTACCTTTCTTAGCATAGTTTTGGGCCTCCATTCTTTCAGGTATTTTTAAGAGTGGATGTTCCATTACATATCCACTATCCATAAGAATACCACCCTCATCCGATGGGTTGAGCATAACAGTGGTGCCTTGAATTTGAAATTGTTGGAAGTTAGAACCATGGGAAATTTCTACATGACTTCCTACCTCATGTATGCTAAAGCGGGGATGAGAAAATATCTAGGGATGACATCCATTTTTCAAGAAACCAAGTGCAAATATGTGAGTTTTACCCCCAATTGACAATTAAGGAGCAAGGCATTTCAGAAAGGTGAATGCCGCCTTCGTCTATGCTATCATATTTACATTTGACAAAGACCTATACAACCATCGAGTCACAGATGAATCCTGGAATGTGGTCAAAATATGGGGATGTATCTTCTAGTAGTTCTCAACCTTCAAATACCTAAGAGTAGGATAGTTTTTAGTTTATCCTTACAAACGTCCAAGGTTCCCTACTGAAAATGGGTCTTGATGGAATTAGTCAGAGAAATTATCCATCTCCACAAATATCAACAGAGAAAGCATAAGGAAGGTGTTTAGTTTCCTTTCACCATGGGCCGATATACATGTGCATCATCTTACAATGCCAAGAATGTTGAAGGATAAATACAACATATGGCGATCAAGACCTCCTATCCACGAATCCGCTTTGATTTATAGGGCGTCGTTGGTAGAATCAGACAGGTGGAGTTTATATGCCTCAACTAGAGGATATATGGATTTATTGTAGAGATGAGGTGGTCATAAGAGAGAAATATTATTAAATATTAACATTGAAGAGGTCGTAAAATACAGTATTGAAGATGTTCCTGAAGGAACCTGTAATGATGAGGAGATCTTAGACCCCACATACACTCAAATTAATATAAGGGCATTACCACTACCCTTAATCAATTGGTCACTCCAAGAGTGCATGGTAACCAAGGAATGCGTAGCGGGAATCCTCAACCACAGCCACCAGTGGCTACTTTCCTTAAGAATTCCACCCAAGGATATAGATTACAATTCACCTACCAATCCACAAGTATAACCAATAGTGGGTCATCCTACTATTGCAAAATAAGAAAGACCCCTTTCGAAGCATCACAAAATCAAATTTCTAAGAAAAGGTGCAGGACCTTATTCTTCTTCTCCTTTCACTGAGTTGATAGATTTGATCCTTTCTCCATCTTCTATTATACAAGTGTTGTAGTATCCTCTCTTACCTCCTCTTCATTCTTCCCCATTTTCAGTTCCTTCCCCTCCTCCACCTATCACACTTCCTCAAATTACAACCTATATTACTTATCTTTCCACTTCCTCTTGTCCCATATTTTCCACCTCCTCTCCCTACACGGCCGAAGTATTTCCTTCCCTTCCTTCTCTTTTATCAAGAGATAGTTTGGCTTTAGGTTCTACCTTAAGGAATCCTCTTCCACATATTTCCCTTCCCATTTCATCCATTTACATACCTATATCCATGTTTTCCATATCTCCTCCATTAATTTCTCCTTCTTTTCCACTTGTTACTATTGCAGCAATTTTCCTTTCATCACCCGTTATTTCAACCCCCGTAGTTTCATTTCCATCCTATTAGAAAATGATTTCTTATTCCACTCCTTACTAGCTAATTGTTCAAACCCCTAAGAAGAATAAGAAGGTATCCATTGCTAATTATTTTGATGTTATAAATATATATCTTTCTCCCTGATGCCACGCAAATAAGCCAAATACCATCTCTCGTCTAACGATTGATCAATATGGGAATATTTTTTTTGAAATTGCAACACCTATTGTGGATAAATCTAAAGAAGACATCATAACAACTGATTATAAAATCTCCTAGGTCTCATTGGGAAATGCTACACGGGTAAGTGCACCAAGTTGGGGGGCCAAAAGGGGGTCTTAAGTGGACGCATTTTTCTGAAAAATAAAAAACTTCAACTTGTACGAGTTTTTTGAAATAGTTACACTCAAAATTGGAAGATGTTGTAGAAATATTAATCATGGTATTTTGAGTCTAGTTTCTAAGCTAGTAAATTTTATTGAATACATATAAGTTTAAGTGGGTCAAACAACTAAAATACCAACATGTGATCATGTTTTTGTTAAAAAAACATAATAGAGTGACTTTTGTGCCCCCACCATTTTTAAGAACCATTTAGTGTTTTTGAAAACCCTTACATGAAAGTGAAAACAAGATGTCTATATTTCCATTGGAAACCTTATGGAAAATTTAGATAAAGACAAGATCACCAAGAAATAGATCAAAAAATAAACTAGAGCATCTGACAGATTTCCTTCACAAGATCATACATCCTACTCATTCCACCACACTCACAATATTGAAAATATTTGACACCATTTCCTTCTCTATAGTAGAGATAATTATTCAACAAAGGTGAGCTATTGGAGCTTGGATAGAATGTATGATCGAGGAAGGGGAACAATTGATCAGAGATGTGGTGGTTATGCATGATGAACTTTAAGCAAAGAAGGATATTGTGACCAAGATGTGAAATTTTTTGGGAGATGAATGTGATAATTAGGAACTCACTCTATAAACTTGGAGATAGTTAGAGAAAATGAATCCATATGTTCTCCTCAGCAAAGGTATCATTGATGACCCTTCCAAGCTCTTCAAATACTATGAGGCCATCAATTTTTGTATTCAAATTCTCAAAGAAGAAACTCAGAAATTGGTCTTTGCAAGGAACAAGGGAATTGATTTTGTTGGTGATATCATCGACAAATTCAACAAAATCCATTGTGAATTTTAAGACAATGACCTAAGTGCACTCCCAACAGATGATATAGTTTTTGAATTCACAATCCTAGTTGAGGAGGGTACTGGAGTTTCCCATATCTTCGATCTTTAGTCCATTGAAGGAATATTTTTATATCAAGGTTTCCTAGGTCAACTTAGGGGGATTATAAGTAAGGTCAAGAGGCTACCCAAAAACTTGATTTAAAAATTTGAATTCACTAAGATCCTGAACCGATATGCATGTGAGCCTGATGAAAAATAAGTACAATAAATTAGTAAACGGTTTCTTGAATATCAACAAAAATAAATTGAAAAGGATACTAAGGAAGCTAATACAGATAAAGATCATGACACACAAGAAAAGGGTGGTGTTAGCTACAACTAAATTTTCCTTAAATTTGATGTCATTTTTTACATGATTCTCCAGCCGTAATCCAACCATTTCGAGTTATATGTTTTACCGATCAAAGCTCCATAACCATTTGGCTATTTTCAAGGAGGGATCTTTCATAGTTTTAAATGCATCTTATTTTTAGAATGTAATTAGTTAAGAGGAAAAGTTGATATTGATCAACCTCTCTCTCTCTCTCTATATATATATATACAAGGATTTAAATTGTATTAAAGAACATTTTATATATTTTTTGTGAGGAGGCTCTTCCATTTTGAGTACTTGTACATAGGATCAAGCCTTAATATTATATATAGAACCGATATTTTTCCTTATTCTACTTACATTCATTGTGTATGTTAATGGTTGATTATCGTTCTTGTGAATATTTATTTTCTAGTGCTTATATGATCCATTATACCTTCATATGGATTTATTTATTCCC
Organism: Taxus chinensis; assembly: GCA_019776745.2. NCBI lineage: Eukaryota > Viridiplantae > Streptophyta > Pinopsida > Cupressales > Taxaceae > Taxus > Taxus chinensis. The sequence goes on along the minus strand of CM034146.1, from coordinate 510,926,817 downwards.
TTTGAAGGTTGTATGTTGTGTTAAAATAATATTATTTTTGGTATTTGTCGAATTGCATATGAATCCCTCCTATTACTATTTAAGTTTCTAACCCTCATGTAAATCACTCATATTAAGAGGTTAAGATAGGAAGTTGTCCATATTATTGTCTTTCTGTCAAATGTTTTGTGTTTATACAAGTCGATAAGTTTGTTCCTTTACTATTAGTGCATCACCACACTTTTAATTTTAATTATCCTTCTTCCGCTTTTCTCATAAAAGTATTGAATAATTGCATTTAGTTTTATTTCCAATAGTCATAGGTTATATAACTTGATATTTAATCGTATGCACTTAGTTTAGGAGGAAGTCGGCCTACTCCGGAGGTTCATGCCAAGGATCTAAGGTCCCACACCTTGGGTATGTCCCATGTTGCACTGGATCGACTTAATGATCTAACATGTGCATGGTCCAGGTGATAAGAATAATTTATGGTATTAATGAACTAATCATGATGAGTAAATGTATTTAAATAGCTAGGTATGAAAAATGAATAATTAACCTACACCTAACAACAATTACTAAGATGTTAAAAATATGATAAGAGGAGCTACTATTAATTAGTAACTTGTTGAGTTACTATGACCCTATTATCGAAACCTATCAAATGTTGTGAAATAATACTTTTAAAACATCTTACTAAGGATGACTTGGTTACATTACTATACTAAGGTAGCCTAAATATAAGGAGCGTGAGGCATAATGTGCATGTTTCATCTCACTAGAATATTATCTTAGTGTTAACTAAGGATGGCTATGAGAAGGGTAGTGAGGATGTAATGATGGATAATCATTACGTGATCCCTATATTTCCCTTACAGATCCTAAGATAGTACGGATGGGATTATTTTCATTTAGGGATATGATCCAATAATGGACTCCTTTTTCTTATCTACTTCACCTTATTAAACAACAAAGAATCCAAATAATTGTATATAGATGTTTGTGTGGTGATGGAAGATGACTTTCATAGGCTAGTGTGTGGTCTCGGAACTAAGATTGAAAAGAAATTCTTGAAACTTTGGCCAAAATAATGTATTAGATGACTACATTTTACTATCACCAATCTCATAAAAAAGTAGTGTCAGATATTGAACGGAAGTTGCATGAATGTATTCTAGGTATGCACTTAAGAGATGCACATAGTCTTCACAACATATAAAAATTCAAACCAAGTATACAAAATTTTATACACTAAATTAGAGTGAATTAAGGGAATTAGTGGAGATCTGGATATACCCTTATAGTTGCACATGGTTATTATATGTTATCACATGGATTATGAATATTTTAATTATATGTTAAATAATATTGTTAAACATTAAAATCATTAATTTTATATTAAGGTTTTGTTTTAAAAATAAAAATCCCATTGATTTGGTTGATCATAACATGGTTGTTATAGAAGGATTAAGAGAAGAAGGAGAGGGAGATGTTGCAATATATTGTGTAAAAGGTCTAATCGATGGATAAGATTGGAGCTTAGGCATCAAATCAGTAATGGGGGGAGTTTAATTCATATGATCATAGTTATATTCAATGGTAGAATAAATATCAACATCATCATTAAGATTTTCAGCCTCCATATCAAGGGTAAGATACTCTATGGAGACCGTAATAGTATTCATCCTATGAATAAAGGTAGAGTGTAGGGTATTATAGTAGCAAAAGAATTTCTGCATTCCTAGATTGGGCATAACCTACTATCATGTCTCTTTCTCAAGGCCTAATTTTGAATACCTTAACCCATTCTTATCCCCATGGGTCTAAGGATAAAAGCAAGGGAAAGATCTTATTTTTTGTTTTGTTTAGGTAGTTGTTCAATTTATTATCATGCATCCTATTGGGAATCCTAGAACTCTAATAGAGGAACTTAAGTAGTTGGGAAATAAAGGTATTATGAGGATGTGGGCTTCAAATACCATTTGAATATTTAAAATCACTTAGCTTAAGGGATTTTACATCATTTTTATGTTGTACATCACTCATTTTGGGTATTTAAGGAGGTTGTTTGGGCATTACTGGATTATGTTTTTAGTGAATATTCATATCTTGACTAAGGTTTTCTTATGAAGCACCTTATATACCTTTCTCAAGGATGAAGCCCCTTGATTGAGGACCTTTTACAAGGATGAAAACCCTTGGTTGAGGACTTATGGAGGATGAAAATATTTCATGAGGTTTAATGTATGCAGGTTGGTTTACAAGGTAATAAATTATCATTTTCTTGCATGATTGGCCTCTTTAGTTAAATTATCTATTTGTTTAGAGTGGAGTGACCCAATTGGGAGTGATTATGTGGTATGTGTGATATTAATTTGGAAAATGTGAATTTACTGTCTTTTTCTCCATATTTTCCTAGGCCAAGATCTAGAGTTTTGTGAATTTTGGAGGTGTTATACTATTTTTCCAAGCTTGATTATGTTTATTAGTTAAGGGTTCCATAATTAATTATTTTCACACTCAATTATAATATATAATGGATTATTATGTTTTTTGAGGGTTTAGTAATAATTTTGGCATAATATTTGAAGGGAATTAGCAAGGTTTGACCCACCTTTAAGGGGTTTAAATCCCATAGGAAATTCGATGGCATAAAAAGGGATTAATTCAAAAATTTATAGGGTTATATCAGTGGTTCCATAATCTAATTTTTGAGTTACATATTAGCTTTTAGTCATTTCCTAAGTCCCCCTAAAAAAGGAGATTATGGTGGTATCAGAGAATCATCCCCCATCTTGTGAGGTATGGAAGAAAAATTATAAAGGTTCGAGAAGATTCAAGGGAAGTTATCAAGGCCATTATAAACCCTCACCATAATTATGGAAAAACTTGTTGAACCTAGGACAATCAAAGAATAAGTCACTCTAAAGTTTTACAAAGTTCCATATATTATGTTTCACTATAGATCTCTTTTAGAGAAGGTTCAAGATGCCCTCCCTTTTGCAGTGTTTGTGGAGTTGGAAACAAATATATTTGGAATTGGCACAAGGTCAAAAACCCAAGCAACAAGGAAGATGAAATGTAAATTTTTCACAAATAAAATCTATCTTTGATTAACTAAATAAAAACTTTAACTCAACCAAAAATTGATAATTCTTGACCGAATTTTCAAATTACGGAAGTCTGATATGTTTTTGTATCATTATTAAACTGAGAAATCATGTCATTTTATAAAATATCCATACACTTTTACAAATAGTTTATTAAAATTAGTAAGCTAAATTTGTTACTATTATATTTTATTTTGTAAAACAGTAAAAAAACCTTTAAAATCTACAGCGACAGCTAAATATGTTCAATTAAATATTTAAACATAGTTAGCTAGGGGTAGACCAGAGACACGGGTCAAGATTATGTGAGTCTCCCAAACAATTTTTTCCCGAGGAATTCAAGTCCTGAAATTAACCAAAGACTAGACCATTTCGGTTCCAGATAGTTACGAAGGAAAAGAATAAAGAAAAGAGGCAATAATCCATTGGAAACGGTTACAAAAGTTTGACACTGTGAAATAAGACACGTGGAACCTTTTCATTAGTTTGTATTTTGTATAAAACAATAAATTCTTATTAAGGGTCTACCACTATGAATTCTATATATATGTGGATTTTTACTATATGTTTTCACCTCACAATGAAAACTAATTGTCAAAAGGACACTCAATACAAGACAACCTATTAAACATACCTATACATGTGGAATCATCTTAGTGGCTCACTTTTTGCATACCGATAATATATTTACAAGAATAAAAATATGTGAAGGAAAACATGGACAAATTTAATTGGTTTGCATTTTGATCAATCTGAAAAAGATTGGCACCATGACATTAGTGGCTTAATATTACTGGTTTGGGGTTTTTCATTTTTCAGAAGTAAAACTACTAAATTCTAGATTTGTGAAGACATGGAGTGATGTCATTGGTTCGCACTTCACAGCGCTCAGAAAAGACTGATAAAGGACTAACATTATAAAGTTAAATGGAGTTTTCTCATTATATAAAACCTTTGTAATAGTCAATAGGTCTGATAATACAATAACGCACTTACTTATTTGATTAGATAAAGCTTCGCAAAGGCAACAAGAATCTAAAAAACTATGACACAATAATTGACATGGGGAGTATTTTAATTGTGTCAAATTTTACAATATTACATATTTCATTAATATCGAGGAAGACTTAGAACATAGTACTAACTCTTCTAAGGTAAATTTGGATCTAAATCCCACAAACAGGTAATACAACTGCGAAAAGATAAAAAAATACACCATACATGACCACATAATACATAAACATATAATTTAGCTCAAACCACCATTAAATTGTAAGAATATTATTTAATTACAATAAAATACATCAATACAAGCTTATTCCACATTAAATCATACAAGAAATTTTAGAAGAATAGACATACATATCCAAATTACGTATTTTATTAAATTATTACTGTGATTCATTATTCTTGGTAAAATAATTATGTATTTGCACAATATAGTTAACAAAACATACATAATACATTCATTTGCTAATTTGTTCAAATAAATATAAGAATTAACTTCTTACTATTAGCTTTTTAACATAACAGATAGATTTACATAGTTTACATAGAAAGAACTTATTTGAATGAATGAATATAAAATTTCTATGCCAAGAGGGAACAAAGATCAAGAATTCTAATATAAGATTCCAACAAAAAGAGAAAACTGATATGGAATTCTCAATACGAAATTCCAGCACATCCATAAGTTAATAGACACCAGACTATGGCCTCTTATGAGATGAAAATGCTATACACCCGGTGTATTTTCACCTTTCCCTAGCCAGGAACGATCTGAGTTTATACTTTATACCCCTAGTTAGGACACCTCTAGTTTCCTCTCTCTTTCCCACCACCTTCCTATAACCTGGTCATCCTTGAAATTACTTCCATAGACTAAATTCAAAAAATCCTTAAGACTCTTTTTATAATTGTTCTCTTTCTAAAAAACACAAGCACAATTCATTGTCTCTCGTTTGTTCATAAATTCCTTCCTCTATTCTTTTTTTTCTGTTTTACATTTACATTTCTTTTATAAGACATCCCAGGTGGTTACAAACCAACATAATGGTTCTCATACCTTTTCATAAGTCAAATTAAGCATCTTAATCAAATGCTCGGGATATTCATCCTTTTATTAAGCCAATATTTTTATTACAATATCTTTATAAATAATCTTAAACCAAACTTGTCTTTAATAATCTAACAAGTATTTTTAATGGTATACAACTTCAGGGATTTTGTCACATAGCAGAAGAGGTCATAATTTCATAAGTACAACACACACAAGGGTTTTGACACTACACATAAAGAAGGGTTTGGTTAAATCATGGAGCACGAGCCAATAAATGAGAAGGATATCAATGAGAATATAACTCAAGGTAAATCATTTTTAGTATTTAATGTTGACATGTTAGTATCTAACGGTTGTATAGAGTAAAATAAAATAGAAAAATCGAGATTGCACTTAGAAGGAGAAGAAAAATCTGAACTTCAGCCTTGTGAAAGAAAATTGGTGGATGTAACCAACCCTCCTACTGGAATGTCCCTAATAGTATTCATAAAAAGAGGTAAATCCATAGAATAAGATTCATTAATTGAGCCCAAGAATGATTTTCATATCAACAACATAGTAGAATCTTTGAAAAGGATAGTGAGGGCAATTGATCCTCCAATATTTCAAGAAACAAACAAGAATCATGTTGATATCAAAGTTACAGTCCCTAGGATAGGCTTATAAACAAAGGATGTTTTGAGAAAGGAATCAAACACACCATCCATCAACGAGCCATAAAATGCACCAATAATTCATTCCAAAACCACTATTTGGGGACCCAAAAATAAGATCGTCTAGCATGAATTACAAAGGGCCTATGAGGATGACATTATGAAGGAGTGAATCCATGGAAGTAAAGTACCTTTAGAATACTCTATGAGTGTTGATTCAAACTCAGAAATTCTCTAAGTCCTAATAAGGTCAAGAAAAACTCATGGTAAAAAGGTATATCAGATTCATTGCCTACCAATATGTTAATTTAGGTATGTTGTCATCATGCAAAACTGGTTGAGAATGATAACCATGTTTCAATGTCATTTCTCTTTGTTATGTCCTTGTCATTTTTTATGTCCTCATGATCAACATATTTCAATAGATAAGGAGGTAAGAAGTACCTCTTGTGGTAAACAAGGTTTGGATGATTGGGTTCAATTTCAAGGTTATTTCCACATGTGGAATATACGTGTTATAATGAGATTTACAAAAGAAGGAATGTCTAATTTCATAATCATTATGGAGGAAAAATATATGATGATGTGTTTGGGACATGATGGTGGTTCTAATTTTCCATTTCATATGTGGTTAACCAATGGGCCAATGAAAATGGAAGAGCTAGAAAGAATGGGGTGGAAGTGCATAACTCTTATTATAATGTGTGATACACATACTTATTACCCATCTCGGGTTAAGGGTATTCTTTATGACCAAAGATTCACCGTGCTTGTAGAGAGTGGTGATATGCACCAATTTATTGAAGAATAATTGGTAAGAAGGATGGGGCCAAATAAGGTTGGTTTCAAAGGCTACATAGTCATGATAACCTATGGAACATCTCCCCTTTTCCCAAGAAATATACCCCAACTCACAATTTCCATGGAAAGGTATGAATTTTGTATCAAATTATTTATTTTAAGTTTATTTGAGGAACATATTGTTCTTTGGAGTCAATGGCTCCAAAATTTAGGCTAATTTACCCTTAAAATTCACATAGGGCATTGAAGTTACACTTACAAAATGAAGAGGTCGGAATTTATGGAATCAAAACTAGGAAAGGCAGGAATGTTGAGCAAGGAAAGAATAATTTTATTTCTTTACCAGCAGTTGGGAAAATATTGATCATAGCTAAGAATGAAAGGAATAATTTGGAAAACAACATCATTCAGCGGTATAAAATGAAAATTAAAATATGTAGGGCTATTATGGTATTTTTCTTATTTAATATATGTTTAATCACAAGCAATAGAAGGTTATCACTCAAGAATAAATCCCTGAAAGGAATCAACTACAACATTTATGTGTCTATTGCACACTATTATTTCATCCTTTCACTCATTTTTACAACATTGAAAGATGAACTTTCAATGATTGGGATGGTGGACACTCGGCCTCACTTTCCTAAAGAGGTATTCCCAGCTCTCTTAAAATTTATTTCAGTCATCATTGGTTCAATTATGAGGGGGGAAATACATAGCTACAATTTTCTTTGGGTTATTATTGTCATCAATCCCCAAAGTGTGAGGTATGAATATGTAATTATGAGGATGGGAAGATTTGTGGTGTTTAATCTCTTGAACAAGGAGACTACTCTTTCCTTAGGGCCATTTGGGGTCCATCTTGTATTAAAGAGAATATTCACTTGCTTGATTTGGCACAAAGTCCCCATCTTTTATAATATTTTCATGGACATATTTAGACCTTATATGGAATTCGGCTCCACTTGGAACCCATTTTTGATCTTACATTCATCCCCAACATCGTCTACACCATTGCAAACAATGATAAGAAATCATAAAACCTTTTGATGGCACATTATTTGATGATAGTCTCATGTTAGACAAGATGTTTGATAGGAGGATGTTGAGTGCAAGTGACATTGATAAGGATATGGTCAGCATCCTTCTTGCATGATCATGGTCGTAAGGCAGTAGGTAATTAGGTGATGATGGTCTCAGTAAGATCAAAGGCATCAATGTGAAGGTTTATTTCATCGGGAACATCATCATCATTTAGTACGACCCCAACCTTAAGATAACCATTATAGCCACAAAGAGAGTCCATTGGATAATTTAAACATTAATAGTCCCAAAATGGGATAGTGGGAAATTATTCTAGGGTAGGAATTTTAAATGTCCCATGTTGTTGGATTAGATATAGTTCTAAGGGTTGGTATCTGCTTGTACTTTATAGATAGCTCCTAGGTGTGAAAACTTAACACATTGACAGGTGGATGATGACTACATGCATGTGGTGGTCCATGGTTGACCTAGGAGGATATTATAAGACAAGGAGAATTTGAAGACCATTACTTTGACACAAATGGTATAAGGAAGAAGAAGGATAGTGACAAAAATGTAACTCATAGGAGGCATATGTCTACTATCATAGCCTTAGCATGTGATCTAGTTGGATTTTAGATAGTCTATAGAGTGACCTAGTATCTTAATGAATTCAAGAGAAGAAACACAAGTACTAGATACTTCCTTTATGATGGATCTTTTAACCATAGTTTGGCCAATATAAAATGAAATAAATAGGGGAGGGTATAAGCAAAAAATAAGAGTTCATTGGGTATCACAGAATCAAGGGGGAAGTGAATGCATGAAGAACAATCAAAATAAAATTCAGTAGAAATTGATAACTTGCATTGTATCATAATTCTCTCTTTCAAACCAAATAGGGTAGGTTATTTCCCTAAAGATGGAGGAAACAAAATATTCATAGCAAAGAGTGTGTTCATGATACACTCACACGGTGTTTTTGTGTGTACATAAGAGTTCTAAAAATAAATTTAACTAGGGAAGTGAAAAAAGTTCTACAAAAGGATCCCAATATTTAAGGTTGGGATATGCAGTGGTCTCAAGTTAGGAAGGAGTAGTTTGAATAGATTCCTAATAGGGGGGTTGAGTAGCAAGTTCTAGAAGTGGAGTATGGTCTATTATTTCTACGAGATATTTTATTTTATAATTGTTACCACAAGGAATAAGGGCATAGGAATTAATAAAGGAAGATATGGACGTGATTGACCCTATTGGAATGTTTTTATAGAGGCCAATGGTATTCACCTAGACTGATGGTTTGGATATAGTGATTGGTTCATGAGAGGTTTTTCATGAGGAAAAAGGATAAATTATTATGTAAGGGCTATCCTGAGTTGGAGGAAGGTATGAGGGATCAATACATGTGATAATATGTTTAGAACCATCCATGTGAACTAAATTTTCAATAGAGTCACTAGTAGAGGGATAAGAGGTTTCAAAAACGTTGGTAGCTGTCATACGGATTTGATTAATGTTGGATTTTTTAGGTTTAGAGTGATCAAGAAAAGGGTCATTATAGATTTTGAGATGTTCATTAGCTTGATGAAGCACTTCATTTCGGTCACATTGTTTTGCTTTGTCATGTGCCTTGATGGACTCATCGAAGCTTTACCAAGTGATAGATTCATGATAAAATTTGTTACCACGGAGAAAGGTGTAGGAAAAGGATCAAAGAGCATAATAATTTTCATACGAGTGGCCCTAATTAGCATGCCACAAAATTTTTTAATCTCATCATGTAATTTAGGGAGAGGTAGGTGTCTTCGCAACTATTCCTTGGATAAAGGTTGGTGACAATCATCATGGGAGGAGATAGAGTGTGATTAGGCAATAGATCAATCGATGTTATGGATAGTCTTATTAAGAAGTACATTGAGGAAGAGTATGTGTGACTCCATCATTAGTATCATTCTTATTTCTAGGAAACATGAGAACTTGAATGTTATTATATTTTTTTTTCTTTGGATAAGGATTTTTAAACTCTTTCATGAGATAATATTGGCATTTTGTCTATCTGAATGCCTTTTCCAATTAGGTACGTGTTGGTTGCTCAAACGTGCACCCGCATCTCAGATCTCAAAAGGGATGAGGTGTTTAAGACCACAATGGAACCATCCCCAAGTTTTGGGACCTTGCGATCTTGGGACGGATCTCCAGAGAATGCCGGTTCCTCTACCTACCTCTAATGCTACTACTACTCCTAGTGCTGAAAGAAAATCCTAGACTAAACATGCCAAGGGACTAGGGATAGAAGGATGTAGAAAGGGGAAATCCTAAGCTAAGGAAGGAAATAGTGCCAGAAGGAAAGGGTCGATCTCTCTCCATGAGCAGTGAAGGAAACAGAGAGGGCATGAGAGAAGAGGGTGGATGGCACATGCCACAGATCAAAATGTGGGATCGGCCTTCTAGCTCATATAACACATGAACATGGGGAATGCAAGCACAAGAGTATGCATAGCATGCTAGAAAATACAAACAGAGAGGCAAGATGTAATCAAAACGAGAAAGGGAAGACAAGAGTTCCACAAAACATGATTTTATTGCTTAAGGGATGCACAATCATTTACATTCACAATAGGAGGCGAGAATACATTGCAGAGACCATGCCAAGGTATGAGACCCATGGGAAGTTGGCCACCATTTTGGCATGGTGTTGTTACAACAAAGAGGGATGTTTTTACAAAGAAGAACTCTACCATTTATAGAAGAATAAGGAGAGAAGAAACGGAGAAAGGGAGGGAAACTTAGATTCAAATCTTCAACCACCAATAACCAGCAATAAATGCCTACAAATATTCCTACAAGGTTGTTATATGTGCTTCCCCATGTATGTTTGGAATGTGGAATAAGGAAGAAGGCAAGATCTGATGAAATTTGGTAGTTGAGGTTGATTGGATGTGCATTGACGAGATGAGAGATGTTTCCCTATTTTTTGCCTAACAAATCTTGCCTATATTTGAATTTGAAAATTTCAACGTGTAGCTTATGTCAGCAGTTCTGTGAAAAGTCCAGGTGTGTGCCGATATAAGCTTTGTAGCAGAAGATACAGCTATCAGAATATGTCAAAGTTGTTGGTACATGCAAGACACATGGTGTACGCAGGTTGGCTGAATGATGGCCAACTGTTCATTTGTTTTACCTTTTCTGCCATGTGTCATGCACTGGTTGGTTGTATAGATTTGGCACCCTGTTGGCACTCTTTGATTAGTTGCATGTATCAAACTCAAGTATGACAGAAGATGAATTGGTACAGAAGGGCACAAAGGAAGGCGCAAGGTGCGGGAGTGAGAAGAAAGTGCATGAAAGGGGGAAAAAGGGGAGGTGCGTGCGTAGGAGGAAGGCATATATACTTGCATAAGGCAAGTATGAAACAAGACGTGAGCATTCAACTAAAGGAAGGTGTGCAGAAGTAGAAAGAAAAGAGGACGCGTGAAAGAACTGATTCTAGGTAAGCACATGAGAGGAATACCAGGGACTTAACTGATTAGAAGGAAATTCTATAGAAGAGCACGCAAGGAGTGCGTGAGGGGATATGAAAGAAAGTGGGCATGTAGGAAGAAATAATGCAAGGGAAAATGGAAGGAGATAGAGGAATGAAAAGGTAGTAGGAAGGCATGCAAGGGTGAAAAAATGAACTGTAACTGTGCCAAGGAGTCAAAAGAACAATTTTGAGTGTGTGCAACCTAAAATTTGAAACACCAGAGTTAGGATGAAAATATAAGTTATCCAGATAACTAGGAGAGTTATTTGCATAATAGTAGGGTAAAATTATCTAACCTTGTATTGAAAATGAGGTTTAAGTTCTCTAAGGAATGATCAGAATAGGCTCCCATCAAGCATATTGTGTTCGACCCTAATGCATAAATTATTCCAACATTTAATGAAGGCTTGGGTAGACGTGTTTTCCATCTTTTTAAAATTGATGATAACATTAATATTATTTTTTGAAAGTGCATGATATTGGAATTCATTGACTAGGGTGGTTACAAAGCTTTCTAACTTGATAATGGATTTGGTTGGGAATGTGTGATACCAATCTAAGGTAGCTCCTATAAGAAACTTAGCTAGGATCTTGGTAGCAACATAAGAGTTGTTTTTAACCAAGTCCTTATAAATATTACCAAATGATTTGATATGAAGAGTGGGATCAATAGAACCATCATAAGTGATGGAAGGGGAAACACCTCCAATGTCCATAGGAGTGATATAAGGAGCTAATGAATTTCATTGGATGAATTTAAGGTTCTTGTTGTGAATAGGGGTTTGTGTAATGGGATGTCCATTAGGCCCAACCATAAGTGGAGGGGGTTGAATTTTATTTTTCATACCCCAAGAGATAGTTTGAGGTCGATTGGCAAGATGAGTTAAACTAGTTTGAATTTGTAGAAATTATTTACAACTATGGTTTGTTTTTTACTTAAATGGTCAATGAGTTCCATGATGATTTGGGTAGATTTTTTATTTGGAGAGGTATCATTATTGTTAGTTGGATTATGATTTTATCCATTTGTGGGAGGATCAAAATGGTTAGTATCAACATCTAATTTCTAAGAGAGGTAGTCATCAAGAAATTTACATATCATTTTAGGAAAGTCTCCTACATAGTTAGGAAATTGTTGCAGAAATTTTTATATATATGGAGTATAATCACGTGCAAAGGCATCCCCATTTTCCCCTTCTTCAAGTTTGAAGACAAGGTTTCAGATATTGGACTTGGTTTGCATGTTTTGAGGTAGATGTTTGGTCCTTTTAGCGTTAGGTCCTATGCAAAGACAAAATGCATTATATGGAGTTGGCTTATGAAGGCCCTAATTTTGGGATTTATTATGATTTGTAAGGGATTTTTCAATTGGAGAGGAATAATAATATACCAACAAGTATTCCATGGGGAAGTGATATTACTTCATGAATGTAATGCCCATTTTCTTGTGATATTGTTTAGACCTTAATTATGCTAGTGTGAACTTTTTCTATGATTGAATGGATATGTTATCTTTGACACAAGGTGCCTAACTATGTTGCTTTGAGTAAATTACATTTTGAGGTGTATAATCGTACTGAAACTCTATTATATCTAAATGCATACATATATGAAAAGTGTGTTATGAGTAAACTTTAATATGGTGAATATAATGATGTTTTAAAACCATTTTGATGTCATAGATAGGGACAAGAGTATGAGTGATCATTGTGGATTATAACTTTGAAACAAACAATGGACCTAGCTGGAAAATTTAGAAATATGAGGACTACGAATAATTTTTACAAGATTAAGTGAAATTTGGAACTTCGACATCTTAACGTTTCAAGTAGTGATTTTGGAAGTATCGATAGAATTGAATAGATGTGATTGGTTTCAAATATATGTGTGTAGATTCATATATACAATAATGTATAGATAATGGAATGATATGTAAATTGTATTCATGTGATTTGGAATGATGTAGTTTGATTGATTTTGTGTGAAATCACATATTTAATTGTTAGGATGATTACGATAAATGTATTTTATGTTTGGAATTGAGAAATTTATTTTGATATATATATATATATATATATATATATATATATATAATATAGTTGTGCATGAATTGAATTATTTTTTTTTTATGCATTATTAAATTTAAACTTACATGTTATTTCAAGCAGGTAAGATATATGTGTTGAGTGTACAAATGGTGAATATGTGCTCCGAAACTATTAACAAGGAAATAAAAATAAAAACAAATAAAAAGGATGAAGTGGGACTAACTCACATGGGGCTCACTAGCCAACAATATGTCACTGGGGCTCGAAATTTTATTAGGTGGCGTGAATGTGTGAAGTGACCGTACAATTTTTAATGTTTTCTTCTTCATTGTCGAAATTTTCTCACCTTCACTTTAAGACCTTTGAATTGAATAGTTTTATTATTTTTTTCATTTGATTTTAGTTTAATTTAGTGTTAATTTTTCTTTTTCATTTTGGGTAATTTTTTACTTAAATTCTATTGAATGGAAAATTTTTATATATGGCAATTTCGAATTTAGGTCTTGGGTGCAATTTTGGGGAGTGTATGGGACAAGTAAACCTTGTCCCGTATTCCAAAAAATTCCCATACACCTATCCATAGGGTAGGTGTACCTTTTTAGGCCTCTTTGGCCACTTGTGGACTCAATAGTACCTAATTTATTTCCTTGAAATCTTCATCTCCTTTCTACTTTTGATTGTGTAATATTTTGGGTACTTTCTTTATAAGTTGATTTTGAAGAACACTTGTGATATGTGATTTATTTAAATTTTATTTGAAGATTTTACCTTTTTGGTGACTTGTAAGTTAAGTCATTTAGATGTGAGATTTTATATTTTATTTTGATTTATCTATTTATTCTCATTTGTTGATTTTGGATTTTTAGGTTTGAGTAAGTGTTGAGTCTTGTAAGGAGAGGAGTGATGTGTTGTAAGAAGACATGTGCTTTTAAGGGATTTCATTTCATTTTTGGAGATTTGTAATTTTTTGGGAATGAAGCATGTCACTTGGCATGATCCTAAGGGTTGATAAATTTGGATTTTTTCCTATTTAAATGAGTTTGTGCCTTTATTTTAGGAGGCCTCTTTGTCTTGGGAAGGCGTTGTCAATTTGGATTTTCTTTAAGGATTTTTTTTGGAATCATTTCGCTCACATGCTTGGAGAATTTTTTTGGGGGAAATGATTGATATGTATATCTTACTCTAATTTTTTTCCTATATGTAAAAATTTCAATCCATCCCTTACTCTAATTTCGGTATTTTGATGTTTATTACCCACTTGAGTATGTGTTATAGTTACTTTACTATCACGGAGAAGCTTGCATGGCACCATTGTAGACATGTAAGTGGTGATGTGTGTTTAAGGGAATGCATCTTATCACTAAAGGGAGAAGTAGTGTTGAAGTGAGAGACATGTTATTTCTTATAGGTCTTACTTTAGAGGAACTAATGGAAGGGGCAACTAGTCTTAGTGGAGGTATAAGTGGTTGTGGGCATGGAAGTAAATGGAGTGGATCCAAATTTGAAATTTAATCTTACAGAGGAACCAAAAGCTAGCTACCCTCTCTTTGTGGAGCTATAAGTGGTAGTGTGATATTTCCTTCCCCCCTTCAAACCATAGTTGGTTTGAGTGTTATTTTTAAGCTTTATTTTGGGTGTTTGGCATACCATATTTTTACCTTTTAACTTATTTGCTTGATGTGAAATTTTATTACATGGTTGAGTGTGACATGGTTTTATTCATTCGTAGTCTTGGTTGTTGTCCTTTGAGTTATGTGTGAGTTAGGGAAATTTTGGGGAAATGGGGAGGAAATCATTTCCCGATTGCATGGTTGGGTGGTAAGTGTCATTGGATTCCTCTATTTCATTTGGTAGGGAAATGAATTGTTGAAGTTTGCAAATAAGAAGGAAGTTAATAAGTGAAGATGTTTTCCCAATTTGTGGGAGAGAATATTGTTGTGTATCTATTTCTCAAAAACTTCACATTTTTGTTAATTTGAAATGAAGACATTGATGCATGTGTTTGAGAAAGTTGTGTTCTTCTTTCCGTTTGGAAGCATTATAATGCATTGTGAAAAGTGTATTTGTGATTACTTGAGGCTACTTGTAATTTATGTGGAAAAACATGTGCTTGGTTTGTTACATTTGAGAGTGAGATTGTGTTAAAATTTGTATTTGAAAATGGAAATGAAATGAAGTAGTACATCATTTCCTCTCTCTTGCTCCTATCTTGTTGAACAAACAATGCATGGACATACTTAATTAAGGGTTGAAAGTTTTGGGATTTTTGTGAAAGGTTTGTGCTCCATTTCATAAAATAAGTGTAAAGAAAAGTTATAAATAAAAATGTGTGGATTGTGTATTTTGATATAAAAAGGATGATATTCTTCTTATTGAGTTAGTAGCTTATTATAACTCCTTTTTCAACTATGGAATTGTAACCAAATTTGGGGTTTATAATGTCATTATCGTGCTTTATTAGGCTGGTTAGTGGCCTTATTTTTTATTGAGTGATTTAAATTTCAATAAGAAGGCATGGATTATAGATTACCACATTTCTATGGTCTATAGGAAATCTTGTTTTTACTTATAAATATTTCGATTTGAATCCTTACCTTATATCTATTAATAGATAATAAAATAGCCCATGCCTTATTTAGTTTGTTCCATTAAAAACCTTCATCACGATTTAGGAGATAAAGGGGAGAGTATTGCATCCTTTTTTAATCAAAAGTATTGTTTTTGGAGAATATATTAATGATACAAATTGACACACACACTTATGTATAACAAGTCTTGATTCCACCTGGTATAAATATAATGTCTCCATTTGAGTGCAGATAGTTGCAGTAGGCTCTATTTTCAATCATCTCACTAATTTTTGACATTTTCATAAGGTTGTATGATGATTGCATAGCTCAAACATGGAATTTCATCCTTCACAAAGGTATTGAGGCAGCATTGTGGTCACTGTTGTGTTCATGAGTGAGACAAAACATCACAGGGTGTAGCAGTTGATAACTGCGGGACATTATGAATTCAAAAGGATTCAAAGCTCCATTGTGATTCAAGGTAAACAACTCATCAGTCAGGTTAGAGCCATCCACACATCCTTGGTGAGCTAGCTAAATGATCTTAGTGAGCTAAGTAAACCAAAATGAGCTAGGAGAGTTGGCCAAAGTGAGCCAAGGTGAGTTGAACTAAGTAAGTAAAGGTGAGTTGTTATTCATTACAACACCCTTTTCTTCAAGGGAATCCATGTATGTCTTCCCTAATGGAAAATATTCCACATGATGATCAAGAGTTGGATCCACAAAAATCTCATGAAAGTGCTTTGACTACCGACATTGTGTCAAATCTTGAAGAGCCATTTCCATTAAAAATAGTCCATGCCTTATTTAGTTTGTTTCATTAAAAACCTTCATAATGTTTTAGGAGTTGAAGGGGAGAGTATTGCATCCATTGTTAATCAAAAGGATTATTTTTGGAAAATATTTTAATGATACAAGTTGACACACACACGTATGTATATTCAATAAAATTATTGTTGTATAATTATATTATATAATATCCCCATTATAATTATAAATAAGATGTATATTTTTTTATATAAATATAAATATAGACTTACAGTATATTAAATAATATAATAGGATATGTAATGCTTATAATAAACCTATAGCAATAACTATAGATATTATATAACATATGAAAATATATAATTATAATTTTAAAAATTTGGCTAGCGTAGCAACCCTACCTACATATTGCACTCACAACCATCAGCAGCCACACCCCCACACAGGCCAAAAGACTGAATTATGGCCATAATATATATAGTAATGTGTGTTTGTGTGTATGCCTTAATATATATAAAAAATAACGTGTTGTTAGGGGAGGCTGGACATATACATAGCTAGGGTTTCTACAACTTTTTTTGTACATTCATATATAGAGATGTATTAAAACCATAATAACTCCATGAGAATAAGAATTTGAAGATCTAATGAAGCTCTCATTCCAAAACTGCACCAAAACAATGAGAATGCGATAAAATGAAATGGGTTAAATAAATTAACCTTACCAAAACATAACGATGCTTAGGGAAATTGAGAAACCCTAAAGATCTAGCAAGGAGATAGTTTCAATCTTGTGGCCCACCTTGGTTCTCTTATTTTGACTTGATTTGACCGCCCTAACTAATTCAAATTAATTATTATTTCTTGATAGCATTATAAGAAGGCTTAGGGAATTTAAATAGGTAATGTTATTAAGTTTAATTAGAAGGGGCGTTAATGGAAAAAAATTTGGGTTAATTATTAGGACTACTAATGAAATATATGGTTAATAATACCATGACAAGATAAGTGAAAATTTGATAAGCATTAACTATGTCCTTCTCTCATAACAAATTAACACAATTTTAGTGGTTGGATAACAATGAGACCTATCTAAATGAATTCAAATATTGCCATTAATTGTCACCTTGTTCTACAAGCAACTTTGCATTTGTCAAGATAGGACTACATTTTCCCTCACATCCTCAAATTCTAAACTTGACAATTGCTAAAAAATTTAATCACCGACGAGACTATTGAATTTGTAAATTTTACCTTCCACATCACTTGAACGTGTGACACAAATTCCTTGCAAGTGCGCAAAACTTGTTGGTGTCATGCAATAATACAATGGAATAGAATTTAATAACATAAACTTGAAAATTGGTTCTCATTAATCCTTTAATTATTTTTTATAGTTTTTACCACTATTTATTTTTAATTTGGATGTTTATTATAAGGGGAATTATAAGAAATCATATTGGAGAATATCTTCATTTGGAATTAGTCATGTAGTGATTTTTCACAGGGTTCAATGGCATCTAGGCTAATGATTCAAGATACAAAAGATAAATTACATATGAGATCAGTCATTCAGAAAGCATGTATATGGGTCGTTAGCATTTGTAAGTGTTCACATAGTGAGATAAGTATCACTCATATAGTATGGTCCTACATAAGGGCCGATGGTGAATAAAAATTTAGAGAGTGGATTGAATTTGACCTGATTTAGGGAAAAGTAAGCTTCATGTCAAGTTCACCAATGTGTATGTTTGGTAAAAGAGAGATTCGTTGTTGGGTTCTCAAATATATGGATCCAATATAAGACCGAACACACCATGTAGATAAAATGGTGATAAATAAATGATAAAGTCATAAATCTATAAGATGGTAACCCTATTCCTAGGATAGCTATAGGTTTCTAATTCCTACCACTAAGATAAAGATAGGTATCCTACTAATATTTTGAGATATAAAGGAGATAACCAAGGGGTGGATAAAGCCAAGGGGCATAATAGTAATGAGACAATGTAATAAACCAAAGAAAACATACATCTACTCTAGCCTATAATAATTAATGACCAATAACAACAAACACATACATACAATGGTTATAAATACTTACATGTAATGTTGTGTGTATGATTATTGATGCATAATCCTCCCCAGAGACAACAACACCGAGAGAGAATAGTTATAAGTGGAGAAGGGGAAATCTCGACAAGAATATCTCTAGTGCTAACTCACTATGGTGCCCAAATGAAAAAGAGGAAAGCTCCAAGACTCCAAAGTCATTCAATAAGTGTGAAGTAGTGTAAAATAGTGCAAGAAAAATAAATTATAAGTGTGATAAAATAATTGTTAAGTGGTGAAAATAACAAGGAATCATAATAGTATATATACTTGACGCCATCACCCATGTCTTTCATGACAAAACCAAAAAAATCACCATTACAAATGGGTGATGGTGTAAGCCTTAGGGAAAACCCTAAGGTCATAGGTTGAAAACATAAAGAATGAAAGGTGTAATATGAGTGGTGATAAATGATGAATTTATAGTGTGACCAAAAGCAAGGATAATAATGTGCAACAAGTAGAGACAAGTGAACATAATGAGATAAATAGATATAATTGGTGCAAAGTGTGAAAAAGGGGAAGAAAAAATACATGTATGGGGTGACTAAGGCTAATAACAACATCTCTCAAATGTTGTGGTCTAGCTCGCATTACCAAGTCTAATCGTACCCCAATCTCGACAAGCCCATGAAGGAACTTTCTCAGGAGGAGAATGTAGTAATAGTCCCTGCACAAAATAAATTGTTAACAAACATAAAAAATATGGTGATAACACATGAAATATTGGATTAACCATTCCCACAAAATTATTTTGAAACACGTATTTTTAATGGGTTTGTAATATTTTGCTGCAAGTTCATTATGGACTTCAGTGGAGTGTGTATGATTGTTGATGCAAAGACCATGCAAGGACAAAAAAAGATTTTTTTTTTTAATTTAGTGTGCAAAGAACCATTTACAAGAATTGAAGAGGAAGGTGGCATTCAATGTTGAGTCAATAAGGGAGACTAGTTGCATATTTCAGTGAAAATTTAAATGATGCAAATAAAATGTATAGTGTGTGTGATCATGAGTTCCTTTCAATTATGCAAGTACT
This sequence comes from Taxus chinensis, assembly GCA_019776745.2. Lineage (NCBI taxonomy): Eukaryota > Viridiplantae > Streptophyta > Pinopsida > Cupressales > Taxaceae > Taxus > Taxus chinensis. The sequence goes on along the minus strand of CM034146.1, from coordinate 510,907,129 downwards.
CAAGAAGTGGAGACACTACTTACTGCCTAAGAAGTTTTTTTATTTACATATCATCAAGCATTACAATGTATAAATAGTCATGAGAAGTTGAATCATAGGCATATGAAGTGGGTTGAGTACCTATAAGGATACACTTTTTGTTGAAGCATATGAGTGGAAAGTAATAAGGTGGATGATGCACTAAGTATGTGTTATCTTCCATAATTCAAACAATCTGAAACCTCATAAATTGTGTCCCAATGTGTTAAAATCACTGAAGAGATGAACTTAAAGTATAAATACTTCATGGAACAAAGAACATCTACATTGTTTCATCTTTCTTCTAGAATGATTAAACCGTATGAATATGATTGAATTGATCTAAGTTAATGAAAGGAAAATAACACCAAATAGATTCCTAACTTAGTTAATCAACAACATAAGCATCATGATAAATCTAAAAAATAAAAGCTTAAACTAGTGCATAAAACATTAAGAACATAAAATGCAAAACTAATCCTTTGATATTTGGATGTGCTTTCCAATTGTAGGTATTCGTTTATTGAGTTAAACGTTGCTACGTGCGATCAAAGGAAATTCTCCATGGAAGAGGAAGAGATCTCACCAATATGGCTTAATTATCATGTTTGGTTCTTCTCTTACTACTCTTTGCCAAGTAGAATATGGAAATGGTTGCTTAATCAATAATCCTTCCAAGATTGAAATGCTCTTATCATATGCATATGTCTTACAAGGAAATGGTGTAAATTTGGACAAGGTGTATTAGGTTCTTTATATCTTTCCAATTTGGGAGAATCTTGCAACCTAGTGAAAAGGTAAAGTAGAATTAGAAAGGGATAAGTATGATTATAATAGATTAATAAAGGATTATTAACTCATGAGATTTTGAGATTATTTAATTAATCAAATAGGATTAATTAATAGACCAAGATAAGCTTAAAAATACATTTGGAGGTGATTGAGAAGGAAATTAGTAGAATTTGAAGGGTTTGAAAGGGAAATTTAACCAATAAGAGGGTTTATTGATTAAATAGAAGATAAAAAGGTTTAATTAATTAATTAAAAGAGGATTATAACTAACAAAGTGTCATTAATTGGCATCCAGGATGGGGGGAAGGCTAGTTGATTAACAGAGTGTCGTTAATTGACCGAAATAAAGGGGAATGTTATCTAATTAGTGGGAAATCACTAATTATAATGAAATGATATAAAATAGGATAGAAAGTGTAAATTTTAGTGTTAAAACTATGTAATTAGATTTAGGTGTCTACATTTTCCCCTCTTTGATGTGGTGTAGCGCAAATGAGGTCATTTCAAAGATAGTAGACAATTACAGATAATTAAATTTGGTAAGGGTGGAAGAAAAATTAGTAAGATGGAGGGTTCCCCCTTGAGTGTCAATGGGGTGATAGAAGAGGTTGATTGTTTCTCAAAAAGAAGAAAGGAAAGATCACAACAGAAGAATAAAACACTATAGCGAATGAGATTCAAACTGAGTTTGGTAAGCCATCCTTTAAACCGATTGATTGGAAAATTATTTCCCAGGATTCTATGTGTGGAATAAAAAAGGGAGGGTGTGGGGATGAAAACGATCCCTATTACCCTAGATCTTATGGAAGAAAAACTCATAGTAATGAAGGGAATTTGAAATAGGCCTAGTTGGCCATTATTGGAATCTATAAAAAGAGTATGATCTTGTGCCTCAAGTGAAAGAAGAAAGGGAGGGGGAAGAATTAGAAAATGATAGGTAGAAATTTATTTAGAATTGAAATGGGAAGATAGATGGAGAATGGGAATATCACGACATAGTTGATGTACCATCTGGCTCGGAAGTGACTATTTATTTGATATAAGCATACAAAAAAATTGTAAAATGACATGAAGAGTCATAATACTAATTTTTGTTCATTGTTAAAGGGTTGAATCAAAGAAAAATACATGAATCAGTGCAGTAAGAGAAATTAAACAAGTAGACCAACAAACAAACAAGAAAAAACATACTTGAACAAAACATTCAAGAAACATGCACTATGAAATTGCAATGATATATGCAAGGGAAGACAAACATAACAAGCAAACCAACATTGTTAATGAAGGAAGATCAAGATGATCTGCATGTCGAGCGCTAGAACAATCAAACACTAAAGGAAGATTATTTTATAGGATAGTTTTTAATGTTTGAGGATGTTGTGTCATGTGAAAGTTTAGGATGTTTTGATGCTTTACCAAGTTTTTTGATTTTTTATGTTTTACTAATGTTCTGGATTATTGAAGGTTTTACCAATGTTTTTGGATTTTTGAATGTTTTACCAATGTTTTGGATTTTGATGTTTTACCAATGTTTTTGGATTTTTGACTATTTTACTAATATTTTTTTATTTTTTAGGATTTTGTGAATTTTTAGGGTTATTTGAAAGTTTTCGAAGCTACGTAAAATAAAACGAAGATGAAAAGATGCCCCCAATGAGAGATGATAATATACAAGGGGAAATCCATGCATATATGCAAGAGGAAGATAAGAAGGATCAATACCAAGATGGATAGGTTTAATGTGATGATGAAATACACTTAATGAAGTGCTAGGAAGGAGTGATCATGCCCTTAGTGTAAAATGGTGAGGAAACACATGATAGAAAAGAAGTAGAAGAATGTTTATTGAAAGAAGGAACAAATTTTCCCTAAAACATGTAAAAAGGAAATCTTATACACATGGATGTTTATAAAATCATTGAAGACATAAAAAGGTAATTAAGAGTTTAAATTTTTAAAAAATGAATCTTAATTTGGATGAATCATAACAAGGGTGTTACAGTTGTTTGTTTACCACCTATCTCTCATGCTCAAGAAACTTGTGAAGGGTGTTTACATGGTAAGAAATATACAAAACCCTTCCATATTTATCATGAAGATAACTCCTAATAACCACTAGAACTTATCAACAATGATGTTAGAGGACCTTTAAAAATTCCTTCTCTAAATGATTCATTTTTTTATTACCTTCATTGATGTATATTCATGTATGATTTGGTCATTATTTATTGAAAAAAATCATATGTGATATCTTAATTTAAAGCATGTTGTCATGATATTTTGCAAGGAAAACTTCAATGTTGAAACATGAAAATTATACCCTAGTGTTAAAAAATTTGGCCTGAAATCCTTTCAAACCACTTATCCAGATCATCTTGCCCTTAGTGTCATGCCTATCCCTGATCCTTGAAAGTCCTCATGTGTGTTTTTTATACTGTACTTGATGTTGGAAATGGAAAAACACGGACATTCAACACATTACTTCTGAGAGAAAATTCTTCAGTAGGCCTACGGAGGCTATTTTTAACCTTTTTAAGATAGGTGTGTGCCCTCCAGGGCAGATTTGAAAGATCAAATTCATCAAGAAGTGGTATGAAGGAGATAAGAAAATATTTCAACATGTTTAGTAATATTTGGGAGTGTTTCAGAGGTTTAGGAATAAGTTGTGCAACTGCAAGTCTCTAAGGTGTCAGGAAAAATCATTGGAAGATAGTGCCTGAACATCAACGAAAGATTCTTGGAGCTCTGAGATGATTCAAGAGGAAAAAATATACCATTGGAAAAATATTTCAATTCCCTATATGATGGAAAAATCATATTCTTCTCAAGGTGTAGGTACTTCTTAGGGCAGAATAATTTATGAAGACTCACTTCGTAGTCCCGAATGAAAAATTACCATTTTATAGAGGAGGCATAATAAAATCTTGAAAATAATCCCATTATTCTTAAAATGGTATTGAGAGTCAAATTTATATAAAATTTCACCTAAAAATACCTCGTAAAACTCTAGGAAAGTTCGTTTCAAGATTCTAGGAGTTAGTCAAATTTGTTGTTGGAAGCCTGTTGCATTTTGGTGTTCGGACAATCCCAACAATCCCAGCTATCCCAACTGTCTAAAATTTCTAGGAAATTTGGGAAATTGGGGACATTATGGAAAAAAAAAATGTGCGCTACCCCCTTTTTGAATCTCTTGGACCCTTATGTGACCATGTTCCTCTCCAATAAGATGCTAAGTGATCAAACATACAAAACTGAAAGTATTGAGCTTCCTAGCCTTGGGTATATTTTTTTTCCCTGACTGTTCCAACTGTTCATGACAATTGGGATAGTAAAATGTGCCCCACCCATAAACGGTGCTTAGATTCTTCATATGACCCCAAATTTTATCTCTAGGGTGTTGAAACCTTTCTCTCTCCTCCTCCATTCTCACCTAGTCATTTCCTGCCATTTGTCAGGCTCTGAGAGTAGGGCACATTTTATTGCCTTGGGATAATGTGGATAGTTGGGACATAAAAATTCACCCCACCCCTAGATTGGTTGAAAATTCAAAAATAATTTATTTTTTTACACATTGCTTCTTCGTACCTCTTCTTCCTGTGAAGTTAAAAATTTGTCAGAATGTTTTAAACATAAAATAGACCTCTACCCCTTCATTTCTTCTCCATAACTTCATGATTATTATGTAATCCATCCATTAAACTTTTAAATTATCTAGAGACCCTATCAAAACTCATACAAATCTCCTTTATGTATTGAAATTTGAAAAAAACTCATATCTTGCAAACTGTGAATGAAATTAGGTGAAATTTTCTCAGTTATTCTTCAACCCAAGAGCCATCAAGAACATTGTAATAGTAGAGTATAGGATGACCTAGTTTATTAATTGTAAAAAACCCTAGTTTGATGTTATAGCATCTACTTTTTCAGTTTTCAGATATTCTAGTGGGTGGATTGAGAAAATTTTTGGAGCATGAGATCATGATGATGAGCCTAATCCAGTAATACAATTTTTGCTACAACCCAAGGTGGAAAAATAATATTTATAAAAATAGTAAGTATTCAGAATCCTTTCTTTCTAAAAATATTAACTTACTAAAAATAGAAAGTCCCCTCAAATCAATGCACTCAGAGAACATAAAAATGAGAAACTAGGAAACCTTTCCAAAAATAGCAAAAAAGAAAAAAAACAAAAAGTAAAAAGCAACTTCCTAAAAATAGAAAGTGTTTAGAAATGGTTAAGTGTGATCAAAAAATTTGAAATGAGTATATCAGATGATTAAGAAGTTCACATTTGAGAAAAATAGATGAAATTTCCCAAAATAGCAAGTCTTGATTCCACCTACTATAAATAGAATGTCTCCATTTGAGTGCAGAAAGTTGCAATAGGATCTATTTTCAGTCATCTCACTACTTTTTGACATTTTAATAATGTTGTATGATGATTTGATAGCTCAAATGTGGACTTTCATCCTTCACAAAGGTCTTGAGGCATCATTCTGGTCATTGTTGTGTTCAAGAGTGAGGAAAAACATCATAGGGCGTAGCATTTGACGACCTAGGGAGATTATGCATCTAAAAGAGATTCAAAATGATTCAAATATCTATAATGGTTCGAGGTAAACAACTCATCAGTCAAGTTAGATCCATCCACACATCCCTAGTGAGCTAGCTAAATGAGCTAATTGAGCTAAATAAACCAAGATGAGCTAAGACAGTTGGCCAAAGTGAGCCAAGGTGAGCTGAACTGGGTAAGTCAAAGTGGGTTGGTTGAAGTAAAGCATTACAAGAGTGATTCATTGCAATACCATTTTCTTCAAGGGCATCCATTTATGTCTTCTCCAATGGAAAATTTTCCCCATGATGATTAAGAGTTGGCTCCACAACAAGCTCTTAAAAGTGCTCTGACTGCCGAAATTGTGTCAACTCCCGAAGAGATATTTCCATGGATTCAAGAAATTTTCAAAATAAATCCAAGGACAACGTAGTTTTCTATCATTCCTAGTCTCAAATAAATATTAGGAACATTGAAATCTAAGTGAAGAAAGAATTCCCAGACAACATTCCGCTTTCTTAGTCACATCTCAAGTAACTAGTATGTTGAAGTTGTTAGGCCTAAGTTTGAAAAGACTATTAAGGACATGCCCCCATTGGACTATGAGTTTACCCGTATCTCATTGGGTTAAGATTCACATAAGGGTGACTCATTTTTTCAAGGAATCCACTTTTCTCCTCCTCACTTGGAATAAATAATGCAGACAAATAATTTTGCAATTGGAGGAACAGGTAAACATTCTCAGTGCCCACATGCACTCAACATCTTCTCTTCTAGTTGAAGACATTCCTCTTATCAATATTGTTGATCCAGAGACAATCAAGAAAGCACAAGGGTACATGATGCACATAAAGGATAACGAGAAATGGATTGAGAAGATCATTGAGTATGGAAAGGAATTGTTTTCAGATATCATATCTCTCATCAAGTATGTTCTTACAACATTGTCAAAAGTGAACAAAGAAAATGAGGAGTTTTTAAAAGATTTTATTCATTTGGATAAGATGTTCCCACTAGTTTTCGAGATGATTTCCTTTGACTCTCACACCCTTGTGATTAAGAATGTGTTTACATCCATTGTAGAAAACTTATCTCAAGTTTGGATTTGCATCATGTATATGAAATATGGAATACTCAAGAATACAATCTCTGAGTTGAAATCTTGCGGACAACATGGTTTCGAGATCTTAAAAAATGTCTATAATTGTGTTCGGAGGCTTGAGTTCCCTCCACTCATCAAGGACTCGTCATTAGAAGAACTCATTGTATTGTTCCAAGAGCTGGTCAAGAAAGAGGCATGTGACTCTCTTTCCTTCAGTGAAGACAACTTAGAGACCCTGATCAACATCAAAAGTTGTATTATTGTAATTGGAATGGATCGTGAAGAATGAATTTATCAATGGAAGAGGATCAGTGATGTCCCCAAGACATGGACCAAGTTTTTGGGTTGTATTTTCATTCTAGAGAAGGATAAGTTGACAACTATGATAACTTAATTCAGTAAGGAATTCAAGGAGTAGGAGCCTGTTCTATAAAATCTTCATCAAAAGACATGAATCAAAAAATTTCTTCATCGCAGGTAATTTCTTCATCAAATATGACAACTTTTTCCCTCTCCTCTCTTTCTCCATCTTTCTGATCTCCCTCTTCTAATTTTTCATTAAGTGTAATCATTGTATTTCATCTCATTCACTTAAGTGAATTTCTAAAGTGTAGTTGTAAAATTCCCTTTAATTTATAAAAAGGGAACTTATTTCTCATGTCCTAAGAAGATGTAAAGTCATAAGTTGATTGAGAACATAAAGAGTCATGTGGGGGTAGGTGAAAGGTCAATTCACATTGCTATAAATTAGGATGGCTTCCCCATTCCAAGGGATCCTGAAGATTTATTTATTTGTATTAATGGTGAATTTTGATTTGGGTGTTGAGCTTTGTATCACCAACACATGAAATAAAGATACATTTCTTCCATTTCCCTTTTCCTATGTGTTCTTTTATTTCTCTCTTTTATCCACTTTGCACACATAGTGATCAAGAAAGAGTTGTGCATCTTTGATAAATGAATCTAAGAATTTTGTTTCTAGTTTTTTTATTCTCATTAGATAGCTTCATTGTTTCTTTCCTCTATATTTAATGTTGAAATAATCTAGTTATTAGGTGTGAATTATGTTTGTTCCTACTCACATTAATAACATTCCTTTGCCTAATTTCTCTCCTTCACCCCTCATCATTGTAATTTCCTCCCTTGTACCCTATATAATAATATTTCCACGTGTTCATTGGAGTGTCCTTGTGTGATCCCTAGCCTATTTGGATAACCCAAAATATTTAGATAGGAATAGATTAGTTTACATTCAATAATGAGACTTACACCATTCAATTTAGAGGGTCGTAGCCGCATCAGCGTTGATGGAAACACCTAATTTTCCATATTGACAAATTATTTCTCCAACAAATCCTTAGTTAAATACCACTTCCATCACAAATTTAGAAGGCTTAAAATAAATAATAATGATATATATGTTAAGAAAACATTTCTAAATTCTAAATTAGTACATGATTCCTAAAAATGAGGACACTTCACATAAGAACATGTCAAATGACTTATCTTGTAAGTTACCTTATGTGCTTACCAGTAAGGTGGCTACATCCACATAACAAATCCATTACAAACAATAAAATTTCAATGATCAAAGCATGTTAGAAAGGGGCCTTTCATGATAGTCAATCTATTGGTATTATGTAAGTGCATAAATTTTGAAAAATATGTGAGACCTGAACCACAAGGTATGTTGAACTAGGTCCTCCAAAATAAGCAAGGTGCTTAGAAGGGGCTTTGATGTAAGGTTAAAAGTGAACAAAAATAATACTTTACTGATTATGTTTATCATGATAATGCATGTTTTTATGGATATTGTGATTCTAACCATAATGGTGTCATGTTAGATAAAAAATCTAAAATTTGATATATGTTCAAGGGTGTGGTACCAAAGGTGTGCATTACTTAAAGCAGTAAAGGAACAAATGCACAATCTTCATCAGGCATGCCAGCTGTGTGAACCCCATAGGCACTTTATAAATAGTGCAATGCACAAGAAGTCATGTCCCCCCAAAGGGGTACTTGGAAGATATTCAAATGCAAGTGTATGAAGGAGTTAATCCTCTTTTGTCTCGATAGTACGATATGTGTATTTCTCTCACTGATAATCTAGAAAAAAACCAATATTAACGAAGTATATGATCAAATGCATATGAATTTCATCATGAAAGAAGGGGTTCAAAAGTGGTATAGATCTACTCAAATTGCTCAAGCTGATGATCAAGTTACGGATATGTTTATGACCCTATTGTGTGTTGTAAAGTTCTTGAAAATTTTTTAGAATGAAGTTGATACGCGATTTCAAAATATCCATTTAGGGGGAGTAGAAAATGGAAAAATATCCTTGAACCTACTGATATCATTGTAAATAATTTGAATAGTCATGCACATATAAAAAATGAAACTGAAAATGAACATCCTAATATCAAAAAATATTTTTTATTGAATTTAGCAAAGTGAATAACTGTGATTTTACAATGTTCGTGAGCAAGCAAAATGTTGCATCTTGTACTGTGGGAGAGGTCCTGAGTGTCTATCATATTGGACCCACTCACCAGTATGCTTGTACACATTTTCCAGGAGAAGACTGTGAGATGTAGTCTCACAGAATAACCTCCTTGTGCCCAAATCACAACTTGCCCCTTATGGGTTTGTTGATAATTTTCTGCCGTAAAAAAAGTCCTAATAGTGCTTGATTTAAGGTATATAAATCCATTATCAGTAATGTGGTACCCCAGCCAAAATATATGTAGGACCATTTTTTAAATGACATTTTAAGAAAATGTTATAAAAACATGTAAGGGATTGGCATATGAACTTCCCACTTAATATTATGGGGAAGTCTTAAAACAAAAAATATTCAAGTGTTCAATTGGGTTATATAAACCCATAAATACTATTTAATGAGCATAAATTATAACATTAAAGATTCTAATAAACTTGTAAAAATAATAAAATTTATAATTATGCAGTTGTAATTGGCTATGTGGAAATCAATTATCTAATACTTGGGGTGAAATTCGTGAGAATTCACACATGTCGAGAACATAATAAACCAAGGACATGTGGGGTCAGGTAAATTGATATGTAGAATTCACATGGGTGAATTAAAATGGTGGAGAGGAGTGAGGTGAATAGAGGTTATTACTAGACTGTAATTTTTTTTTCTATAATGGAATTTTACTGTGTTACACCGTCATTTTTACACTTTGGGTTTTCCACGTTAAATTCATATGTTTTGTGTTATTTATTTTTATTGCATTATAGTTTAAATGTATTTATTTAATTATTTCTTGTGATAATTAATTCAATTAATAAATTAATTTAACTTCTCATACCTCACATTAACTTCATATTGTTCCATAATTTTAGGAGTCTAATTGGGTGGCTTGTATACCTTATATAAACAAATCCCAATTGTCTTAGGGAGTCTATTCTTACTTAGCTAATCTTTAGAACTCAGTTTTCAAGAAGCTCATAGAGTGATACAATCTCAAGGCTCAAAGAAGAGTGTGTTCGATAGGACGTGAGTGGATAGTGATTGTAATAATTTGATTGTATAGTTGGAAATTGGCATGTGTGTGATATCATCTAAGTATATGAATAATGCTTGTTGATCTAGCTTTTCTGATGTTAATTTCAAATATTTGATAGTGCATATACCTTTTTATCTTTTTCATGTGTGGCTTTGAGGATTGTGTGGTCCAAGGTGTGTCTTCATTAAGTACCCTAACCAAATCTACATAAACAAGTCAAAAACCATTTATATATTTCCATATTTGGTGCTACAATATCCATTTTGACTGTGAAGGCTTGAAGAAATATTCCTCCCAAAAAAAATTTATCCTCACGAAATTTTGGAATATAAATGGGTAACAATATCAATGTACTTTAATGTAGGATTTCCCCAATCTAGAGATAAAAATGTTGACAATATTATGGTACTTAATAATCTATTTAAGGTAGATCACTTCATTCTAAGAATTCTTAAGGGTGACACATAATTTTGGATAACAAAATTATGAAAGAAGTCATTTATTCGCACAAATCTCCCAAGTTAATAATATTTAGTATAGAGATCGTTTACCATCTCAAAGATATATTATGTATTTCATATGTCATTACTAAAGAAGTATAATCATGAAACTTTGCATGTGCTTGCTTAGGGTACTCTATAGGAGCATGATGTAACCCTCCAACTCAAACCAATATAGATCCTAAAGTAGTACGAAATTACACTATAAAACCAATAAATTAATCGTCAAGACCCATACGAATAATACAATGAGAATATGACTTAGCTAAGATGACAAAGAGGTTATGATAAGAGATTATCTACATATTTTAGATAATGCACCAAGATAATACTTCTAAAAGGGGAGGTAAATGTAGATACAACCTCAATCAAATCCCTAGGGTAAACTATTCCAATGGAAAAACTTTGACAATGATTTGGAATTTTATAGTTAAAATTATTGGTGATAGAAAAAATATGAAAATTTTCATTCTTGCTTTTTGGTTCGAACAATTAGATGATGTCTTAGATTTGATTATGTGTTTATTAATGTAGGTTTCTTGTTATTTTTATTAATGTTATATTAGATGATATTTTGATTATGTTAATGATTTCACGACAACATTTACTAATCACTTGTGTTAGTTTTTACAAGTTACATCACAATGGGCGTCAAGAGGGATACAAAGGTTGATGATTGGGGAATTAGTATACCACATTTAACATTCAACAATATTTTAGTTTTCATGTGGTGGTAAAAGTATATTCTTGTTTTTGTCTTGGTCTATGTTATATCACTCGATGTGCTTCAACTACTTTTATTCCCATGTTAGCTTATTAGACTATACAATTAAACTTATAACATCACTTTAAAATTACATTAAAAGGTCTTTACTAGGGAGGTTCACTAAAAGGTAATTAGAAAATAAGAAAAACAATAAAATAAAAAAACTAACTAAGCCTTAAACTAAACCTAAATATACCTTTGAGTAAGTGAGGTCTTATTCAACATACGCCAAAAAAACCTATTGGAATAAACTTATGTGGGTCCAGCAAACAGTAATGGTTTACACAAAAAAAATCCACAAACCAAATCCACAAACTAAAGATCAACTATGTAGAAAATAATATTTAATTCCACATACCATCTATATGTGCATACCATCTAGAAATTTATTTTTGTATTTTTCTCCTCAATTGTATTCTATAATTTGGTGTTAAATGAAATCCTTAAGCAACCAATTCAGTCTAGATTTTCTTGTGTGTCTATATGGATGATATGGTATCAGAGATGGTTGTGAATTAGCTAGGTATATGAAAGCCAAGAGTGGATAAGAGTGAAGAAAAAAAAGAGAAGTTGTTGTTAGTTGTGAAGGAGAAGATTATTCCTTTGGCAAAAAAAAAGACGCAAGAAAAATACAATTTGATGTGGCTGCCATAAAGAGAAGGATGTGTAAGATTGTTTTATTTTCTAGGGCTACATATCTAGTGTTTTTTTTTTTTGTCATTAACAATTTATTTGGGGATTTCTCTTATTTAAATTGAAGAATTATTTTTGGGTGAATGACATCTGAGATTGAATCTTGGTGAAAAATTATTAGTGTGATGGATTGTTCAAGAATTTTAATTCATGATTGCAAATTAGATGGAAAGAAGTACTCTTTGTGGAAATATAAAATAACAAATGTATTTCTTGAAAAATATTTGTGGGAATTCGTGGAAGAAAAGAAAGAATCCCCTACAAGTTATAGAGAGTTAACCCAATTTAAAAGAAATAATAATGAAGCCTTAGCTATTATTGGTATATTTGTTGCTGATGAAATTTTCCCACAAATTCAAGATATTGATAATGCAAATGACGCTTGGAAAACATTTAAGGAAATATTTGAAAATCCTACAAATACTAGGATTTTTCATCTAAAAAGGAATTACATAATCTAAGAATGACATCAGGATGTGAAACATCATCTTACAAAATTAAAGGAGATAAAGAATCAATTAGAGGCTATGGGAGAGAGCGTGGAAGAAAAATCATTAGTTGAGATAAATTTTAATAGCCTCCCCATAGTGTATAAATACATAATCACATCTTTAGAAGTTTTTGATAAGATTGATACTCTAACATTTGAAGAATTAATTTGATACTTGTTGCATGAAGAAAAGAGAGTTAGAAGGAACTTTGATGAAACTTACTCTACTGAGAAAGCATACTTTTCAAGAGGCAGATTCAGAGGTAAAAAGATGCAAATTCGAGACAAGATGGCTATAGAATCTAAGAAAAGGTTGAACCAAGGAGAACATAAAAGAAGGTAGGAAAATCATAGGGTGAAGTGCTTAAATTGCAGTAAATTGGGCCATTTTCAATGGCAATTTACAAAAAGGAAGCCAGAGATGCACAATTGGTCTAGAAAGAAAACCAACAACCTCATAAATCAATTAGAAAGGGAAGGTAATCTCTTCATTGCATCCTTATCTTCTTAAGATACTTTAAATGATGTTTGGTATATAGATTTAGGAGCAAGTAAGAATATGGATTTTAAGAAAGAAAAATTCAAATCTATTGAAAAATATGAAGAATGTGAAAGAGAAAAGATATTGCTTGGTGACAATAGTTCTTATAGTATAAAAGGCCACGGTGATGTTCTTATTAAAATGAATAATGGTGAAGTAAAATGTATTACCAATGTGATGTATGTACTTGGTTTAAAGAAGAGTCTTCCTTCAATTATTCAAATCACAAAACAAGGTTTCAAAGTTGAATTTTATAAGGATAATTGCTTGATTAAGGATATGAAATATGGCTATAAAGTGATTGCATTAGGTAATCTATATGGGGAAATATATAAATTTGATGGAGGAAGTAAAGGTATGCATGCTCTTGTTACATCGCATGACAATACTATTGTGTTATTGCATTTAAGATTTGGGCACCTTAATTATCAAAGTCTGGGTTTAATGAATAAATTGGACATGGTGTGTTTTCTTCCAAAAATTAATTTAGATTCAAATATGTGTAAAGGATGTTTGTATGTGAAACAACATAGAGATAGTTTTGAGAAGAATGGGGCATATAGAGCAAGAGAAAAACTTGAGATAGTGCATAGTGATGTTATTGGTCCATTTCCTACTCCTTCCTTTGTATGATCAAAAGATGTGTTGACTTTAATTGATGATTTTAAGAAAAAAGGATTTATTGTCTCAAGAAGTGAGGTGTTTGAAAAATTTAAGACATTTAAATCTCTAGTAGAAAATGAGAGTGGGAGAAAAATTAAAGTTCTTAGAACAAATAATGGAAGAGAGTATATCACAAAAGAGTTTCAAAATGTTTGTGATAATGTAGGTATCAAAAGGCAGTTAACAGTTCGATACACACCTTAAAAAAATGGGGTTACAAAAAGGAAAAATAAAACTTTAGAAGAAATGGCTAGGTGTATGCTCAAGATTAAGGATTTTCCAAATTCATTTTGGGTTGAAGCAATAGTTACTGCTACCTACATATTAAATAGATCTCCCACAAAGGCTATAAGAAATATGACACATCATGAGGCATGGTATGGTAGTAAGCCAACAATCAAGTATTTTAGAGTGTTTGGATGTAATGCTTATGCTCATGTTCCCAATGAATTAGGGAAGAAACTCGATAAGAAAAACATGAAATGTATCTTCATTGGTTATAGTGAATAGTCTAAAGGCTACATGTTATATGATCCTCAAACTGAAAAGGTAATTATCAATAGGAATGTTGTGTTTGATGAAGGTATTCATAAGGAATCTACATCTACTTTTAAGATAGTTTCTGAAGTTGAAGATGTAGAAAAGGAATAAAATAGTGATAATGAGCAAAGCTTCCATTGAAAATAAAAAGTCTTCAAGAAATTTATCAAAAGATTAAGCAAGTTGAAGAAAAATATCATCATGTTAACTATGCCTTAGTGAATAGAATAGAGAAAGTAAATCATCCCCAATCTTATGAAGAAGTAAAAGGAAAGAAAGAGTGGGAACATGCAATGCAAGAAGAGTATGACTCTTTAATGAAAAATAATACATGGGAATTGACAAAAATTACTGAAGGTAAAAATATTGTTGGTACTAAATGGGTCTATAGGGCTAAGTTTAGATCTAATGGATGCATTGAAAAATTAGAAGAACATATTTTTGCAAAAGGATTTTCACAAAAATAAGGGGTTGATTTTAGTAAGACATTTTCTCTAGTGGAAAAAATGAATACAATAAGGTTTGTTCATGATTTGGCTACTAAATTTAAATGGCAGGTTCATCAAATGGATGTAAAGAATGCATTCCTCAATGGTGAGCTACAAGTGGAGATTTACATGGAGCAACCATAAGGATTTGTGAGAAAGGGACAAGAGCATCTTGTTTGCAAGTTGAAGTAATCTTTATATGGCTTAAAGCAAGCACCAAGGGTATGGTATGTAAAGATTGACGAGTACTTCAAATATGAAGGTTTTGTAAAAAGTCCTTCCGACCCTAATATTTATGTGAAAAAGAGTGATGTTGGAATAGTAATTGTGGTTCTTTATGTGGATGACATAATAATCATAAGTAATCTTGACATATTAATTGATGGAATAAAGAAAATAGTAAAAGAAAAGTTTGAGATGACTAATTTAGGATTGTTTCCTTATTGTCTTGGCATACAAGTATGGCAGAAAGATGAGAGGATACTACTCTCTCAATCCAAATATGCACATGATTTGTAGGTCAAATTTAAAATGGAAAGTTGTAAAGCTGCTACTACTCCAGTTGAAGTGGGGATGAAATTGTCAACAAATGATGATTGGGATTATGTAGGTGGCACGCTATTCAAACAATTAGTGAGAAGCCTTATTTATCTAACAATAACTAGGCCTGATATTGCTTATGCAGTTAGCCTAGTTTCAAGGTTTATGTCATCTCCCAAAATTACTCATTGGAAAGAAGCTAAATTTTTTTTGAGATATGTCAAAGGAACTCAAAATTTTGGAATTGAGTATTTTGCAGGTGGTTACATATCTTTGAAAGGTTTTACATATTCTGATTGGGCTGGATGTATATATTACCACAAGTATGCTACATTTTTTAATTCAAAATTGGATCTGGTGCTATCTCATGGTCTAGTAAAAAGTAACCAACAATTGCATTATCATCAACAAAGTAAAAATATGCTTCAACATGTGTAGCTACTCGTGAAGCAGTATGGTTGAGGAGAATACTTGGTGATTTACATTTTTCTCAAAATCAACCTTCACTACTATATCATGACAAAAAAAGTACAATTTAGTTGGCAAAGAATCATGTCTATCATATAAGAACTAAACATGTGGAGATTCATCACCACTACATTAGAGAATTGATTCAAAATGATGTGATTCAACTTTCCTACTACAACACTGATGATTAAATTGTAGATATTTTCACCAAAGCATTGAGTGAATGAAAGTTTGTAAAATTTAGAGATTGTATCCATTTTTACTCCTATCACAAAATAAAGGAACCCCATGCACACAAGCCTATCACCCAGTCAAAGATGATCACTCACTTGAGGCAAGTGCGGGTACCGAATCTCTCTTTTATGTGAGTTTAGTGGGAAACATCATCTATGATTAGTGTAAGAGATTTTAGAAGGGAAGTTTGAGACATACAAGAACCATAGGGATCAGAACAGCCTCTAGATCCTTGCAGTCACTTCAAACCAAATGTTTAACAGAATCCATAACATGTATTGTGACTGAAATAAACATACAAGCATTCATACTTAGCATAAAAGGAAAGAGAATTCATAAGAGAGAAACATGCATCAGAATCATTGATATTCATGTATATATTATGACAGGTAACCTTATTACATCCATGGAACCATTACAAAGGGTCACAGAGAAGAAGACCATAGTCATGCATTGCATTGGAATTAATGTAACTAAGCTACCCAAAAGAAAATTTCTGCAGAGCTCCGATCACTCCCTAGGTATCTATATGGATACTTATATGTATACCTCCATATGTATATCCCTCTATGTCTATATGTCTATGTATCTATCTATCTCTACAGGCACTTGTATTTATAGCTTTCCTAGACTTCCAACCCATCCTTCAGTGCCCTCAGATCCATTACCAAGTGTCCGAATGTGGTCCTCCATGCGAGCATGCTTCTCTAGGCCTGAGCTCTCCACTTTATTCCATGACGTTCTTCTAGAATATTCCATTGCAAGCATGTTCCATCCTAGGAAAACCTGTTGCTAGGTTGACATCTTATCCATGTGCAAATGGGTCATGCTTTTCACGTGTTCTACTCTGAACGTCCAAAATGACTAAGTCCTGATCCTTTCGTGTGTCGCGTGTGCCACATGCTTCCTTATACCCTTCTCTTGCACAATTTTGCCTTGTGTGCCATTCCATAACTGGGACCTTGCATGATTATGTGCCTTCATACTTGGCCACTATTCCAGGGGTCCAACATCACCCCACACTACGTCTGTTCTCCGCCTGCGGAAACAATCTACTTAGCCAAGAATGTAGGCTTCCTTAAAGAACCAAGGTATATTATTACATTTTGTAAAAAAATAAAGGAATGAAAGAATAGGGGAAGAATGAAGAATGGGGGGGAATAAATTTAGTAAGTTGGGAAAATCCCTCCATAAGTCTGCCTCCAACTTGTTCCAAATGTTGACCTCTCTTTGTGCCTTCTGACAGAGGTCATCGACCAGGATGCTCACCTCGTCAAAACTCAGGCCATGTCCCTAGGTGCCCAAAGTGTCCACAATCTTCTCCATCTCCTTACCCAGGTCTTTGAGCATGTCCATCCTCCTGGTAATTTGAGCATATAGTTCTTTCAGCCGGGCCTTGATTGAACTCCTTTAAGCTTTAATCGCCTTAGATTTTCTTTCCACTTCGGCAAGAACCTTGTCCCTTTCTACCCTATTTCCCTTGTTCTTCTCCTAGAATTCCTTCAGCTCTGATTCAAGTGTGGCAACCAAGGAGCTTGCTACCTTATCCCTGTCTGCATGGGTATCATATGCGGCCTTAGCAGATTAGGCAACAACTTTAACTTCTGTGAGCACCTAGCTGTACTCTGCAATGAGTGCTACCACCTTCAACATATCCTCCTCCTTTAAGCACACAACCACTTCTTCTGTAGACTCCAGGGCCAAAGATCGTCTCTCTATAGTGAGGACGTGTGTTATATCTTCTATACATTCTAGAAGGGATGAGTACTTCTATGTGGGCAGCACTAAATCTCGGTGCTTTAAAAGGATGACACCCTTGATAGATTCCATATTCTTATACACTTCCTGCACCTTTGTCTTCTCTTCCTTTAACTTGCACCTTATCTATGTGCTGATCAGATCTTCTTGCTTCAAGCTCTAGGTCTTCTTCACCAAATCCTCCTCTTTCTTCCCTAGTTTCTCCTCCATTACTCTTATCTTGTCATTGCACGTGAAGAGCCTAGCTTCTGTCTTGACCATGACCTTGTTGAGCACATTACAAACTTGCTCATCTGAGATTTCCTAGGAATTCACCAAAGGATTGGCTTGCTTAGAATCTAGTACTGTGATGATCACTCCTTGGCAGACTTCAAATTTTGGCTCATCAATGTGGGACTTAAACACCCAAGAGAGCATCTTCTTCATTTTGGGGTACACGCCCTCCTTCTCAAATGACCCCATGGATAAAAGCCTTTCTGTGGGTACCGTGCTTTGGAACTGCGCGTGTAGTACCTTTCTCGAGTCGTTAATGTAGCCGTTACTTGTCTTTGTTCTATATCAAGGGCCCTCCTACCCGAGTGGGAACCCTTAGGGAAACTCACTATTAGAGCGGGACCTCCTCCCATGCTACCATGCTCCTTATCAATGTTTTCCTCTCTTTCCTCCAGCACTATGTCAGCGTTGCGCTCCAACTCTTGGTCTACTAGGGCCTCGAGCATTCTCTTTGTTTCTCTCTCTACCACCTCAGTGCTCTGCTCCTTTGTGAAGCTTATAGCTCCCTATTTGTCCCCGCCAATCTCCTCATTCCTTTCCATGTCTCCGGTGCCTTCCTCATCCTATGTGCCCTTGCGCCGCGTGAATATGAACTCATGCTTCTCTTCCTCACTCTCTTCTCCCGAGTCATACACACTGAACACATGTGTGTCATGGTCCTTCTCAGGCTCTTCTTCCTTGCTATCATCTTCTTCACTCTCACCTTCTCTTTTAACCATGTACTTCTCCAAGATTTTGGTCTCCTCTGAGTAAGCTTCCTCTTCCACCCTCTGATTTTTCCTGAGAAGTGTCTCCTTGACGGGGGATTCGGCCTATTCTTCTTCCTCAGGCGACTCTTCCTTGGTGAGTGGTTTCCTAGGTGCCTCCACTTTTGGTGTCTTCTCCTTCACCAGGGAATTTTTCCTCCACATGTAAGTGCTTATCTTGGCACTTGTTGTTGGCATGCTCACTATCTAAGTAGTCTGCACCCTTGGTGCTTCTTCATCTTATCTTCCCCTCTTCTTGGGCATGGGCTTCTTCCTACCCATGGGATCCTTAGGTATGGAGAGCTCATTCTCCAGGTACATATCCTTTTCAAACTTTGGCCTTATACGGAGGTACACACACACCGTGGATCCTCCTGTAATGGGTAGTGTCATCAGCCTTGTCATCTAGACCTCATGCGACATGTACCTTTCTACGTACGCACACTTACCACCGGGGTAGTTTAATCTTTTTCACATCTCTGTATGCTCCCGGTCAAGACTACCTAGTTCTAGCCTCAACTTCTTTGATTCCTTAAATCTGTTTACCCCCACTTGGAAGTATTGAGCAGTGAATGTAAAAGGAAGTTTGCACCAAGGGCTCCATGACTCATCTATCAGCCTGAACCTGCCCAGGTAGAAATGTTGATAAACAGTGAATTCAACTTCCCCTTCAGTGGTTACTGGGAGTTGTTCAGGGATCCTTCACTCTGCCCCAAATGCATTCCTTAGGCGTGTATACCATTTCTCTAGTCACACCTTGTGGGGTGCTATCATTGTGTCACAGGCATACTTCTTGAATCTCTTCGCGAGTGAAGGATCCTTGGCAGGGTACTCCCATATAAAATTGTCTGGTGCATCAGGCACTCCGATCTCTAAAAATACAATGGTCAGGAGGATGTTACTGAAGAGGATTTGGTCCCCCTCCTTTGCGCAACTAACAATCTCCTCCGCAATGTAAGCAGACAAGTTGTATACGGTTCCTTCTGTAATTTTCTATAATTTTCTTGCAAACATGTAACTAAGGCTTATTGACCTAGGTCCATCTCTCCTGGCCATTCAACTTTGTTACCAAATGCATGGCCATTTTCATCATGGGGTCCTTGATGTATGAAATGTCATAGTATCTCGACCCCTTCTTGCAGGCATATTCGTTTATGGTCTCTTGAATTGCATCCTTATCACTCAGGTCATCCTCCAAGCTATTTCCTTCACATATAAGGCCTGTGAACTTAGAGATAAGATGGGGAGTAACACACATCTTGTGCCCTACAAAGTGGAAGTAATCTTCGTGTATCTGCAACATTAGCCATTGATACATGCACTCTGGTTTTCCAAAATAAGGAATCTCATAGAGTTGCAGCAACTCTGCCTTCTCCATTTTGACCTTAACATCATCATCGTAGATTGGCAAGCCCTCTGGTGTTTGTTTACTTGTGGGGCACACTAATTCCAGTGCCATTTCCTTCTCTATCGTGTTTTTTTGGTGGTTATAATCACTTACAGGAACATTTCTCAGGTGGGATTCCCACTCCTTACCCATCATCACTCCATCTGGGTATTTCATCTCTGCATACCATTCTTCATTTGTGTTTACGTCAGGTTCTTGTTATTTGGCCTTACCCTTGCCCTTTCCTTTCTTGGGTGCCATTGTCAAGGTCTTCTTATCACTCCACTCCCTCCTTATTACTTTGTCCTACTTCTTCCAACCTCTGGTCTTAAATCCATGATATAAATCTCTTGAGCCCATGCCCTAGTTTGTCAAACCCTAACTCAGATCAAATTTCCATGAGACAGCATCTCCTCACAACTCTTTTCACCCCGGTGTAATCCCTTCCTTCTAGTTTGCAAAATCAAATTGGCTGCTCACGCTTCAATCTCATAGATCTTTCTTCAGACGATTGAATCTGGAAACCCTAGTTTATAAAACTCGCTCCTTTCTCTATTTCGCAAAGTGAAAATGAAAGTGCCTCAACCCTTTACTTATAGTTTTTATCTTTTTGAACATTAAATGATACTTCACCTACCATTGTACTATTTTCATTTAATGTGGATTTTTCAAACAAATCCCATCTTCAATGCTTTCACTCATGTGCCCAACCTGCGTGAAAAATCCTCCAACCTTCTGGCGCGCAACCAATATAACATGATAAGAGACTCTTACACGCACGTAACCAGTGCCGAAGGCACTTCTTCTGTCCCAATTCTTGCTCTCGCCTACCTTGTGTTGCTTAAATGCACTTTCTCCTCCTTAGTACATGGGATCTACACGTAGCTTTATCCTAGCACCAACCATTCTTCTTCCATATTTTCTCCTCATACACCTCTTTCAACTGGGCCATTCAACAGGGCTTTTCAACACAACTTCCTTGGTACTCTAATCATGTGCTCCTTCACATTTCTCCACCCCACACTTAAAATAATGCACAGTCCTCTGGGCACTCACAAATTCTCCAAAATAGCAATAAGGTTACCGGCGCCCAAGGCGCAAATAAAAACAATAACGCGAAAGGGAAATACAAGAAAGGGAAATGCATAAAGGAAACTTCTAAACTAACTAGGAAAACTAACTTATTTACAGACACCAAGAAGAATTATTTATAGTAGGGCTTCAATATACTCCCATTGAAGTGTCTAGTAAACTTCGTCCCATCCAGCGCTTATAACTGGCATGCACCCAAATCAAGGATGTATGAGATTGTGTAAGGACCCAACCAATGGAATTTTAACTTCGCAGGATGGTGTAGAAACTTAGAATCATATAGTAACACCATCTACTCAACCTCAAACTTCTTGTTTCTAATGTGGCGATCATGCCAAGACTTCTACTTTTATTTTTCTATTGTTTGGCTCCACCTGGCGAGTGATCGTCTCTCATCCAGCTTCATTAACTCATCAATACTTTCTTCCAGTGCTTGTTCATCAGCTAACCCTCCTACATGCACTATTCGCAAAGAAGGTAACATAAATTTAATCAGCAAGACAACTTCCGTGCCAAACACCAACTGAAAAGGTGTGGCTTTTTTCAGCCTTTTATATGTTGTCCTGTAAGCCCACAATACTGTTGATACTTTTTCATCCCAATCTTGTCTTCTGACATCACAAATTTTGGTCAGGGTATGACTCAGTATTTTGTTGAATGCTTATGCGGTTCCATTTTCTTATGGGTGATAGGGTGTAGTCTTATGATGAGCTACCATGAACTTTGATAATAGGATCCTCACAGTTTCATTCAAGAAATGTGTACCCCTATTGTTGGTCAAAACAAACGGGCATCCATACCTCATGATAATGTTCTCCCACAAAAACCTTGCTGCTATTGCCACTGTGTAATCCTTAGTCAGAGCTACTTCTGCCAACCTTGTTAGGTAATCTATGCAAGTGATGACATAACATGACCTAGTCCTACACGTTGTTGGTGCAATAGGTCCTACAAAGTCTATTGCCCATTTTTCAAAAGGCTCCGCGCTAGGGATAGGGTGCAAAGGCATTTCATCTCTCCTTCCTAGTTTGTCAAGGCGCTGACAATGGTCACACACTTTACAATAGTCTCTACAATCCTTGTACAGGGTTTCCCACCACAAACATGCCTTTAATATCTTATGCATGGTGGCATCACCTACATAATTCCCACCCGCACTTCTTCCATGTGCTTCCTCTATGATGGGCAGGTGCTCATGCTCGAATACACACATGCGCAAAATTTCATCACATCCAAACTTGTATAAGTCTCCACTGATTAACATGTAGGGTGCGGCGCGTATGGCCAACTAATTTTTCTCTAAAGTATTCATTCCTTCCGGCGGCACACCTTCCTTTAAAAATATTGAAATCTCTTCCAAATCCGAGGGCGCACAACGTATCCTAAACAGTTGTGTGTCTGGCATTGTTTCCTTAATACTCTACGCGTCCTCCCCTGAATCAATTATTGACAGATGATCAGGCCCACAATTAATTTTTCTAGGCTTCACTACAATGGAGAATTAAAATTCTTGAAACAACAACACCCACCGACATATGCGCCCTTGTAGGACAATCTTGTTCACCAAATATTTTAATGCCATGTGGTCGGTGTAAAACACAAAGGGTGTCGCCAGCAGATACTTTCTAAACTTGAAAAGTGCGTAGATCATTGACAATGCCTCGCGCTCAGTTATGGTATAATTATGCTCTACTTGTGTCAGCTTCTTGATTGCAAAACATAGAGGATGATCAACAATCCCTTCACCTGGTTATGCAAGAACTTCTCTAATGGCAGTCCCTGAGGCATCTACATGGACATGAAATGGCTTGTCCCAAGAGGGAAAATGTAAAATAGGCATGGTGATAAGCCTATCTTTTAATGTATCAAACACCCTCTGTTGTGCCTCTCCCTAATGGAAGGAAATTTTATGTCTAAGTAGCTCCTCTAAAGGTGCAGTGATCTTGGCATATCCCATAATAAATTTCCTATAATAGCTCGTATGCCCAAGGAATCCACGCACTGCACTCTAGCTAGTAGGCTCCCTTAACCCCACAATAAATGCAACCTTAGCGGGATCTACCAGCAATCCCTCCTTACATATGATATGGCCCAATAAAGTCCCAAAAGGGTATAACAAACACACATTTCTTAATGTTGAGGGATATCTTCAACTACCTACACCTTTTGAACATTAGCCTTAAATTGTCATAATGGTCCTTAACTAGACCATACACTATCTGATCATCTAAATGTGCCTGAAGAAACTTATGGATAAAGTCCTAGAATGCTTGCACCACTATGCATGAAAAGACAATAGGCACATTCTTCAACCCAAAGGGCATGACCGTATATGCAAAACTTCCCCACTCGGTGGTGAAAGTTGTCTTCTCCTAGTCCTCCTTTGCAATCTGGACTTGGTGGTACCTTGAAAATCCATCCGTAAAGGAATAGATTTCGCGCCCATTGACTCCTTCCAAAATTTCTTCAGTGAAGGGAGTCGAAAAGGGATCAATGACACAAACTGCATTCAATTCCCTATAATCCATACAGATCCTAATCCACCCATCCTACTTGATGTTGATTACTATCAGACTTATCCACTCTAATTCTTCCATTACCTCAATGATCCTAGAGGCTATCATTTTTTTATCTCCTCCTTAACCTTCACATGTAAATTGGGATTCATCTGGTAAGGCCTTTTCCTAACTGGGTGTGCATTGTCCTTCAATTTTATCTTTATCTCCCCTAAGGAATGGTGAATGCCTTTGAGGTCATGGTACCCGCATGGGAATACATCCTCAAATTTTCATAGAAGATCAATGATATTAGATACTTCCTTCTTTGACCAGTAATCTACAATAATAGCTTCCTTAGGTTCTTCTCCCAAACCGATCTTAACCTTCTTCATCTTTAAGGGCTCATGGAAGGCACACGTGTGAGTATCTACATTTTCTACTACCTCACGCATCCCTACAGAATGGATAGCATCTAAGCTTTTTGATTCCTCTCCATCAATCACATACACCAACTTTCCTTTTTCTTTCTCCAAACACATGCGTTCAAGCTGTAATTCTTTTGTTTCCTCTACTCCTTCTTCAAAGTGCGCCCCCAATCTTGGTTCACCTAGTAATCCCAACAGCCTATCTTCCATCCTGGCACTATCCCCCATGGTAAGGTACTTGATACCCTGCAAGGCCTTATCAACCAATGGTATGGTACTCTGATACTCAAAGGTTTGAATAAGGTCAGCCACGAGCTCTTGCAAATTCCTTGTCTGGTGGCGTGTCTCCAAATGAATATACCATGTGTGTGCGTAACCCTGCAGTGTAGAATACAACTTGTGCACCCAGAGGGATGGTGGCAAAGCTTCCGTGCCTTCTCTCTAGACCCATTCACACTCCTGGATATGGAAAGAGGTGGGCTCCTTCCCATGGTACTCTTTGATGATGGTGGGTACATTGCTCCTAGAAAATCTCACAGAGAGAGTAATTCTTACCTTATGCCACTCTAAAAGGATCTCCTGATGTGTAGCTCACCACCAAGCTGTTGTGCTAAGAAAGACATAACTTAACTTCCCCCTCCATTCCTTCTCATCCTTCCACTGAGCTTTCACCTCTTGTAGAAAGATCTTAGGGAAGGCTCCTCCTAAATACTTGGGCAGTTCTTTCCCTCCAAGGCACCTAACCATGCGTGCCTTTGTTACCTTGGTCACCAAACCTCCCAACTACCATCCCATTAATTCATAAGTCCCATGCACCAAATTGTCACATGCCATACTGGTGGTATCACTCAGTGATTGAGCATATTCAAACTGGATAACCCCGTTAGTTGGGTGTATCATCTCCGGGTCTCTAATTGAGCACACATATATCATGTCTAGAACTTCTTCCCCTAACGATTCAATATAGGGTGCCGACTTCCCATCAGCCAGGGATATAATGACTCATTCCTCCTTGTTCTCAAAGCTGATGTACCCTTTGTTGAATCAAAGGTCCGCATTGTTCTTGTAACACCAAGGGAACCCAAGTATTGCTGAGAAATTGTCTTCCTTGGCGAGTGCCAAGACTTTGAAGTCCCCAGTAAACTTGGTTCCCTAGATAGTAATAGCTACATCCTTTAAGACACCGATGGGCATTGCCTTAGTCTTGTTTTCCATATAAAACACATTTGAAGATGGTTGTAATGTGGGTCTTCTCATCTGATTCCATGTATCCAAAGTTAGAATGTTAACCTCCATGCATGTGTGAATGAGGATACTACTGAGGAGCCATCCATCTACAACTGCATTCAACGTAATCTCCTTGTCATAGTTGAGGCTGTGAGGGGGAAGGTTCGCTCTCCTCTGGTGTGTGCTACCTTCTATCTCAAACCATGATCCTAGCAAGGGAATGATATTCTCCTACCTTAGCATTTTACACACCTCCTTGACCTCATCTAGGTCATCCTTTTGCACCTCGACCATCCTTCCTTATTCCTCCTTCTTGGATTGCTCCTTTAGATATTGTATCTCCCCTTGTAAGCTCTAAATAACATCCATGGTGTCCTGATATATCTCCTTTTGATGTGGGGGGTTTGGATACTTTCCATAAAGGACCTCCTCCCTTGAAACTAGGTTCTTCTGTCTTGGTACCTCTCTTGCACGCGTGGCTTCTACCCTTGTTGTTACCAAGACAGGCTCCAAACCTACATCCCATGTTACCCAAGGCATCCACTGTATGTCCATCTTCTTGATACTGACCATTGTAGTGCCCTTTTCCTTCCAGTGTTGATGATCTATATGCTCAAACAATTCTGGGCACTCCTCATACTTATGATTCTTTCCACACCATGAGCACTACAACAGGTCTGAACATTCACATTTGTAATGCTCTGTAGATCCACAGTTGAAATAGGTTCCGCACAGGAAATCACTCCTTCCTCCTCAGTTACCACGATCACCGAGTCCTCAAAAACCTCTTCCATGCACACCTCCATCTACACGATCATCACCCTTGGAACTACTTGTAACGCTAGTTTGGTGCACCCCATGATCGATGGCCTCATGGATTTGATTAATGAGCCTACAGTCCTTAGTATCATGGGTTGTAGAAGTGTAAATCTTGCAATAACAAGATACATTCTTCCTGATTACGCACTGCAGCAAGGGACATCTACTTGCATCATGGTCCCCATGACAAATCTCACACTCTACCACCACAGCGCGTATTTTCCTCCAGGGGAAATTATCCTTAATGTGCCTCTCTATCTCACAATTTGTGCACTGCAAACCATTGCGAGTCTCATGGGCTGAGTTCACAGAAATTTTTTCCAAATTCTTGGCCATAACAACAATCTAGGCCTCCAAGAACGGCCTTATGCTAGTATCAACACTATTAATAGCCTTGATGCATAGGGTAGCCTCCAATGCCTCACACAGGTCTGTAAAAGTTTTATGAGATAAGGCCCTTCTAAAAGGGGTGATAAATCCTCCAACAAACCACTGTGCATGCTGTGAAGGGTGAATATCATATGATAATTTTGAAAAGAGATTTTTAAATCATGCATCATACTCTTGCACACTCTCTACCATTACTTGATGAATCTCCTTCAAAGCACTGATGATCTTCTACTCAAACTTAACAATGTGGAAATTTTCCAAGAATGCATTCTTTAAGACAGTATAATCCACTACTGTCTGATGAGGGTCATACTTCCTATACTAGCTATGCATGTGCCCTTGCAACATGGTTGCAAACTGACTAGCCTTCCGTTCTAGGGTTGTGACACCCTTCATGCGCCATAGTAGTTCACACTTGTGAACATGTTCTGTAACATCCTCAATACCTCTATAATCAGGCAAATGTAGAGACATTTCAAAGAAAACTTGTGGGGGTGGTTGGGGTCTAAATCCTCCTCCACCAAATCCTTGGTTTCCACCTGTGTTTCCTCCACCACCTGATCCACCAGGTCCACCAGGTCCTGAACCACCAGATCTACTAGGTCCACTAGGTATTGAACCACCAGATCTACCAGACCCACTAGCTCCTACTCTTCCTGAACTACCAGATCCACCAGGGCCACTAGGTCCTAAAGTGGTCATGCCAAGGGTTCCCGCAGTTCCACTGAGTTGTGTACCTATGGTCTGCGACAATGCCCCACTTCTAATAGTATACCCCACACCACTTCCATATGTGAGACCAAACGCTTGTGTGCCTATATCTTGCCTGAAAAGTCCTAACACTGAGCTGGTGTTTGCAGCCATAGAAGTACCAAATGAAAATTATACCTCCTGGGCATAGAACGATCACCTCCAATGTAATCAGCTGGATTAGTAATATTATCCCCCTAATCTGGAAAACCAAGTGCCAGGGTCTGGTCACTAGGTGGGCTCATATGTACACCAATGGTTCATCTTTCTCTATGTGACGAACTCTCATCAGAAGCTGAAGGGATTTCTCTCACGCACTTGCCAAGATGGGGTCACACAGACTGCTCAGGCTCTATGTCCTCAGCGTAAACCTCAAATCCTTCCCACAACATCTACTACCATACATCCATCACACCTGAAACCTCATGTCATCTAGCAATCTCCCTTTCATGCGCTTCACCATACTTGAGTTGTCTCTCCTCCCTTTCTTTCTCCACCGCAACATTTGTCATCTTCCTCCACCCTAGCTTCCTCGCCTAGCACTCAGAATGGTTTAACCGGCCATTGGGAAAGCCTCTAAACTCATGGTAATCATCAAGGTCTTCAAAGCTAGAGGTACAACACGTAAAAATGATCCTCTGGGATCCCTCAGAAACTCAAACTCAGCAACCTCCAGACACGAATATGTGGAAATGGCATACTCCAGAGTGTAGCTAGCCAATACTTCTTTCCACCAATGATCCACAACATGGTTCCACATCAGATCTGCATCCTGTAGCCTTTGGTACTCTTCTTGGGTCCACACATGTGATCTATAATGCCAACTTGATCTAGATGCGTAGGCTAAGAGCCATTCATATAGTTCCACAGGGAAACAACAAAAAAAAGTTTCATACAGATCGTGGTAGAGATTCTCTTCTACCCATCTACATGCATTAAACTTAGGTCTAGAGCTGAATCTCTAAGAAAATTCATCCTCTATGCTCTTGAACCATGATTCAACATTTTCCAACATTAACCACTCTATCATTACTCATTACAAAAATCATGATGTATGCTAAATCCCACAACTTCAAAAAGAGGTCTCAGCAATGGAACCAAGATGTAGTCATTTTTACTCCTATCACAAAAGAAAGAAACTCCATGCACGCTGACCTATCACCCAGCAAAATCTGAGCACTCACCCAAGGCATGCGTGGGTACCAAGTCTCTCTTTTATGTGAGTTTAGTGGGAAACATCATCTATGATTAGTGTAAGATATTTTAGAAGGGAATTTTAAGACATACAAGAACCACAAGGCTCAGAATGACCTCTAGATCCTTGCAATCACTTCAAACCGAGTGTTGAACAGAATCCATATCACGTATTGTGATAGAAAGAAACATAAAATCATTCATACTTAGCATGAAAGGAAAGAGAATTCATAAGAGAGAAACATGCATTAGAATCATTGATATTCATGTATATATTATGACAAGTAACCTTATTACATCCATGGAACCATTATAGAGGGTCACAGAGAAACAGACCGTAGTCATGCATTGCACTGGACTTAATGTAACTAAGCTACCCAAAAGAAAATTTACAACCCCTAGGCCTAATGCATTCTCTCCCGAATCCAACTATTCACCGACAGAGTCCTCACAACATTTCTGTAGAGCTCCGCTCACTCCCTAGGTGTCTATATGGATACTTGTATGTATACCTCCATATGCATATCCCTCTATGTCTATATGTCTATGTATTTGTCTGTCTCTACAGGCGCTTATATTTATAGCTTTCCTGGATTGCCAACCTGCCCTCCAGTACCCTCAGATCCGGTGCCAAGTGTCCGAATGTGGTCCTCCATGTGAGCATGCTTCTCCAGGCCTAAGCTCTCCACTTTATTCCATGATGTTCTTCTAGAATATTCCATCGCAAGCATGCTCCATCCTAGGCCAACCTGTCGCCAAGCTGGCATCTTATCCACGCACAATCGGGTCATGATTTTCACATGTTCTGCTTCGGACGTCTAAAATGACTAAGTCTTGATCCTTTCACATGTCGCGCGTGCTACATGCTTCCTTATACCCTTCTCTTGTGTGCTTTGTCCTTGCACACCATTCCATAACTAGGACCTTGCGTGCCTACGTGTCTTCATACTTGGCCACTATTCCAGGGGTCCAACAGAGATAAATTAAGGGTCAAGGAAATTATGTAAATGTGTACATCATCAGCCATAAGACCCATAGAGGTAGGTGGGACCCATAAAGTGTGGGGGAGTTTTTAAAGTTTGTGAAAGAATAAATTTATGGGGGAGCATTGGAATAAATTTGTGGGTCCAACAAATAGTAATGGTCTGCACAGACCAAATACACAAACCAAAGACCAAATCTGGAGCAAATAATATTTAATTCCACAGACCATCTAGGTGCATGACTATCTATAAATTTATGTTTGTATTTTAATCCTCCATTGTATTCTATAAATTTGTGTTGAATGAAAGCCTTAGGCAACCAATTTAGTCCATATTTTCTTGTGTGTTTATATGTTTGATAACCTTCATTAATTTGTACTCTCTCTCTTTCAATCATGTAGGAAGCGATTACAATTCTTATAGCACATTCTTATTCATGAGTTTGAATCAATTAGTTTAGAGGAAAAGGGTGACATATGCAAGAGTGACTTGGGGAAGTACTGATGCGGGAGAGTTTCCACATGGGGAAATCCGTGGGCATTTATGGTTATTGAAATATTACACAAAGAGGATGAATGTGGGAGCCAAGGAGCATGATCATCACTAATAGGATTCAAGGGGTTTTTAGAAGTTCATTGATGATAGGCTTCAAAATGTTTTCAAAAACAAGTTGGCAAGTACCCATGTTATTTGAAGAAATTAATGAGTTTCCAAATCCTTCCACTTACAGCCTCTTTGCATGCTCTAGAATGACTTTTCTCAATCGAAAACATCAAAAACAAGATAAACAAACCTTTAAAATGAAAGTCACAAGAGTTTGTAGGTTAAAAAGCCTAGGTTTCCATAATCCATGCTAGAGAACATTTTACGAAATGTTTTGTAAAATTCTAAACATTAGAAAACCTACCTGCTCTTTTTCCACATATGTTTAGAAGTACACATTTCTTGCGAATTTTCAAATTTTTGTACTTGTTGTTTATAAACTTTGGAAAGACTCCTTAACTTGCAAAATGAAAAATAAAGCACATAAATTTTTGGAATGAAATTGAAAATAAATTGTAGTTTTGAAAGTCTAAGTTTTAGTGGTCCATATTAGAGAAAATGCTTCAAGGAACCTTGCATAGAAATATTGACAATTATCAAGCTAGAATAATTAAGATTGGAACAGCTATTGTATCCCACAAATTTGAATCCAATAATACATTGAAATCAAATAAATATTTCCCCACATAGTGAGTAGAAGATTCACTCAATCATACCCATTTACAAAGACCGGATATCAGAAATCCTTGAAATTATAGAACAATAACAATTTTCCCTTGTCAAACCTTTTAGAGTCATTTTTTAAAACAAATAAGACAATGTTTAGATGACAACAAATAAAAATCTACAGACTAACTTGGTTTCAAAAGTGAGTATTGTCACTTTGAAATATCGTTGATAAGTATCTTTATAATAATATTTTCTTGCTTTATTACTTTTAGAAAATCTCAAGCGTTTGGACATATGGATTGTTTTAGCAAGCCATCAAAATATATATTGTATGAACAAGTCATTGTCAACACAAAACCAGCCAAAGTTTGGTTAGATAGATTAGAAAATTACCTGGAGATTATTACATGGCTATAATGCGGTCTCCGTAAATTTGTTGGCAAAAAATGACAATTTTTGAAAATTGGAAACAAAAATGGCTATGTCCAGATCTACAAATTGATTCTAGCCGAGATTTGATATTCTTTTCTTAAGAAGATATTTGGCGGATAGGCCTTACTAAAGTCAATTTTCTTCGTAACTCCAATGTTCATTGTGTCTACCTATAATATTTTCAAAATAAAATAAAATAAAATCCAACCCAATAGATAGGAATATAAATTCAATACCATACAAGCGTTTAAGACAAAATCTTTTACCGCACTGAAATATTTGGTTTTTTCTAACTCATTATTGTTTGGTGAGTGAGGATTTTATTGAGTGGTCAGTTCAGAGTGACTTACGTCAATCACTGATTGGTTCTTTCCCAAAAAAACACTTGCGAACTTAACTGCGTGCTTATCCACACCTGAACTCAATTATAAAGTCATTGCGTGGTATTTTATTTGCAATTTAATCACATGTGACAATAAATGTTAGTTAAGGTCTAAAAATTTAGGGAATTTCAATCCAAAAGCTTATTACTAGTGTTATCTCAGAGAGTAAAATGCACTGGACAAGAATCTCTAGTGTTGTAGAGTCATTGTAATATGGACACCAGTCAAATTCATGCTTCTAAATACTTTTGTGGTTTGCTTACATCATTTGTACAATGGACCATTCCTAGAATTGTTGTAAAATAATACCAGGGGGAGAGGACTACATTTTGTTCCTTGTAAATGATCTTATCAGGTATATAAATTCCAATAGTCATGATAAAAGTTGCAACACCACAATAGTAGTCTCCTTTTCATTTATAATTTTACAATAACAAAATTAATTGTACTTAAAATTTTAATTGCACTTTAATACATAATAAACCAACAAATAAATTTCCGCCTTAAAGTAAGTTAAATTTAGATTAGTCTTTTTTTATTGTTTTTTTCTTCCAAAAAATCAATGTTGGATTATTTTTGGTGGATAAACTCTTCTAAAGTTAATTTTCTTTATAACTCTCATCCTCATTGTCATTGTCTTCCTAAAATAGTTTTAATCTTATTTTCAAAATAAAAATGTGTCAAATACAAGTTATAAATTAACCTAGAATGGTCATTGAGACGAAACACTTCTGAAATAACGTTCGTGGCAATTTCTCCACCCAATAGAACATTTCATTTTAGGCACCAGCAATACACTAATCATACAATTCTATTAGAGAGAAACATACAAATGTGAATTGGAGAGGATTTCGCATGACACGTCGATGGATAATGGAAATATTTTAATTCCTCTCGTAAACAGGGTAATGATTCGTAGGGTGTTCACTTTTGTAATTCTCTATATGTTTAAATGAAGACCTCCATTAAATTAAACATTTAGATTTAGTGATATTTATAGATCTGATCATGATGAAGACAAATCATTTATCTAAGTTTACTTATTCAAAGCATTTGAATGAAAAAAAGGGGCTATCCAATGTTGCCACATATTTCAAAAAAATATGTGAGAATCAAGAATAATAAAACAATAGTGTAATGCTTTTTCTTTCCTCTTCGCATTTTAGTCAACATTGGTGTATATCGCATAGTTTTTAAAAGATAAAAGTTGAAACTGAGAGAGGTTATTCATGTGCTTCATGGACACAACAATGATGATACATGTGCTGAAAAAGTACCTGGTGAACAAGATGGGGCTGAATAGCATATTGGAGGGAAAATATGATTTGTAATTTATTCCTTTTTTGTATTAATTGTTTTCTTTCTTCCTCTCAATGATCCTTAAATTTTAAACATTTTTTTTTCCATTCACTTCACCGAACTCCTCATAGCTAAGTAGCTAAATGTTTTTGATTGTGTCGCCAATTGAATCTTAGTTTACATTGTTTAAATAATAAATGCTTTCTTAATTATTAATTAAACAATTATTTGGTACCTTGATGGATAATCAAACTATCTTTTTTCTTTTGGAGTATGCATATATTTGATATTTTTTATACTAAATTTTGTATATCCTCATGACTGACATTTATTATTTCACCTTCATTATATTTTACATGAGAGAGAAAGTCATTAAATTAATGAGAGCTTATATACAATGTATTAAATTAGTTATAACGTTCAATTATTATAGAGTTTTGGACATGTAAAATATATGGTGGCCCAGACTACCATAGAAGCATTCCATTAATAGGATCAAAATATAAATATTTTGTCTATTTGAAGAATCCTTTGTAATACAATAATGTTAAATTGACAACTACCATACAAATCCTCCTTTGATATTATTATGTAGAAATTAATTTATTTTAAATATAATAAAATTAAATTGATCTCCTAAAGAGAATTGTTTTAATATATTTTAAATAACATAAAGTCTATATTAATTGTGTCTATCAGTGTTTCAAAAGCACATATGGATGATTTTGCTAGTATATTATAACAAATTTAATTGTACAAGTGGGTTTCAATTCTTTTGTAGATTTTATTTTCCAGTAATTCAGTTTCCTCAATGGCACAAGCATCAAGGGACTGAAAGGAGTTTTTTAAATTGAATTCTTGAGTTAATTTTTAGTCATGGCAGAAGCCCTAGGATTTTGCAAGGATAACCATTATGGAAGATTTGTTTAAAATAATTTTTTAATTAGATAGGGTAAAAACATGGATCAGCTCCCACAGGCCAGTACTTGAAAGATTACATTGTGAAAGCACACAATAAGAGACAAAAAGAAGAAAATGATCAAATGGAGTTAAATAGGCTTAAATCCAAAGCAATAAGGTCAAAAAAAAAACCAGGGAGAGAAATAGAAACTAAACAACTAAACCAAAAAACAGAGACATTTCACCAAAAATCCTCTAAAATTTCAGGAACAACAACATTAATTTTTCTTTTGATTTTTGGAGGGTTTGGCCTTCATGGTTGCAGTCTCCTTGCTATGCTTGAGCTAAAGCTTCTTCTGGGGTGGCTCCTCCCCATCTTCACCCGCAACTTCCTCCTTCATCTCATCCTCATCCTCATCTTCTTCTTCAGAGTTGGTGGTGCTAGAATATTTTCTTTTCCTCTGCTCCTCTTTAATCACTTCCAGGCGAACCCTCATATCACGAATAAGGTTATCCAGGCTGTTGATTTCCCCCTAATGTTTTTATAGGCCATGTAAATTTGTTTGGTGCCTTTAATGTTGTCAATCATGTCATTCCTAACAATCGAATTTGTCTCCTCCATAACCTGTAACATAGTCTTTAAGTACTACACTTTTTTCTTCAAGTCCTCATAGCTCAACTCAGCTTCTGAGATCATTTTACCTTTTCCTTTTGAGGACCTAGCATCATAACTCACCAATAAATCCACATTCTTCCCCTCCTCACCACTGTTATGGAAAATTTTTCCCTCACGCATCTTTGTGAGACATTCGGCCAGAGTAATGTCCTCCTCCTCCTCAATTTGGGGCATGGGTTTAGCCAGCACAGGTTTACCATTTTGAAACAAAAGGAGAATAGGGGTATCCACCTTACCCCTTTGAAAATATTTCACAGAGGTAGTCAATGACATAAACAGAAAGAAGGGAATACTTAACATTATCTTGTTCCTGAACATATTAAGGAGAGACAAGTGATGGGTATAGATCTTACGATACTTTCCTTCCAAAGTTAAATACTTCATAATGTGAAGGAAAAAATCCTTCCACATTCCAAGAATCCATGACTGAGCAATGTCATTAGTGAGTTAATGCACCCTTTTCTTGCCAATGAAAAAGGTGTTAATTTCATGCTCACATATATTCATGTCTTTGAAAATTTTAAGCCCTTCCATGTCTGTACGAGTAATTCGGGCAATGGCTTCCTCCGATGTCTCGATTTCCATACCCATGACCACCACTTTACCATCCTTCAACACCAACCCAAAATCCCTGGTTAGCGAAGGATCATGCCCTTTCAAAATTTTTATATACTTTCTAAATCCACCAACCCAAAGCAGATTCCACATTGAAGGGTCATCTATAATATTGTCATGGCTAGACGGCTCTACCGTGACTTTGTCTCCACCCATGGTCACCAAGATATTTTCCAGAATCCCAACCAGATGATTTTTACAAATTTTGGTGTTAAAATGACCTTTCCAACGTGATATAATGCCAGACACGAGCTTATTGTCTTGAAACATGATCTAATTAACCTCACTTGTGTGAACGATAGTGGAATTATTATGATTTTTCATGGTGTGTAATATCATTAATTGGCACGGGGATGATGCCACCTTTGTGTCAGAATTTGAAATCATTATAGTGTACCCCTTCAACAATCCTATCCACACATGTGTTACCAAGGCAAGGCATATGTTTAGTAATGAAAGAATCAAAACCAATAAGATGTTTCTTAATATAAAAAAATAATGTTACCAAGATCCCAATCATGGGAATGATCCTTTTTAATGGAATTTATAATGAGAAGAGAGTTCCCCTCAATTAAAATGTGATTGATACCTCTTTCCTTAGCTAAGATAACACCCCAAAGCAATGCACGAGCCTTTGCCACATTGTTACTTTGAATGCCCAAAGGACCATCATAGGCAAGGATCTAGTCACCTTCATGATCTCTAATAATGCCACCTCCCCCTTCTAAGCCATGTTTACCTTTCAAAGCACCATGAAAATTAATTTTGACCTTTCCCCTTTCCGGTTTGGACCACTTGATGAAAGTAGAAGGAAAGATAATCTGAGGAGGGCTATAGGAAAAATGTTTGAGGACTTCCTCTTCCTTACTAGAGAAATCCTTTTTTATCTTTCCTCTGAAAAGTTTGTAATTTTCTTTAATAGAGGAAATCAATCTAGCACTAACCTTTCTAATGTTAGTTTTCTAATTTCTTAAGATGAGGGCATTCCTTTCTAATATTTAAAAGTAATATTTGAAATAAATTGTAATGTCCCTTTTTCAGAATTAATTAATTTTAAATACTTGAATCCTATTTTTATTATTTTTCATAGGTTAAAGAGAAATCAAAAGAGGAAAATAAATTAATGTAAGTGTTCTAAGGATGTTTTTATCTTTTAATAGGAAAAAGGAAACTTAAATTATATTTTAATTCAGAAACCGTTAATACAATAAAATATTAAAAGAAAAGCACTTCTTCAAATTCCTCAGAGACAAACATGTTCATCAACAAATCAAAGTTATCCATGATTCACATCAGCGGATCACGGAGTCACACGATATTTCTAATGCCTTCATTAAGCATTATAGGTTAATCTTCTAAGCTAAAGAGGCTACAAATGAGAAAGCTTCCGCCTTATAGTAATGTATCAAGGTGGTGAAGGTCAAGCTTTCTCCTAAGGAGTAGGACCATTTCAATGCCCCTCTTTCTTTAAACAAGCTCTATGCCACCCTGTTGTTCCTTTCAAATGATAAATCTCTAGGTCTAGATGGATTTCCTTGCAAATTTTACAAAGTGACTTGGTATTTTGTTGGACCCGATCTGATTTGTGTCTAAAATGAAGCTCTCCAATCCAATTCTCTTGGGAGTTTCATTAATCAAGGAAACATCAAATTCATTCCTAAGGTTGGTAATCCTGAAAAGATAAATAGCTAGAGGCATATCACCCTATTAAATGTATTATAAAAAATTCTTATTAAGGCTCTGGCTCTTCTTATTGTTGATTTGTTACCAAAAAATGTTCACCCTGAGAAAATGGGTTTTGCCAAAGTCCGGTGCATTCTAGATAATCTTATAGCAGTTTGGGAGGGAATGGAATGGGCTCGGATTTCTTTACAACATCTGTTGTTTCTCAAAATTGACTTTGAAAATTCCTATGATCACATCAAATAGATATTTATTTTGGCTATGCTCATAGCCTTAGGTTTTGGAAAATTCTTCACGTCGGTGGTCTTAACTTTGTTTTCTAATGTGTATGCTTTCCTAACCATCAAAGGTCATAAGTTTGTTGTGATTGGCATCTTCCATTCTATCAGACAAGGGTGACCTTTTGTGTGTTCCTTGTTTGTTTTAGCCACTGAAGCCTTAATCTATCTTATTGCTCATCATGTTGATCAAGGTTGCATTCAAGGAATTTTCCTTTCAGATCATTCAACACAACTTATTAATGGTCATTTCACCAATGATTCCTTTCTAACCCTAGTTGAGTTTGAACATAATGTGGCTACAATGTTTGATTACTTATATAATTTCTTCCTTGCTTCAAGATCCAACATTCAGATGGATAATATGTTGGGCTATAGAAAAAATTTCTTACCTATAACAGATTGATTGAAATATTACCCCTAGAAATGGATTGGAAGAAGCAGCCAATTTAAATTTTTATGCATTCCTTTTTCCTTTAATAATGAATTCACCTCACTATGGCAGTATGTGATTGACAGAGTTGAACATTAATTTTCTCTGTGGTATTATAAACCTCTCTCTCTCTCTCTCTCTCGCTAGAAAATTCTAGGTATGTACCAAGATTTTGACCGCCACCCATGTATATTATTTTGCTTGTTGGTTCCCTTCATGTGCCTCCTTCAATAAGCTTTCCAAAATGCTTTGGGACTACCTTTGGTGTAAAATGTATAGTTCAGATGGCTTTCATCGGGTGGATTGGAAAGTTTGTTGTCTCCCCCACAATTAATATGGTGTGGGAATTATTGATGTGTGTCGGAAAATTGTGCCTTTATGTTCTAAATGGGTCATACAATGACTCTCAGGAAATCAAGCCTAGAAAATCCTGCTTCGACATTATATTGCTATTGGTGGTCCCTACGGAACAAAATGTTGGAATAATGTTGGGCTTCACACCTTGATTATCACCAGGGTCCTGATCAAGATTTATGGCACTTTCGTGGCCAAAAGCATATAGAAATTGTTTGAGTTGGTGAAACCCCTGATCTGTTGGATTAGAAACAAATTTCGTATTGGGATCTCGTTCAATTCTTGAAATATATTGTGGTCTCCTATCATCACTGATGATAGTCTTCCATTTTCAGAATCTCTGGGAATTAAATCTCTTTGGCTCTCACGTAAAGAAATTCATACCATTATATATTTGGTCTTCTACAAAGACTGGGTGCCATGGCCCGATATCAGGTTTCATTTTAAAAGATCTATTGGAAATCGGAGGTGGAAAATACCTAGCATATATCCTTGGAACCGGTTTTGTGGGAAGGTAAATTTTTTGGGGATTTAATGCAATTTTTTTTCCTTATTTTCAAGTGGTGTGACAGAAGGCTATAGACACGTGATAGGAGATTGGTTGTTGTGTGTCAATAAGGTTGTTGTTGTGCAACAACAAATCTTATGTCCCACATTTGTAGCCTTCACTCTCTAGTCGCGCGACAAAAAAATCTGTGTCGCACCTCAACAAAATCTCTATCGTGCATCAACAAACTCTCCCTATCACATGTCAAAAAATTCTCTGTCACGTGTATATAGCCTCTGCCCTCTTATCATGGGTCTGTAGCCTCCACCCTCCTGTCGTGTGTTTACTGTACTTGATAATACATATGCCCCCAGGTGGTATGAGTGAGCTAATAGTGTTCTACCTGGCGAATAATCTAGAATTATTTAGGGAATAGTTTCAAGGGTAGGTGAAGCTAACTCCTAAAAAAGCTTAAACTGTAATTTTTAGGCAAACAGGTCATTGACCCGTGCCAGAAAATCCACCTTTTCAAATTTTTCAAAAATGGAATATTCACCATATTACAAATATTTTCCACAAAAATTATCCCTTCCCAATATTAATATGAAATTCAATATTTCCAATTCATACCTCTCATCTTTGAAGAATTCAAGAGTTGATGTCAAATGTTATGCTCCATAAACTCGGGATTAAACCCTCATATGCATGGTGGCGAGACTGGAGATTAAATCAATAAATTTCCTTCCTCTTCTATAATGATGGCACCATTCACCAGCTTATGATCCCTATCTCACCTTCCATTTCCAAACTCAAAGTCCACTGTGGCCTGCACTCTACTCATTCCACCTAGATTTACAAACTTTCTCGTGCTTGGAATTCTTTTCTAGAGCCCAAATTTAATCATTTTATGTGGTGTCTTATTTATCAGGGCCTTCCTGTCAATGAACAATTAAGTCACCTTGGCATCCCCAATCCTAAATTCACCTTCTGTTCCAAACCAAAAAAAATTAAGTATTTATTTTAGTCTTTCCCCATGCCTAGACCATATGGTCTTGGATTCAATTATTTTTTCAACCCTTCCACCTTGAATTCCTTTATTGGTGGCTAGCTTTTTGTAAGGGATTTCATCATGTGGCCTC
The DNA here is from genome assembly GCA_019776745.2 of Taxus chinensis. Classification (NCBI taxonomy): domain Eukaryota; kingdom Viridiplantae; phylum Streptophyta; class Pinopsida; order Cupressales; family Taxaceae; genus Taxus; species Taxus chinensis. The sequence continues at coordinate 510,867,776 of CM034146.1, read as the reverse complement.
ATTATATTGATACTATGTGTCAACTATTTAGAGCTTGTATTTTATTTCATATGTGGAAAGCGTAAAATTCTATGTTATTCCAGAATGATCATTTTGTTGACTTGTTTTCCACTAATGACAAAGTGGTTATCTTATCTACTGTGTGCATACAGATTCAATATCAAGCAGAGAAATTTTCCCTCAAGTTTTCTCATTTACATGAGTTACTTGCACAATGGGGGAGTGTGTCATACATGATGAGTTAGGTCCCTTCAAACCCTTTTCCTTCGCCACCTCGGTGATCTATGCCTCAGAGTATGCCTCCACCAGAACCGCATTTTAGGATCTTCTATTGCAGCCACCACTCCGCCTCTCCTCAGGTTTTTCCTTCAGTTCCATCCTCTTTTGGTCTGGGCTGGAGCCCCCTTTTAAGGGGGAAGGGCACTTCTATCTCTTTGTATTAGGACTCTCCTCCACTTGGTGCTCAAACTCTTGCTAGCGCTCCACCCCCTGGGTGGGGGATAATTATTCCTTTGCATATGTAGATGCCTGACCAAGATGGTTGGAAGGTGGACCCTCTTTTAGCTAAGCTATCTAGTGGAGTGTTCATCTCTCCCTGGGATGATCCTCCCCCTCCTCTTGGAGTGGATGCTTGTGCCTAGTGCTCTCATTTCCTTTATATTTCTCATGCTTTTTGTTTTCCCTCTAGGCATTTTCTACTACCTACGTGGATTTTTTGTGGGACCGTGATTTTTCATGATGCCCCTATTAATGTAACTCTCTTATATTTTTGGTAATATAATGGGAAGTTCCAATAGTAAAATTTTAATATAAGGTTGAATTATATTATTGGGAGAAAGAGTTAGAATTAATAAATAAATAAATAAAGGGGGTGCCAAAGTTAGAGAAGGTTGCAAAGTACCAAAGTCTAATTTTACAATGGGAGGTGGATAAAGTGTTTTTAAATTTATTTAATCCTATTTTTAGAATGGGGTGCCAACCTGGGTGGAATCATAGTATTTTTAATTATTTTTGGAGCATGCATGTATTTCCAAAAGGGGGTGCTCACTTTAAAGAGGGATTGGAAGTTATAAAAACATATTTGGGGTTTTTTATTTAAACATCTTGAAAATTCATCAATTATTTTATTTATCTGCAAGTAGCTTCTACTTCAATAATAGACGACAAAAACCCTCCTTTACACTCAAATTTGAGGAAGAAATCCCTCACTTCTCAGTCAGGAAATTCCATTTTAGGTGTTTCAGTTCAAAGTCCAAACAATTTTATTAAGACACTGGTATTTTTATTGTAACTGGTTCATATTTAGTAAATAAAATATCTATTTTTTACGCATTATGGTACGTTATTTTTATTACAAAAATAAAATTATCTTTGATGTTATAAAAGTTGGATTTTTAATATTGTTTCCCTAAGGTTTAAGAAAATATCCAGATCTGTTAGAAATTATTTTCAAGAATATTACAGTGGTATTAAAAAACATTTCCTCCAAGCCTGTGGAAGTGCCAAAAAGGGAAAAAAGAAAATAAAAGAAATTTTTAAAACATCCAGAGGAAGGATTAAGGCAGCAAGATCCAAAAAAATGAAGAAAAGATAGACAATATTCTCACCAACTTGTGGATTTGATAGAGAAGGAATCCATGACAATGTTTATTCAAGTAAAGTTATTACAATAGGAAGAAAATATAGATCTCACTCAAGAGGCATTCGTAAAAATAGAAAAGTACAAACTTGAGGCCACTAGAATCCTTGACCAGTATCAAGGGATGCCTTATTATCTTAAATATAAAGTTTCCTTTGATGATTACTTAGAGTTACTCAAAATGAGGAATCCAAATAAAAGAGGGTTGTGTGAATATATAATAGGGTTGAATAAGAAATAAGAACAATTAAGTGATACAAGAAATTGAGAGGAAACAACCCATGAAGGAATCCATCATACAAGAGGAAGTTGAAAAAGATGTTCATGTTCAAGGAAGTACCCATCAATCTCCCAAAAATTTCATGTGTGCAATATGAAGGGGACTTGTAGAATATTTGTAAAAATGAAAGTGAGGAAGTCACGGGGAAAATACATCACTTGTTGGATACAATAAGCTTAAGATGGAAGAAGATGCACTAAATCATGAACTATCCTCTGAAATTTCCAATGGTAAGTCATTGATTGATTGTTAGAGTAGAATTATGGATGGATATGCATTGAAGGAGAATATTTTGATTAGAACTAATTTGAGAGTCTTGAGTCCCAAAGATGGAGGCATTAAGGGTATCTCAACAATTCATATTTTGGCACATGAAAGTGAGAACTTTGATTACAGCCTAAGGTATAACTCTTATTTCAGTAATTATTAACATATTCCACTGAATCTATACTCTAGTATTACAAGTTTTGGTTGAAATATATCACCTTTTATGTGTATAATGGATTCCATTTTTCTTACTACTGGATTTCATTATTACTATTATTATATTCCATTAGTAGTAATATTGGATTCCGATACAATGTCATTATTGGACTCAATGGAGTTCCATTTCACAATTATTAGATTCCAACTTCGCTATTATTGGATTCCAATATTACTATTATTGGATTCCAATTTCACTATTATTGGATTCCAATTTTGCTATTATTAGATTCCAATTTCATTATTTTTTATTTTCATGATTTGGAAAAATCTTGTTGAGATTATGAAAGGTTAACAACTGCTAACTAATATAAGGCATGATCTTATTGGATAAAAATTAAAATAAAAACTAACAATAAATTCATGTAAGAGTAATTTCAAAGTGTGAGGTCGCACTTTCAAAATGCGAGGACTCACACTCTCAAATTGCAATGAATCACACTTTCAATGTGTTAAAACTCACACTTCCAATGTGTGGGGATTCACACTTTCAACATGCAAGGACTCGCACTTTCAATGTTGAAGTCGTTATGTTCATCCATGATATTGGCATTGGACTTGAATACTAATGGTGTTAATAATTGATATAGAAGAAATGAGACCTCAACCAAAACATGTTATTCATCATGTTATTTTGATTTATGGTCAAACTTACAGTAAAATTATGTGTTCACCCCAGAATATACCTTTTATTTATGATTCTCTCAAAATATGAATCATGAACACTAGATAAAATAAGGTATCAATGAAACCAAATCTAGATGATATATTCAAAGCCATATTTTGGTTTTTGTGCAAATAAGTATAATTTAAAGGATATCAACTTCAAGCATAATTTCTAGCAAGGGCCCAAGCTAGAATTTGATCAACACCTTTATTGCATAAAATATGGCATTTAAAAAATCAAAATTCAATGAAAATTGAGTTCAAGATTCTTGGGAGTGGTGGATTTCACTTATCATCTAGGCTTCTTTGATTTAACATGCTTACCTTGTTATTAGGGGGGCAGATTTTATTTTTAATCTCTATTGAAAGTGGACTTTAAGATTCCACTTTTCATCTTAGATTTTATGAATTAATTTGTCTGTCTTGTTAACACTTGGCATATCACTATTACTAAACAATGTGTAGACCTTTTTTGTTTGATATTATAATAGTGAAATTATTGAAGCAAAATATAGAACTTGTGCTGGTTGGTCATTTTGTTTTTGGGTTAAACTTGAAAATTGTTGAAGATAGGTAGTAGAAGTAATTTTATTTTGGTAGACATTTAAGTTTTCTTATCTCAATCATAGCCTTAAGTTTACTACTACTTATTATTATTAAATATATCTCATATTTATCATGAAAATCCCATAGCATCATTGGGAGCTATGTATATCAAAAATTCAATTATTATGAAAGAAAGTATAATTTATGTTTGTAAATTGTTCCATTATTCATATAAATAATTAGTCACTTACTTCCATGAGGAATAAAAGGAAGTAATCTCTAACACAATGCAAGAAAAATTCTTTTGAGAAATAAATTCAAACACACTTGGAGATACATTGATCCAAGATTTACATCAATCAAAAGACACATTGTGCCAAAATTGTATTGTTTATAACAATTAAATGACACCTAAAGCATAACATCTGAGATCATGAAGGTGACTGTGAACTCATGGAAGGAATCTTGAACTAGGGTGAACAATAAATAAGAAAAATGTTGAATAATTTGGTGCTAGCTCTATGAAGATTGTCACATTTTAAGAAGACCAACTCCTTTCTCATTACAAATATATTATAGAAATGGGTGGAAAGTTGAATATAAGTGATGCAATTCATATCAATACTAATATGTTCAATTTAGGAGTAAAGAAATTCCTTCTAATCCCATAAGCTTCTACTCGTTGTTGGACACTGTGAATGATCTACACATGCTTCACACCCATCAATGTGGAATCCCTTGTATGCTGCCACAAACAAAACTTTGCTCCAATATGTTTTATCAATTCCCCCTCTTGTATCCCAACAATAAGAAGACACATTGTTCTACAATTTTATTTGCTATAACAATTAAATGCCACCTAAAGTGTAACATCTAAGCTCCCGAAGATGACTATGAACTCATGGCAGGAATCTTGAACTAGAGTGAACAATGAATAAGCCAAATGTTGAGTAATTTGGTGCTAGATCTATGAAGATTATCACATTTTAAGAATACCAATTCCTTGATCATTACAAATATATTATAGAAATGGGTGGAAATTTGAATTCAAGTGGTGCAATTCAGATCAATACTAATATGGTCAAGTTAGGAGTAAAGAAATGCCTTCTAATCCCATCACCTTGTGCCCAGTTTTGGACAATGCGAATGATTTATACATGCTTCACACCCATCAATGTGGAATCCCTTGTATGCAGCCACAAATGAAACTTTTATCTAATATGTTTTCTCAAGTCCCCCTCTTGTATCCTAGTTATCTGCATTTTATAGGATTGAGTAGATCTTCATGGGCTAATTGAGTGGATATATAACTCTCAAGTCCTTGTTGTTCTTAAAGATTGTGATTGGAATATCATCTACAAAGAATCTGACATCCAAGTCTAGTGTCATCAAGACATAAAACATGGTATGGAATAGAAACAATTTAGACATATTGATCTATTGTATTTCCTAATGAAAACATTTTTTCTAAGTCAATGAAATTTACTTACACAATCTGATGCATGTTTTAGAGAACATAATAAGAATGGAAATATTTAGTTTGGTCAAACCAGAGGTATATATGTTGATCTCTGTCTTCTTTCCCTCCATTGAACACATTGGTTTAGATAATGAATTGTTGTACATACCTATTTCCTAAAAAATCAAAGTATATCTCATCATGCTCCGAGCTTTGTGATGACAGTTGCAGCTCAAAATAACATAGCTGATGTGTTTTACACAAGCAGAGGAAAGCATTGAGAAAAGTAGGAGAACATGATTGTGGGATAAATGGTGCTTATTCTTACATAAAAGGAAGTGGCAATGACTGTAGATTCACCAGGAATCATCTTTATTTGCATACTGAAGTGCCCAAACAAGTATTTTCCCTAGGATTGGAATCTAGTACCTACACCACCATCTACAAAAAAATCATGAAGGAAATAAAAGTGTATCACATTGTTATCAAAATACTCATATCAAATAATTCTACACCTAATTTGAGTATCCAATACATCAACTTGGGTTGGCTCATAATCAACAATGTTATGCATTTCAAGTTGTGCAAGGATGATAGTAATAGGTGCACATAATATAGCCTATATGGTGACAACCGCAACTTACAAGAATACAACAACAATTATAAATAGTTTGAAATACAACTATAGACCTACTCACGTTGTTGTCAAAATACTCACATTGACACATGAGGCCATATTCATGTGTTCAATTTCTATACTCCAATACCTTATTTTTATTTCAAGTCTATCATTGACATTTTGTTACTTTCTGACACCAAATGAATTTTTAAATATAATGAACCAATTTAAAATAATCTTATCTAATGAAATTGGATTATAAATATTTTAAACACAACGACTACATACATATACAAACAATTATTTTACGACGACAAGTTCTAATTGTTACCTTATACAAAATATACCTATATCATGCATGTGAGGAACACATGCATAAAGAAAATTATTTCAAGCACAACGAGGAGTTCTTGGAGGAAGGTATAAAAGGCATGTGAAACAAAATGATAAAACTAGAGAAGGTTAAAACTTAAGATGGCTTCTGAGAAAGTTTCTAGTAAGGGACTTTGGGGATATATGGATCCCTACCCACTCAATGCAACTAAATTACGCATACCAAATGATTTTGATCAAATTTCGTAATGATAATTACCAATCTTTATAACACTTTATTGATCCAATATAGGATCTCAATATTTATAAATGATAACCAATAAGCAAAAAAACTCCCCTATATGCAATGTTTTGTCTAACAATAAACCATATCAATTTGTAGTTGAATTATTTATTTGGGATGTATGCTTATTGTGTTGTAAAGACCCCAAATGAAGGGAAAATACAATGAATAATACATAGAGAAACATAAAGTTCAATTCAAATTAGAAAAATAACTTTGTTTCCATTGTACTATCCATAAAATACAATCTCTATCCCAATGGTAGCCTCTTATCTCACAAGAAACGATATGAATTTGTACCTTATTCATTTATTTGAAAAGCGACAAGCGAGTGTGGGAATCTACAAGTGACTCTTCCACGTACCCGACCTCCGGAGGTCGTGCCGAGACAGCCGGTGGGGATGGAATATAGGTGGGACACAGACAAAATAGTTAGGCAATCTAATGTCTTCGACACGCACTAATGGAATTTGCGAATCTAAGGCAAAGAAGGCCCTTCTAACTTGGACTGGTGTGATAGATCGATCGGCAAGGATGACTGCTCGAAGGCTCCAATCAATATCGAGCTCTGGCGTGATTCGATCTATGGGTTGCGGAATACGTGGGAAATGACCTGGGATAGTTTCGTGTATTTCTCCTGATAAGGTCATATAGTGAATGGTAAAGTAGTCACTCTATGGACGGTTCTCTGGCCTAGTCCAGAATTCTCTAGCTTTGTTAGCTGTTGTGTCCAGTAAGGATAATTGTTGGATAATGATAGGTGGAAGTGGGGTAGACTGGAATACCAGTGTGCGTAGGCCAGTGTCTATGTCTAATTCTCTGATGGATTCGTTAGGCTGCGGGATTTGTGGGTCACAACCATAGATTCTTGGTTGTTGTGGTCCTGTTATGGTCATACGCGAGATCAAGTCCTGATCCCTAGTATCCAATAATCATACGCTTTCTCAGCTTCTATATTTAGAATCAATAGTTGTGCGATTTTCTCAGAATATCCTACGGGCGTTCTCGCAACCTGGATTCTTAAACCGGTATCTATGTCTGTGAGGGTGTCTCCTGCGTCTGGTTGTGGAATTAAAGGATCACACCCGAATGTTTGTTCTCTTTCGAATCCTTCTACAGTCATGTGGATATTTTTCTTAGTGCAACCTGTAGTTTGGCTGACTTGACCAAAATGTATATGCTTGGTCGTCTTCTATGTTTAATCCTCTTAACTGAGATCTGACTTGCTGGAAATCTGTTGTTGTTTGGAAGACTTGTATCCTAAGGTTCTGGTCAATATCAGTTATTGCCGCTATGAGATTGGGCTGAGGCACGATTGGCTCGAAAATGTATTCCCTGGGCTCCCTAGGTCCCGTAATTGTCATGCAAAAGCAGTAATAAAACAAACTATAATAAAGTGAAATCTAAGTATATTTCTAGCATATATGACTTCTTTTTGTATTTTCTGATGATTTAAATGAATTTAAGAAAGCAGCTATTTAAAATATTTAGAATTGACAACTAAACTAATAATTTAAAACAAACAAAATAGCCGAGTATAGCTATTTGTTTGTGCAATTTGTATATCTATTCTAAACAATGAAATAACTAATCTATTTGCGAGATTCTCGATCCTACCTCAGAAGTGAGGAGTGAATCATAGTTTCTCAGAAACTATCAATCCCCACAGCTTCCCTGGCAATATCGAGAATGAAATTAACTGAAATAAAGTGATTAACTACTCTGTTTGATATGATTCTAACTAGAACTTTGAAAGTTAAAACCTGGATTCCGCAGAACAGTGGCGAATCCGATGGTGTGTGTGATCTTGTCCCCTCAGTATGATCTCTTCGTTCTTTGTGTTCACGTAGATCCAGAAAAGCGTGTAATGCTTGCATCAACAGGAATAGGTGTTTGGAACAAGGGACAACCTTCAGAATGCAGATAGAATAGAACGCGGATAGGAGAGGGATAGCGCAAGAGTACAGAGCTTGGCTTATGCAATTCCTAGCGGGATCTACTGCGAATCGTGCAACAAAATGCGTCCAGAACCTGAAACTATCCTGTATGAAGAGAAAAACCTGCAACTTTAATGGCTTCCTAAGCTATTCTACTCTAATGGATTAGATAAAACAGCAACACTGTTTGCACAAGTTGGATATGTGGCTTACCAACAGCTAGTCAATGCAAACTAAGCATGTAATGAACTAAACTAAGGAATTAAAGCAAACTAACAGACCACAGCACTGAAAATGAGAAGATTGGAGTAAAAATGGTGGCCATTTGCTTGAGCACAAGCCATGCATTTATAAGAATTCAATCACCCCCCAAATCAAAATCAAACTGAACTCCTAAACAATAAACAAAGGAAAAACACTATTCCAGGGGACCAAAAACATAAATGCATGCTCAAGTCGGCAAGAAAAGCTGGTGAAACGTGATATTTCACGCGAGTTACGTCAAAGAACGTTCTGGAAAACGCACACAGGACCGCCGCTTTGAGCAGGGCGGCGGTTACATCAGGGCGGCGGTCACAAGACCGCCGCCCTGTAGGGCGGCGGTTTCGTCACTGAAGATCAAAAGGGGCAAGGAAAGAAGAAAAAGGGGGAAAACAAAGCACGCGGGGACAAGGCGGGGTATGCGGGATGTTAACGCATGTTTGAGGAGCTCTTTCTGGATCCCGAACACCTTGCGGAGAGACCTGTATCATCATTGGGGCATTTATTACACCGTTCCGCAGTGCAGTACCTTACAATTTTGGGTACGTACATATTGCCCCCTCGGAGAAGCGTTTTAACCATGAAGAGGCATAAAACGGTGGGTCCGAGTATGGCAGTCCCGAAATGGGGAGTTAGAAGCTATACCTTACTCGTCCGTGTGTTGAGATGACGCCATCCGAAATTCCCGCTACCTGCAAAATGAAAAGAGAGCTCAAGTGCAGATAGATACAATAACTTGGAAAATAAACGCTAAAGCAATAGGGAATGAGGACGTACCATTCGTGCGGGGATAGAAACTTACCTCTATCAGCGCTCCAAACCTGTGAAAAAGGTATTTAAAACGAATCAGGGCGCTATATATATGAAAGTGGGCCCATTTTCCTATTCATTTGCGCGAGTCGATTTGATTGATTTTGAGCTCTGGGACCCACGGTGACGGTTTCTCACGCGTGAATAGAGTCAAAACATCCGCAGTGAGATCGTGAGCATGCCTCCACGCGCGGAACACCGCCCTGCCAGATCACAGGTTGGTTTTCTTCAATTTTGTGTTTTTCCCTCTTTAAATTTGAAATGGCAAATTCTTTGCAATGGGGGGGTTATTTTTGAAAATGCTAGGTTCAAAAGGTCCACCTAGGGGGGGCGCCTACTGGGTAGGCTCCATTTTTAGGTTAAATGGTCATTTTTTACATGTTTTAGGCTTTTTAAGGTTAAAAACCCGCGCGGGTTTTCGGACCGCGACCGCCGCCCTGGCCAGGGCGGCGGTTACACGACCGCCGCCCTGATCAGGGCGGCGGTTACACGACCACCGCCTTCAAGGCGGCGGTTACAAAACCGCCTCCCTGCTCAGGGCGGCGGTTTTGCACAGAATGCAAAAGAACTTATTTTGGAGACTGCACTTGTATTTTCTTGCACTTCTATGCGTTTTTATGACTCTCTTGGTATTATTCAGATACTAACTTGCCCTGTTTTGTGTGTTTTTGGGTGTATGCAGGCGAGGGAGGAGTATATCAGATGGAGCCGAGAGAGAGAGTGTGATTGGCTTTCGGGGGTATTGGATGCCCTTTCTCAGGATGAGGAGGATACATTACAGAGGGCCGGCATATTGCGTATATCACGCGTGCCCCATGTCACACCATCCAGTCACATACTTTGTGACTTATTTTCATATTGGGACGCAGATCGGAACACTTTCCGACTGCCAGGGGTCCGTGGTGAGTGGACCATCACTTTGGAGGATGCCTACCGTATCCTGGGGGTCCCGATCATCGGGAGGAGACTCACACTGGAGACGGCAGGGTCCCGAGCACAGATTGCACAGTGGGCAGGCTACATGGGAGATGCAGCTATCTCGACGGGGTCGAAGAAGGGAGTGAGAGTTCGATCCATTCCTTCTTTGCCCATCCCCGTATTTCGACAGGCTATCATGGGGATCCTTGCCTCGAGGCTGATCGGGGACAAGGGAGGGGATACTTTACTATACTGCTGGGCCCCCATCATTGCACAGATAGAGGGGCATGGCCGGATATACGCCTGGGGCGCAGATATTCTGGGGACCACCTACCATGATTTATACAGGGTGGTCCGTCTACAGGGACAGTCTTTGAGCCACCCTACTCTAGTCATGAGTTGGGTGTATGAGCGTTTTATCCCCTATGGCAGAGGCGTGGAGGTGGCAGATCCCGGGGCTGTGAGGGCAGCCAGATGGACAGATATGTCGGTGCTTAGAGCACCTCACCAGCCAGTTGCCTCTCTTACTACAGCAGACATGGAGGCGACACCGTACCAGCTTATGGCCGGTATATGGGGAGAGGAGACTCTTACATTGATTTCTTGCTCCACCACAGGGCAGCTCATCGACCGTGTGGGACGGGTGGAGGTACATCCTTTCGGCAGGGTTCCTCAGCAGTTTGGCCTACCATATATGGGCATGCTTCCCCCAGTGGCGCCAGTCTATAGATCAGTCCGCGAGGCTAGAGGGGGGCCTAGAGGCCGTGGTTGGACAGTGATTACTCCTGGCACTCCCATTGCAGCCAGGAGGATAGTTCGGGCTAGAGGGAGAGCTGGTGCGCCTCGGGCACCTTTGCTTCAGATTGCTGCGGGTCCTGCTCACAGCAGCGATGACCCCATAGATATTGACTCCGATTCTGAGGAGTTTACAGAGGGAGGATCGGAGGAGCAGACGGATGACAGTGATCCTGAGTGGTATGACACTCAGGACATCATGCAGGCAGAGAGGGCCGAGCAGAGTGCAGAGAGAGAGACTCTAGTTTCAGAGGAGCCACTCTCCCAGGGCCATGGTGGAGAGGATGAGTCCGTTGCGGGGCGTCATGTTGCTCCCACTACAGGAGCAGCCCCTCAGTCGGCAGCGGCATCTGCGGCGGGTGCTGGCCCTAGCGACCCATCTTGGAGGCCCGGTGATCCGAGTAAGTTATCCTTTCTTCCTTTCAATGCTTGTTTAGTTTAGGATTTGTTTTAATTGCTATTTCTCCTTGTGTTTTGATCTTGTATCTTTTAGTCTCTTGCCTAGTTTCTAATTCATTTTTTCTTCTTTGTTTGCAGAGACTGTTGACGAGTGGCGGGATCTAATCCGCAGGGTATGCACTGATTCCCTGATGATCCCTATGGATAGGACCCGTGCGGAGCTGTCCGTAGATGCCGGGGAGCCCTCAGCAGCCGGTAGGCATACCGACGTCTTCGCTCCCGTTTGGCACGTGGCCAGGATGGTGTCGACTCTCCGTACAGAGTTGGCAGGCTATAGGACAGCCGAGCGTCTTATGAGGAGCCATTCTCGTGGCGAGACCGCGGCTGCCCCTCGGGACCCTGAGCCCTCCGTGCATTCAGAGCGCCGGCGTAGCCGGAGCCCTAGGCGAGGGCGCGCACCTTCGGAGGGGTCGCGTAGGGGTTGAGAGACCACTTGGCTCCTATGTATTTTGTACTATAGATTCTTTTGTATATCACGGGCTCTTTGAGCGTTTTGACCATGCCTAGTGCATGATGGCATTGTATATAAACATTGATTATTTATATATATGCATTCGTTTTTGGACCAAAACTTGTCACTCATGTTTTCCCTTTCTGTTTCCAACTGCTTTGTGTATACTACGATGTATGTTTTATATGCTTTCTAGAATGTATGCAATGGAAAACAGATGATGCAAATGTTTGCTTTCTTTTTGTGTTTCATGATGCTGATACATGATAATGTAGATATATTGTGATTTTGAATCTTAGCTTCTGTGAGTAAATTGGATACCTCATGTTTGTTTTGGCAAAGTGATGAAAATAACAAATATGATGAACAGATAAACTTGCCCCACTCCTAACTCCACGCAACCAGTAAGATGCGAGGGCTCATCACCAAGAGCCAGGAAGGGCGCAAGTTATGAAATGTGATGAAATGATAGCGATGAAAGATAGACAAAGCTTTGGCGGAACCAAATTGAAAGCTACAAGCTGACTCCACCCGGGTGACTTCATAGTTTTGGATGCAACTTGCTTTGCGGTTTATCTAGACTTAGACCCGTAGATGGCCACATAGTAGACAAAATCTGGGTTTTTAGGATTTTTTACTCTTTCGGAATTTTGAACATCCGTTTCATTTGTTTTTGACTCAAAGTTTGAAAGTTTGAATTGCTTGCGTATGACCATTTGCATTTATTTGTTAAGAGGACCCCCTACACTTGGCCCCACGCTACTAGTAAGAAGCGTGAGTTTATCACCGTGGGCAAAGCGTAGGTGAGTAAGGGCATTTCCATCCTTTCCCAACCCTACGTCACTAGTAAGAGACGCAAGCTCATCACCGAAGGTTGGTGGGGCAGGGAAATGTGTAAAATTAAAATTTTCTGTTTGATCAACATTTGACTTGTTTATTTGAGTAAAATGTCAGTATGTCCTTATTTCCAAAGAGATATACATATGGGATAGATGTGACACCATGAAGCTTCTAGAACAGACCATAGGCAATGACACTTATTCTAAGAAGAAATCAAGGTGAGAAAAGACTTGCAGATCTTGGTATGGTTACCGTTAAGACTTTGTCATGTCTATTTTATTTGATAAAAGATTCTGAAATGATTGATGATATCGTGAAAATGGAGAGATATGATTAGAAAGTTTTGTGCCAACAACATCATGAGTTTGTAATGAATTGCTTTGAGAATAGACTCCTTGATCACAATCTGTGTAAGAAACGAATGGACAAAATGATCCTAATTTATATGAAAATGCAATGTAGATAGCTATATAGGTAGCGTTAGCTGCTTATGCGTAGAAACGTTTGAGGTGCAGGGAATTGACTGTTTCGCCAAACTCCTCACCTTCTAACGTACATAAGAGGTATGCACCATTTCCATAGTCCTTCATGACTCGGTATGGGCCCAACCATTTGGGCCAGGAATTTCCTTCCTTCGCCGGTCTTCTTATCGATCCGGCTGTCTAGTCTTAGAACTAGATCACCTTCGTATATGTCACGTTCATAGACCTTCTTGTTATACTGCCGGCACATCCGGTCAGCGTAGACTCTATGTCGTTGTTCAGCATCTAACCTGGTTTCATCTAGGCTTTCTAGTTGGGAAAGACGTGCTTCTCTGTAAGCGTCTTCATCCAGAACTCCTTGTAATGAAATGCGAAGACTAGGTATTTCAACCTCGAGTGGGAGAACTGCTTCTGCCCCAAATACCAGCGAGAAAGGAGTTGCTCCCGTTGGTGTTCTTATTGAGGTTCGGTGGGCCCATAAGGCCGGGTATAACTTTAAATGCCAATCTCGCTTGTTTTCTTTTACCGTTTTAAGGAGAATGGCTTTCAGTGTTTTATTTGTTGCTTCAGCCTGTCCGTTGGCTTGGGGATAATACAAGGAAGCCGTATGATGGCTTATCTTAAATTTATTGCATAGCTCACGAACCTCTTCATTCTTAAAAGAAGTTCCATTATCGGAGATAATGATTTGTGGGATACCGTACCTGCAAATGATTTGGTTTAAAATGAACTTAGCGATTACAGAACCAGGTACAGTAGTAAGAGGCATGGCCTCCACCCATTTGGTAAAATATTCAGTGGCCGTGATTATAAAATTATGGCCGTCTGTGGATGAGGGAGAGAATTTCCCTATTAAGTCTAGACCCCATGTAGAAAAGGGCCATGGAGTTGCGATTGGTTGTAGAGCTTGTGCCGGCATGTGGATCTCATGAGAGAATTCTTGACATTTATGACACTTGCGTGCAAACTCTATCGCGTCACGTTCTAGAGTGGGCCAGAAATAGCCCATTCGATGTATTTTTCGAGCGGTGGCATGGCCACCGAAGTGGCCTCCACATATACCGCTGTGGGATTCATGGAGAATCCTCTTGGACTCTTCTGTGTCAACACACCTTAAGAGCATTCCATCGAATGCTTTTCGATAGAGCACCTGCTCTATAATGACATATTTAGCTACGATTATGCGTAACCGCCTTCTTTGTTGCGGTGTAACTGCCTCCGGGTACGTATGGTCCATGATATAATTAACGATGTCAGTGTACCAAGGACACTCAGAGATAGCGGGTCGTGTTTCAATGTAGTATACGCATTCATCTGGAAAGTCTAAATCTACTAGATCACCTCCGTCTAATGGGTTGTCAGCTAACCAATCCGCGATGATTTGTCCTTTAACCGATTTCTGATTTACAAATGTTAATTCGAACTCTCCCATTAAGGTTATAAAACGTCCAGCCTTTTTAGACAAGGAACCTTGTGTGAGAAAAGTCCGTAAATGGTCTGTTTTTACCATGACCTTCGTTTCTTGATTCAGCATATAATGTCTTAGGCGTTTAGTAGCAAAGACTATGGCAAGGCATTCTCGTTCTGCCTGTGTATAGCGTGTTTCATAGTCGAGCAGTGTTCGGCTAATGAAATAAATCACACGTTCTCTCTTGTTATCGTCTTCTTGGGCCAACATGCAAGCTAACGAGACATCGGTAGCCCGTGAGTACAAAATTAATGGGCGATCTAGCTTAGGTGGCATTAGTGTGGGTGGTGATAGCAGGAAACGCTTAACTGCATCAAAAGCTTCATTGCAATCTTCGGTCCAATCAATGTTGTAGTCTTTCTTGAGTAAATTGTTGATTGGATGAATGGCGAAGCTTAAATCCGGGATGAATCTTCGGATTGCACCTAGCTTTCCGAGAAATGACCTGATTCCAGATTCGTCCGAAGGTGGAACCATTTCGAGGACAGCCCGAATTTTGGTTGGGTCCACATCTATTCCCCGTGACGATATGATGTAACCTAGGAGTTTTCCTCCTGTTACACCAAAGACGCATTTCTCTGGATTTAGTGTGACTCCGTATTTTATTAGGCGTGAAAGAATGACGCGGAGTACTTCCGGATGGTCACAACGCTTCTTGGCTTTGGCCAATAAGTCATCCACATAAGATTCCACGATCTTATGAATTAGATCGTGAAATATGTATGTCATAGCCCGCTGGTAGGTAGCACCGGCATTCTTGAGACCGAATGGCATAACAGCGTAGCAATAGGTTCCCCAAGGAGTTATGAACGTGGTTTTAGCTTGATCTTGCTCGGATATTCTGATTTGGTTGTATCCCGAGAATCCATCCATGAGAGACAAGAGTTCAAAACCAGCTGTTGCATCAACGATAACGTCTATGGATGGTAATGGGAAATCGTCTTTAGGACACGCTTTGTTGATGTCTCGGAAATCTATGCAAATGCGTATCTTTCCGTTCTTCTTGAGAACGGGAACGATGTTAGATACCCATTGGGAGTAGTCAACTGGCTTGATGAATCCTACCTGAAGGAGTTTTATTACTTCCTCTTTTACCATGAGAGCTACTTTGGGCTTCATGGGTCTTGATTTTTGTTTAATTGGCTTTGCATCTGATCTAGTGACGAGGTTGTGCACCGCAATGTGGGGTGCGACTCCCGTCATCTCCTTGTAATTAAATGCAAACACCTTCTGATGCTCTTTGAGGATCCTTGTATGTATTTCCACTTCTTCTGGTGTTAACGAAGATCCTAATTTTAAAATTCTTGGCTCATCTTCTGTCCCGATGTTGACATCGATTGTTTCTTCGATCAAAGAGGCGTTACCCTCTTCGAACTCAGGTGGTGCTGGAGGTAAATCTAGATCATCCCCATTTCTTATTGCATATATGCTAGGCTCCGTTTGTGAGGGAAGATCCGTTACGGGATTTCTGAAGTAGGAAGACGAATGCGGAATCAGGGATAAATCTAGCATGTGATAGGAGAGATGTAGTGCTGCATAGGCATTTAAGTAATCCAAAGTAGCCGCATCATTTCCAACATGGTCTAGGATGGTAGATTCACTTCTGCTTGAAAGAGGATTTGTCATTGTTTTTACCAAGGGTTTGTCACGAATGGATACTGTGAAGTGAGTATCTTTTAACTCATTGCTTGGAGTAAAACGTGATGCTGAGGTTGCTATTGAATCGGCGAGAAGATTTTTCTCTCGGGGAATTGCTTCAATGGATATAAAGTTAAACGCCTTGCTTAAATCTAATACAGCATTTTTGTAGAGTTGCAAATGTTCGGCTTTAGTTTCATATACTTCAGAAACTTGGTTTGTCACTAATTGCGAGTCTCCCAGGACTCTGATGTTATCAATACCAATTCTTTTGGCTAAGGTAAGGCCAAGGAGGAGGGCTTCGTACTCAGCGCCGTTGTTTGTACATTCAAAGTTTAATTTAAAAGCGAATGGGAGGACTTTCTCCTCGGGCGAAGTAAGAATTATACCTGCCCCCGCTCCATAACGACATTTAGCTCCATCGAAATGGAGAGTCCAATACTTAGCCGGGAGTATAGATGTTGGGGCATCTGTTGCGTTTGCGCACTCTACTTCTACCATACAGAGATCCTCTGCTGGCAAGGAACCAACACCTAGGGAAAATCCCATGCCTACTGAATCGAATGGTAAGAACATTGGTGAATCTTGTTCTATCAACTCAACGATTTTCGCAGTAGTCCCTAATGATACTGTTTCTTTAGTTTTACCTTTAGGGGTTGGAATTGTTTTGGATATGCTGGTAGTTTCAAGATCCGTCGTAGGTACCAACTTTTCCTCTGGCTTTGGGTCAGAGGGTTTATTAAGTCAGTTGGTTGGAAGTTCAAATTCTGAGTGCACCCCTGGTCTTTTCTTTAAATCAGCTAGGTGCAAATCAAAAGGTTTTGGATCGCCTTTGGCTACAAATACCTTTCCTAGATGCAAGAATCTTACTTCTTGAAATAAAGTAGAAGGGATTGCCTTCATTCGATGTATCCAAGGTCGGCCGAGGATCATATTATAGTTAGTTTCCCGATCTATAATATAAAACTCAGTCAAGATGGTTTTGGGCCCTAAGGTGACCGGCAGTATTATAGTTCCTATCGAAGTGGCTTTAAGGCTATCATAGCCTCTCAAGGTATTTCGTGTAGTGGAACAGTTTGTTTCTCCATATCCAAGTTTTTGGAGGAAAGAGAAAGGGACTATGTTAACTGCGGCCCCATCGTCAACCATTGCCCATTTTACATAGTTATTATAAACCCACACTTGCAAGTGTAAGGCTGGGTCACCTCGGCATGCGATCTCAGCATCTGTGGGCATTTTACTTATTTCGAAGATGAATTCGACATCCTTGTCCGGCTGCCCCAGAGGGTGGATATCAAAATCTACGTGATTTACTTGTGTTTCGGGAGGTGGAGTGATGTTAATTAGATGGCCTAGACCTAATGCTTCTAAAAGAGCAGCTCTGTGAGGGGGAGAGTTCTTTAGTAAGTCCAAAAATGAAATGTGTGAGAAGGTCTTTGTTAGGTCACTAATTAAATCATAGGCACCGATGGGTTTTTCAACTATTTGCTGACTCTTATCTGTCTCTGGCAGATGACTTGGGCTCGGTTGAGAGAAATACTCTCGTGTTCTTGTTATAGCTTCGATAGGTAGTTCAGCGTCTAATTCTACCAAACTGACTATCTTGGGTCTCGGTTGAGCTCCCAACTGTGGCGCAACTGACGGATTTAATGAAGTCGAGGCTTCATGATCATTGTTTCCCGTCACTGCACCTTTGTTTGTTCCGGTTGGATTCAGCCTATTGCTGTCATGATTTGGGAGCGGATCATTAAAGATCTTGAGGGGAGCATTCTGAGGAGAAACTGCCCCTGCGAGAGTATTTGGTGATGATGAGACGGGATCCGCCAAAAACAGGTCTGTGAAGAACTGTCTTTGTTCTTCTGGCAAGCGTTGCATAAATTTATTGTAGTCACGGCACGTTCTAGTATCGTGACCCCGAATTTTATGGAAACCACAATAAGAATTGGGGTTGTAATTCCCGTTTTGTTGGTTTGGTGTGTATTGTGGCCTAAAATTCCGATCAAACTGTTGCCTATTAGGACCAAAGTTTTGGAATTGTTGTTTCTGGTTTTGACTTTGGTTTTGGTAACCAAATGAGTTTTGGCTTGGCCCTTGTATGGGATTTTGCCGTTGTTGTTGTTGTTGTTGTGGATGGTTAAAATCCACTGTATTGATTGTCGGGGTAAAGTTGTTGTTTCGTTGGTTGTTTGTTTGTAACGGAGCATTAACAACATTTACCCTCTTGGGCTGGTCGGTTACCCCATCCGTTGTTACCCCACGATTTTTGTTAAGGATTTTGGGTCCTTGATTGACATTTGTGGTAGTTGTAGTGTTTTGAGTGGAGGTGATTAACCTCCCGTTTGTTCCATATGTCTTACGACCACTATCTATCGCTGCTTGATCTATTCGCAGAGCGCTCTCAAGTACTTCATCATAAGTCCTTAGTGGGAACTTCTGGACTTCTTCCTTCACTTCTCTACTGAGAGAATGAAGGAATAAATCACATAGTTCCATCTGATCCATGTTTGGAGCGCTTGCTGATGAATAAAGAACTGTACGCCACCTCTGGATGAAATGGGCGACAGATTCGTTGTGTTCTTGTTTGATATGTAAGAATTCCCTGATTCCTGTTCTTAACAGTTTGTTCATGTCGAAGGCTTTGATGAACTCTGACACGAGTTGTTTAAATGAATGTATGGAAGCCTCAGGTATTCTATAATACCAATCGAGAGCGATGCCTTCCAAGGTTTTGGGAAATATTTTAGCAACCACCCCATCCCAAGGGAGTAATTCTCGTATGGCTGTAGCGTAAGCTTTGATATGTGCGTTTGGATCTCCCTCACCCTTGAACTTGGGAAAATCAGGGAGAGGTCTTGGAAGCATGACGCTTCGTATGGTGAAATCTAAGGGTTCCTTTAGGTATTCTGAATAAGTCCCTATCGCATAGCTTTCGACCATTGATGGTGTTTGCTGAGGGAGTGGTGGTGGGATAGGTTGTTGATACGGTGCAGCGTACGCGTTGGCAGGGGCATAGGGAGGTCCCTGTGTTTGAGAAAACATGCCGGGAGAGGAGAACATATCTCCTTGTGGTGATTTAGAGTATATGTTTAAGTAGGATGGGGTATTGTCAAGGAACGGACTGTTCGACACTAGACCGGGAGGAATAGTGTTAGAGATGATAGGCCTTGTTGGCGTTTGTTGTGGATATTGAGGAGGCATGCCTAACGTGCCTACTCCCGTAAGGAGATCTACCTGGCCAGAGTGGTATGGAGGATTGGAACTTCCTGTTTGTATGAACGGAGAATTTTGACTTGCTTGAGCCAGTTCTAACCCTCTCACTCTTTCTACTAACGTTGAAATGACTTCATTTGGTGAAGTCACGGTACTTTGCCTGAGCGGCGTTTGTTGTATACCTTGGTGTTGTAAAGGTACGTGATATCCTGTCATAAACTGATCACTATCTTGCCAAGTTTCTCCCAGAATATTTCCTGTATGCAGTGGCATAGAGGTATTTTCTTGAAAAGAGATTTCGGGTTGTATTTGTAAACCTCCTATAGATGGGTACATTCCCCGGGAGCGTTGTTCACTCCTAGGATAACGTGTTGGCTGTCCATCATCTAAGACCAGGTATGGATCTGATTGCCTACTAATTTGTGGTCTGAGTAGCATTTGAGGAGACGAACCAGATTCTCCGGTAAACGTCATATTGTTTGAACCTGAAGGCTCTGTTTGTTGGGTTCGAGGGGGTTGATCTAACTCCTCAGTTTGAAAAGACGAACTATATCTGATTCTTGGGGTTTGTGTTGACAACTGATTAGTTGAATAGTTGTCACCCCATACTGAGAGCGAGGGTGATGATTGCCTATTCTGTTGGGCGTAGTATGCCTCAAGACCCAGGAGGGGTCTGCCATATGCGTCGAATCCCGACATATTCGGGGGGTATATGAATACCCGCAGAATAATGGGAAGGAGCGAAGGTGATTTATGAAAACTTAATGAAGCGGTTCTAAGAAGGCGTACTAAAGTGAAAGTGTAATACTATGACTCCAGACAAGAAAGTAGGCAGTTTATGTCAGTTTTACTAATCTTGTTTGTTTCACGTCGGGTTCACCAATTTTGTACGCCGGAAAAGTGACAAGCGAGCGTGAGAATCTACAAGTGACTCTTCCACGTACCCGACCTCCCGAGGTCGTGCCGAGACAGCCGGTGGGGATGGAATATAGGTGGGACACAGACAAACTAGTTAGGCAATCTAATGTCTTCGACACGCACTAATGGAATTTGTGAATCTAAGGCAAAGAAGGCCCTTCTAACTTGGACTGGTGTGATAGATCGATCGGCAAGGATGACTGCTCGAAGGCTCCAATCAATATCGAGCTCTGGCGTGATTCGATCTATGGGTTGCGGAATACGTGGGAAATGACCTGGGATAGTTTCGTGTATTTCTCCTGATAAGGTCATATAGTGAATGGTAAAGTAGTCACTCTATGGACGGTTCTCTGGCCTAGTCCAGAATTCTCTAGCTTTGTTAGCTGTTGTGTCCAGTAAGGATAATTGTTGGATAATGATAGGTGGAAGTGGGGTAGACTGGAATACCAGTGTGCGTAGGCCAGTGTCTATGTCTAATTCTCTGATGGATTCGTTAGGCTGCGGGATTTGTGGGTCATAACCATAGATTCTTGGTTGTTGTGGTCCTGTTATGGTCATACGTGAGATCAAGTCCTGATCCCTAGTATCCAATAATCATACGCTTTCTCAGCTTCTATATTTAGAATCAATAGTTGTGTGATTTTCTCAGAATATCCTACGGGCGTTCTCGCAACCTGGATTCTTAAACCGGTATCTATGTCTGTGAGGGTGTCTCCTGCGTCTGGTTGTGGAATTAAAGGATCACACCCGAATGTTTGTTCTCTTTCGAATCCTTCTACAGTCATGTGGATATTTTTCTTAGTGCAACCTGTAGTTTGGCTGACTTGACCAAAATGTATATGCTTGGTCGTCTTCTATGTTTAATCCTCTTAACTGAGATCTGACTTGCTGGAAATCAGTTGTTGTTTGGAAGACTTGTATCCTAAGGTTCTGGTCAATATCAGTTATTGCCGCTATGAGATTGGGCTGAGGCACGATTGGCTCGAAAATGTATTCCCTGGGCTCCCTAGGTCCCGTAATTGTCATGCAAAAGTAGTAATAAAACAAACTATAATAAAGTGAAATCTAAGTATATTTCTAGCATATATGACTTCTTTTTGTATTTTCTGATGATTTAAATGAATTTAAGAAAGCAGCTATTTAAAATATTTAGAATTGACAACTAAACTAATAATTTAAAACAAACAAAATAGCCGAGTATAGCTATTTGTTTGTGTAATTTGTATATCTATTCTAAACAATGAAATAACTAATCTATTTGCGAGATTCTCGATCCTACCTCAGAAGTGAGGAGTGAATCATAGTTTCTCAGAAACTATCAATCCCCACAGCTTCCCTGGCAATATCGAGAATGAAATTAACTGAAATAAAGTGATTAACTACTCTGTTTGATATGATTCTAACTAGAACTTTGAAAGTTAAAACCTGGATTCCGCAGAACAGTGGCGAATCCGATGGTGTGTGTGATCTTGTCCCCTCAGTATGATCTCTTCGTTCTTTGTGTTCACGTAGATCCAGAAAAGCATGTAATGCTTGCATCAACAGGAATAGGTGTTTGGAACAAGGGACAACCTTCAGAATGCAGATAGAATAGAACGCGGATAGGAGAGGGATAGCGCAAGAGTACAGAGCTTGGCTTATGCAATTCCTAGCGAGGATCTACCGCGAATCGTGCAACAAAATGCATCCAGAACCTGAAACTATCCTGTATGAAGAGAAAAACCTGCAACTTTAATGGCTTCCTAAGCTATTCTACTCTAATGGATTAGATAAAACAGCAACACTGTTTGCACAAGTTGGATATGTGGCTTACCAACAGCTAGTCAATGCAAACTAAACATGTAATGAACTAAACTAAGGAATTAAAGCAAACTAACAGACCACAACACTGAAAATGAGAAGATTGGAGTAAAAATGGTGGCCATTTGCTTGAGCACAAGCCATGCATTTATAAGAATTCAATCACCCCCCAAATCAAAATCAAACTGAACTCCTAAACAATAAACAAAGGAAAAACACTATTCCAGGGGACCAAAAACATAAATGCATGCTCAAGTCGGCAAGAAAAGCTGGTGAAACGTGATATTTCATGCGAGTTATGTCAAAGAACGTTCTGGAAAACGCGCACAGGACCGCCGCTCTGAGCAGGGCGGCGGTTACAGGACCGCCGCCCTGATCAGGGCGGCGGTCACAAGACCGCTCGCCCTGTAGGGCGGCGGTTTCGTCACTGAAGATCAAAAGGGGCAAGGAAAGAAGAAAAAGGGGGAAAACAAAGCACGCAGGGACAAGGCGGGGTATGCGGGATGTTAACGCATGTTTGAGGAGCTCTTTCTGGATCCCGAACACCTTGCGGAGAGACCTGTATCATCATTGGGGCATTTATTACACCGTTCCGCAGTGCAGTACCTTACAATTTTGGGTACGTACAGTTACCAATGGAAAGGCATCAGATAACACATAACTTACACCAAACTACTAAGTTAATTTGTTTGGTATTTTTCACTGAGAGCAACAAATATTTCACATAAAATGCAACTTCTTCTTCATATAGCCATCTAGAAGGTAGGCTATTATGTTGTGGAAAGTTGGAAATATTTTTTTCCATGTATTTCTTTTAGGAATCTCTGTTAAGTCATAAAATTCCCACTGGGAAAATTTTAATATAGAAAACATAAAAATCAACCCAGCCAGAAAATTGCTCTTTATAACTTGTTGACATATAAAGACACATAATTTAATCCAAACCAAAAAAATAGTTTGTTTCCACTTGTTAACATTGAATAACATATAGTTTGACACAAACTAGCAAATAATAACATGTTAATCATAAGATTATAGTGATAGGGGATGAATCTGTATTAACAATATTATGTACTTAGTGGTTAGTAAGTTGTACCCATGAATATTATTCCAAAATATTAGTTGTAACACCTCCGTATTATTTAAAAGTTTGTTTTGCTATATAAGTGGCTATATAATAGCCATGATTCATGTAAGTTAAAGAAATTATATAACATATTATATTCAGTGTGTTATCTGTGTGTAAAACTGGTATATTTTCTAGATTTGGTATTAGAGTGACTATTCTGTAAAGGAAATAGTTTGATTACAAGGGAAATTAATATTTTTTAGTTTCTCTACTGTATGGAGATCATTTACTGATATATCCATACGAATTGTATATTCTAGTTCTATATGTTTTTTTAAAGGCTTAGATAAATACCATCTGTACATGTATAATTTGTCACACTCCCGGATCTCTTGAAGGCAATGTGAAAAAGAAAAGAGAGGGATTTGTATAAAATCTTTGAATCATGTGTTGGTTGAAGCATCACCAAGAATAACATTCATGAATCTTAATCTTTCTCCCCTACACATATTTCAGTTAGAGCGATGGTTTGGCCTAATTTGTATTGATCTCTACCCAGATTGTTTGCTGACAGGAGATAGAAGGGCCTTCACACAGATTTCAAAAATAAAGTGACCAGTTCAATTGTGCATTGGAATTTGGATCACTTCCTCCACTGTGTGATAGTCTTTGGTGATTAGTTCTACACTTGTGTGATCTGCGTACAAGTCTCTTCGTACCAATTTTATTCACCTTGTGGATTTTATTTGCAATCTCACTTATACATTACTAGATCCATCAGAGGAGAGTTTTTTCCTTTAGAAAATCATGTTGGCTTTCTCAATCAGGACTCGTTCTCTCTCAGCGTATGTAGCATCTACCCAGTTTTGATAAGAGGTTTCATAGATTTGTGGAATTCCATAGATGTAAATTCATCTGGAGCTTGTCAAATTTCACATCCATCCATCCCGTCAAGGTTAGACGCCTATGTGCAATAGGTATTGCAGCCGATTGGTCTTAGTTTGAAATTCATAGTTAAGTAAAATATTTAATGTTTTCATTTTTCTTGGTCTCAAGTCCTTAGATTTGTAATTAGTTCTGCAACTTTTAGTCACAAGTTGAAGTCTAGGTGTCATTTATCCTCTACCCAAGTTAAAGTTTCTTATAATTATCATTAGTATATTCGCTTATGTCGTTTTTTTTTGTGTTAATAACTTTGTTTTGAAGTCATATTTCTTCATTGTGTTCATTAAATAGTCAATTAAAAGCAAGTGCAATAGAAAAAAGTAATGTATGATTACTTTTTCAATATTTGAATATTATCATTATTCATGTATTCGTATGTCAAAGTAATAAAAAAGTCGTCATTTTTCATTATTGTCAAAAAATTATATTGTCAAAAATCAAAGTCAAGAGTTGTAAAATTGTAAAAAAAATAAAATTGCCTTATGTATTTTCAGTATTTACCCAACGTCCAAAAAATAAAATATTTCACATTGTGATGGGGGAGTTATACAAATAAATCCAATATGGAAACTGTTGATTTTCATATCCAAATCAAGCTGAGGTAGCAGCATGAGGATGGAGGCATAAGAGGCTGGAGGACAACCAACAACCTCTCATCAGTCACCAATGTTGGGGTTGTTTCACTAATTTGGTGGCACGTGTGTGATTTTTCTTTAGAGTGGTGTGGCTTATTTTAGCGTGTAGTGTGATTTTATTTTCAACATTTCATTTTGGTGTGGATTTTAGCGTGGTGTGAAAAATAAGAATAGATGTGGTATGTTCTTGTTCACCTGTGTATGTGAGTATTCCTACATAGTTCCCCAAATGTAATAACATAGTGAATAATAAATAACACAGTGAAATGCAACATCATGAGTCTTAAATAGATTGAATAGTCATATGTGTTCATGTTCATACCTAGGTTTGTGGTTAGCCCTGGAAAACCATTGAAGGTTGTTCAGATGTGTTCCTGCTTGAGTTCCCACACTACTAGGTCAAATATGTTCCCTATAGTGACTGGTTGATAAGGAGATGATTTCTGAACGTGTATCATGTTAGTGCAAGATTTATTTTCCTCAATTTATTTGTATTATCCTACTCAGGATATTCCATCTCACTTGGAATGCCCCTACACTTATGGGATATGTTTTCTTAGGTGTACACTTGACTACATTATTCTAGGTGTTGGTTACCACTTGACTACACTATTCTAGGTGTTAGTCA
Organism: Taxus chinensis; assembly: GCA_019776745.2. Lineage (NCBI taxonomy): Eukaryota > Viridiplantae > Streptophyta > Pinopsida > Cupressales > Taxaceae > Taxus > Taxus chinensis. The sequence goes on along the minus strand of CM034146.1, from coordinate 510,842,204 downwards.
CCACTTGACTACACCATTATAGGTGTTGGTTACCACTATTCTAGGTGGAGATTGCCATAATTCTAGGAAGAGGTTACACATTCACCTCCTATATGTACATCTCTTGCATTATTTTATTCGATCGTATTGAATTAGAGCTATTTCTATGTTATTGTAATTATCTCTCTTATTTTTCCTAATTTGAAGTCTTGTATGCTTGCATTGTTTTATCTTGGAACAATTCACGTCTCACATGATTCACTTGTGCATTCTTCAAACCAATATATATGTGGTGCTTCTCCAATATGGTATTAGAGTTGAGCTGGTATTGAGCTTCTCTGGTTATTATTGTGAAAATTTATTTTCATTTGAGATCAATATTTGTAAGTATTTGGGTGTTATTTGGTGTTGGTTTTGCCTTAGTTCTGGGTATGTATAGCCTATTTCCAGGCTTCTGAGGTTTACAGGCCCAAATAGTGCATATATAGTTTTGGAGATTGTTTTTTTGTAGGCCCTAAATCAATATTTTAGGATCCCTGGAAGATTTGTCCAGATATAGGTGTATCGGACCTTTGAAGGCAATTTTCACCTATGGTAGTGCTTTACATGCTTATTCAGACTTACAAAGGGATTTTTTCTGATCCAGAGGTATTTTCAAATCTACAACAAAGTTTCCAAATCCCATACATGCATTGAAGATATAGGTTGGGTTGTTGTTTTTGTGAGTCTCACGGAAGTGTTGTTTTCTACCCATAGATCTACAACAATTTAAGGACCACATTGAAGATCTTCTTGATCAAACATGTTTGCAACCTAACTTTGGTCATGTAGGGTGGCTAATGCCATCCCCCCTGTGGCCCCCGATATATTTTGGCCTTCAATCACACTTGGCACATATGAATCAAAGGGATTAGCCTTGGGTTCCTCAAAACCCTCCTCCTTTTTCTAAAATTGAATTTTACTAAAAGTTCCATTTCAAGTTTAGTTCAAATTCATTTAAAATAGGGCTTATTTATGGGAAATAGTTATTGTAAAACTTTTGATTGATATCTCAATATCGAGTGCCATTTTTTACAAAAGTTAAATATTTTTTGTTTCCCAAAGCATTGGACCTATTTATTTTGTAAAACAAGCTAAATTATAAAGCTCCAAAACTATGGGGGGCTTTTTGATATAGTTTCTAGGGGGTGTACAATGTGTTTCCTCTCTTGTTTGGAAATTCTTTCTTTCTGCACATTTATTTTTTTTCTGCAAAAACTACCACAACTTATATTTTTGCACTCATGGATTTAAGTACTATTAAACCACTTACACCTTTTAAATACCATGAATGAACATCAAAAATTCTCATTGTAATCAAGACTAAAGGGTTATACCATATCAAAAAGGGGTTAGAACCCGAGCCTAGTGTAGTTGCATATAAAGTTAAGTGGTATAATAAGTGTAATTAAGCATTTAGTATTTTATGTCTTTTATCATTTAGTATTTTTATGTATTTTATGTACCCGGGATTTTTTATATAGTTTCTAGGGGGTGTACAATGTGTTTCCTCTCTTGTTTGGAACTTCTTTATTTCTACACATTTATTTGTTTTCTGCAAAAACTACCACAACTTATCTTTTTGCACTAATGGATTTAAGTACTATTAAACCACTTACACCTTTTAAATACCATGAATGGACATCAAAAATTCTCATTGTAATCAAAACTAAAGGGTTGTACCATATCACAAAGGGGTTAGAACCTGAGCCTAGTGTAGTTGCATATAAAGTTAATTGGTGTAATAAGTGTGATGAAGCATTTAGTATTTTATGTCTTTCAGTGTCTCTTAAACTTCTTTTTCACAAAGAATTATCCAAATCTCCCAATGAGGTGTGGAAAACCTTAGAAAAATGATTTGGAAAAGTTGACACTAAGAGGGGTCATGAGATAGAAATAGAACTTATCATCTTAATTCCTAGCAACTTTGACACCTTGGAAGATTTATCTACCAAGCTCAAGTCTTTATGATTTCAATTAAAAGAATGTGGAATAGAAAAGAATGATGAACAACTTATTCTTTCAGTGCTTTCCAAACTAGATCATGACTACTTTGTCTTTGTTTCTATACTTTATGTTACCAAAAGGGCTCTTGGAGCCACATGGTCTATGTCATCCTTAGATGACTTCATTGCTGATTTGACTCAGGAGAAAGACGAGTTAATTCAAATGGCTACCTTGAATTCATTCAAACCTCAAGTCATCATTGTTGGGAATGGGAAACAAAAATATTCTAGCAACCAAGAAAAGAAGTAAAAGAGTAAGGACCCAAAAAATAAGAAAGAACATAAATCCACTATCTCTTCCAAGTCTACAACTAAAACCTCCAGTTGAAATGGGAATCCTAAGAAGGAAAAGGTTAAGTGTGCCTATTGTACGAAACTTGGGTACGATGAGCACAAATTTATGAAGAAGAATATTGACCACCTCAGTCATATTCTTGAGAAGAAGAACATAACGGTCCCTAAATATATCAAACAATCTTCATCAACCCAAGAATCTACTAAGGAAAAGGAAAAAGATAAAGAGAAACATAAGGGAAAATCACTGGTTGCAGTTGCATCCTCATCTGCCCCTTCATGGGTTATCAACTCTATAGCTTCACACCACATGGTTTCATCACAGGTTGAGTTTTCTTCCTTAGAGCCCTACACCATGTCCTCCATTACTTTGGGTTATGATACTCTAACCACAATTTCAGGGAGAGGGTATGTTAAATTCGAAGGTGGAACATTCATAAATGTTCTTATTGTACCTTAACTTTCAACTAATCTATTTTTAGTGAATTAGATGACTCATATGGGGAAGGGCATGAGAGTTCTATTTGATCTAGATTCAATTGAGATCAGGGAGTTGCATAGTGACACCACAATAGCAGTGGGAAGGGTAGATCACCATTCTAGTTTATATACCTTCTCACACTTTACACCTGATGTTTCCCCTACTACATTTCTCACACACTCAGATGGAGTTATCAGATTATGGCATGAGCAGTTTGGCCATCTTAACTACTTCTACCTTGAGCAGCTCAATCAGCATGATATGGTTACATGATTGTGTAGATTTTATTTCTCAAAGGGAATTTATGAGGTTTGTGCTCTTGGAAAACACCCTGAAGAAAAATTTGACAAGGGTAAATCTTGGAGAGCTTTAACACCTTTATATTTGATTCAAAGCAATATCACACATGCTTTTTCCCATCCTTTCACTAGGGCCAAATATTCTCTCACATTTATAGATGAATTTTCTAGATATACATGGGTCTACATCCTTAAGCAAAAATCTGAAGTGTTTGATTACTTTCAGGACTTCAAGGCACTTATTGCGAATTAATCTGGGGAAAGAATCAAAGTTCTTCGAATAGATAATGAGGGGAGTATGATAAAAATATATTTGAGTAGTTTTGTACCATAGAGGGTATTGATTTACAGAGGATAGTGCCTTACACTCCTCAATAGAACGTAAAAATATGTCCTTAAAAGAGATGGAAAACTATAAGATCCACTCTAAATATTTGACTCCGCAATTTTGGGTAGAAGCCATCGATTTTGCATGTTACATAAAGAATTGGATTCCCCAAAAATATTTAAAAGGTATAACTCCCTTTGAAGGTTAGCACAACAGGAAACTAGAAGTTAATAACTTCAAGGTCTTTAGATCACAAGTGATAGCACACATTCCCAAAAAAAATGCAAGGAAATGGAGCCTCAATCCAAACCTTGCATCTTTATTGGATATCTAAAGCTATAGACTTATCCATCCTATTACTCATGAGTTGTCAATTGAGATAAGTGTTAAGTTTCAGGAGAGTCCCACTAACTCTTTACTTGATGCTTCTTTTTCTACTTTGACTTCACTCATTTTTTATGAGAATTCTGAGGATTCATATCATCCACATCAGGTTCCTGAGGCAACATCTTCTAATTCTTCTAGTTCTGATAGTGAGAAAAGTAATGAGGATTTATCCTCATATAATTCTATCCATACTTAAGAGGATGAAAATTCAACACATGACTCACCCACTTCATGCCCTCTTTGGGATAGGCAGACACTTTAGAGTGCAGGAACTTGGGTAAGGGATCCAGAGGATGACAGACGTACTCAGGAAGACTATCAGAGTATGTAACATGCCTTTTATGCTTTAGTGATAGATCCACAAACATTTCAAGAGGCATCAAACATACCTGAGTGTGATATTGTTATGCATGAGGAATATAATTTCTTAATCAGTAATCACACTTGGGATTTGACTTCACTTCCTAAGGGAATGAATATGGTTCGATGTTGATGGATATATCAGACCAAATTTTCAGTAAATGGCTCAATTGATAAGTATAAGGCTCGGTTAGTAGTTAAGGGTTTTTCATAGGTAACCAAGATAGACTACTAAGAGACCTTTACACCCATAGCTGAGATGACTTCGATTCAACTCACACTTTCTTTAGCCACGACACATGGTTGGAGTCTGCACCAGATGGATGTGAAGAGTGGTTTTATTCATGGATACCTATAGGAGGAGATCTACATGGAGTAGCCACCAAGTTTTATTCATGATTCATCCTTAGTTTGTAGACTTAGAAAATCCATCTATGGCCTCAAATAGGCCCCTAGGGCTTGGTATACCAACATGGATTCCTTCCTCCTAACATTTAGTTTCACTCAGTGTCATTCAGATCCCAATGTATATCTATTGTGGTGGGATGATTCATTACTGATACTGGTACTTTATGTTGATGACCTTTTAATCATTAGGATTACTTCATCGACTATATTAGTAGTGAAGACAACTCTTCAGAATAGATTCACCATGACTGACTTGGGTGTACTGCACTACTTCCATGGCATTGAGATCACACAATCCGATTTAGGGATTTCTCTTGCACAACCTAAGTACTCTCTTGATATTCTGGCTCAATTTCACATGCATGAAGACAATCCATATTCAACTCCTTTCTTATTTGGAGTCAATATTAAGGCCAATTTCTACACCCTTGGTTGATGCTACTTTGTATCGATAACTTGTTGGAAGTATTATTTACTTGACTCACACGAGACCTGATATATCCTATGGCATCAATATTGTTTCTAGGTACATGAAGGAACCTCATGAGCTACACTGGAAAGTAGTTAAGATGATTTTACACTACATTCAGGGTTCACATAGATATATGATTCTTTATAGGGTTGGTTCAGACATTGACTTGGTCATCTACTTAGACTCATCCTGTGCTTGTGATACTGAGTGTCATAAGTCCACTTCAGGTTACAGTTTCTCATTAGGTTCTAGTCATATCAGTTGATCAAGAAAGAAGAATAATCTTATTGATCTATCACCCAAAGAGGTAGAGTACATGGGATATGTTAATGCAAATAATAAGGATATTTGGCTTTAGAGGATTCTTTCTGAGATTGGTATCCAAATTAGGAAGCCTATACTCATCTTTTGTGACAACCACAGCACCATCTAGATATGCAAGAATTTGGTTCTTCATCAGAGGACCAAAAAAATTGAGATTCATATGCACTTCATTCAAGAGCTCATTCATGAGTAGGTCATAGATTTGATATTCTGTCAGTATTCAGATAAGGTTTATGATATCTTCACAAAACCTTTCACTGAGAGAAAGTTTATTCATCTATGAGCTCTTCTTGGGTGTGGTCTACATCGGCAGCCTCATCATATTTAGGGGGCCTTCTAGCCTCTTCTCTTCTTCATCCTTGTCAGTCAGATGTGTTCCCGAAAGTGTATGGTTGATAAGAAGTTTATGTTGTCATTTTTCTACCTTTAGTTTGAGTGTTGTACCAAGATCGTGAGGAAGCACAAGATGCAAGCTGCAAAAGATGTGTGACAATTGTTTGCTACCATGTAAACATTAAGGGGGGAAATGTTAGGAAAATTAATATTTACATGGTTATGGGTGATTTACCATTTTTTATATCAGTACTTACTACTTTGGTGGTACTGTTACAAGTATATTTATAACTATTTTATTTAGTATTTTGTAAATTAATATTGTTGTTTAGAGGGTTCTCAAGTGAATAAATTACTAAATAATCTCACCTTCTGGCCACCTTTATTTCATATTGTATTTCATCATTCCCTCATATTTTCCTATACATATCCACTTATTTTGTAACTTGTCCCATCATTTTAGCCTAAACCAGGGCCAAAATCCTATGTACTAGGGTGCACCCCCTGGTCCCACTTGGGGCGCCCCGATCCATGTTCCACTTTCCTGCTTCTTTTTGGGGTCTTTCTAGCCATTTTTCATCCTTATATTTTTCCTAGTCAGCCATGTCTGGGTTAATTAAGAAATTAGATGAAGAGAACCCTATAAATATAAATTTATGAGACCATAATGAGGGTCCTAATGCATCACATACTACTATCACTCCATCTAGAGTTTACATCTGGATTGCATCACTTGCATCTACATAGTGTCATGCATCAAGGCTAGGAGATCTCAATCAATACACACAACATAGGGGAGTATTTTATTCTATTTCATGCACACATGCTATTACATTTTCTATAGTTATACTTTCTCACTACTTCAAAAAGTATGACTGACACAAGAGTACCTAGGGCTTGACATGCACACACACATCAAAACTACATTCAGATCTGAAATGTAGTGAAGTGGTCAGTGATAAGACCACTAGTTTGGAGGCTAAGGTCAGTCCAACTCATTCGTTCTGCATATTTTATTTTTCCTAGGTTTTGATACTTCCTTCTTTCTTATAAGTCATCACTTCATTATTCAACACATTCTAGTACAGCTTGAACAGATCTTGATGTGACAAACTAGAGAACATTTCAGGATACCTTGTGACCCTATGAAAACTAGATTCAGAGCTTTTACAGAAACTAGGGTGCCTAATCTATAGACTAGGGCACCCTGGGGTGCCCAAGTACCTTCCCAGGCACTTCAGTCCACTCAGATCCTCCAAATCTGACCTTTTCAGGACTTCTGGGTGTTCGTTCCTACTTCTAGATTTTATTATCAGATCTGTGAAAACCTGTGACAATATTATTTAATCAGCTAAGTCATTTCTCTTTACTTACTTGCATATTTATGGTTTTATTTCACTTAGTATAATTATTTACAATTATTCCATACTAATTTAGTACATTTATACAGCGTTTTAGTCCTCATATTAGATTAACTAGTGGTTATACTTTCATAGTATTAGAGAGTAGTTTCCATTTTTAGTTAATCATTTTGGTGAACCCCACATTTCTTCATAACACCTTCTAGGGTTTTGCATTTGCATTTAGCCATCATGGGTAAGTGTAATAGGAAATCTACTTCTTCTAAGTCTCCAATTACTTTTCAATTCGATATTCATGGCCATTCTTTTGTGGATGATCCTATTGCTCCTTCTGGATATAGACGTTTCCCTTCATTCATTCGGCTTTTATCTTCTGGTATGGATCCTCACGCTATTGATGATGTTGTTTCCACTTATCTACGCACCATCAATCCTGCTATTTTAGCACAACTCATAACGGAAGTAGAAGCTCCCACACTTGCTCCCATAGCTACACCTTCTATCACTAGTGCACTACCTAATCATTCACATTCTCCTGTTGATTTCACTAATACACTTTTTGTCCCTAGTTATCCTTCTTCCATGGATGCATCCCTCTCTTTTGATTCTTAATATGAATGAGTTCCTACTATTTATATGGTTGATATGGTTTCTTCTTATTTTCCACATACTCCTGATTTCACCACTGCTATGGTATTATATACAGGGCCTACTCCACAATACTCAGTTTCTTTACCTATTCCTCCACTATCTCCTTTTCTATATGACATGCCACTTAAAACCACTATTCACATGACTGACATGATCCCTTCCTTACCAAATGTCACCACTACTATTATTGTGCCATATCAGCAAACTTTACAGTCTATGAACATCATTTCATCCTATCAACCAACATCATCCTCTTTAGTCCACCCACCATTTACCTGTACTCTCTTCATGAATAATTCTTATTGGGAACATATACCACTTGATATTTCATGCATGACCACTATATGTTCACATGATGGCCTCCTTTAGCTTGGTTTTGACTTTGAAGACCTCCATTCTCCTTTATACGACCCATATTTAGATCATGGTTTCATCATTCTCACTGTCACATATGGCTTGCGTGTTTTCCATCTTGTCGTTCATCTCACGCGTTATCCTACTACTTCTCCACTCAGGCTTGGCCATTCTTGGTTAGATTATATTGGTGGAACACTTGATCTTGATCACATTGATATTGGATACCCCATGCCATTTGGCATAGTGCGCATTTGTAGTATCTCCTTTCTTTTTTATTCACCCAACTTCACTATTTGGTATGCCCAAGGATGTCCATTACCTCCCTTTATGTATAAAAAATATGCCATGGTCATGTATATCTTACGTACTCATGGTTATTTGGATGAGATTTTAGATGTTTTTTCTCCTCTATTACCCCCTTGCATTAATGAGAATCCCTCACCGCATCCAATAAGTCCTATACCAACACAATTAGTTCACCACTCTCGCTATCGTACTCCCCCATCTAATACACACTTTACAAATTCAGTGTCAGTCCATGAAAGAAAAAAATGCATCTCTCCTTGCTGAGATAGAACAACTTAAGGATGCTTCTACATCCCATGTCCATACTCCTACTACAACTCATACACCATCTATGTCCCCTACTTGCCATCTCACTCACCCTCCTGGTATATCGTTACCTCCATCCCTTATCTTTCCCTCCAATGCTATGCCACAAAATATGTTTTGTTATTTTCTTAATAATCAAATTATTGCTCTATCATCTAATCATTGTTACCCTCCTTCTAAGTTAGTACTATATCATGATCATCCATTTTTCCACTATCATCACATTCAAGGACATCATACTAATTTTTATATGCTTTCGCCCATATCATTAGATATCTCCTATAGCTAGGCCTCCTTTCATTTGTTACACAACCTCCTCTTGTTCTACATTCAGCCCATCATACGTGCTCATCTCATAGGTGTCAATATCGCGCTACCCATACCCCACCTCCGCAGAGTTTTTTTATAAATAATTCACCATCTCCCCCCATCAAATTTATCACTCCAACATGTTCCTCTACCTCAACCTTCCTCATTCATTCACCCCTCACACTCATATAGATTCCATTCGTCAACACCATCTTCATCTACTATATCTCTGCTAGTAGATTATGGCCCTCCCCATTTATCATCTGAAGCACCGATCGACAGACCTCCATCCTCCGACCTTATCGGTTGATTTCTCATTTATGCACACTTAGGGGGTATAGCCATCACACATCCTACCCCCTTCTTTTGGCATAATCACATAGTATTACATCACACATATCATAATTCATCGTTAATTGTCATTTCTTAGGGTCATATCATTTCACCCATCATCACACCTTTGTTACCCAATGACGCATTCTTGTGCTTTGGTTCACACTAGATTGTTGAGGGATTAACATTACACTGAACCCCACACACTACACCATAGGCACTACATATTCCATTTTTTATCCCACATTACACATTATACACTATCCATCCTACATTTATTTCTACAATCACATTATACATACCACATTTATCATATCATACATACTACACTAATCATCAGTATATATGAGTCGAGTTTTACATATCCTTCATACATTATACATTTACGCTAGGTTTCATTATATATATATATATATGAGTTTAGCTTTACACATTATTACTACATATTCTATCTGCAGCTATCACCACATCTTACATAGTCTCCACACCCCACATTTAATACATTACATCATTCACATGGCGCATTCATACATCATCTATATTCTACATACTACGCTATATTACATTTCATATGGGTCTAGCTCTACCTATCATCATCACATATTTTATTTCTATTATTTCACTTCACATGTTACACATCCTACACACACCACACATCCTATACACGCCACACATGGTCTATACTATTGTTGACATTGCCCATCACCACCCTATGACATTTACCTCAGTCCATACTCAATCACCGAGGGTTTACATTTGGACCTTACTTCACCATGTGTTTTCATCACCACCCTATGATGCACTTTCTAGTTCGTTGGTGACATACTCCTTAACTTCAGAGGGTTTACCCATTCTATCATGTTGTACCTTACATACACCATTACATCATTCCCTCCTAGCATCAGTAGTGCATACACCTTAGGTTAAATAGTCACATATTCTATCATTTTGTAGTAGTATACACCTTAGGTTACATCACCACTCCCTCCTTTCATCCAGTAGTGACATACACTTTAGGATAAATCATCACTCATTTATTCAATAAGTCATGATATACGCTTCGGCTATAGGGTTCATGGACATAACTTCCCATGTCGTATTTCATGACCATTACAAATACAAGCTCATCACAATGCGCTAGAAACAACCAACATTGTTAGACCATTTCCCGATGATGCACTCTCATTTACAGTTCATTCTTGACTGCTGAGAAGGAAAAAAAAAATGAACCTCATTACATACACTTCAATCCAATTGAGGGGCACGTTTCTCCTATCATTCCATTCCATCTATCCACAATATGTCACATTGTCTTGAGCACATTTACTATTGTTTTCTAGTGTTTTGCATGATCACTTTACCACATATGTTAGAATACTTTCTTATATGTCATTATCATCCACACATGCGTGTTCATGCCTTATTTTAGTGTATCAAAAATACATTACTCTACACGTAACATGGATGCTCACCTTCTATCCTTCCTATAACAGTCACTGGGGCATCCACATTCATCTTATTTAGGTGCTATTATTTCATTTTTACTTAGCATCATCTAGTACTTGCTCATACATGCTTTTACATATTGGTTATCTCTCTTACATGATAATGGGTGTTCCATGTGCAACACTTGTTTTGCAGGATCACATGTTTCCATGAATACTTGTTTGTTTCTACTTGTCTTCTTCATTTTTCATTGTATGAGGGCTTTGCCCTTTGCTTTTGTTCACACTTGTCTATTTTTTGTGGCCATGTCAGCCTTGTGTGTCTTGTGACATAGTGAGTGATGTCCCATATTTGTAACCCAGTTTGTGCAGTCTAATTATTTTCTTTCGTGTTTACACGAATTTGTTCAGTAGTTATTACATTTTTTTGTATTTTACACTTGTCTTTTCAGACTAACACTTGTTTGGCTAGCCATACACCTTTTGTGTGCACCTTTGTATCTACCAAGTGGTTTCCCTTTCCCCTTGTAGGGAAGAGTTCTACAGGTTAGAGTGTGGTTGATCCTCTTTTGTAGCCACATTCTCCTTTCAGTGACGTCACACGTGCCCCCAAAGAGGGGGGCATCATTGAGGGTTTCTAATAACACAACGTATTTACACTGATTCAATACAATTCACTTTCTTCCCTTGGAATTCTGGGTTTACATACAGCAAGTGAGTTCAGACTAGTCTAAAAACTCCATACACAACACCCTCTACATGACATGGTTTCCTTTGGAAATTCTACAAAGCAGTTACATGCTTGGAGGTTACAATGGGTGTGCCTCTCTACACTAGTTCTTCTAGTGGCATAAAATCTCTTATAAAACCAAGACATTACATAGATATCTTTACACGTTTCAGCAGGAGTGGTTAAATTTTGGAGGAAATAGAGAATTTTCTCCCTATACTTCTTCAGCCATGGTGGTGTGAGATCACCCAAAAAAGTCACAACAATACATGATATCCTTCTACACCCTTTTTCTCGACATGGATCAGGTGCACATGTTCCATTCACACTTTTCTTTTTGTGTATTTACATTTACATAATTTACATATTTCTATACACATGCATATTTTACACAGTTTTTTACATACATACATATTTGACTACTTGATCATTTTCTCCTTGCAGGTCTAGCCATATGAGAAACAAGCAGTCAAATTGGGGGTAAACAAAATAAAAACAACAATAACAACAACAAAAAACACACCGTGACAAGAACTTTCCTTTACTAACCATGCAAGTACACTACACATAGTAGCATCTACACACACATTCTACCCTAGGTTCACTCTCAACACTTTTTATGTGCATTTTTCATCTTTAGAATCCACGTTCCTCCACATTTTTCTTTTTTCATTCCACACTTGAGTATATTCCTTCGAAGGGTCTTCTTATACACTCTTTATGGACATTAGGTATGTATCTCTATCTACTTTATGTTACCGAGCATTTCGTTCACCAACATAAAGTGGGGGAAAAATGTAGACACAAAATCATGCACTTTAGGCATTATTTAGCCCAGTCTCATACTACTATTTAGAGGGTTCTCAAGTGAATAAAGTACTAATTAATCTCACCTTTTGGACACGTTTATTTAATATTTTATTTTGTCATTCCCACATATCGTCCTATACATATCTAGTTATTTCACAATTGTCCCCTAATTTTAGCTTAACTTAGGGCACCCAAGTCTGTACTGGGGTGTCCCGATCCATGTTCCACTTTCCCACTTCTTTTTGGGGTCTTTCTAGCCATTTTCTATCCTCATCTTTTTCCTAGTTGGCCATGTCAAGGTTAATTATGAAATTAGAGCAAGAGAACCCTATAAATATAAAGTTATGAGACCATAATAAGGGTCTTAGCATCACATACTACTATCACTCCAACTAGAGTTACATCACTTGCATCCACATAGTGTCATGCATCAAGACTAGGAGATCTACATCAACACACACAACATAGGGGGAGGATTATATTCTATTCCATACACACATTCTATTACATTTTTATAGTTATTATTTCTCGTTACTTCACAAAGTGTGACTGACACAAGAGCACCTAGGGCACGACATGCACACACGCACTAGAGCTACATCTAGGTCTGAATTGTAGTACAAAACTCAGTGATAAGACCACTCGTTTTACAATTGAGGTCAGTCTGACCCATTTATTTTGCATCTTTTATTTTTCCTAGGGTTTTTATACTTCTTTATTGTAGGACATCACTTCATTATTTAGCACATTCGGTGCAACTTGACATATCTGATGCGATAGACAGAGAACACTTTGGGATACCTTATGACCCTATGAAAACTAGATTCAAAGCTTTTACAGAAACCAGGGCACCTAATCTACAGAATAGGGTGCCCTAGAGTGTCCCAAGAATTTTAGTATGCTCAAATCCTCTAGATCTAACATTTTCTATACTTCTGGGTGTTCGTTCGTGCTCCTAGATTTTATTATCAAAATTGTGACAACTTGAAATGGTCTTCTTTAATCAAATAAATTGTTTCTATTTTTTTTATTATTGGTAAATAGTTTTTTGAAAGGGACTATACCTTTGTATTCAAAGAGGGCCTAGAAGCCATAATAGGAATGAAAAACATTACAAGAAGGATAAAGATCTAGAAAATACATAAAAACCCAGGGTAATAAAAGAGCAGCTACCCCAAAACATCAAACTAGTTTGAACACTGCTGAAGAGCAGCCAAAAATTAACAAAAAAATAGCAAAAAGCACGATGGAAGGTAGCAAGAGCAGCGCATATCCAAAATTAATTCTTGGTGGCTTTAGCGATTCTGGATTTAATATTCTGCTAGGAGGTGAACATAGCCAATGCCGTCATATGAGTGGGGTCAGTAATATCCAGCTGTTGAATGGTTTGTTTGCTTTCCTTTTCCGTGCCCCAAAGAGTTGTTGGTATTCCACTAAGATTAGAGATGAAACGGACATGTTACTCAATAAATTCCTCGATTGCACTAAATATAGCCATATTATGGTCATGGAGAGTCTTGGTTTTCCCTAGACGGTTGTCCAAGGAGTAAATGTTTTTGTAGATATCTTCAACCTGTTTATTTTCAATATCAACCTCCTCCTTCATCCTCTTACCTTTTTGCTTAGCCAAGTTTTTGACTTCTTCTTGCAACAACAACATGTCTATTTCTAATGCTTCTAGCCTTTTTGTGGAGCTCTCAGTGTGTTTCTCCTGAGAACCCATACTGCTAATATGAAAGAGATTATGAGCAACCTCTAAGTCCTGAGGAACATTCCCCGAAACAAGGGTATCCAGGTTTAGTCTTTTAGAAGACCTAGTTATAGGTCTAGTTGAAGTGGAGGAAAAGGGGGTGGGATCAGAGGTGGGGGGGATGATAGGGGGAGCCAAGAAGGAAGGCAAAGGGGTAGCAGCAGCGGTGATGGGGATAGCAGGAGAAGAGATGGGGGTAGCGGCAGCAGTGAGGGGAAAAGATGGAACAGAGATGGGGGAGGTTGGAATGCCGGGAAACTTAAGAAGAAAAAGTTTATGCAACAAGAAGATGAGACCTTGATGTAGAGGGACCACACGAGTATGCTTTTGGAACTCCAAAATGGAGCACTCAAGAGAATTAAGCAGATAATGAGAGAAACATACCATGAAATTTCTGCGGAAGTGATTGAGGAACACAAGATGTTTTAAGGTCACTGTGACAAATCTCCCCTCTAAAGAGATGTATCGCACCATCATACGGGTGACCTCGTCAAAAGGCAGAGGGATAGAGCTAACCTGAAAACCAATCGTGATGAATACTGGTTTCTCATTACCCACAACAAATTTCCTCTCCTCAGCAGGCCTGTCAATCCTTGTATTAAAAAAGTGGTACCCATCCATTCCAAGGCCTGTAGCTTCGGCAATTAACTCTTCATTGATCAAAATTTTGTATCTACCATAATCAACTGTATGTTCCTTCCAATCCTTCGCAAATTGCACAAAAATGCTTTGGTCGTGACCCTGTATCTTGTCAATAAAATTTGTAATTCCTCCTTGGTTGAGAAGATTCCAAAGCTCTTCATTATTCTTCCACTCCGGGTCCATGCTGGGCTCGATATGAAAAGGGGATCCTCCCATTTTCACTGTGTTTAAGTGATTGAAAGTGTAAACTTCAAAATCCCTATGAGGAATTCTAGACACAGTTTCCAATCCACCTTTCTCTGTTTTTTCTCACACGATGGGAATGATGAATAAGTTGTTTCTCTTTACTTACTTACATATTTAGGGTTTTATTTTACTTAGTATAATTATTTTCAATTATTCCATACTACTTTAGTGCATTTATACAACATTTTAGTCCTCCTATATTAGATTAACTAGTGGTTATACTTTCACAGTATTATAGAGTAGTTTCCATTTTTTAGTTAATCAATATACAAGATTATTACTTAACAAAACACTAAATATAATAATTATAAATATACTTGTAACCATATCACCAAACTAGTAAGTACTTATTTACCAAACAGTAAATCACCCACAACCATGTAAATATTAATTTTCTTAACAGTTGTCTTAATGATGGATGGAAAAATTTATTTTCAACTTTAGATTTGCTGCTCTAAAAATTTGCTCTTATGTTTTATCTCTCTTCCTTTATTTCCCTTAATATATTCAACTTGAATTCTTGAAAATAAATCTCAAATGATCTTCCTTGTATAGCCATGTGTACCCTTTTGAAACTATCTTTTCTTCTAACCTACACAACCTTTCATTTAATTTAATTAACCATTTTTTATTTTAATAATGAAAATACATATGTTGGTCGTAACTATATTAAATGATTCCCATTAATTAAATGGCTATAAAAACAATTAATGTTTCCTCCTTAAATGTCAACGCCACCTTCCATGCAAGATTGTGGGCCCTTTAAAGGAAAATGATGGTTGTAAAGGCAAACCGCAGGTTCGTGGGATTTACGTCATTTTTTATCATGATTGTTGTTTTTTCTTTGCTAATTGTTGATTTTTTGTCTTCCTTTTATATGATTATTTCCCTTCAATAGAACGTTGCCTAATGTTGATTATAAATAATTTATTTTTCCTTCATTAACGCTAATCATTATCTACAACATATTGTTGATTATATCCTTCAATAAACATTGATACCTTCCTTTTACTGAGTTTTATTCACATATTGATCATATCATGGACTTTATTATGTAAAAATTATCCTTTTCATATACTTAAACTTCTCTTGTTGTGTCTCTAAAAAATGTTGGTTATTTCTATTTGTTTCTGACAAACATCCATTCATAATTCCAACCACTCTTTTGACATCAATGACAATGTTTTCAACAAGTAATATATAGTTTTCCACTTGTTAACATTGAATAACTCTCACTTGGTGATCCCATAAACATGAAAATTATAAATTATACAGTATGAAAACCTGGAGCATTTATGAAATAGATTTTTTACCTCTCTATTCCAATGAGATTCTGGAGGATTGTTTCAAAAATGGTTCACAATTTTAGCATATTTTAAAGTTATTGATTAAAAAAAAAAAAACAACAGAAATTTAGTGATTTTTCCTTGATGTTTGTTAAAGAATAGAATCCTAATACAAGATGCTCATTAAATGGGTGAAAAAAAACCTTTGTTGAACAAATAAAAGTTTTTAGTGTTCAAGTCATGAAAACATATTTCAGCATTGCAATTCAATTTATAATGTTTTAATATTTCTTTCTTAAGTACACAATGTTAGCATTAGATTTGAGAATAAGAATGGTACTTTGATTTATTTTCATCAAATAGTATTGGTTAATAAGAAAAAACTTTGTATTTGAAATTTTTGGCATCAATATTGCCCTATAATGTTTGAGATTACCCACAATTTTTATTGTCATTATCTGAAATTGAGAGTTCTTGATGCTCTTGAGAATGTCGCCAAAATGTGTAGGAAAAGGAAAATCCCTTGGATATGGTGCAAAGTATTTATACCAATCTTTTTTTATTATTGAGGGATTTAAATGAACCCAAGTCACGATTCCTCCCACTTATGTCTTTAAAGTTAAAATTGATATGGATTTCATACATTTGGCATTTACTAGTGCATTTGAATATTTAACGACATTCAACATTAGATTTTTTTTATATAAACCCAAAAATTGGCCATATAATTAATATTTAACTACTAGTTTAGCTTTACTTTTCAATTGAATAGATCAATATTAAATATTTTAAATCAAGGTTTTAATCTTTACGTTGTTTTGAGAATCCTCTTTGGAGAAAATATCCCTTCATACTATCCTGCAAAAGGTGTGAACTATTTGAAAAAATGTGTGAAAGGAAATGCATCTGGTACCAAGTGTTTGAAAAAAATCCTTCTTCATATATCTTCTTTTATTTATAAACTTCTATTGTCTTTGCATCTTCCTTGTTACTAACCATATCCATTTAAGGAAATCAAGACAACTTAATCCCCACCTAAGCTTTCCTTGTTAAGGAAATATTTTCATGATCAACTCCACTTTACCATTCAAATTTATGTGCATTACATGGAATCATTCTAGTTGTATAAAAACAAGGATTCTAAATTTGAATGACTTCATAATATGGTTAGGTGAGTTTCTAAAGTTTGTAGCCTCGTGCTTGCTAATCTATACAAAGAGTATTATGAATAAAATATGTATAGTTTTGAGACTAGCGGTCATTAATCTATGCAAAGAGTTTTTACAACATCAAAATACTATGGATGTGGCTAGTGGCCACTAACCTATATAATTGTATTAGTATTCACCTCACCATTATGCCCACCTAAGATTTCCTTGTTAGGTCAATATTTCCATAATCAACTCCACTTTACGATTAAAATTTATGTGCGTTGTATGGAATCATCCTAGTCATAGAAAAGTGAGGATTCTATATTTTAATAAATTTGATCCTAGAGGTCATTAAGGATTCCTTAAAGGAGGCTCTCACCCTCCAAAATGGCCAACATGAAGTAAGGAAAAGAGCTTATGGATCTGAGCATTTATTTGGGTAGTCTCGAGTCAATCTATTTTGACTATTTTGTCAACTGCAAACCTAAATATGTAACAATTATTTTTGATAGACTTAAAAATCCAACTAACACAAAAATAAGAACAAGGGAAATCGCCATAATCCTAATGCCAAAAATTATTAAATTTTCAATATAATGAACCAATTTAAAAAATTCTTATATAATGAAATTGGATTACAAATATTTGAAACAAAACGACCACACACATATACAAACAGTTTTTTACGATGACAAGTTCTAAAGGTTTCGCCCGCTAAGCTATACAAATATTATTATGAAGAAAATATGTATAGGTTCAATTCTAGTAGCCACTAAGCTATGTTAAGAGTTTTTTACAAAAAAAAAATCCTATAGATGCGGTTAGTGGCCACCAACCTATGATTGTGAATAATGAAATTGAATTGAAAATCCTTTATATTTTTGTGAGGTATTACCTTGTGACTGTTAAGATTTTTTGTAAGCGTAAGTACATCCTGCAATTTAATATCTATTTGTGTGGATGTTTTAGTCATGAAGGCAAGAAAGAGCTCTCCATAGACGGGAAAATAAGGTTTCAACTCTACCAATCTCAAATATTTTAACTCTACCAATCTCTAATGAGTACCCTATAAACTTTGTTAACAATGAACTTTTTTCACAACTAGGAAAATCCCTCCATAACCTTCAAGAGTACAAAATGTTCATTATGTACATATTTATCATCAAAATGTATAAAGGAAAATGTTTGGTGACTGCTAATATCTACTATTATGCTTTGTTATTTTATCACTATTTTCAAAATAAGAAACTGTAGACCCTATCAACCGCTAAGCCATTATTTTCAATAAGTAACAGAGCTTAGTGGTTACTAAGCATTTTCTTTCATACAAACAAATGTGAATTATATGTTATAAAAAATATATTTTATGAGAATGTTTATGAGAAGTTGACTATGTTTTATACAAGTAATGTTTTCATAGTGAAACAATTTGTGTAATATTTCAGGATTTATCTTGGTAGTTTCGAGTAAATCTATTTTGATTATAATGTCAACTACAAACCTAAATGAGGTTTATGTTGAATAATCCTACAATGTATGCATCATTTATTTCTAATAGGCCTAAAAATTCCACTAGAATGAAAACAAGAATAGGGGAAACCACCATGATCTTAATGTCACATATTATTCAATTGTCAATATAATGAACCAATTTAAAATAGTCTTATATAATGAAATTGGATTATAAATATTTGAAACAAAATAAAAACACACATACATAAACAATCTTTTTTTTATGATGAAAAGTTCTAAAGGTTGTAGACTCGTGTCCGCTAAGCTATACAAATAGTATTATGAAGAAAATATGTATAGGTACAAGCCTAGCGGTCGCTAAGCTATGCAAAGAGTTTTTACAATGAAAAAATCCTATCGATATGGCTAGGGACCACTTAATTGTATAATTGTATTACTAAATAGATAGTTATCTATTTTAAAATGATTTAGAATAATGAAACTGAACTTTAAATCCTTTTGATTAAGATAAAATAAATATGGTCTAACGTTCGACAGTATACAATTCTATTAAATACCAAATCCAGCATGGCTCAACAATATTTCAGACGACATGTCTCTACATCATGATGTTGTATGAGTACCCTGAAAACGTAGTTAATAATCATTCTTTATCCTTACTAGGAAAATCCCTCCACAAACTTCGAGAGTACAAAATTTTTGTTACACACATATTTCTCATCGAAATATATAAAGGAAAACGTCTAGCGACCACTAATATCTATTACTATGATTTTTTATTTGATCGCTATTTTCAAAATAAAAAATTGTTGAGCCTAGTGGTCATTAAGCCATTCCTTTCAATAAGTAATGGAGCTTAGTGGTTGTTAAGAATTTTATTTTCTACGAACCGATGTGAATTATGTGTTATACACAATATATCTTATGAGAACTACATAAGGCTTGATCCCTCTTGAGGGTATATAGTGCAACACTTAGCTTTGTCAAGGATAGTCCAGCCAATATGATATAATTATAAACAATGAAAACTCTACAGATCCCAAAGTACAAATAGTTTTTACAATGACTAGATATAATGGTTGGAGCCTAGTGGCGCTAAGCTAGACCATATTGTTTTTTACAATGATAGAATGCAATAGGAAAATCCTAACAGGCACTACTTTGTACAATTGCATGACTAAAGGGGTTTTTATCTTGTTTATAATGGTCATGTATTATAAAAGGGTGTATAATATAATCTACTATATCCTAAAATTTAACCAAAGGATATATATACTAAAATTTTCAACTAGTATTTCACCAAAAGGTGTATAGTACATTACCCTATACAACAACAATTTTTTGCCTATATGCAAAATCAAGAGATTGATCCTAGCATATGTTATGCTATAAAAATAATTTTTTACAATGATAAGACCAAATAGAAGAATCTCAAGGGCCTCTAATGGAAAATATTGTATTACTTAAGAGGGTTATATATAGTTTCAAATAATCTTATTTAATGAAACTAAATTGTAAATATTTGAGTTTAGAAAAGTAGAAATATAATTTAGCAGCTGTCAGACTAGACAACTATTTTAAGTTAGGGTGTATGATGATGAAAATGAAATAGAATGGATGGATGTGTGATATAAACTCTCCATGTTGTATGTATATAATCTGAAATGTATATATGATTATATACATACATGTATATAATTGTATATTTACATATTTTATTGCATAATGACTACAAATTTATATAATTTTATTTCGTAGCCTAAAAGGCACAAGGTTTAATATGTATTTATTATTAAATAGATTGATATTTATATTTATTATCTTTTATCATGCATATATGTAAGTTATTATATTTAAATATAATTTACATATAAATAGGAAAGATGTAAAAATATCATTATTTTACTTCCGCATCTTCTAAATTACCAACTTTAGAAATTGAATTTTTAGGAGTGTCAACTCAATATTGACAATTTAGTGTAATAATGTAATGAAAGTTAAGTATAATAATTAGTTCCATTTATTTGCAACATATTGATAAGCAAAAAATAAAAATAGCATGTATAGGAATACCTACGTAATTGTTTCCCAAAACAATATAATACTAAACACTTTTTTATTGTTTTTTAAAGATGCAAAAATGACAAATTTTCATTTCCCAAAGCATTACTACTCATAACTCTTTGTAGTTGTGTGATAGAATTTTTATCATTGTGGAGGCAAGCATTCGTTATCAGGGAAAAAAACCGATGGGACATATCAAATAAAACCCAATACAAAGAAAGAAATATATCAACAACACAAAAGATCTGGAAAGGGAGCATAGGGGTTTCATTAGGGTGAAACAAAAGGAGGTTTAAAAAGAAAAATAAAGGAACTGAAATGGTAGCGCAACGTAATTTTTCTGGAAAAAATCATGGTTGGATCGTGGTGCAAAGCACAAGAGGAAGATCTCTTACACAATGGTTTTTCAAATTTGATAAATTATTGTTCTAAAAATGTATGGAATGAAGTTGATATATTGGAAGTATATGGTAGATACTTTTGATAATTCTAATGTCTTATGGAATGATTTCATGTTTAGCTCCCTTGTTTTCCTGCCATTTAAAAATGTTTGTGTGATCCTCTCTACAACCTTCTTTGTGTACCTACTCCACAAATCATATTATTTCCAATACATCATCTTCTCCTTGCAAAAATAGATGCAAGTCGTACCCTCAGCTCTACGAATATTGGTTTTTTGATTTCTCAGTTTTCCATCCCATCAGACTAAAAAATGTAGAAACCCTAATTAATTTTTTTAGGATATTTAATAAAATTTCAGTGTGCATTTCACAAGATATTGAAATATTAAAATTTGAATTCCCCCCTCATTAAGCAAAAAGAGTCGGAGGTTGAAATTTCAAACCATCTCAAATACGGGGGAAATTGAAATTTTAAAAACCCTAGGGGAAAATAAAATTTGGGGGGAAATAAGATTTGAAATTAATTTTTTTACATAGGCATTTGATATTTTTTTAAATATGCAAAACCTAGTTATTTATCCGAAAATAAAAAAATTACATTAAATTAAAACAATATTAAACTATTTTTTGTTTTAAATTGATACAACAAACATAATAGTTTTTACTATCAACATTGTTAGATAGTGTACACACTTTTTTAATAGACTTATCCAATTGGAATGAGACACGTTTCACTTTTCAACCTGTAGTAATAGTATTCAAAAAAATATTAAACCAGTTAAATCATGAATAAACTTGTGTAGACACAAATATTGCACATTAGACAATATTTAGCCTAGTCTTATACTATTGTTTAGAAGGTTATCAAGTGTACAAAGTACCGATTAATCCCACCTTTTTGCCATATTTGTTTTATCTTTTACTTCGTCTTTCCTACATATTTCCTGATACCTATCCACCCATTTCACAACTTCCCCAAGATTCTATCCCTGATTTTGGGTGACCTATCCTATATTGGGACACCGTGGGGTACCCTGGTCCCACCCTGGGATCCCCTCTCTATGTTTAACCTCTTTTTATCTTATTTAGGTCACTTTTAGTCGTTGGTCACCCTTATCTTTTCCTCATTCAGCATTGTCGAGATTAATTGTGAAAACTTGAGAGATCTATAAATATAAATCTTATAAGACCATAATGAGGGTCCTAGGTCATTGCATCCTATCACACATCTCCATTCACATAGCTCCATGCATCCTAGCTAGCAAAATCTGCATCACATTCATTCACACATTCTTAGATGATGGATTCTATCTATTCTATTCTACATTCTATGTCGTCTATAGCTATCATAACTTACTATTACACAAAGTGTGACTGACACAAGAGCACCTAGGGAACAACATACACACACTCACCATAACTACATTAGGTTTTGTAATGTAATGCAATGCTCAATGATAAGTCCATTGGTTTGGAAGCTGAGGTCAATCTGACCCCTTATTCTTCTTATTCATGTGTAGGGCGTCATACAAATCATCTAGTGAATCCAGTGTGATAGACATGTAGGGTTTCATACCTAGTTATGACACTACCGAACACAATTCATGATTCCCTGCATAGTTCACAGCACCTAGAATCCATATCAGAGCACCCTAGGGAACCCAGTACACTCCCAATAACTTGTGTCACTTCAGATAGTCCAATTATACCCTTCATAAGGTCCCTGAATGATTGTCTACACATTTGGGTTCAAGTTTCAAATCTGCAACAACCTATAATAGTCCACTTGAATCAGCTAAGTCATTTCCCTACTCCCCTCTTATATTTTAGGGTTTTATTTCCACTAGATCTTATTGTGCATTTACTTTACATCATTTTAACATATTAGTTTACTGTTATTTACTTCTGTTTAGCTCATTTATACAACATTTTAGTCCTCCTATTTAGATTAACATTAGAGCCCTAAATCCCCCTTTAGGTCAATATTTTTAGTAATCATTTTGGTGAACCTAACGTATTTGTTCCTCACTCACCCCTTTCTCATTCAGCTAGGGTATCCTTCCTATCAATTTCTTTTATGCTCATAGTGGTCACTTTGGACCTCTTCACTATTGTGAACTTCTTTCTCCTCTTCATCGTCACCTTAGATCCATGACGGATATACCCATATCCATCACTGAAAGCCCCTTAGATGCATCTACCCAAGTTCCTTTGCATGAAATTGAAACCGTAGTTAGTGAGAAATCTTATGATGAGGACACTAATGTTAACCAAGAACAACTTGATGTTATTATTGATTTCCACCAGGCTTTACACAAAAATCCCACTCATCTCCCTCATGTTTTACATGCTCTTCCCATTGCTCAGCAATCCCATGAGGCATCCCTACCCATATCTTATGCCCCTATGGTATTTCCACTTCCCGCCTCCACTCCCCCTATTGCGACTATTTTCCCTCTGGATCCCCATGATGTTTCTAATATACCCCTTGGCTCCTCATCTCATACCCCTTATCTAACCTCATTATACCATGATCTCCAAAATCAAATATGACAATTGCAAGTGACTACCGCTTGAGGACATCTATCACTTGATTCTACATCCTTGCTGCATTCCCCCTTTGCGATTTCTATCGCTACCTACCCATTCCCACATAACTTCACTGCTCCCAAATTGCCCATTTTTAAAGGTCACAGTGACCCACAAGAGCACCTTCATGCATTTCATGTCACATGTCTTGACTATGTCATGATCATACTATTCTCACTAAGTTATTTCCACATATTTTACAGGACTATGCAATGCGTTGGTTATATGATTTGTTAGTCCATTCGGTAATCTCTTTCACCCATTTGGATGACGCTTTTCTCACACATTTTTCCATCAATATTGGTTCCACTTTATCTTATTCCCAGCTCACTCAACTTCAACAATGCTCCGATGAACACTTCCCCAATTACGTTCTATGATACAAAAATAATGTTTCCAAGATGACTAATGTTCTGGTCAATTTAGAACTTCAGGATTTATTTTTCCATAGCCTCTTACCACCTCTGCAAGACAACATCCTCTTCGATAATTTTTCTTCATTTGATCAACTTTGTCACACTCTTAAGCTCCATGAGACTAAACTCGTCTCTATTGGAAAGCTCAAATATCAGGACTCACCTTCATCCTCTACACACATTCCCAACAAAGCATTCTTCAAATTACCTCCCCAAAAAACCTAGCAGTCCTCAAACTTCACTTAATGCAGCTTCTACCACTTGAGAATCATGCCCTCAATCATATTGGCATCCTCTTGCTAAACTTAGTACGCCACTCAACATCTTATTTCCACAACTCATTGATAGTAACCTCATCACAATTCCTTCACCTCTACAGCTCAACCTCTCCTAACCTAAAGGGCATAATTTTGACAAGAAATCTTACTGTGACTATTACCAGTGTGCGGGGAATCCCACTGATCTTTGTTTCAAACTACGACATCTCATTCAATACCTACTCGATAATGGCCATCTTGAGCTTCATGAGTCCCCCATGACAGTTTCTCCCAATGATAACCATAAAATAAATTTTTTTAACAACCCGCTCCCTAAATATGATACCAAACCCATTGATTCCTCTTCCATCTACATCTCCCATACAATTTCTTCCTCCCCCGAACCTCTTAAATTTATCATTGCTCACACTGCTATTGCGATACCAATTATCTCTTTTTCTACTGCTATTACATTCACATCCAACCATTTCCACATACAAGCATCTATTGGCTCCACCTATAGACACCTATAATTTAGCTTGAACAATTTAAATACTTAAATTGTGCTAATTATACACTTTCCCACAAATTGAAGACATATCATCAATATCACACATTTTCTCTGTTATCATTGTTAATTAATTACATTACGTCATTTAATTAACTCTACTATCTAACAACGACGCCAATTAACGACCTTCCATTAATCAACTCCCCTTTCTATCTAGATTAATTAATTATTTATAATTAATTAAGCTCCCCTTTCTATCTAGATTAATTAATTATTTCTAATTAATTAAGCTCCCCTTTCTATCTAGATTAATTAATTTTTCTTAATTAATTAATTATCTCTTCTATTTAATCAATAAATTGTCATTTATTTGATTAAAATCCTCTCATAACATAAATCATACTAACTATTCCTCTAAAAAGCTTCTATAAGCTTGCACACCTATTAATTAATCACTTGGGTTAATTAATAAATCCCCTTAATAAATCCCCTCAAAACCCATGAGTCACTAAAAGACAAAATAAACTCTCCTAATGTTGACTCAACCCCTTTCAACCATCCTTATCCAAAACTAACTCAACCTAGCTATTATCCCACATGTAAAGGGATGTAGAGATTCTTTTATCCATTGGGCTATATAAGGATCTCTCATCCTACCTTTCTATTTAAACCTTTACACATAAATGAGCTTAGAGCCTAAGCTATAGCCATTTTATCATCTTAGAGAATTATTCATTGGAGGAGCTAGCTATTTTCATTTCTTGCATTCATTCTTCCAAGTTTGAAGTCATATGGAGATATGTCAAATGGTCTTGTAGCCATGGATTGACAAGACTCCATTCTTGAAAACCTTGGGATTCAAGAATACAATCAAACCCTTTTGATTTATGAGGATCTAAATAGGTTAATTTCATTAGCATTTAATTAGAGGATAATTTGATTAGCATGTTAGTTTGAATCTTCATTTCATGTTCTAATGCAAATATGTTAATAGATTAGCTTTGCTTAAGCTTTAAGCATGATGGTATATTTTATCTAGTTAGCATTGTATTGAAGCTATTAGGTGTTAGCTTTGATTTATTTTGATTTTTTACATAATTCAACTAATTATTGCACATATTTGGCACACCCAGTGGGACTTACTCCACTGTCATTTTCACTTAATTTCAAGTTTTTGTAGTTAAGTTTCAATTTTGGTTATTAACCCTCTTTTGTACATGTTGATCTAACTTGTTTTTATTAACTTGTTTTGTTGATTTTGCATGTGCTAAGTCTCCCTTGTAGGTATAAATGAGGAAAAGTGCTATCAAAATTAGATCTTGATGGGAAAATTTCAATATTTCTCCATGTTTTCATGTTTAGAGCTTCATTTTTCAACATTCTACATGTTAGTTTTGTCAATTTCTTGAAAATATTAAATTCTTGAGCATGTAGGTTAGTGTTTGATAGTGATGAGTCTTATATTTACATATTAATTGCAGTGGGTTGCTATCAAAATTGAATATTGGTGAGAAAATTTCAATATTTCTTCATGTTTTCATTTTTAAAGCTTACTTTTTCATCATTTACATGTTAGTTTTGTCAATTTCGTGAAAATGTTAAGTATTTTTTTATTGTGAATGTTAATGTTTGATAGCGTTGAGTCTTCTATTCATATACTAATGTGATGGGTTGTTGTCAAAATTAAATCTTGGCTGGAAGAATTTGACCTTTTTGCAGATTAAGGGACGTTTTTTCACATTTTTTGAGTACATGTTAAGTGCATACCTGTGAGCATAAGAGCATATGCGTAACCCATCTTCCGAAGGCCATAACTTTTTCTCCCAAACTCAAAATGACTCCATTTTTTTTTTACGTTGGAAAGGTATTGAAGTGAACTATGCAATGAAAACATAAATTTGGGATTAATACTTACAAAAATTGCAGGGTTTTCCTTTATTGTAAAATTGGTCATTTTCTAACATGTCTAATGTTTTGATGAATGTTGTATTTTCATGCTTTACTTGATTTAGACCAAATATTGTGTATGCTCTTCTCTTGCACCTTTTGGTGATCTTGAGAATTAAAAATAACTTTTATCTCTATCTTTTAACATTTGGATTAACTTGAAATTTTGATTATTCATTTTGCTTAAGGAAATGAACCTTTTATAAAGCATTTTTTATGGTCCTTTGATTTAAAGTTTTCCATTTCTATATAGTTGGGATAAAGTTTATGTATGCTATTCTCTTACACCTTAGGGTGATATTGAGAATAAAAAGAAAATTTATTCTTCATTTTTGAATATTTGGTTGATTGGAAACTTCATCTTTTCATTTTTTGCTTAAGGGAATGAACATTTATCAAGTTTTTTGTATGGTTCATTAATTACAAAAGTTTCCTTTACTTTTTAGTTGGATTATTTGTTGCATATGATCTTCTCTTGCATCCTTCAATGATCTTGAGAATCAAAATCAACTCTTAATCTTCTTTCAAATAATATTATTTTCTTGGAGAACTATTAACGCTTGAATGCAGGACCTAAAAACGTTTGTCAAAGAAAGGAGTTCAAAACAAACTTTTCTAACTACACGTGTGTTTCAGGTTTCCAAATGGCAAATGACTAAACCACATTAAGTCTAAAAGATTAAAAAAACACACCACATTCAAAACACTTGATTTGTAGGTTCAGATAAGGGTACACCCCATCTGCTTAAAACTAGGACATAACCCCTTTGGCATAAGCCTTAAGCTATAACAATGAGGGTGGTCATAGGAACCCCAAAGTAGTCCATGCAAGAGGGAACCTTGTGGATGAAATGGGAAGTGCTCCACACACCTACTTGACTAATATACACGTGAGATTTAGCGTCAAAGTTATTCATATCGCAACCCCAGTAAGATTACAACATGGACGCATTTATTTCCCACTATGCTTGAAGGGGGTAAAGAAAATCTGGGATAATCTTTGGGAAATCTTGGCAAATCGATCTCGCTCTTAGATAAATTTTGACACCTATTTGAGTGAACCACATAGGAAGCTATCTTTTACTAGGAGCCAACATTGACCATTTCAAAACCAATTTGAATTGAGAGAAATTATTCATCATGAAACGTGTGAAGCGTTACTTTTTCTTAGTTTTTCACTCGCCCTAAGGCAAGGAAAAACTCTACTGAAGTGAGGCCAAAATTTTTCACCCCCAATTGATCTACTTCCTTCACTTTATTTTGACACTTTGTTGATTAGAAGAAGAGTGACTACCCTTGTGTTACTAATTAATTATATTTTCCACTTTTGTGTTTGTTTACTCTCATCCATGTTTGCAGTTGAGTTCTTAAACGTATAAAGTGTGTGGAGATGTTTTCATATCATTGATATCATTTTTGATCTTGATAACCAAGTCAAGATCGTCATCGTAGTTAGACTTGATTCATCACCTTGATTCTCCTTTGAACTATTATTTTGTTTATATTGTATCGCTAGACTTTTGATATTTATGTCTTGTTTCTCGTAAACTTGGCCTAAATATCTATATTGTGACGTTATAAAAAATTCCTTACTATACTCTAGCCCTAGTTTGATTTCAATTAATACCTCGAATTTGAAAAGTGTTGAGTGTTGCCATTTTTGCGTGTTATATCAATATCATCTTGATATTAATACCTTACTTTTTCACAAAGTTTGGTTAACATATCTTGGTGGTATTATTGTGTTGTTCACAATCGTAACTGCCACTTTTTGGGATATAGGTCTTGATTGGATTCAAGCTCGCTTTTAGTATAATTTGTTTGGGGATCACACTAACTTCTTGTTATTAGTTACGCATTATTCATTTCTTTTAACTTGACATAAGTGGTGAAATTTTTTTAATCATCTTGAAACATCGTTTACCATTTGGAAATAGACTTAACAAGTACATCATTTGATTGATTGGTCTAGAACTAAATACCTTGTGTGATTGTATCTTGTGATTATTCATCATTTTGACTTATCCATTTATGAAAATCTTTTCCATCCTTTTCATTATTCTTTGACATTAATTTGAGTTGTGTTTGGAACTTGTGTGATTGATTCCTTGTGTTTATCCACCTTATAAACTCGTTTCTAGGACAATCCTTTCTTTGATCCTCTTGATCTTATAAAATTTACACTAGGCATCCCCATCTTTTTGAAATTATCTTTCAAACCTTGGTAAAAATATTTCCTATCAAGCAACTTTTGCATCAATCAAACATTGAAATATTTCCTTTATATCCTTTGATGAAGTTTGATCATACAATTTAGATCTAATCCTTTGAAATTTATGCACTCCAACAATTGTTGTCCAAACCTTATTAGATTATGTAATCTTATACATACACCAATAATGAACCAAATTTTTGGCATTCACATCAAAATATGCTCATCATGACTAAACCTCTTTTGGTTCTTCTCACTAGAGAGCCCATATGGGTAACCCATTCCCCTCATTTAACTCATAGTCAGTGGTATGGTTTGGACACTTCTGATCCAACCATTATTATTTGGGTTCCTTATACCCCACTCTTCTTCACATGATTCTAATCATGAAACCAAGTTTCCTCTTCTTGCTGAGAACTCCAATCCAAAACCCGTTCCTCCGATTCATTCATAGTCATGATTTTGGATCCAAACTACTATTCATATTCATCTAATTCGAATCCTAATTTGTGGTCCTCCCCTTCTTCACAGGACCCCTATTATCAGTAACCTAAACGATTCTCTCCTCCTCTAAAGATTTGTGTCACCGTAAATTCTCTTCATCATTCATCTAATATGACTTCTGATGATTCATGGTACTCCCTATATTCAGGACCCTATTCATCTAATTTGACTCCTAAGTCATACGTCACATTCCTCCTTTTCTTCATGGGAACCCTTTTATCAGTCACCTCAATAATGTATTCTTCCTTTGAAGATACACATAGCTCGAAATCCCTCCAATCAAACATCTAATATAATTTTTGAATTGCAGTCCTCTCTTTCTTCGTAAGACCCATTTTATTATTCATACAATGTGATTCTTGAATTGTTGTCCTCCCCTTCTTCACAAGACCTTCTTCATCGATCACCCCCATGAATTCTTCCTTCTTTGAAGATTCGTACTACTCAAATTCCTTCTAATCAAATGTATGTATGGAATCCTTCATCGTAATATGCAAACTTTGTACTTAATCCTAATAGTTTACATACAATATACCATCATATAGGTAGTTCCACACTGACTTCTTCTACTCATGAGACATCTAGCCTTAATTCTACTTCATCTCTTGAGTCATCTTCTTCTATCAATCATCATCAAACATCTTCTAAGTCTTCCACACCAGTTGGACCTTTTTCTTCCAATCAAACCCCTGTGGTCGATCAACAACCCATACCAATTGATTTCTTTCAGAATGAAGGAGTGAATCATGGCCTTTATAGGGGCACATGAAGATATACCTCTAACAAATTATGATCAAGGATTCTCTTTAGGCTTACATGTATCCACGTATTGTGAGAAAAATGTTGATTCCTTTTATCAAGAAATAGAGGAAGAGCCTCAGATCATGCAACTTGATCCTCCTCTTATTCTTCCATCTTCACATTCTTCATTATGTGATGAAACTCCTGGGTCTTGCATTGATCCATGGCCTATCTTCTCATCACCCAATCACTCTTTTTCTATCACAATTCCTCAATCACAATCTCTTATGGGGTCAATGCCAAGTATCCCTTCATCTTCATTTAGGTATGGGTCACCTTCTAGTAGCCCTCCCTCTGCTATTTGTGGGAAATTTTTTAGTAGTCCACTATCTTTTATTCTTGGGGCACGTCCAACTATCCCCTTGTCTTCTATGTATGGATCACCCCCCGGGTAGTTCATCATCTTCTATTCTTGGGCCACATCCTAGTATCTCATCATCTTCTAGCTATGGGTTGCACCTAAGCATCCATTCACCTTCTATTTTGGAGTTGTATCCTATTATTCCTTCATCTTCTATTTGTGGATCACATCTTAGTAGCCCACCTTCTTCAATTCTTGGACCATATCCTTTTCATCCATCACATTATTCTTCTACCAAAGATTATGGCAAGTCCACTGTCATTTCTCACATCAATTCTAAACGTCCATGTTCTTCTCCCACTTCTAGAAATTAGACAAGTCAAGCATTAGCTTATAAGAAACCTAGACAAGTTTTTTACTAAGCTAAGACCAAAACACCAAAGATATCCAAAGCTCCCAGCTACTCAAATGATTATAAAATTCAAAATCAAACGTGATTCTAGAATGCACACCAATGTACCCACCAAGTATGGCGCAAAGTGTAGAAACCTATGGATAGGGAACTCAAGCTCCCACATATGAAACCCATGTTTCAAAAAAAATCACAGTCATTTGTTGAGTGTGAACTCACCACGATCATCGAGATCGGGGATAATATCACTCTTGATAAACAAATGTGTTTAGTCTCCCTTATCAAGGAAATTGTGAACATCATTGTTGGATCCTATCATGTAGAGTGACATGATTAGTCCCAATCTCCTAAAACACTGAAAAATTATTAAAATAAAAATAAAAAATACAAAAACATGAGAAAACATTAAAAATCAACGGTACAAAGATCAAACATTGCAATTAGGTATTGCATACGCATAGATGTTATTTATTCCCTTTCTTTCATATTCCTCTATAATTCATCCACCTTTTTCATCCCTTCGATGATATATTAGTTAGCTTATTTTCTACACATTTTGTGAAATTTATCTCTATGGTACCCGTTTGACCTTGGTCTTTCATAACCTTGGTAAATTAAAAAACGACTGACCTCTTATAGATCCTATCACTATCTACATATAATAAACTTTTTGGGAAGAATTTTTGGGTGTATTTTTTGAGACTAGACAAATTCGTCATCACAATCATTTCCAAATCCTTCCATCAAGCCATAAATGGTTCTTAACCTCTTGTTAAATAAGAGAGATGAAATATGTTTTCAGGAAGCAAAAGAATCAAAATCAATCAATCAAAAAGTAAAAACTAAAAGAAAAAAGTAAATTGATATATAACTCTCTCTTGGGTTATTTCCAATAATCTCTACTGGGAATATGGACACTTTACCAGCAGTAGAGAAATTTTGTGATTAGAATCAAATGCATCTCCGTCGAGGCTATGGATGCCTGGTTGGCAGAGGAGCAATGTACGGTTCTCTTTCCATAATTCATTCACAAATCACCTTTCAAAATAAATCATTCCTACACATTGGCTAGTGTTTTCACTTATTTTCTATCAACTCTTTCATTCAAGAGGTAATTCATTTCCACATGCACACACGGGATCTCGATGAGTAAACAAGATCAGTATGTTATCAAGTGTTACTTTTTGGACCTTGTTCAAACTCTTGCTTTAGCGTATGTATTTTCTCATGATTGTTTCCTTGGACTAATCACTTTTTCATCTGCCACTTTCTAAATATTTTCATAGCATCATTTTTTCTTTGAAAATAATTTAAAACATCCATGTGTATCAGATGTCCTCTTTTCCATGTTTGAAGACACTTTTGTCCCCTTTTAATAAGACAATTTTCTACTTCCTTTCTCTCATGTGTTTATTGGCTAGATTACACTAGGGGAATACTTTCTCCCTCATTATTGAACCTATTTTATATTGGGCTTGATCCCACCTAATCATTGGGTAATGTTTCCATCTTCACTTTCTTGTGCATACACGTGGAATTCTACCCTTCTACATCCCATCTATCACTAGGGGAATCTACGCTTCTTTGTCTTCATGTACATAGTTTCTGAAAAATTTCAAAATAAAAAACATTCAAATATGTTTCTAAAAAATCAAAAACAATAAAAATCATCCTACAAAACATCACTCTTTGGTTCTCACCTATTCTTGTGCGCGACTCGCGGATCATCTTGATCTACCTCTATCAACAAAGATGGTTTTCTTACTATGTCTGTACTCTGGGGCACAATGATTTGTTTGGTATTGTTTTATAGTGCACGATTATTTTTCATAGGACCCAAGTATCCTCTTTTATTCCCCTTGCATGTATCCTTTCTTGGGGCACCATATTTTAACCCTTGTCGTTAATTTTCATAGGTCGGAATCAAATCTTGATAACAAAAACATTGCATTATGTTTCTCTATTAGGTTAGCTTGTTTAATTTCTAGTATTGTATTTCATTATGTATGTTGCAAGGAGTTAGACATATTTTACTTTCTTGTATTGCATTGCATTATGTATGTTACAAGGAATTAGACATATTTTACTTTCTCGTATTGCATTATATTTTGTATGTTGCATGGAGTTGGTATTTACAGTAATGGATAATTGTTTGTATTATGGATTTTCATGTCATTCTACTTTTGTCGTATGCTTATATTTTTAATAAGGACTGATGACGTAGATCATTTGGCAATATGATTACACTAAAGTTGTTTCAATAAACTAGATGACATCTTTCTCTTTTCTTTCTGTATTCATTCCTCTTCTACATCATTCTCATATCAACACTATTCTTTTTATTCACCTATGGCATCCTTTCCCTACCCATTCTTCTATCCATTTCTCTCACCTTTTTTGATCGTCGATCACCTTCTTTCATCACCCCATCGACACTTGAGGGGGCATCTCTCACTTCTACTAATTTTTCTTCTACCCCTTCAAAATTTTATCTATCTACTATCTTTGAAGTGGCGTCACTTACACCACCCCAAAGAGGGGCAAATGTAGACACCTATAATTTATCTCGAGAAATTTAAATACTTAAATTGCGCTAATTATACCCTTTCCCACAAATTGATGACATATCATCAATATCACACATTTTCTCTGCTATCATTGTTAATTAATTACATTATGTTAGTTAATTAACTCTTCTATCCAACAACGATGCCAATTAACCTTCCGTTAACATCCCCCCTTTCTATCTAATTAATTAAATATTTCAATTAATTAAGCTCCCCTTTCTATCTAGATTAATTAATTATTTATAATTAATTAAGATCCCCTTTATATCTAGATTAATTACTTATTCTTAATTAATCAATTACCTCTTCTATTTAATAAATAAATCATCATTCATTTGATTAAAATCCTCTCATAACATAAATCATACTAACTATTCCTCTAAAAAGCTTCTATAAGCTTACACACCTATTAATTAATCACTTGGATTAATTAATAAATCCCCTCAAACCCCATGAGTCACTAAAGGACAAAATAAACTCTCCTAAGGTTGACTCAACCCCCTTTCAACCATCCTTATCCACAACTAACTCAACCTAGCTATTATCCCACATGTAAAGGGATGTAGAGATTCTTTTATCCATTGGACTATATAAGGAGCCCTCCTCCTACCTTTATATTTACACCTTTACACCTAAATGAGCATAGCACCTAAGCTATAGCCATTTTATCATCTTAGAGCATTCTTCATTAGAGGAGCTAGCTATTTTAATTTCTTGAATTCATTCTTCCAAGTTTGAAGTCATATGGAGATATGTCAAATGGTCTTGTAGCCATAGATTGACAAGACTCCATTTTTGAAACCTTGGGATTCAAGCATACAATCAACTATGTTGATTGTTGCTAAGGATCTAAATAGGTTCATTTCATTAGTAATTAATTAGAGATATAGGTTAATTTGTTTAGCATGTTAATTTGAATCTTCATTTCATGTTCTAATGTAATTATGTTAATAGATTAGCTTTTCTTAAGCTCTAAACATGATGGTATATTGATCTAGTTAGCATTGTATTGAAGCTATTAGGTGTTAGCTTTGATTTCATTTGCATTGTTAACTAATTCATATACACACCACCCCTATACACAGTACTAGATTCGATCCATCCTCCCCCATTAGCACTTTTTTTTTTTTCCTTCTTGCACTTTATTAGTTACCCTCCTTCGCAAATAGATTATCCATTCACAAAACTATTTGGTGTTGTTAAGTTTCTTATCACTGTTGGCCCGCTTACTCTTCTCATCCATTTCCTTGTTAGTCAAATATTCCACGGATGTGACTTACCTCTGGGACTCAATTGGATTCATAAATCCCAAGATATCATCTTTATGACCCACCTACATCTCAAATTCATTTACAAAAACAAATTTATCGCCATTAATGGAGTCCCTTATATCCCTCCACTCTCGTCACCTTCTCATTCTGTTGCCCATGCCTCTTCCCCTCTTACTCACAGCTCCTCTACTGTTACCACCTACACATCCAATTCCTACTTCAGTACCTCAATTGACCCCCACACAACTGCTACATTCCCTTATTCTTGCACATCAACATAACCCTATTCCTGAACCTATCAATGCTTCTCTTCGTAAATCACTGCCTCGTTTTATTCTAGGTCAATTGGCATCTTCTTTACACATGACTTCTCCTCATCTTCCTCACCTATGCATTTTATTATGCCCCTTCATTCATCTCATATACACCCTCCACATGCATATCAGCTTCATTCTCTGACACAACACTTATCTCCTATACCACCATTATTAGAGTGTCCTTCTCTGCCATCCTCCTCTCATGTATAGGGTGAATGACATTCATATTTTGACCTTATTGGTTGATTCCTCCTTCCTACCCGGCTAAGGAGGCATAATCATTATACAACCCCCATCCTCTTGCACTTTTTCATTGATGCCTCTCACACCCATACATGTTTCCTTTCCTTGCATATCAACATATCCATCATCTGTTATCACACCCTCGTTACCAAATGATGCACCATAGTGCTTCAATTCACACTAGACTATTGAGGTAATAATATCACACTATACCCCACACACTGCACTACCAGACCCATCCGTGTACATCTTATATCATCCTACACATGCCTCATCTACCAGTCACTTCTCCATAATCTATCTCACACATGCTCCACTAGTCATCATCATCTATTAGTCTAATTTTATATGTCATTCATACAGCCTATACATCCTATATGCTACACTATATTCCATTACACATGGGTCTAGTTCCATCTATCATCGTTCCATCCACCATTTCTATGCATTTTTATCCTTACATTTATACATCTTACGTATTTTACATCTTACACTAGATTTCCTTATATTTGGGTTTAGTTTCCCCTCTCATCAGTACACATTCTATTTCTACACACCCACACACTACCTTACATTTCCTACACCACATATTTACCTGCCTTGATCATCTACACTACATTGTTCTACGTGTTATACCCACCACCCTATGACACACTCTAGTTCTTCAATTCATACTTGACTATCAAGGGTTTACCAATCAAATGGACCTTACCTACATGTGACACATCATCATACCATGTTTTTCAGACTCGTGACCAACTCTCTGTTAGGAAATGAGTGCTCAAATTATTATTTGTAATAGTTAAATGTAATATTCATACATTACATTAGTAAGTTAGAGTGTTAGTATGATATTAATATTGATATATTAATATCATATTTGTGTGAGAATTTTTTTTTTTTTGTAATATTATTAATAATATAGGATAATGTGTATTAGTTATGAGTTTGTTGAATAAACAACTCACGTAGCTATTTGGGAGTTGTGTGAGAGATTGTTGGGTTTGGGA
Source organism: Taxus chinensis (assembly GCA_019776745.2). Classification (NCBI taxonomy): domain Eukaryota; kingdom Viridiplantae; phylum Streptophyta; class Pinopsida; order Cupressales; family Taxaceae; genus Taxus; species Taxus chinensis. The sequence goes on along the minus strand of CM034146.1, from coordinate 510,805,515 downwards.
GTGATTATAGGAGAGATATGTGAGGATATTATGGGATTAAATATTGGAGTTGAATCCTTGTTTTAAGGAGTTCATTCTCCTATATATTGTAAGCTCTCTCATCATGTAATTGCTCAAGTTTTCATCTATCAATTATTTTCACTATTTTATTTGTCTCTAGATTTTTCCCTATTTTCATGTGCTAATCTCAAATTATTTTTGCTAAATTTTATCATCAAATTTGGAGTTTTGTTATCATTGTATAGAATATATCGTCACTCCCATATATCATCACATAGTGATGTATGCTTAGGGCTAAATCATCACTCCTCTATTCAACCAAGTCATGGTATACGCTTCGGCTATAGGGTCCACATACACCTTTCTATATGCCTCATTCCCATCCATTCGTCCTATAGTGATATACACTTAGGGCTAAATCATCAATCCTCTTATTAACAAAGTTGTGATATACACTTTAACTATAGGGTTCATGCACATCATCTCTCCACATGTAGTATTACAACACCACTACACATACACAGTAATTACAAGCGCGCTAGACCCAACCAACCTACTCAACCATTTCCCGATCACGAACTCTCATTTACGGTTCATTCCTGAATGCTGAGGGGGAAAAATAAAATGAACCTCCTTGTATACACTTCCATACACTCAGGGCCACGTTGCACCTATCATTCCATTTTTCATTCCATTCTATCCATCCATAGCATATTGCATTGTCTTGGTAGCATTTACTTTTGCCTACTAGTGTTTTACATGTTCACTTTATTACACATGTTATATTTCTTTCCTATATGTCATTATCATACACACATGTACGTTCACGCCTTTTTCTATTTTGATCGTAGCTACAAGAATCTACATGCGACATGGATGCTCACCTTCTACCCTTACTATATTGGTTGCAGGGGGCATCCACACTCGACTTATATAGGTGTTATTGTTTCATTTTGTACTTAGCATCATATAATACTTGCTTATAGATGCTTTAACATATTGGTTTTCACTCTAACATGATAATGGGCGTCTCATGTAGAACACTTTTTTCGCAGGACTACATGTTTCCATGACTACTTGTTTTCCATTGTATATGGGCTTTGCCCTTTGTTTATATGCACACTTGTCTGTTGTTTGTAAAAATGATGGAATTTACATGTCTTTCAACATCGTGAGTGATGTCCCATGTTTCAAACCTTATTTTTGTAGTTTGCTTGTTTTATTACATTTTTACACTACTTTTCTTAGCAGTTTCTACATTTTCTACATATTTGACACTTATTTGCATGCAAGTGTTTAGACTAACACTTGTATTGGCTATCCATCCACTTTTTTGCATGTCTTGGTATCTACCAAGCAATTTCCCTCTCCCCCCTATAGGGATAAGTTAGTTATAAGGTCAAAGTGTGGTTGGTCCTCTTTTGGGGCTACATTCTCCTTCCAGGGTTGTCGCATGTGCCCCCAAAGAGAGGGGGCATTATTGATGGTTTCTAATAACACAACCACTTTACATAGGTTCACATACACATCAAGTGAGTTCAAATTATACCAAAATCCATACACAATGATTGAGTTCAAATCTAACTGAACTCCATACACAGAAGCCTTAACAGGAGATGGTTTCCTTCAGTAATTTTGTGGAGCAGTCGCAGGATCAGGGGTTACAGTGGGTGGCCTCTCAAAAATTCTCTGTCTAATGACATAGGATCACCCAAAACACCAACATAGTACAAAGATATCTTCAATAAATTACAGCATAAGCGGTTAGATTTTGAGGACAATGATCATTTCTTCCCTACACTTCTTTAGCTAGGGTTTCTTGAAATCTCCCAAAAAACTTGTGACATCATAAGATATCCTTCTACACCCTTTCTCTCGACATGGATCAGGTGTACATGTTCCGTTTTTTCCATTTACACTTTCTATTCTATCATTCTTTACATTTACATACTTTACACAACGTTTTTACATATATACATATTTGACTACTCGAGCATTTTATCCTTGCAGGTCCGTCATATGAGAAACAAGAAGTCAAATTGGGGGAAACAACGACAAACAACAAAAGTGTCAATGAAAACAAACTGCAATGGTACTTTCCATACTAACCATGCAAGTACATCACACACATGTAGTAGCTACACACATATTCTACCCTAGGTTAACTCTCATCACTGTTATTTACATTATTCACCTTTAGAATCCACACTCCTCCATGTTTGAGTCTATTCCATTGGTGCGCTTTCTTCTACACTCTGCACATATTTTAGGTACACTTCTCTGACTACTTTATGTTACCAAGTTGTTTTATCACCAATATAAAGTGGCGAAAAATTTAGACACAAATATTGCACATTAGACAATAATTAGCCTAATCTTATACTACTATTTAGAAGGTTCTCAAGTGTACAAAGTACCAAGTAATACCACCTTTTTTCCATATTTGTGTTATCTTTTACTTTGTCTTTCCCACGTATTTCCTGATACCTATCCACCCATTTCACAACTTCCTCGAGATTCTATCCCTGATTTTGAGCACCCTATCTTGTACTGGGGTGCCTTGAGGTACCCTAGTCCCACCCTGGGTGACCGTCTCTATGTTTAACCTATTTCTATCTTTTTTGGGTCACTTCTAGCCATTGGTCTTCCTTATCTTGTCCTCATTTGGAATTGTCTGGATTTATTGCAAAATCAAACTTAAGAGCCCTATAAATATAAAGCTTATAAGACCATAATGAGGGTCCTACCTAGGTCATTTCATCCTATCACCACTATCACTTCATCTAGGGTTACATCCATTGTACCATCTCCATCCACATAGATCCATGCATCCTAGCTAGCAAAGTCTGCATCACATCCATTCACACAATTTTAGAGGAGGGATTATATCTATTCTATTTTACATTCTACATCTTTTATAAGTATCATATCTTGCTACTACACAAATTGCGACTGTCATGAAAGCACCTAGGTTACGGCATACACACACTCACTAAAACTACATCAGGGTCTGTAATGTAGTGCAACACTCAATGATAATTCTACCAATTTAGAAATTGAGGTCAGTTCAACTCCTTTTTTTTCATGTACAGGGCATCATACAAATCATCTAGTGAATCCAGTGTGACAGACAGGTATGGTTTCAAACCTAGTTACGACACTGCTGAACACAGACCCTAAGTCCCTCAATAGTTCATAGTGCCCATAATCTAGAACAAGGTGCCCCAGGGCACCCCAGTACACTCTTAGGAACCTGTGTCACTTCAGATAGTCCATATCTACCCTTCTAAGGGTCCCTAAGTGATCATCTACACATTCGGGTTCCATTTTCAAATCTACAACAACCTGCGATAGTCCACTTGAATCAGCTAAGTCATTTCCCTACTCCCCTCTTACATTTTAGGGTTTTAGTTTCACTAGATATTATTGTGCATTTACTTTACATCATTTTAGCATATTATTTTACTATTATTTACTTCTGTTTAGCTCATTTATACAACATTTTAGTCCTCTTATTTAGATTAACATTAGAACCCTAAATCCCCCCTTAGGTCAATATTTTTTTTAATCAACCTGTAGCATTATTATTCAAATAATACCCACTAAGAAGATGCCATGTGGCTTGAACTTTCTAATATATCCTTGTTTTGGTTAGTAAGAAGTTTACTAGGATTATATATTTTGACATGATATTCCAAGCCTAGATACCACTAAGCTCGATGTTTATTACGTTGTTTTGATATAATGTAAAAACATTTGAGATTAGCGGCTGCTAGGATAATTATTACATTCCACACAAGACAATGATGAAAAGACATTTTTGTGGAAAAATATTTGTATGTAAGATATCATAATTAATAGCCACATGTCTGACACAATCATAAGTCGTGTAATACGTGTAAATAAAATTTGGTCATTTCACTATGTGAACCTTTTCCTGAACACTTTGGGATGAATTCCATTACAATGATTTGTTAATCTAACCAAATAATCATATTAAGAGACAACAGATCCTTATTGATGATCTATTCAAAAACAATGTTTATTCTTCCCATTTGTATACGATAGCTTGTTGAAGCATTCTCTAGTGACCGCTAAGCTCTAAATATCTTACATTGATTTGATAAAGGCATATAATCTTGTAAACTAAAAAATGTGTATTATAGATATATATCTTGATGGATTGCATAAAATATAATGTATAGCTAGCACCAAGCTCCATTAATACGGTTAGATATTCCAACACGACATTCTAAGCCTAGAATACAATAAGTTCCACGTTTATTACATTACTTTGATGTAACATAACGAACATTTGAGATTAGCAGCCACTAGGATAATTATTATATTCCATGCAAGATGGTGATGAATTTTTTTTTTTTGCAAAAAATACTTATTTCACTAAATTTGGACATATTCTAGTGAATCTCAACTCTAGTATTACAAGTTTCGGAAGAAATTTATCTCCGTTTTTGTATATATTGGATTCCATTTTTTTCTATACTGGATTCCACTATTACTATTATTGGATTCCATTAGTAGCAATATTGGATTCCAATATTTTCATTATTGGACTTATACGAGTTCCAAATTTGTTATTATTGGATTATAATATCGCTATTACTGGATTCCAATTTTGTGAGTATTAGATTTCAATATTTGTATTATTGGATTCCAATTTTTCCATTATTGGAATCCAATTTCCAAATTCTTATTTTTAGATTTCAATTTTGGTATTTTAGGATTCGTATTTTTATTTATTTTTAGATCCCCCCACATAATATTAGCGGTCGCTAACTTACATAATCCTAGCAGTCGCTAACTACATAAGCCTAGTGGATGCTAACTTACATAAGAATAGCTTCCTCTAGGTGAAACAATCCTAGCGGTTGCAAAGTTCCACCATCCTAGAAGTAGAAATTTAAGTAAGCCTACCCACTGCTAAGCTACATAATCCTAGCAGCCGTTAAGTTACATAAGCCTAGCCACCACAAAGTGACATTAGCCTAACAGTTGCAATATATATAAGAATATCAGATGCTAAGTTACATAATCCTAGTGGATGCTAAGTTACATAAACCTTGCATGTGCCACTTTACATAAGCTTAGAAGCTGCTAAGATACATAAGCATATTGGTCGCTAAGTTACATAAGCATCATGGCTACAAATACACATAAGCCTAGCGACTGTTAGGATACATCTTTTTAACATTTATTTGATCCATTTGTAAAATGGAAATCATTTCAAAATAGAATAAAATCTAGATAATGTGAACTAATTTTATGTTTTTCATTTCTATACTTTATAAAGAACAACAAAGAGTTAAGAATTACGTGAAAGATGTTGTTTTGAAAAAATAGATTTGAAAATTTCCATAGGAAATCAATTCCTTTGAGATAATTATATTGAAAATTACATAAGGATTAATCCCTCTCAAGGGTATCTAGTCCAACAAATGTTAATTAAAATGTACTATTTATTGTTCTTAAATTTGTGCAAGGTATGCTTGGATAACATCATGTTCTCGATTTAGTATTTTAATATTATCTCCTTTCCATATTTTTGTTGGTCTCCATGCCCAAATGACGTTGTCTATATCAATATCTAATGTCTCCCTTCATTTTTCGCCACCATTACATTTTCTTTAAACATTCCTGGTACCTTTCTTTTTCTGTATTTTCTTTTCATGTGGGTTCCCACAAGTGTACCCTTATCTTTTGAGCCTTTGTGTGAACATCTTTTATTATAATTCATTCTACCTTTCCCATCCATATAGGTATGTTATCATCAACTAGTCTTACTAGTATCATCTTCTCATCATTCACATCTACTTCTTGGTCAAAATTATCTCAAGGTCTATCAAAAATAGACCCAACATATTGTAGACACAAAATCACACAATTTGGGGATATATCTAGTCTTGATTACATACTAAAATTCATATGATTCCTAAGTAAGAAAATTACTAATTAACCCATGTCTTTGGTCACCTTTCTTTATTTTCTATTACCGCCTTTGGTCTTACACTCTTACTTTCCCAGTATGACTTTTTATAATTCAGTATTTTTCATGTTGGAAACTAGCGCCCCCATCCCCTTTGGGCACCCCTATCCTCTTTGTACTTTTATCACATATTTTAGGTCATTTCTATCTATTTGGGCATCTTATCTTTTTGTTATTCGACCTTTTCGGGGTTAATTACGATATTCAAGTAAGGGAATAATATAAATATAAAGTTATGAGACTATAATAAAGGACCAAACACAAAGAATTAGCTATCACCACCTAAGCTTGCATCCAAAGGCTATTCTAAAGCATTTAAGCATCCATTCTAGCATTCATTCAAGGGAAAGGGACTGCATTTTTCTGCATACACTTCATAGGAGGGGAAGTTCATTCTATTCCATGAACGCATCTATTTACATCTCTTATATATAACTATTGATTTCTATTAAGTGTGACACACATAAGATCCACCAAGGGCATGATTCGACACACACACCGAGAACTAAATTGGGTCTAAAATGTAGTACAATGCTTCATCGTAAGATCACTTGTTTGACAATATGACCCCTCATTTGCATTTTTTTCTTTTTGCGATTTGATGCACTTTTGAGGGTTTTACAAGTGAATTCTTTATTGCAAGTTATCAACTACATTGGAAAACTTGGTGTGACATACTAGGTACCAAGCGAGAAGGAAAAATGACATCTCATGACCCTCATAAGGATATTTTTGAGGTTTTGGTTAGACATAGACACATAGAACTAGTATATAGCACCCATAAGTTCCCTTAACCCATCCGGGGTGCCCTTGTTTAAGCAAATCGTGCAGTTACACAATTTCTCAGGTTTTTATGCAACACCTTTACCTATTTGTTCACCAGTCCTTCACTACGACATAGTCCAAGATTAATTGTGAAACAACTAATTCATCTTATCTCCTCTTTGCACTTAGGGTTTCATTATTTCTTAACTTAGTTTACTTGGATCTATTTTATACTTAATGGTTTATCCATTCATTGTTGCATTGTAATCAAATAATGCATTTATAAATTTTATTTTTTGCTTAATCATTTTTTTAACCCGTCACTCAAATCCACCTTCTTTCTAGGGTTTTTTTTCTTATTCCCATCACCGGTAGTGGTAATTTTTGGTCTTTTGAGCATCTTAAGCTTCCTTCATCTTCCCGTAGGGTTTTTTAATAAATGGTTGAGGTTTCTACATCAATGGTTGCAGCTGAAAACCCTTTTTCCAACCCTAAAAATGTTCCCCTACACGAAATCAAAACACTAATAGGGAACAATCATATGATGAGGATATCAATTTTGACTAAGAACAATTAGAGAAGCTCACAAATTTTTGACAAGCTTTATGTGATAATCACTCTCATTTTACACATATTATCCATGCTTTGATTGTTGCTAAAAATGTTTGTGGTGTTGGTTTAACACCTCTTGTCGGGTCTTCATCAGCTTCCATGGCCTCCACTCAACATCTTAATATCCCTAATTCCGTTCCCACCACTATCGGTCAAATCATACAATCTACCATTGTACATCCTTGTTCTTCTTCAAATATGTTTGATTTAAATTCTTTATATCAAGATCTTCAGAATCAACTTCGCTATCTCTAACTCGCTACTTCACGAGTATCTCCATCTCTTGATTCCACTTCGCTTATTCATACTCCTTTTACACCCACCATTTCCATTTATCCACTACCTCTCAATTTCATTACCCCTAAGTTACCCATCTTCAAAGGCCATAATGACCTACAAGATAATCTCTGAGCCTTTCACCCTGCATGTCTCAACTATGCGGATGATCACACTATACTAGCAAAGCTATAACCTCATATTCTCTAGGATTATGTGATGTGTTATTTCTATGACCTACCTGTCGATTCTATAACATATTTTACACATCTAGTTGATGCTTTACTAGCTCATTTCACTATCAATATCAGCTCTAAGATCTCATATTCTTAACTTTCTCAAATTAAACAAGGATCTAACGAACACCTAGTGGATTATGTATTATGATACAAAAGCAACTTAGCTAAGATGTATAATGTGCTTGTGGACTCTGAGCTTCAATATTTATGCATTCAAATTCTATTGTCACCTCTCCATGAGAGTTTTTTCTCTGAGACATCTGCATCATTTGATCTATGGCATACTCTTAGGCTATTTGAAACTAAACTCTTATATATAATTCATGAACAAGCTTCATCATTTATGTGCTTTCAAAAAAAACCAAATTTCAAGCCATCTACAAAACCTACGGAAGCTAAAGCAACTATCAATGTTGTATCTAACACTAAAGAAATCTAATAGAAACTACTTAAGCGTACATATAATAAATTTACTATCACTCCACATCTTATATTACCACAGCTTATTGAGATAAATCTTATTACGCTTCCTCCTCCACTCAACTTGGATCCATCTCATCCAAAAGGTCATAATTATAATGAAAATTTTTGATGTGGCTATCATCAATGTGTAAGACATTCTACATATCAGTGTTTTAAACTTCACAAAATTATTCAAGACCTTATCGATAATAATAAACTTGAGATTCCAGATCATATAACATCGACACCCTTTAATGAAAATCATAAGCTCAAAATATTCAACAATCCTCTCCCAAAACAAGAAAAAAAGTGGCTGACTCCTTGACAAATCATACATATCACGCAATCTCTCCTCCTCCATTGTGAGCTCTTTATTTTCTAGTTACTCATACTAAGACATATCCACCACCCATTATTTTCTTTGATTATGAATATCACACTACATTATCTTTCGATTGCTTACACATTATTGCTTCTATTATAATTGTTTCTTTCAATGAAACTAGATTTGATCCATCATGGCACATCAACGCGTGTTCTATTGCACTTATTATTGTTATTGACTATACACTATCACAACTTTCATATCTAATTCCAAAATCATATGGTGTTGTGAAACTTACAATAATTTTTGGTCCTCTCACCATGTTTGTTACTTTTGTTGTGGCACCATCATTTGAAGGTTGTGACATGCTCTTAGGTCACTCCTAGCTCTGTGCAACTCAGATTATCATCTCCATGGCCCATTTATGTTTGAAATTCATTCATAACACTCAAGTTATTTTTATCAATGGTGTTCCACCATCTACACCATGGTCAAAACCTCCTTTTGAGGTTTCCATTACATTATCTAGAGCATCTAGGTCCCCATAACCTCTTAAAACTAAAGCACAATCTTCTCCTAGCTCACCTATTAACACTCAGCCTATGTGGTCTCATCGATATGAAATTATGTCACATCATTCTAGGTCTACTACTTGCACTGCTCCTTCACATCGATATACTTCACCACCCCACTTTCCTACACATAGGTTTTCATCGCCTCCCCGCTCTCCTACACATAGGTTTCCATCACTTCCGCACTCTCCTACACATAGGAGTTCCTCACCATGGTGTTATATTATACATATATGTCCATCACCTCCACATTATACTCATTGGTCACATGTATTTAGGATTCATTCACCTACACAACGTTTATATCATATACTGAAACTATTACAGGATAATCACACACCATCATCACCACAAACATTGGGTGGAGGACCCTCATCTTTTTCTTTCATCACATAACACATTCATTATCAAACACTTGGGGTGCATCACACTATTTATTTCTCCCCCCTTCTAGCATTAACATGTGTCTTATCTTCTGATCATTTCACATCCACTTTCTCACATACAATATACACATCTTGCTACATTAGTATCGTCACTACCCAATGATGCACTCTCATTCTTTGGTTCACACTTGACTATTGAGGGAATCCTATACACATGAACCTCACACACTACACACTGCATTACAAATTATACTACACCTCATTACACACAACACAATTCACAACACATAATTCTCACATATATTTATCACTATACCACTAAAAAAATTGCGAGACATTTTTTTTCAACACACTCACAATAAATTATTCTCATGCCTATCTATTAATACAAACTCAACACATTAAAAACACATCCTCTTTGCACATATTCAACACAACATACAACACGCTCAATAGATTTACAAACATGCTTCAAACTCAATGCTTTCAAAACATATCTCTTCCACATCACACAAACATACCTCTTTCAAATTATATGATACATATCTCATGCGTAAAATAAACACAAACATCTCACATAATCTACATATTCACAACACACTTCCTACTCGTTACTTTCACAACAAATATTTCTTATACTCATCCGACACAACCTACTACAATCCTAATTCATTCACAATACATATCTCAACATATAGCCTCAAACCTTCAACATATACACAATCAATTTATTTCATGGACATTTGACATGACATATTATACATTCAACCAACATGAAATTGATTAAGAAAATATGGAAATAAATGCCTAAATGGATTGCTATGTAGCAGTAAATGAATAAATAATTAAGTACAAAATAGACTCAAGAAAATTAAGATAAAATTTATGAAACCCTAATTACAAATAAGGGATAGAATGACTTATCTTATTCACAATATAATATGAACTATTCCGAAGTTCCAACTAAGTGAACAGAGAGGGAGAAGCATCACACAAAGCCTTTGAAAATTTTGCGAGATGATGATTTTCCTAGATTGGGGCACCTAGAAAGGGGCAAAGGTTATTGTGATAGCTAAAATCCTCAGAAAACCTCCTTCACAGGGATGTGAGGTATTCAATGTCCTTCACCTTTGGTCACTAGTATGTCACACAATGATTGTCGAGATCATTGATACTCTATAATGAAAGAATGATCTTCAAAACCCTCAAGAGTGCATCAAATCCCAAAAATAAAAGAATGCAAAGGAGGGGTTAGAATATCCTCATCTTTCAAAAGAGTGCACTTACAACTGAGTGTTGCACTACATTTCAGGCCCAATGTATTTCTAGGTGTGCATGTGTGTGCGTGCGGAATTGTGCCTTAGGTGGCTCTTATGTGTGTCACACTTGATAGCGAGAAAATAGCTAGATGTAAAATATGTAAGTAGATGTGTGTGTGGAATAGAATGGAATTTCTCTCCTATGAAGTCTATGTAGAATAATCTGGTCCCTTGCCACTGAATGGATGCTAGAATGGATGTTTTAATGTCATTAATTAGCCTTTGCACGGAACATTAGGTGGTGATAGATAACGCTTAGTTCTCGATCCTTTATTTTGATCACATACCTTTATATTTATATGATTCCCTTGCTTGAATTTCACAATTAACCCCAAAAAGGTCAAATACCAGAAATATAAGATGCTCAAATGGCTAGAAAGACCCAAACGATGTGAACAAAGTACAAAGAGGTTAGGGGCAGCCATAAGGGATGGGGGCACCTAACACTGACATTCTGGTTGGGCATTGATGTCCAAGATGATAAATGTTGAGGTTTGAAAAGACAAATTGAGATATCAAGTGTGTAAGACCAAAAGTGGCAATAGAAAGAAAGAAAATATGGTTAGAGACATGAGTTGAGTAGTACTTTTCTTACTTAAGAATCATATGAATAGTAGTATGTAATCTAGACTAGATAATTACCTAAAATGCATGATTTTGTGTCTATATTTGCCCCCACTTTATGTTGTCAATAGAATACTAAATAACATAAAGTAGATAATAAATGCATACTTTATAACCATGTAGACCGATGGTGAAAGCATACCAAGAGACAAGGAAAAGTGGTGGAAAAGCGTGCAATGATAAACATGTGAAGCATGGAAACTAGAGAGGAGAAACTGCAAAAGGTGATGATGATGATGACCCTAGGGCATAAATAGATGTGTAGATGTCACCTTTGTATCTGTTGTTGATGTTAATGGTGATGTGATTGATGTTGTTGATTTAGGATGATGTTTTCTACTGCTTCCCATAAGGATGGATTTGTAAAAGAGAAGAACAAACATGTAATCAATTACGCATGTATCTGAGTAAAATGTGTAAATAAGTATGTAAGCAAGTGTGTAAAATGTGAAAATGTGAAAAAGCAACATGTGCACCTGATTTGTGATGAGAAAAGAGTATAGAAAGTATACTGAAGATGATGTAGAAGAACGATTTTTTTTGGTGATCTCACACTAGTTGTGGTAGCTACTAGTTTTTCGGGTGATCTCATGCCAAGAATTGGAATAAGTGTAGGCAAGAAAGTCTCGTTTCATTCTAGAACCTTTAACTGCTTCATGAAATATGAAACACCATTGTAGATGGTGTGTAAAAATCCAATCCAGTTCAACCAATTCTGATCCAATGTGAAAGAAGAAAATATTGTATAATGTGTATGCTAGGTACTAAGGACGGCATTCCCTGTAAAATTCGTTGTGTGAAGTATTGTAGATTTTGCTACACTAAAAGATGTTGTGTAAATCCCCCTTCTTCACAAGCATCTATGAAGGGTTAGGGGCACCTAGACGATATTGTCTAGGTCTTGGCACTAGTGTCTGTACTGTGCTAAGGACCCAAGTCTAATTTTGAGCCCTATCTGAGACTGATAAATGTGTTGTACTGGTACTTTTTTATTTTGAATTGTTTCTGTAAACTGATTTATGGGTGAGTGACTCACCTAGATGATGAGCCCCCTTGTTTTGGTTGCATGCAACATCACTGAGTATTATGCATCCCAAAAGAGGACCGACAATGGTGCTGAGACTATGCCTTGTAGGGGGGAGGAGTGTGCTTAGTGGAAGCCAAGGAAAATGTAAACAAAGTGGATATGAACCAAGTATTTATTAAAACAAAAAAAATGCATGTAAATGAATAATGTAAGCTAGTAGACAAAAATAAAATGTGTAAGCTAACACACAAGAAGATAATTTCGATAATGATGAGTAGGTTACAAACATGGGACATCACGCACGATATCATAATAAAATCAAGGGAAATGACACAAAATGTCTATAAGTGTGCACACAAGACAAAGGGCAAAGACCACAAAAAATGGCATATAATGACGAACAAAGACAAATAATAGCAAACAATGTAATAGACAACCATGGTGGAAAATAGACTTGCAAAGATAATTTTGCACATAAAGCACCCATTAGCATGTTAGAGAGATAATTTTTTTTGTTAAAGAATGTATAATCTGATAAAGTAATGTGCTATAAAAAATGAAACAATAACACATGTACTGTACAAAAGTGAATGCCCCAGGTGCCGTTATGGGACTGGTATGAGGTACTACACTAAACATCCATGCTAAATGTGGAAATGTTGTAAATTCTATGATCAGAACTAGAAAAGAAAGTGAACATGCATGTGTGTATGATAAAGATAATGAAATACAAGATATCTATCTAGCATGTGTAGTAAATTTTACATGTAAAAGCATAAGAAATCAAGATTAAATGCGATGAAGATATGGAATATGTTGTGAATGAGATGAAATGGAATGCAGAGTGAAAGATAAGAGCACTGTGCCCCCCGAGTGGAATTTTATTAATGAGATGCGGTTCATTTATACATGCCCCATTAGTAGTCAAGAATGAACCATATAGATAGAGTGTGTCATCAGGAAATGGTTCAAAAGTGTGCACAACAAAGAATTGATCGTTACAGCATGAAGCGTGGAGAGTGCATGATTGAATGAGTTAATGTGTGAGTGAGGTAAGGTTCATTTTATATTGAAACCTTCAACAGTCGAGTATGAAGCATGGAAATAGAGTGTGTCATAGGGAAATGACCACAGTGTGTAGAAGTCGATGTAAGAAAGATGTCGCATGAATGTCTATAGTAAGCAATGCACATAGTGTGATAGAAGCTACGAGAGGAAGATGTCAAGTGTGTATAACACATGTTATGTGAAATGTGTAATGTGTAGTGTGAGTAAGCGAGGCTAAACATATTTGTTGTAAGTTTGCCAAATGTGTAATGTGGTGAAGTTATGAGAAGGATGTGTTGTGAATGTGTCCAGTGTGTGAGAATGTATAGTGCATAATGTGCAATGTATGCAGTTCATGTTTATAGTATGCCTTTAACAATCAATTGTGAACCATAGCATGAGAGTGCATCATTGGGAAATGATGATACTAATATATCAAGATATATATGATGTATGAGAGAGATTGGTCTTGAAATTATGAGAAGATGAGACGAGTGTCAATGTAATCAGGGTAAAAAGAGTGTTATGTCCCCAAAGTGTGTGATGATAATAGAGATCAAGTGAAATTGTCTACAAGATAATCATTGTCCTGGTCAAATCCAATTGGGCATGCGTTGTAGACTTAATAATCAATAGTATGATATGGATTATATAAATATCCATTGTGACATAAGGTGTACATGGTCATTGCGTAATCCTCATTGGTAAAAGGTACTGGAAGAAAGTTGTGTGTCTACCAATGAGTGATATTTTGTAAATATTTAGGAGCTAAATCATTAGAGATAGAAACACGGCAAAACATCATATGAAAAGTTATAGATGTGTAACTATAGTCGAAAATTCCCACACTATAATCAAAAAAGAATTACCAACCATCAGTGGAGGAACACGAGGTGTACGTGCAACGAAGACTACTAAATGGAAAACACAAAAACCATAGGTGGTTATCATGTCAAAATATCCATGATATTGATGAGGTGAGTGAGGCGGGGGTAGGATATCATTAAGCGCAAAGCCAAGCCTAGTTAAGCCATCGTATGTGCAAACAATATAAGATCGTGTATGATCCAACGAAATATGATTCCAATAAGAGTTATTGATGAAAAGTGTGCATGTGAATGGAAATGGTACAAACGTAGATTTCTTGTGAGAAGGTGAAATGGCGTCTAGCGTAAGGAAAAATCCTTGATAAAGTACCATAGCATTAGTAGAAAGTGTTTTTTCTAATTTTTATTCACTAGGACCATCAGTGAAAAAATTGTCATTGAAATATGAGTCATCAACATTGATTGGAGTGAAATTATGATTGCACAATTTGTCATCAGTAAGTTCAACAGTATCGACATCATCATCAGAATCATCCGAGTCATATGTGTTGGCAGTGTCATGTTGTATAGCTATGTTAAGGATATTGGTAGGAGATGCACTAGATTTTAGAACAAGAGGATCCTCAATGAGGGGAGCATTAGTGTTTATAGGAGCAGACATTGTGGGTGAAATGATGGCAGTAGTGCAAGTAGAAATATCTAGATTGTTTGGAGTGGCGGAAGAAGATTGTGAAGAATTGGACTGACCAATGTCATATGTATCAATATTATTATATGGAATATTCTATGATAGAGGAATAGGAATAATAGTAACAGGTTCTATGCGAATTTTTTTTAATGGATCAGGGTCTACAATAATGGTATGTTCATATCCATCATGCAAGAATTTTACACTTTGATGAACAATGGATGAAACCACATGCATTACATGAATCCAAGGCCTACCCAGTAAAATATTGAATTGAAATGAATTGTCGATAACGAATAATTATGTAGGGATAATATTAGGCCCAATTTTTATATGTAATGTGATGTTTCCTAAGAATGTGCAAGTAGTTGAAAGGCAGCCATGAATAAGAGTATAATGATAAGAACCTAGATTGTCTGCAATACCAAGTTGTTTTAGAAGTGAATGCGCATAAAAATTAACAACCGATACATTTTCAATGAGTATGTGCTTCACACAAGTGTTGTCAATAATAGTAGTGATAAGAAAAGGTGCACATGGATTGTCAAGAGCGAATGATGATATGTCCTCATTAGTAAATGATATAACACATGGAATTTTTTTAAGATACTAAATAAGGTGTGTGAATGCCTCCAAAGAATTATCACTTTCAGTGTGAATATAATGAAGGGAAGCTTCTAGTGTGTGACAAAAATTAAGTACATTGTGTTATAAGTAGAGAGATATTTTAGTCGATGTAGTCTTAAGTTGCTCAATGATATCATAGCCCCTAGAAGTAGCAAAAAGAGTCGTAGAAGTAATAGGTGGTAGGATAGAAATGGGTGAAGCCATAGGAGAATAAGTGGGGTGAGTAGTTACTACATTAATATAAGGATTAGCCATAGGTGTAACAAAACAAGGAGGATGTTGAGTACAAATTTTCATGAAATCAGCAGCAGTAGTAACCATGTCAGAAACTCTAGTGGGAACAAAAGTAGGATAATACAATTGATTCATGAATCAATAAGGTGAAGACATATTTAGAAGGAAAGGTTTAATACAATTTGGCTCACCAAAATGATTATGCAAATTTTAATTTCAATGTAGCAATTCTGATTTAAATAAATAAGCAATTAAGTATAGAAAGTAACCCAAGTAAATAAGTAATTGATATAAAAACCCTAGTTGCAAAGAAGGTATAAAATGAATTATCTATTTCGTAGAGATCCTGAAGATGCATAGAGATAGAAAACAGAAAAATCCAAAGCACATAATGTCGCAATGAAGCTCTGAAAAATGCAGAAATTGAGGAATATATTGGACTAGGGTGCCTAGAGAGGGGTAGGGGTGCATGTGGGTGCCCTAGAACTGTTTTTGGGTTCCTTTGACTCTTAAAACCTTCAGAAAACCTTCTTTGGAAGGTCACAAGATGTTTGTTACCCTTTTCTCTTGGTTTTTAGTATGTCACGTGATGATCCTTAGTGTTGCTTATAAGCTGTAGTAAATAATGACCGGAAAAACCCTCACAAGCACATCAAATCCCAAAAATAAAATAATGCATATGATGGGTCAAACTATCCTTAGATGTCAAATGAGTGAACTTACAATTGATCATTGTACTACATTTTAGATCCAATGTAGTTCTAGGTGTGTGTGTGTGTGTGTGTGTGTGTGTGTGTGTGTGGGCACGCGCGCGCGCGCATAGAATCGTGCCCTAGGTGGCTCTTGTGCGTGTTGCACTTGATAGTGAGAAAATAGCTAGATGTAAAGAAATGTAATATATGCGTACATGGAATAGAATGAACTTGCCCTCTTATGAAGTGTATGCAAAATAATGCAGTCACTTTCCCTTGAATGGATGGTAGAATGGATACTTGAGTGTTCTTGAATAGTCTTTGGATGCAACCTTATGTGGTAATAGCTAATGCTTAGTGCTTGGTACTTTATTATGATCACATAACTTTATATTTATATGATTTCTTTGCTTGAATTTCATAACTAGCTCCAAAAAGTATGACTACCAAAAATATATGATGCTAAAATGGCTAGAAACGATCCAAAAGATGTGAACAAAGTACAAAGAGTTCAGGGGTTCTCAGAGGAGATGGGGGCACCTGGTACTAGCGTCCTGGTTGGGCACTGGTGTCTAGGGTGAGAAATGTCAAGGTGTAAAAAGAAATACTAAGCTAAAAAGAGTGTTAGACCAAAAGTGGTAACAGAACGAAAGGAAATATGTCCAAGGACATGGGTTGATAAATAATTTTCTTACTTATTAACCATATGAATAGTAGTATGTAATCAGGACTAAATAGATACCCAAAGTGCATGATTTTTTGTCTACAAACACACTACCTTATGATGCACTCTAATTCCATGGTCCATACTCAACTGTTGATGGTCTACAACTCGAATCTACCTCACCACAGTCAAGCATTTATTCACCCCCTCACTCACACATTATCTCTATACTCTACACTTTAACAATCACATATTTCTAAAGAACATAATTCGAACCATTTCCCAATGATGTACTCTTATTATACGGTACATTCTTGACTGCTAAGGGGGAATGTACAATTGAAAATCATCACATGTATACACATCCACCCAAGGGGGCATGCAACTCCTATCATTTGCACTGCATTTCATTTCATCTCATCCACAACATACTACACATCTTGGTTGCATTTATTCTTGCTTACTTATGCTTTTACATGTACACTTTATTACACAAGCTAGATACATATATTTTAAGTCATTATCTCTTTCTATATACACACGCACATTCACTTGCCTTTCTAGTTGTGATCTAAAAATTTACACAAATCAATACATGTAGCATGGATGTTTGGCGCAGTACCTATTACCAGTCCCACAGTGGCTCTTGGGACATCCACTTTCATACACTATAGGTTCTCTTGTTTCATGTGTCATAACATAGTAATTTATTAGATTATAGCCATTTTGACATACTTTTTATATCTCTAACATGTTAACGGGTGCTTCATGTGCAACATTTTCTTTGCAGCTCTATTTTCCACCATGGTTATTTGTTACATTGCTTTTCATTGTTTTCTCTTGCATTCCATTGTTTGCGGGCTTTACCCTTTGTATTGTGGGCACACTATCTGCTTTCAGCCACTTCGGCCTTGATTTTATTGCAATATAATGAGTAGTGTCCCATTTTTGTAACCCACCTTTCACGGTCTACATTTTCTTCTTGCATATTGTTTTCTTGCATCTTAGCTTACACATTGTCAATTACACATACCATTTTTCTTCTACATGTGTGTTTTTATTTTCTTGTAATAACACTTGTTTCATATCCACTTTGTTTGCATGTTCCTTGGTTTCTACTAAGAACACTCCCTTCTTCCCTATAGGGTGCACTTTCAGCACACCATTCGGTCCTCCTTTGGGCCGAATACTCCTCAGTGACATCGCATGTACCCCAAATAAGGGGGGAATCATTTGGGTGAATCAGTCACCCCATAAAATGTTCTACAATCACATTTTAACACAACACAGTACTAGTACAACATAGTCATCAATCTCATACAGGGATAAGAATCATACTTGGGTTCTTAGCATAACACAAACAATAGCATCCAGACCACAATAGTAGCGACTAGATGCCCTTGAACCTTCCTGGAAGCCTATGACCAGGGGGAAGTTACACAACATTTTTAGTTCAAGAGAGTCTAGATAAATTCATGCAATAGATTTTATAGGGCACATACTCCTTAGCACTTGGCATGTATGTACTACACATCATTTTCTACTTTTGTGTTGAATTGAATTATTTGAATTGGATCAAATTTTTACACACCATTTGCAATAGTGTTCTACATTTTGGGAAACATTTAAAGGTTGGAGGATAGATGAGCGTAAATGCTCAAACTTTAGTTATCTTGTGTTTTTTAGTCTAGGGTGGTGTTTATGGATATTTACAACAAAGGGAACAATCAAAATTGTTCTTAGTACTTATTTAATAACAATGTTAACTAAATATTATACTAGATTCAATCAGGAAATAAAGTTGATTGACGACAACAAAATATTAAATTCAGAATTAAAGATACTAAAAATAATGCAATACTGATAATTCAAATTAATGCAAAATAACAAAAAGAAAAATAATAGTGAATTATCTTTTCACATTGGGCAGGAGTGACCCTTGCTCCTTCCTGTCAATCCAGTTTAATGTTGCAAGTCACACAAGTAGAGTTTTCCCATGAATCAACACTTAATTAAAAGAAATTTATTTTACAGTAATTAATCAAACTAAACTCTTTAATCTTAATACAACTTCTTTTTTATATTAGAGTAGTCCTAATCTCTCTAGAAGACTCTCTGGAAGAGGACTAGTTATTTGCAATTAATGACTACTTAACTAGATGATACCTATAATAACACTAATCATTTAAGAAGTTACAATTGTGGAAGTATCATGTCATGTTTGGATTCAATTCATCATGTCAACTATAAATGAGACACATAATTGAATCTTGTGAGACACTTACTCAACGCCAAAAAATATTACAGATCCTGAATTGATTCCCTATAATCATGATGATTATAATTCCATGAGTGTTTGTGTGCTTCATGTCTTCATGAAATTGTAGTTAAGTTGGGATTACATGGACCTCGTAATTTGTATGAAGTATGAGGTAGTAGTACATGTTTCATGCTCCTATCATTGTGTTAACTAGTGTTTTAGCTACATCAACTCATCATTTAGCCATTTGAGTCATTCACCTCTTTTGCGCGAGTTACTCATTTCAAGAAATTCCAAATTAGTGATTTGGACGAGTCCTGCACTCCATAGCGAGTCATGTGCTAATGCAAAGGTGATTCCTTCTCTTTAAGGTGAGTCATGTGGTAGTCTACAGTTAACTTATGTGATGACTCAAGATATTCTTTTCCAAATACATTGTTAATACTCATAAAAGGTTCATTCAAGCCATATTTGAGGAATAAATAACAAGATGAAATTAACAATAATATGCACAATATTTCCTTTCAAAACATAGTAAAGTATTAATTATAAAATATCAATATTATACATAGTGCAAAATGATATCATGGTAGCACAGGGTTCACATAGGATTAAAAATGGAAAAACAAGGGTTCATCACTCTGCCACACTTAACATCTAGTAGGTCTGCATGTTACCTATTAAATCTCTCAACGATCCTTGAACAATTGTATTCATTATCAAAGTTCTGCCAAGTCTCATCTAACTCAGTGTTACAAAAATGAAAGAACTTTATGACTACATTCCTCCAATTTGTATAACTATATTTAGGTTTCTCATTAATGGAATTCCATTTTGGCACATGGGCTATTACTAATAGAGGCCTATACCTCATTCCAACCCACTTTTCTTGTATCTCAAGAATAATCTTACAAAGGTATTTGGTCCTTCTTAACGACTAGTGGAGGTTATTTGGGGAAATTACCTCCTTCTTCCAGTCCTCTAGAAGCAATGTATATCTCACTTGGTAGGCAAGGAAATTAACATTAAAGATTGGGAGTGCATGTTCCCTGAAATGCTTTACACAAATTCACAAAATTTACTTATACCTATCCACCAACTATAAAAAATATACCTGAGACTAAAATATTGTGAAAAACTAGATGGGGAAGGTAGATCATTCCTCATTAAGAGGCCTATATTAGTTTATTCTCATACATAGGTTCCTCTCTGCTCCCTCCATTCAGAATAATGCCTCAAAGTAGAGATGAATGCCCTCAGTTATACCTCTCCCAAATATAAACTAACCAAAATTTCAATCTATTCAGGGAGAAATAAATTATGAACATAAAATTCACAGAATAGATTTTTAGCAACATCATTTCATGTTGCTCCAATAAACTACTTATCATCATCAAATTCTATATCATGTTTAGGAAAAAATCTATAAATCTTCCACTTTAGGAATTTCTCCTTTAAAAATACGGCATAGAACTTAAAATGAGCCCTACATGAGAGGGCATGATCATACAACTAAAAAACATTAAGCACATTATCTCGAAGTAGCTTGTTATCTTCCTTTAAAACCTCAGCACTTTTTCTTCCACTTAGCCATTCCTCTCAAGACAATAATTTGAGGAAACAAAAAGTATGTTTCCTTATTTTCTTGAAAAATTGCAAGTGATGTGTTTAACTCCTCTATCTTTGTCTAAAGGAAATGAATTTGTTGTTCTTTTCCTTTAGAGCATGTTGAGGTTGAAGAGTGGAAAATTCTTGTTGTTCTATGGTTTGATGGAGGTGTTGGATTTTCTATATATATATTTTAGACTCCGTCTGAGAGAAATTGGACTCTTTAGCTTGGAGGAGTAATTGTAGGTGTGTAATTATTTCTTGTGCCTGGTGGAGTTCAAATTGAATTTTAGAAAGATACAATACTTGTCGAAAACATTTATTAGAATCTAGAGGGGAACTAAGTTATCTTTCAATCAAGTGTGCCTTACCTTTGTCCATAACAAGAGAGTTAGCAATAGTGGTTGGGGTTTGATCAATGTATTTTTCATAAACTTGGACAGAGTGTGATATAGAATGAGAGGGAGACACAGGTGGTGTCTGGAGTAGGTTTTGCATAATAGCATTTTCCTCTTGTTCTTCTTGGGAAAGAATAGTTTCCACATGGGACTCATTGAGGGTCTGATCAATCCTAGATGTCCTAGGTTGTTTCTTAGGTCATTCTAAATTTCATTCTCTTCTTGAGGCCATGTCTTTTCCTAACAAAGTGATGTTTGTAAATTAGATGTATCAGGCCTTGGAATTTCTAGTAAGATGTTCCCCAATGGAATTTTTTAGTGGCATAGGAGACAAAATCAAAAAATAACTAAGGTAAATTTAATTTGTTCTGGGGTTTATCCTAGCCATGATGAAGGTGGATAATAATTCTCAAAATAGGGCTTTAAATGATCTCATACTAACCCTCACAGGTGAAATATTTGATTATCCATTTAGCTACTTCTTCTTAGGGCTCATGGAGAGTACTTATTTTAATACTTTTATCCTTTCCCTTATTGTCCATAATTAGTTCCAATTTTTCCTTCTTCCTCATAGAAAATATTTTAATAATTTCATAATAGAGGGTCCTATAATTAACGGATTGACCCTCTTTTGGTATCCTTGAAAGATGGCTTATTATAGTGGGACTAAACAAAATTTTATTATATCTTATTATAGCATATCCCTCCTCCATATTCTTTGTAAAATCTTCTATCATTTTTAGATTGAACTCTTCATATGCAAGCATGAAATCAAGCCATACTACCTTTTCAAAAATTTCCACTGAATTTGCATTAGCTAATATTTTAGCTAAATTTATTGGTTCATGCCTAAGTCTAAGCCCCATGAATGGTGCTTAGAGTAGAGCAAGTAATTACACATAGTTATAAAATAATAGAGCACAATACTAGAGACAAAAGTTTCGTAGGAATAATAATAAGCATAGGAATGGAGTTGGTAGCAACGCAAGAGTGAAATAGTGGAAGTGGACATTTGGAAAAAGATAGGGGAAAAAATAGGTATAGAACAACACGAATTGGGAAAGTTTAAAAAAATTCCAATATGATAGCAATAAAAGGAGGGATTTATAGACACCCAAATTTGGGACACATCCCTTTAACCCCTTTTGATTCATTAATTCGACACATATAACTAGCCATATTGATATTAATTTAATCACCTATAGTTAAATTAATCCTCATCCTCATACTATTATTAATTAAATTACTTTAATTAGATTAATATCCACCTCATTAATATCCATATCAGCCCTCCACCTCATCCCAAGACCTATTCCTAGCCTATTGATTAACTAATAATAAGTCCCTACTTATCCCAACCAACTGGGACTTAGTCTAACCCTAACATTAATTCCCTATTTCTTCTCCAAAAAAACTCCTACTTATATAAGTGTCATTCTCCACTTGAGACCTGGGAATGAGGATTCAAATCATGCCAAAAATAGCAAAGATTAGGCTATTTTTGGCAACTTGGACTTATTCACCTTAATCAACGCAAGTTATCCATTGGTCAACATCGATCACCTAACCGCCATTAGTTAGGTTAAATAAGAGTTTCTAACTCTTTGTTCAGGTTCTAAATTTGGATTTCATGGCTTACGATTATTACATTTGTATTCTCTAACATTCTTGTGACCTTGTAACCAA
Source organism: Taxus chinensis (assembly GCA_019776745.2). Classification (NCBI taxonomy): domain Eukaryota; kingdom Viridiplantae; phylum Streptophyta; class Pinopsida; order Cupressales; family Taxaceae; genus Taxus; species Taxus chinensis. The sequence goes on along the minus strand of CM034146.1, from coordinate 510,782,173 downwards.
CAAAGACCCCCTCTCATCATTTAAACATCATTCAATTTATCCACAGGTTCTTCCAGAACACCAACACCCACACCAGGAAGCATCATGTCACCTTGTTTCCATAATCACTCCGGATCACCACCTTATGCAACCACCACCACCATCCACCTCGAGGTTACATTCAACAAGTAATTTTCATCTCTCTCTTTTCATTTCTAATAGCTCATATTATTTTATTAAGCTATCTATTTTAGACACCACCCTTCTACCTTACCCGGATCTAATCACCAGTGCCTCTGGCCAACCTTCTATCCATTTAACCTCCCACACCTTTACTAAACCCTCATAACAACATCTTTGAGTCTTAACAAAAATCCCACAAACATATCAAAATCCCCATCACTCTCTGTGTAATCATAGAGAGTGCATAATTCTCAGTTTTTGACATTACCACCAAATTGCCCCTACCGACACTGGTCACCCAGCCGGAGTTGGTCTATTCCCCTAGACGATGTTGGTCACCCAATCAACATCGGTCTCTGAGACTGGAAATTTTCCTAAACCAACAAGTTCAAAAAATTCCCAAAACAACCCAAAACCTTACCCAACTTCATCCAAACTCCACCTAAAACAATATACCACACCTGGAGACCCAAACCAGCCTCCCGAACCAAATCCTAACCTTTCCTGTTAAGTTAAATTTGTTTATTGTATGTTGTAGGAGATACCTAAAACTTATAAATATAGTAGGAACCATTTATTTATTATTTCTTCTCACATTAATTTGTATTAAACATAGGATTGACAACCATTCGAGGAAGCATCTAGCTTACTGAATCTAGCCATCGTTAGGTATTCCTCAGACTCTTAATATTTAATATTCTCTTGTGGTCTTGTTTTTATTTACATGTATTTCCTCCTAGCCAAAAGGAATCTCTTGCATTTGGTTTTATTAAAATTCTACAACATGCACAATGCCTTCTTCCATCTACATAACACAGGTATTCCTCCTGCGTCTATTACCCTTATCTGTTTTATCACATTAATTTGAGGTGAAACATTTTAGCACACCTGGTGGGACCCTATCATTTTGGGTTCTTTGTATTTTTTCATTTTTGGGGTATCCTTGTGTGTCTATTTCCTTTCTAAAAAATTTCACACTCAAAATTTTCCCTGGGAATATTCTCCTTCTACTACTTGTCTAAATGAAATTCATGTTTTGGCTTAAAAAGAACCTTTCTTTCTATTCTATATTGCATTAGTGAAAGACATACTCTCTACCTATTTATTATTTCTCTCATTCAATTTCACTTTCAATTTGGACTTAAAAATCTGTGCATCTCATTTCTGATTGTTGCATTTAGCTCACTTAAATTTATTTGCAACCTATATAGTGGAGGTCATGACTAGTTGATGGTTGGTGACAATGAACCATAGTTAACACTTTATGCACACACACCCCAAACCAAATCATTGAAACAAATCACTCATTTCTTAAACATCTTCCTTCCTTGTAATTACCGTTAATGACTAATAATCAAATTAGTGTTGGATCCAGCTGGTGTTCTGGCCAATCATCATATCATATTTGTACCACATGTAACAAAAGGTATATCAGGTCCCTTTATCCAAAACAAACCTGAAACCAGCCATAGACTACTTATAGGGCACCCTTGTTGACCAAAAATTCTACTCCACTTACAATCAGTTCTAAATGGCATAAGCCACACAACATAAAAATATATTACCTAGGCTTTGGCATGTTTGCTAGCTTTTGCATGATTTGTGTTTTGGGTTGTGAGATCATTTCACCTTTTTTTATTTCCCTACATACTCCACAATCATAGTTGGCGTATTCTGACTTTTTCTGAGTGTGTTAGGGCTTATCATTGTCATACTCAGTTTCTGGGTTAGTGTTTATTTGGACTTAATCACTTTAAAATTCAATTTTTCATCTTCTCTAAATGCACAATAACCAACATTGGTCCATCTACCAGAATTAGTTACCTCCTCACACCAGAATCAGTTTACTAACCGGAATTGGTTCCCTATTATTTTGGTTATTTTACCCAAAATAGTGTTTGATTCACATCCAGTCATTTTTTATGATTTATTTATGGCATTTCACACCTTTTTGAGTTTTTGTTACCATCAACAGAGTTCAATTTCATCTAATTTGTACTTTTTATCTCCATATTTTCAAATCTATCATTTATCCACAGTAATCGGCATCGGTCTAGCAAACGCATCCATTACCTCATCTTATTAGCATCGGTTACCCTACCAATGTCAGTCTTTGTGTTTTTATTTTTCTGTCAAAATAGTGACTAATTCTCATTTTCTTGATTTTTTGTATCATTTATTTCAATGGTTATTTACTATCAGCAGAGCTCATATCACCTATCTTACCACTATTCACATGGTTTTGACTCGCAGACAAGTCAACGCCCTAGTCATTCATGTGAGGCGTCAGCTGTTACCCACTAGACCATCACCACCTTCTATTTCTTTTCCTATGGACCCCAATGTACCTCTCATTGTACCTACAGGTGATGAGGAATTCACAAAATTTATTGATCATAATAGCACTTCCCTGATGTATTACTTAGCCCCTTCTTCCACCCATGACTCATTAGGTCATCCTTTGTTTGGGATGCCTACCTCCATGTCTCCCACTCTTTCCCCCACTTATGTATTAACCAGTACAAGTGTAGCATTACCCACTCTAGCCTCATCACCTATTGTTTCTCATATTGACCCTACATCATCGATATTTGTTGCACCTACAACATCTATCGCAGCTATTATGTATGTCACCCCTACAACATCTACACCACCATCATCTGCAGATCTTAGTGTAGAGATCCTCACTTCGCAACCTCCAATTACGTTGACCCCTTTTTAGAGTCTAGTCATGTCTATCCCTTCCACTTTTCCACCTATTGCTACGAGGGTCTTAACATACATTCCTCCCACCTACACCTCCCATTTAGGGTATTGTTATCCAAAATGTGCCCCCTGCTCATTTTGTGCTTAATTCCTCTTGTTCTTCCGTTTCTTGTGCCTCAGTCATAATTTTTTTCTTTTCAGGCACTCAAAAATTTCTGGAAATGACACCATTGGATAGAGCTCTTTCTCATCTTTCCAGAAAGGTAAAGTTTTCCTCCTAACTCCATGTATTTTTGAAGTTATGGCTCGACAGAGTTTTTGTGGGAAATTTTCCCCTTCAAGGCCTGCAGCCAATGAGATGTCGCCACGTGTCCAGGGAAGTGGCGGGGGTCGGAGGAGAACTTGGTTTTTTACCAAGTATTTTGGCAAAGTTTTCAGGAGGAAATATTTTCCCCGCATGCCCACCGATGAATCGGGTGATGCCACGTGTTCAGGGGAAAAATTTGAAAAATTTGGCTAAGTGTTGGCGCATGGAAATTTTGAGAGGATAGCCTGCGGCCAATAAAAATGTGCCACATGTCCTATGGCATGGGAGTTTCAGAAGGCGGAGGAGAAGTTGGATTTTTGGCAAAATGCTTCACCAAATTTCAAAGGAGTTTTTGGCCCGTTGCCCTCGCCATCGAATCAGATCAGGCCACATGTCACCAGAGCTTGGAAAGGTGGAGCACATGAGGAAATTGGGATTTTTTCCCAAAGTGTTTATGCGAAAGTGAAAATTCTTGTAGAGGGGCCATGACCAATGATATGCTGCCACGTGTCTCGGACCGGTGGGGTGCAGGGAGAATTTGGGAAATTTTCCCAAAGGAAAAATGAAGGAATTTTTCAAAGGCAAATGTCCGCTCCCAAAATGTGAGCTAATGGGATCTCGCCACGTGTCTAGGTTGGAAATGATCAAACGGCCCACGGAAAAATTTGGAAGGACAGGCCCACACCAGTCAGCACGTGCCATGTGTCCTCAGCTCATCAGCCTAGCAGGGAAATTTTGGAAAATTTTCCAAAGGTAAAAATAAAGGAAAAAGGAGCAGAATGGGCCCACGGCCAATAAAAACATGCCACTTGGCACGTGGAATGGTGGAGTATGGGGAATTTTTGGGAAATTTTCCCAAATGTAAAAAAGGTGAAAAAATTCAAATTTTCACCCGCCAACCCGATTTGGCCCTGTTTTGCCCTAAAAATTCGAATGGCCATATCTTTCGGTCTAGAGCTTGGTTTTTCACGTTCTTGATATCAATGGAAATCTGGTAAAATTATCTACAATATTCCAGTGTAATTTTTGCATTTTCATGGAGTTTAGAGAGATAAAATTGAAAAACGTATCTGGCACGTGGTCATGGACAGAAATGACGTTTCAACCACCATTTTTAATGAAGAATGGCTTGCATTCTCTCCCAGCGTGGCCAAAAATGTTAGGGAATGGGTCTATAAGTATGCCAATGCTATTTTGAATACATTTTGGTCAATGGTTGAATCCCTTCCATGTTTTCCCATGTTTCTCTCTCCTGGGCTCGTCCCTTGCACTATAAAAGCTAGATTTGGCTCATTTTCAAAGGGTGGAACATTTTTTGTGTATTACAGGTTCCCTCTTTCACCTTGAAAGTGATTTTGTGGAGAAATCAGACCTTTTCAAGACTGTAACCTATTTTTCCTCTCAGGTGTTGTAATGCAAGTGATTTTTGATGTTAAAATGACAATACAGGCCCTGTGATTGATTTTCCATCCTCTGCTTGTGTTGTTTGACTAATTTCTGATCCTCCATTACAGTTATCAGTTTGTGCATGAAGTTTTTGTTGCATTTTTTATGAACTGTGTCAATCTGCAGAAGTGAGAAATGCTCACCACTCCTTTGGTGCATCACCTATTAGCATTAGTTTTAGTTTTTTGCATTCTCTATCTTTGTCCCTTTGGAATTTAGAGTAGGAATTAGGAATTTAAACCTCTGCAACTATGCAAGTGATATACCTGATCAGGGGAGTTGAGGAACCAGCCTCTAAACTAGAGATTCCTTTCTCATTTTCAATTCCCACACTTGGGGAGAGGATTCAATGTTGTGCAATCACACAAGATGCTTAGGATGATCAAACTAGAAATCTGATCAACATCCAAGGGTGCTACTGATTTGTAACAACAGGTATATGCCATCATCATATGTCATTTCCTATATATCCCATTCTCAGTTCACTTACTCAACACCTCCATATACTAGTATGCCACCTACATTCTACTCATCATATCCACCTCCTTATACCATTGGAGGTGTACCTCAATCAAAACCAACCACATATTTGATCAAAATGATGATATAAAAGATGCAGACCCTAGAAGCATTTGTTTCTAGATCCCGCAATTCTCTGACTTACAATGAGATTTGTAATGAGATTATTCACCCTTCTATTCCAATTCATCCATACCCTGCACATTGTGAAATGCCAAATTTTAACCGATTTAATAGTAAGGAGGATCCGTAACAACATTTACGATCTTTTAAACATGTATGTTATCTGATTTCCCATGATGACACCTTGTTTCTTCGAACTATCCCAATGTCCTTAACATGACCTGCCTTAGACTGCTAGGCACTCTATCTTTTCATTCAACCAACTAGCTGAGACATTTCTCGATCATTTCTCCATTAACATTGTCAAAAGGTTACCATGACCGACTCATATTCAGTACGCCAATATGAAGATGATTCTATCACAGATTTTTTCACGCGTTGGTAGAGCTTTATAAACCAAATCACTTTCCAATTTCCTTAAACTGAACTAATAAAGTTGTTTACTAGGGCTTGTGTTAGACATATCTCCTCAAATCTCCAAGTCCAAACATTTTGAATATTTGATGAGGCATTCACAATGTCTCCAAAACTTTAAACTCATGTTATCGAAGAGAAGAAATTGTAATTTCACAACAAGAGCACTCCCTTCAAACCAAAATACGCTTCTTCTTCATCCAAACCACAAACCAATCATTCAAATCCCAAGGGATCCTCCAACATGGTGGTCTTAAAACTAGTCCATCTCATCCATCCAACCAACCAAAACAACCTTCTACTCTTTCTCCTATTCAAAAATTTCAACATAAGTATGAACAATGATGATATACTCCCATAGGGGAACCTTACTCCTCTGTGTTGAAGAAATAATTTAAAGCAGGGGCTATCGTCCTTCCACTGATTAAACCACATACTAGTTTTGATCCTTCCCATCATTTTCCAACGTGGTATAAATAAAATGACTATTAAAACTACCATCATGTTAGGGGTCATAGTGATGGAAACTGTAAAATGTTTAATAATATTGTCCAGGATATGTTAGATAATGGAGATATCGTCCTAAAAAATCCTAATGCTCAGGCCAACCAAAAATTACAAATCTTTAAAAATCCTTTCCCAAACCACAATTAGTCATCAAATTAAATGGGTGATACTTCTAACACCAATGTTCATGAGGTACATGTCATCTTCGACATTGTACCTATCTCTTCTGCTAAGTTACCTCTCATCCCCTCTATTGAGGAAATCCATACGCGAGCTCCCCTACCCATGGAAGAGCTTAATCCTTCTATCCTCTACCCATGGAGGAATTCCTCACATATATCCCTTCATCTATAAAATATCTCATGTCATCTATGTCGCAACTCATTGTAGATCATATCGCACCTATTCCTCTACCCATAGAGGAACCAACTATATCTACATCTTCACCTACCATTGAAACTACCTTGCCTATGCCTCTACCCAAGGAGGAACCCATTTCACTTGCTCCTCAATCCAATAGGAGGTTGGCCTTATCAACCTTTTTTCCCAATGAAGAGTCTATATCACAAGTTTTTCCATATCCTCACCCCATTGAGGAGCCAATCGTATCTCTTCTTCCTGTAAATCCCCAAGTTGTGCTCCTCCACATCTCTTGAGGCTGACATATGTCTATTAACAATCCTATCAACATTATCAAAGATTGAATCTAAAGCAACCAAACCTCTTGGAATGGGAGATTCCTTTCTCATTTTCAAGTCCCACACTTGTGGAGAGGATTCAATGTTGTGCAATCACACTGGATGCTTAGGATGATCAAACTAGAAATCTGATCAACATCCAGGGGTGTTGTTGATTTGCAACAACAGTTTTGGCATGCCTGGTGGGACCTTAGATGTCTTCACTTTCATTGCAACAAAATTGATGTGCATTTGTTGCAAGTTTCTTGCTTTAAAGAGCTATAAATTACACATCTGGCAACTCCATAGAAGAAGAATCAGCTAGTTTTAGCAGTGCAGACATGAAAACTCATGAGAAGAATCACTACAAGGTCAAGAGCTGGAGAAGAAGAGGTGATGTTTGAGTATCTGTAGTTATCTCCAAGAAGAAGGAAAAGAGGAAGGAGAATTCAAAGGTCTCCATCTCCACCAAACAGAACTCTCTCAACCCCTCCACCTGGTAGGCCTTTCATTCAATCAACAATGGTTTTGAGGCCAATCAGAATGGCACAAAACAACCCCTATGTCAATTTCACTGGCAGTAGCCCACTTGCTCTCAATGCACAAAATCCAATCCCAGTTGCAACATTGAAGAACATCCCATACTTTACTAGAGAGAATCAGACTACTCCTGGTGATCATGTTAAGGATATTGCTAACATTTGTGTAATCCATGAGATCAATGAGATGCAAGTTGTTGTCAAATTACTGGCATCTTCATTCAAAGGGAGATTTTTGCAATGGTTCAGGAGTCTTGCCTCATGTTCTATTCAAAATTGGAACTAGCTATGCATAGCCCTCCATGAGTAGTTTGGAGAGAAGGGAGACAACTTGTCCCTTTTAGAGCAGCTGACAACCATCAAGAGAGCTCCCAATGAGTAGCTGATTGATTTTAACTTCAGATTTCAAAGGACTTGGGAGAGAATTCTAGTGGCAGTCAGGCCAACAGCAGAAGGTGTTTTCCTTTATTACCTTAAAGCTTTAAATTCTGATATATCTATGTTAATTCAATCCATGGGAGGCATAAATATCCCCATTGCTTACAGAATTGCCATTAGAGCTGAAAATTATTTGATTCAAGCTGGAAAACTAGCTCCTAGGCCTCCAATGCCACTGTTTCCAAGTTTAGAGAGCCCAAACACTAATCAAGCACCTATTTTAGCTCCTATTCCCACTCCTAAAAATCAGAATTCAAATGAAGCTTCTACTTCATCTTCTAGTGCCTCAAATGAACTTCAAGAAGTCATGAAGTAGCTGCAAAATTTAGGCAATGAGCTGGTTACACTCAAAAGGCAGCAAGCCCAAAGCTTTAGAACTCCTTTCCAGCCCCAAGCTCAGCCCAACAGGCAGCCATATCAACCCCAAAGACCACCCAATCTAGCTGCAAACCTAAATCAAGCAAGGCCTCCTTCCAATAGACCATTTAAGCCCTATAATCCCAATGCTACATCTACCTCTAAAGCATTGGTGCCAGTACAAAACAATATAGCTCAAGAGTATGATTGGTGTTTCCCATGCAATGAACCTCATAACCAATCCATGTGCTTCAACGGTGCCTTAAATCAAGCATTAATGGTTACACCAACTGGTGTGGAGGGTGAAGGTAATCAAGGAAATAACCAGCAACAAGAAACATTCCAGCAGCAGTCAGCTCCAAATGATACCACACTTGTAAACTGGCAAATAGAAGATTTTTGTGGCATGAATCAAATGGTTTCCCAAAGTGTTGCAGCCAACACAAGGTCAGAAAGGAGAAATTTTGGTGAATAAAAACCATTAGCCCCAAGCAATCCTTGATCTTCTATCACCCCACAAACTATTGGCAAACAAAGTTCAATCCCAAACACACACAGACTGCCCAAAACAGCTTTTAAACCAACTCAAATGCTAGTTGCTGCTGCCCATGTGCAAGGAATGAATGTGCAGGCCAAGGTACAGCAAAGGGATACTTCATCTCCTTTCAATATCATTGATCAGATGAAGAAGACAAATGTAAACATATCAATTTGGGAATCACTATCTATCCCGGGCCAAAGAGATTTGCTACAAGCTGCCATGAAGGATTGGTCAACTTCAAATCAGCAAATCTAAATGCAAGAGAAGGTGCTCACAAATACTGCCCAGCCTGAGGGGAATCATGGAGGATAGCAAGGTAAAATGTTGAAGCCTCCTCCATTCTATGTTTCATTGATAATTGGGAACCAACTGGTACACAATTACATGATTGATTCTGGGGAAAGCATTTCAGTAATGCCCAAGCAAATAGCTGTATCCAAAGGGGTAGTGCAATTGGATGGGACAACAATAACAACAGTTGGAGTGATTAAAAACTTAAGTCTTACTTTGCATGCCTGTCCCAACGTTGTTATTTTGCAAGATGTCTCAGTGATAGACCTTCCCCCACTCTTTGCCCTATGTTTGTCAAGGGATTTCATAGCCAAGATTGGAGGTTACTTATCTGTTGATTGGTCACACATGTTGTTTAGAACGAGATATGTAACCAAGGCCACAATCAGATCTAAACCTATTGCAAACTTTCACATTGAGCCTTACACTCCAAGTCAGATCAATACAAATTGTTCAGCATTTGATCAAGAAGATTATCCAAGCACTGATGAAGTTGACACCAAATTTGAAAGCATCCCAGATCTAACTCTTGATTAATGGGAAAACAAGGTGCATGCTTTTGATCCTTATCAAGAAATAGAAGAATCTTAGCTAGGAGTCTATTGCATACATGAAGAAAATCAGCCTATTCCTAGCATCACCAAGCCAGACCGCAAGGATGAAAATGAGGTATGGCAGTTGTTTTTTGATGGATCAAGGAGTAGATAAGGTGCAGGAGGGGGAGCTATGCTTGTTTCACCACAAGGAGTTAAATATTATTCAACTTTTAGATTTCAGTTTGCATGCTCTAATAACACTGCTGAATATGAAGCCTTGATACAAGGATTGCATTGGTCAATCAAGAGAGGAATAAAGAAATTGCAAGTCTTTGGTGACAGTGAGTTGATTGTCAACCAGGTTAAGGGGTAGCATGCTGTCAAGAATGATCTACTCAAGTGCTACAAGAACAGGGTGTGGGACCTCATTGAAGATTTTGAGGGCTTTAGCATAAAATCCATTCCTAGAAAAGAGAACCAAGCTGCTAACAGGCTTGCAGCAGTTGGGGCAGCCTTTGACGTTGTTGAAAGCATTCAAAAAGACAAGGTACATCCAAACATCCATGTGATTGTGAGGCCTTCAATGCCAGACAACAATGTAAGTTGGCAAGTGTTTGAAAATGATCAGCAAATCATCCATTTCTTGTAAGAAGAGGTTGAGTTCTCAGCTAAAAATCAGGAAAAGTTGGAGCAACAGTATGGTGACCAAGTGGTGCAGCTGAGAACCAACAAGCTACCAAAGGGACTTATTACTTTGGAGTCCATTTTCAATCCTAATGATCAGTTTAGGAAGGAGAAAGCAAACATCCAAGTCAAGGGAGAAGATTCAGTGTCCATCTCGGTGGAAGGAGGCAAATCACTCCAAATTGGTAAGATGACAACTGAACAAGAAAGGTATGAGTTCATACAACTTTGTCAAGAATTCCTTGATGTGTTTTCTTGGAGCTATGAAGATTTGAAAGGTTTCAATCCCGAGTTAGCTCAACACACCATTGAATTGGATCCAAATACTAAGCCCATCAGGAAAAAACAAAGGCCAGTCAACCCCCACATGGAGCCTCTCATGAGAAAGGAATTGAATAAGTTGATAGAATCAAGAATCATATTCCCTATCAAGCATTCTAGTTGGGTGGCCAACTTGGTTCCAGTTAGAAAGAAGAGTGGGGAAATCAGATTGTGTGTTGACTTTAGAGATCTGAATAGGGCATCTCTCAAGGATCATTACCCACTTCCTTCCATGGAACAGATTTTGCAAGTTGTTGTTGGCTCTGAGAGGTTTTCATTACTTGATGGCTATTCAGGGTATAATCAGATTATGGTAAAGGAAGAAGATCAGTTCAAGACAGCCTTTACAACCAAATGGGGAACTTATGCATACAGGAAAATGCCATTTGGGTTGTCCAACGCTGGAGCTACCTTCCAAAGGGCAATGGACATGGCATTCAAGGGTTTGATTAACAACATAGTGTTGATATATCTTGATGATATCACTGTTTTTTCAAAAAATATAGCAGACCACCTCTTTCATTTGAGACAAGTGTTCCAAAGGTGCAGAAGGTTTGGAATATCCCTGAATCCTAAAAAGTGTATTTTTCTAGCCCATGAAGGAAAGCTCCTTGGCCACATTGTCTCTAACGAAGGATTAGCAATTGATCCAGAAAGAGTTGAAGCCATAAGAGAACTACCATTGCCAAGCCACAAGAAGGCCCTTCAAAGTTTCTTGGGGAGAATAAATTTTGTTCAGAGGTTTGTCCCAAATTTTGTAGCCCTAGTCAAGCCTATCACCAAGATGTTAAAGAAAAGCATGGCTTTCAAATGGACAGCAGAAGGAAAGGAAAGTTTTGAAGCAATCAAAGAAGCCATCTCTCAAGCACCAACTCTCATTAACCCAGATTTCTCCAAGGATTTCATCCTCTATGCATTTGGGGGTGATGATACTATTTCTGCAATTTTGGTGCAGCAGAACAAAGACAATGATGAGCAACCAATTGCTTTCTTCAGCCAAAGCCTAGAGGACTATGAGGTAAGATATTCTTTCATTGAGAGACATGTTCTTGTAGTAATCAGGAGCTTGAAGAAATTCAAGCATCTAGTTTCAAACAATAAGGTCCAATTGTTGGTTTCTCATGCGGGAGTTAAGGACTTCCTCCTCAACAAAGACTTGAATGAAAAAAGGGCAGGTTGGATTACTCGTGTCATGGAGTATGACATAGAGATCAAAGTCACCAAGTTGGTCAGAGGAAAAGGATTGTGTGAGCAGCTGATTTTGAGCAAACAAAAGGAAGCATGCAATGAGAAGGAGGTTGTTTTGGCGTTGCAAGACAGCCATGAGCAAGGAAGCACTCAAGAGGAGAATGATGGTGTCCCCACTCCTTGCTGGACCCAAGGTATAATGCACTTCCTAAGCACAGGCCTATTCCCTCCAGAGATGAACAAGACCCAAAGAAGACACTTCAGATTGCAGGCTGTCCCATATGCCCTTGTTGATGGTGTTTTGTTCAAGAAAGATGTGAATGGAGTACTACTGAGATGCATTAGTACAAATCAGATTCATAGGGTGTTGGAAGAATTCCATGGTGGACCAGATGGTGGTCATTTTGCACCAAGAGTGACAACTCTAAAGATCATGAGGGCTGGTTATTATTGGCCCAAGATTTTCAGTGATTGCTATGCATGGATCAAGAGGTGCAAGAATTGTGCATTCTTCACAGGTAAAGAGAGGCTAGCTGCCCTTCCATTGCATCCAATTTCAGTTGACCAGCCATTCATGCAATGGGGTTTAGACTTCATTGGAGTCATTAACCCCAATTCAAGCCAAGGGCACAAATGGATTTTAACAGCCACATATTACTTCACCAAATGGACTGAAGCAGTAGCACTCAAGGAAGCAAATGAATCTAGTATCCTAGACTTCTATGAGGGAATAGCAACCAGGTTTGGTATACCAGCTACAACAATATCAGATAATGCATTGGCATTCATTGGGTCCAAGGTGACTGAATGGGCTGTCAAGAATGGGATCTACCTAAGTACTTCATCAAACTATTACCCTCAGGGTAATGGCCAGGCCGAGTCTACAAACAAGAACTTGTTGAGGATCATTAGGAGGACTCTTGATGAAAATCAGAGGTCTTGGCATACTAAATTGAAGTTAGCCTTATGGGCTGATAGGATAACTCCCAAGAGATCTACAGGTAACTCTCCATTCAAGCTTGTTTATGGAAGAGAGGCAATTTTTCCCATATCACTTGAGTTGCCAACATTGGAACTCATGAAACAGTTAGAGTTGTTGGAGTTTGAGCCCATGGAAGTCAGATATGCAGAATTGATGGAGCTCCAAGAAATCAGAAATCAAGCATCCCAAGCAATGGAGAAGGATCAAGCTTTGATCAAGAAAACCTTTGATAGAAAGGCTAAGAATAGATCCTTCCAAGTTGGAGATCTAGTATTAAAGTGGGATGCAAATAGAGCGAAACCAGGAAGGCATTCAAAATTTGATGCCATTTGGAGTGGCCCATACATGGTCACAAGGTGCAAGGACAGAAATGCTTTCCAATTGTCTTCATTGGATGGTGAAGAACTGCAGATTCCAGTCAATGGAATCCATCTAAAGCATTGCTACTAAAGGGAAATTCTCCATCTTGTAAATATTAGCTTAGGTTTTCATTCCTCCAAGTGCTTGTGCACATTGTTTTGCTGTAGGTTAGTTTTCTTTCCCTAAGTGCTTTGGCACAAGCTTGCTGTTCTTGGAAATGTGTCTACAGGCCTTGCTCCATCAGGTGATATTTCGTCTTCCTCCTTGTAGTATTCTAATCAGTTGGGGTATCAAACAGAGAAAATGATAACTCCATGCCCAATGGATTGCTTCAGGAAACTGGTAACTTCATCCAGCAGGCAGATGACCCCTCTGAGTGTGTAAAATTGTTATCCAAAATGTGCCCCCTGCTCATTTTGTGGCTAACTCCTCTCGTTCTTCCCTCTCTTGTGCCTCAGTCATAATTTTTTGCTTTTCAGGCACTCAAAACTTTCTGGAAATGACACCATTGGATAGAGCTCTTTCTCAGCTTTCCAGAAAGGTAAATTTTTCCTCCTAACTCCATGTATTTTTGAAGTTATGGCTCGATGGAGTTTTTGTGGGAAATTTTCCCCTTCAAGGCCCGCAGCCAATGAGATGCCACCATGTGTCTAGGGAAGTGGCGGGGGTCAGAGGAGAACTTGGTTTTTTACCAAGTATTTTGGCAAAGTGTTCAGGAGGAAATATTTTCCCCGCAGGCCCGCCGACAGATCAGGTGATGCCACGTGTTCAGGGGAAAAATTTGAAAAATTTGGCTAAGTGTTGGTGCATGGAAATTTTGAGAGGAAATCCTGTGGCTAATAAAAATGTGCCTTGTGTCCTATGGCGTGGGAGTTTCATAAGGTAGAGGAGAAGTTGCATTTTTGGCAAAATGCTTCACCAAATTTCAAAGAAGGAGTTTTTGACCCGCTGCCCCCGCCATCGAATCAGATCAAGCCACGTGTCACTAGAGCTTGGAAAGGTTGAGTGTAGGAGGAAATTGGGATTTTTTCCCAAAGTGTTTGCGTGAAAGTGAAAATCCTTGCGGAGGGCCCACGACCAATGATATGCCGCCACCTGTCTCAGACCAGCAGGGCATGGGGAGAATTTGGGAAATTTTTTCAAAGGAAAAATGAAGGAATTTTTCAAAGGGAAATGCCCACTCCCAAGATGCAAGCCAATGGGATCTCGCCACGTGTCCAGGTCAGAAATGATCAAATGGCCCGTGGAAAATTTTGGAAGGATAGGCCCACACCCAGTCAGCATGTGTCACGTGTCCTCAGCTCATCAGCCTGGCGGGGAAATTTTGGAAAATTTTCCAAAGGCAAAAATAAAGGAAAATGGAGCAGAATGGGCCCACTGCCAATAAAAACGTACCACGTGGCACCTGGAATGGCAGAGTGCGAGGAATTTTTGGGAAATTTTCCCAAATGCAAAAAAGGTGAAAAAATTCAAATTTTTTCCCCGCCAACCCAATTTGGCCTTGTTTTGCCCTAAAACTTTGAATGGCCATATCTTTCGATCCAGAGCTCAGTTTTTCACGTTCTTGATATCAATGGAAAGTTGGTAAAATTATCTACAAGATTCCAATGTCATTTTTGTATTTTCATGGATTTTGGAGAGAGAAAATTGAAAAACACCTCTGGCACGTGGTCATGGATAGAAATGACGTTTCAACCACCATTTTTAATGAAGAATGGCTCGCATTCTCTCCCAGCGTGGCCAAAAATGTCAGGGAATGGGTATGTAAGAATTCCCATGTTGTTTTGAATGTGTTTTGGTCAATGGTTGAATCCCTTCCATGTTTTCCCATGTTTCTCTCTCCTGGGCTTGTCCCTTGCACTGTAAAAGCCAGATTTGGCTCATTTTCAAAGGGTGGAACATTTTTTGTGTATTGCAGGCTCCCTCTTTCACCTTGAAAGTGATTTTGTGGAGAAATGAGACCTTTTTTCAAGACTGCAACCTATTTTTCCTCTCAGGTGTTGTAATGCAAGTGATTTTTGATGTTAAAATAACAATACAGGCCCTGTGATTGATTTTCCATCCTCTGCTTGTGTTGTTTGACTAATTTCTGATCCTCCATTACAGTTATCAGTTTTTGCATGAAGTTTTTGTTGCATTTTTATGAACTGTGTCAATCTGCAGAAGTGAGAAATTCTCACCACTCCTTTGGTGCATCACCTATTAGCATTAGTTTTAGTTTTTTGCATTCTCTATCTTTGTCCCTTTGGAATTTAGAGTAGGAATTAGGAATTTAAACCTCTGCAACTGTGCAAGTGATATACCTGATCAGAGGAGTTGAGGAACCAACCTCTAAACTAGAGATTCCTTTCTCATTTTCAAGTCCCACACTTGGGGAGAGGATTCAATGTTGTGCAATCACACAAGATGCTTAGGATGATCAAACTAGAAATCTGATCAACATCCAAGGGTGCTGCTGATTTGTAACAACAGGTATATGCCATCATCATATGTCGTTTCCTATATATCCCATTCTCAGTTCACTTACTCAACATCTCCATATACTAGTATGCCACCTACATTCTACTCATCATATCCACCTCCTTATACCATTGGAGGTGTACCTCAATCAAAACCAACCACATATTTGATCAAGATGATGATATAAAAGATGCATACCCTAGAAGCATTTGTTTCTAGATCCCACAATTCTCTAACTTACGACGAGATTTGTAATGAGATTATTCACCCTTCTATTCCAATTCATCCATACCCTGCACATTGTGAAATGCCAAATTTTAACCGATTTAATAGTAAGGAGGATCCGTAACAACATTTACGATCTTTTAAACATGTATGTTATCTGATTTCCCATGATGATACCTTGTTTCTTCGAACTATCCCAATGTCCTTAACATGACCTGCCTTAGACTGCTAGGCACTCTATCTTTTCATTCAACCAACTAGCCGAGGCATTTCTCGATCATTTCTCCATCAACATTGTCAAAAGGTTACCATGACCGACTCATATTCAGTACACCAATATGAAGATGATTCTATCACAGATTTTTTCACGCGTTGGTAGAGCTTTATAAACCAACTCACTTTCCAATTTCCTTAAACTGAACTAATAAAGTTGTTTACTAGGGCTTGTGTTAGACATATCTCCTCAAATCTCCAAGTCCAAAAATTTTGAATATTTGATGAGGCATTCACAATGTCTCCAAAACTTTAAACTCATGTTATCGAAGAGAAGAAATTGTAATTTCACAACAAGAGAACTCCCTTCAAACCAAAATATGCTTCTTCTTCATCCAAACCACAAACCAATCATTCAAATCCCAAGGGATCCTCCAACATGGTGGTCTTAAAAGCTAGTCCATCTCATCCATCCAACCAACCAAAACAACCTTCTACTCTTTCTCCTATTCAAAAATTTCAACATAAGTATGAACAATGATGATATACTCCCATAGGGGAACCTTACTCCTCTATTTTGAAGAAATAATTTAAAGCAGGGGCTATCGTCCTTCCACTGATTAAACCACATACTAGTTTTGATCCTTCCCATCATTTTCCAACGTGGTATAAATAAAATGACTATTAAAACTACCATCATGTTAGGGGTCATAGTGATGGAAACTGTAAAATGTTTAATAATATTGTCCAGGATATGTTAGATAATGGAGATATTGTCCTAAAAAATCCTAA
This sequence comes from Taxus chinensis, assembly GCA_019776745.2. Lineage (NCBI taxonomy): Eukaryota > Viridiplantae > Streptophyta > Pinopsida > Cupressales > Taxaceae > Taxus > Taxus chinensis. The sequence continues at coordinate 510,765,385 of CM034146.1, read as the reverse complement.
TGCTCAGGCCAACCAAAAATTGCAAATCTTTAAAAATCCTTTCCCAAACCACAATTAGTCATCAAATTAAATGGGTGATACTTCTAACACCAATGTTCATGAGGTACATGTCATCTTCGACATTGTACCTATCTCTTCTGCTAAGTTACCTCTCATCCCCTCTATTGAGGAAATCCATACGCGAGCTCCCCTACCCATGGAAGAGCTTAATCCTTCTATCCTCTACCCATGGAGGAATTCCTCACATATAGCCCTTCATCTATAAAATATCTCATGTCATCTATGTCCCAACTCATTGTAGATCCTATCGCACCTATTCCTCTACCCATAGAGGAACCAACTATATCTACATCTTCACCTACCATTGAAACTACCTTGCCTATGCCTCTACCCAAGGAGGAACCCATTTCACTTGCTCCTCAATCCAATAGGAGGTTGGCCTTATCAACCTTTTTTCCCAATGAAGAGTCTATATCACAAGTTTTTCCATATCCTCACCCCATTGAGGAGCCAATCGTATCTCTTCTTCCTGTAAATCCCCAAGTTGTGCTCCTCCACATCTCTTGAGGCTGACATATGTCTATTAACAATCCTATCAACATTATCAAAGATTGAATCTAAAGCAACCAAACCTCTTGGAATGGTATTAGTCTTTAATTTCATAAATTCTTTTCTAAACTGATTCTCTTTACCATCATAAATACAAACCATTGGTTTCTAGTGCACATTTTGGTTTGTACACTCTTCTTCATTCTGTAAGAACCTCTAAACCTGGGCATCATCTTAAGAACTTGCCAATTTCTGACATTATCAGAGAGACATGGTATTGATAACACTTTTATATCATATTCACAGTAAGGATACATTGTACAATTTTCAAATCTGGATCCTAATACTGCCAACCTATCTACAACAACATTTTGCTTTCTATCATGGTATATTATGTTGAAAGAGTCAAACATTTCAATAAAGTCAAAAACTATATGCTTATATTGTTTCATTCTTTGACTCTTTGTTGCATACAATTTCCTATTTTATTTGACTATCGATCCTGAATCTCATTTAACAATAATGTCCTTAATACCATACCTCCAAGCAATCCTTAAACCCAAATTCAATGCTTCATGTTCTGTAATATTATTAGTGCACTCAAATCTAAGTTTAAAAGAAAACCTGAAATCATCCTTATTTGGAGACATGAGAACAATACCATCACCATTCCCAAATTTAGAACAAGCTCCCTCAAACATCAAAATCTAGGGAGATCCAATTTTCTTAGGATATTTACACTTATCAATGCTATGCTCTTTAAAATCTACATAGCCCAAAAAATTATCAACATCTACATCTGTATAGAATACTTCATAAGAAGCATTGTTAGGGTCTTCAATCAGATGTAGCATCTTTTTCTCACCATAATATTTTACAAGGATTCCCTCTACTGGTATGGTTACATATGACATTTCCATCTGTACACTCCTACCTAGACTAGCATCCCACTTTCTTCACAATAACAGTCCCCACTTGGAAGGACAATCCATAATAACTACATTCATGGTTAAGCATTTTCCCAAGTAATATATCAATTGTACTACCAATCCTTTAACATATCCAATAACCGACACCGCCCTTGAATACATAGTAGTAAATTTTCCAAAAAAAATTATCACTTTGATATTCAATGCATTCATTACCTCAAGAGGCATCACATTACATGAGGCCCCTGAATCAAACATGCAGTTGTGCACTAACTTGTCCTTGATGATTAAAGTACTATAGAAAGGATCAACATCAAGCTCAGATTTAACAAGAGAAGTTTCTCCCAAGTCTTTCAATGCTTGTGGTACTTCCAGTTCTACAATGACAGGGGGAGTATCCACATTATTCACATTCTTGTTTGGTATTACCTCCTATTTAAATCTCAAATACTTAAATTCTCTTTTTCTATGCTCAGGGATCCTCAGCAATTCAATAATAAGCAAAGTGAATTTGATTTGACTCAACATCTGGGCTATATCACATAGGATGTATTTGGGTAAGACTGTATTGGGAAGGAGATTTTTTCTTCTTCTTGTGGTATGAGAATCTTTATAGCTTGGGCATGAGTCGGGGTACAAGTTTTATTTTGAGTGACTAGGCCCTTACTAGGTGTATCCTTTTTAGGGGGATCCTTTGGGATATTAATGAGAAGTGGATTTTTTGGCTTGGCTTGTGGCCCTCCCCCTTTAAAAACTCTACTTTTGAGATTGTATTTATTTTCCTGGGCAACCTCTACATTCATCAAACGTTTCATGTCTTCCTTAGAAGGAATTCCCCCATCAGACTTCTTGATCATTAAAGATCTCAAATATTAAAATTCATGATAAGGTAAATCAAAATATTACACCATATCAACTTCAATATCATCATTAGGAGGAAGAGGAGACACCTAGTGAATTCAATCCCAAAAAATTTCTACAGTCCTGACACTTATCATCTTAGTTTAAGTGGCACCTTGTTTTGGATTATCAAGGAACTCCATCATGCATACATCAGCGTAAGTTTCATCATCACTTGTCTCTTCAATTTCCTTATTTATATCATAGGGGGGATGTGGTAAGAGGAACTTATCACACCAATCAATAACATGATATTATTCTACCATGGAAACCCTAGTAGTCAAAGGATCAGGTACCAACTTATTTTCTCTAGGTTGTGGTTATTTATTTCCTGATCCCATGGGCCCTTTTCCTCTTTCATCTAATCTTTGATCACTTCTAGGATGATTTCCAAAGCCATTTTTTCCCTAAGGTTGGTGTTGGCATTGAGAACTCTTTCCTATTATTTTTTCTTCTTTGGCAAGTTTATAAGATATTTCTTTAACTGTTCTAGCCAGAGTCTTCACAAATTCTTCCTGATCCATTGCCTTTCCTGACTGAGGTTTCTTAGGATTAATCAATTTGACACCCTCCCTCTTAGGAGGATTTCCAATTGACTTAATATTATTTTTGATTTGCAAGGCCATGGTTAAATTCTGCCTTAAATTTCTAGGGATCTTATCCCTCAAATAATAATCATCTTTCTTATCAAAAGCATCAGAATATTTAATTAGGTAGGACTCATCACTAGGCCTCAAAATTATGGCTAGTCTAGTCAAAGTCTTATTAAATCTAGTATTGAAGTCTTGAACAAACTCATTGCGATTATTTTTTATATTCTCAAACTCAGATAAGAGGAACCTTGGGTCAGTCTTATCCCCATATTGTAATCTAAAAGCATTCTTCATCTCAGTCCATGAATCTATTGAGTTGTCTAATAAATATTTATACAAGTCATGTGCATATTCTTCAAGAGTGTGAATGAATAGCTTTACATATACATATTCATGTTCTATTTCAAAATACTCTGTCATATTAAAGAAGATTTTAATGTTTTGATAACTAGTGATGACATTATTTCCCTAAAATATGGGCAACCAATTTCTTACATCTTGTGGTACAACATTAGGATGCCCAACCATGCCTCTAAAATCTATTGGTCTAAACATAATGAAAACAAAGGGAGGTCTAGGTGGAGGATGAGCCATGTTATTAAGAGGAGGTGATCCTATAAGAGGATTAAAATGATGTGGGACAAAAGGTATTTGGGACAAAGACATATGATCTTTAAAGTAAGTATCCTTCAATGACTCGGTCTCACAAAAAACCCTATTAGTTCTAAGTGATAAAGGAGGGAGGTGAGGGATACCTATTCCAGTTACAAATGATGGCCCTTCACCAGTCTGAGTGTTTATATTTGCATGAGAATTTCTTGATTTTGAACTATTTGAAGATGTAGAATAATCCTCTATTATAGGTTGATCACCTTCCAGGACTGGCACTACCTTCTCTCTTGACTTTTGATCCCCTAACACTTTCCAGACTTGTTTCTTATTTGGGTTTTTTATTCCAATCTCTGGAAACAATATTCTAGTAAGATATTTGTTAAGTAAAGACCTTCTTCCTTATAGATTTGTAAATATCAAAAAAAAATCTCAATTGTCAAAACTTACGACACTAGCATTTACCAGAAATTCTGAACAAAATATGGAGTCAACACTAAGAATTTTCACCTTAGATGTGTAAAAGACTATAAATGACTTGTCAATTTCACATCAATATTCAATTTCTATAAATCTTAACAAATATGGGCATCCTTTGTGAATAATTACCACTAGCCAAGCTTATTTAGTGCAACGTTCACTTAAAATAGGAATTACCACACAACTAACTTTTGATATTGCTTAATTTTCACAAATATTAACAAAGGATGATGTTTGGACCACGTATTTGCATCTAAACATGTATGAAATGTTACCATAGGTCGATATTTGTTTATATTTTCACAAATGTCCTTAGAAACTTTACCAAAGCAATGTTGGTACCCAAATCAGTCCTCCCTTTGTGGCCAAGAAGCATCAAAAGAATGAGAAGGATGCCTAGAGGATGATAGATCTAGATTTGTGTCATTTTGTAGCAGGGGAAGGATCTCATCATCTCTTTATCACTCAAGCTTGGAGGATTCAGGTAGCACCATGCTGAGGGTATGACCTACCCTCCTACTTTAGGCTCTTCCTTTAGCCAGGGTGAGAGGACCCATTATGTAGTCTGTAATTGTGAGTGGGGTGGATGTATTAGTAATATTTGGGACTCGTTTGTAGACTAATTGAAAAACAACTCTAGGAAGACATAGTCAATTCATCAAAGGCTAAATCTCATGAATTATCACTTCTAGACAGTGCATGTAGATGTCTTCTAAACAAATCTCAGACTACTAAAGATAGTATGGAACCAACTTCGCTTTAGCATATTGTTGGCTTTAATGAGGTGGGTAGTTCTTGTAGGATTAGTTAGTTTTGGTTGTATTTGATTTGGGGAATTAAGAAGGATAAAGTTTATTAAACTAGATTTCAAGGTACTTTTAATAAATGTTGGGAGATCTACCAAGTGCAAGAACAATATACCTCAAATAACTCACAATAAACCTTCAACCAGAATATGTACGCTCATGGAAAGCCCAAGAGTGCACGGTTTCAATTTTTTTTTAAGGATTCAAACACAAAATCTCATGCTAAAGACTTAATAAAACATCAAAGATTCACAATTTATCACACTTAAGAATCAAGATACACTCAAAGGCTTACAAGCAATATTTAACAATGTGAAGACGTAGTGATTTTAAAGTTGTTTATTACACAAATGAAACGAAATCTCTTCTCAACAGTGCAATTGTAATTTCTAAGAATGCTACCATAATGATAAAGTTTTGTGTGAATTAAAGGATCTCTAAAATAGGATTACAATGGGAGCATGAATAACTAATTTACAGTATATGATCTTGACAGAAAATAAAATAAAGCTCATGATTACCACATTCAATCCAAGGCTCATCAAATTTATCAGCAAGGGATTAAGTAGATCTATAGTCTTAGTGCCTGTCAATGGTTGTACACTTACAACCATCTTGACATGAATTAATTTTAAGGATAAAAAAAAGTAACAAGTTTTTCATATGAGTTCTTGGGAAAATGGTTTTTCTCTCATTTTTCCTTTCTCTTTGAAAAAATCTCAGAAAATTTAACCCCCTCCCCTGCGAGATTATTCTCTTCCTATTTATACCAATCTATTCACTCATTTGCTTTCCAATTCGCCCCCCCCAAAGTGTGAATCTTTGGTAATATTCCCCTTTGCACTATATATTTTAATCCATGTTATTCCCATGAAGATGCCTCATCAAATGTTGCTAGGTGTGAGAATTATGATCCCTCCACATTTTCGCTCTATTTATGTATGAAATGCCATGTCATCACTTTTACCCACTTATTTATCATTCTTTTCTCATGGTGACTGGACATCTTCTTTTGATGATTTTTTAGTGTCTCCAAGAAATTTGATTTGAAAAATGATCTTATTTGCTTTTACAGAATCCATTTTGAATGTTGTATATTTATTTTCATGCCTTTTGGGTTAGTTATCATGCATGATTCTTGTCAAATCAGATCAATTTATCATTTTTTTACTCAATGCCAATTCATTTCAAATTTTAATTTTCTCGTGTAAATATCTTATTGAGATCTCAGGAATAATTTCACCATGATTGCATCGAATTCAGCTTTCCTGCCTCGAATTTCCTATAAAAATGCACCACTTACTTCATTATTTCACACTTTCTTCTTTTCGTATAATCACTTTGAGGAAATCCATCTGTATTATGGGAGGAAAAATAGTGGCACCCAGTTTGAAAGAAATATGTACTGAAGATTTCCATTCTATCTTCAATTTTTTGGGTCCAAATGAAAATTTTGTACAGATGATGTTTGAGATTGTTGATCGTGATGATTACACTGGGCCTTTAACAACTCGAGTTGTTCACAGTTTCTCTCGTGAGAAGACTTATCAGTATAAGTCATATTTTCTCTTCTTTTTAGATGATGTATTTTCATTTGTTCAGGCTTGAGCATCAAAGGGTTCCTAAGGATTTGAGGGAATTATGGAATGTAAGTAGGTCCATTTGTGTAGGATTTGACCAACTAAAACTACCCCTACCTTTGTGATGAAGCATTTGTTATAAAAGAGATTCTTATGGAATCTTATGTGCTTGATGGATAACTTTCGTTGACTACAGCTCCCTCCCTTTATCACCAACTAAATGCACTGGAGAAACGTGTTTCAGTCTTGGAGGATAAAAATAACCAATGGCTACACCCCCTCCATCTCTTGAACCATCACTTCCTTTTATGGAAAAAAGGGGTGAATCTAGCTTTGGGCCTTCTGTTCCAATTACTACTTTCGTGCCTTATGCTCTAATCATTCTTGAATTAGTTGTGGTTGCACTTCCATCTCAAGGTTCTCAGCCAACTTCTTCTTCCAAAACCAGAGGGAAAAGGTCATTTTCTAAAGGTGGTTTAGATATGGGTGAATGGGTCTCTTCTTACAAGAAGAGGTCATAATTGCTTAGCCTATTAGATGGTCCCTTGTCTATCCTAGATGATCTTAAATCAATGGACATGTCTCACACACTGGGAGGAGACATTATTTTTGTTCAAATGGCATTAGGGATGGATGAACATGGGCCTAGGAAAAATCAAATTGGTGAAAAATAGTCCTCTTTGTAAGAGAGGATTTTATGGTAAAGGAGTATGTGGTATTGGATGTTTAAAGTTTCTCATTATTATATTTTCTTTTGTAATACAACTCTGACAGATATATGTAACCTTTCTTCTCATGGGCTGGGGCCCCTATAGATCCCCATTTGGATTTTTTCAAAATGTATAAAGTACAAAACATCTCATTAGTTTATATGCTTTTACAAATAGACATAAAATTTCATCCAAACAACATCAAAATCTAATGCATTGTATCAACTTACAATTTATATCAAAGAGTAACAATTTTAAAAAGTAATTTTCATCCTTCATGAAGCAATAATATCAAATGAAACACTAGTTACAAATGAAATATGAAAAGAAGATAAATTTTTAAGGATGACAAGCCTAATTTTCTTCATCACCTTTCATTTTTGCATCCTTTTCTTCTTCAGTTTCTTCTCCTGCTTCTTCTTCTTCTTCTTCTTCTTATTCTTCTAGAAACCTCACCACATATGCATCATACCTTTGTAAAGATCTCATTGATTTCTTATTCATCTGGTCTTGTATGGTGTTGGAAAGTCAATGTCTTTCTTGCTATTGCATCCACACAGTAGCCCATTCTTTTCTTATATTCCAATGTCCTGGATTTTAATTCTATAATTTTGTTCTAAATTTTCCTCATTGTTTTTATAATTTCATAGGAGAAATATTCTTTCTATATGTTTTTCTCAAAAGACCTGAACAAGAAATTAATTTTTAGATCACCATAGCTCTTCTTGAATTTTTCAAAAAATATATCTTCAAGTTTTAAATCAATATCATGTAAAGTATCATTGACCCATTTCCTTTTAACTTCTATTTTTTCTTTGATCCCATTCAAAACATCCACCCTGATCTTTATTAATTCCTCCATAGCATGTTGAGTTCCTTTGAATTCCTTTGGCACAATCCCTTCTTTTTCAACCAATTCATCACTAAAATGAGTTATATGGTCCATCTTGGGAAAAATTCCTTCAAAGTAGAATATTTCGTTATCACACTGCTCAATTATTTCATCAATTTCATTAAGCCTATTCTTGAGTTCTTCATACTTTGTCCTGGCTTCTTCAATTTCTTATTTTCTATTTTTTGTCAATTTCTCGACCCATGTGTCCACATTCTAAACCTTCTTAACAAGCTTATAATTCTTTTCCATTCCTTTAGGGGTATTGACAGAGGTACTTTATTGAGTTTGACTAGACTGCCCAATTAATTGTTGCGGACTAGAACTCAAATCTTTGACTTGTTCTTTCAATTTTTTTAAGTTAATCTATCCTCATTAACCTTTTGTAACAAGTCACTTACTACCTCTGATACTTCTAATTTTAATTGATCTCTTGAAGGATTTCCTAAGGAATAAGTTGAACACCGTAGTCACTGGTTGTTATATTTCTTTGGTTTTTTGTTCATGAGGGATTGCCACTTCTAAAGTTTTAGATCCTAGTGGATCAGTATGAGTCTTGGTAATAACCCTAGCTCTTTTGGAGGTCCTCACTGGTTTTGAAAATATAGAGTTGTGAGGTCTATGGCCTCAACAGGGACAATTTATTTTTTTTCCTTTGAAATCAACTCTCCTATCTAGCCCTTTATAGGAATTTGTCCCAAATTTTGTTTCTTACAATTATTGTTGGGGTTTCTTGGGGACAACCACCAACTTCTTTGACATATCTTGTTCACTTTGGGTTGATGGTTCTTCTAGATTTTCATGTCTCTTCTCCTTTAGATATCTCTTTGTTCTCACTTGTACTGGCACTTCCCTTTATTTTCTTCCTTCTTGGTCTTGAGTTTGGGGTTGATTAGTATCTTTCTAACTTACATCAGTAATTGGGGGATATGTTCTTTCCTTATTTCTTCAATTGATGCAATTTTAACTTTAATTTTCCCTTTAGAGTTTCTTGAACTAATATCTCTCTTGCAGGATCTCCTTTCCCTTCCAATATTTTCACCTTCTTTGAAGGCTATTGGGTTGAAAAATTATCATCCTTTTTATCTTTTGAAATATCAGGTTATTTCATGGTTGATTTTCTTCCCATTATTGGTTCCCTATTCTCACCCAAAACTTGTACATCCACACCAAGCAATAACTTCATCCTTAGCAGTTGCATCTTGTGCAACCTTTGTTGTTTCCTCATCTATAAATTTCCATGTTTGAGATGGCTCACTATGTTTAGTGTCCTTGACATCATGGGAAGGATCGTCTTTCACTAATACCTCATTACTTACACCTTTTTCACTAAGCACCTCTAGCTTATTTGACTCTGAAGCCACCTGATCTACAGAAGAAACTTCTGATGCTTGAATTCTGATTTCAGTGGTTGGAATATGAGTAATTTTTTCCATTTCTTCACTCATTTGAATATCACTTACATTATTTGTTGTTTTTTCATCAATAAATATGCCAAAATCATCCAATGTGGAAAAATAATCACTAATGTCAACATTCATTATCTCTACCTGAGCCTTTGTTGACTCTCACAATTGTTCAAATAAAGGTATATTAACATTTTCAATTGACATAGTTTTAGATGTTTTCACACCTTGATCCAAGACTTCACTATCTACTGGATTAGATAAGACATTACCTTGATTTTTTTGTTCTCGAGTGTTTCCCAATTGTCACTCCCTTTGAAGGTAAAGGTGAAAATAAAGGCACTGGTTGCCCAACCTGTGGCACTAATGCTATATGGAATACATAGAAAGCATCAATTCTTTCATGTTATGAGGTATTAACCACTAAATCCATATGCTTATGTTTCTTGTGTGTATGAGCACCTTCTCTTACTAGAATTGTCTCATACATAATTTTGTGTCTCTTATGTACCATTTAAAACTTCTTAAGGTATGGTGCTGCTCTTTTTTCTTCATCATGTGGCTTAGATTGTGAATGGCCAATTGATATGGCCCCACTCATCAACTTATCAAGATTGTGGGGTTTTGGAAAAACATACAAAGGAGTCATATGAGTAGCCATACCCTTCCCTTTTGCTTGAAGTGGTAATGCAAAGGTGATAGGACATTCTCCATAGATTTTACAAGCATTTCCTTAGTATTTTGTCTTAGAGATGAAATAGAAGTACCCGTCCCACTGGTAGCAGAATTCCATTCATCTATAAGTTTTGAAGTAGGACTTTCTGAAGTTAATTAAGGAGATTTTCCTGCCAAGGGATCCATTTTTTCAGCTCCTTCTTTCAGGGGAGGAAGGTCATCTTTCAATTTTACCAGATCCTTTAATTTATTAAGAACTCTTGTGATTTGAATTGATAAATCAATGTTCTTCTGGGCTAACCAATTCAATGTTATCCTTATTACATCAATTATCTGGGCATATGAATAATTTGATTCCTCTTCATTCCATTTCAAAGGGGCTATTGGTTATCCCTCCACCTTTTGATCAAGATAATATTGACTCATAGTATGTGGATCATCCAAAACTCCCTTAGGGATAACAACAATCTTGAAGTCTATAATTTGGGTAAGGGTCATTCTTGAGAAGTCTCTTAGCCTGACCTCTTCCTCATCTCTACAATTCATCCAATAATCCTCAAATTGAGGCTCATGTTCAAAAGTGTTTGTAAGATTGTTGAACACCCACCTGATGTCATAGTTGGCTCTTGCCTCAAACCTTTCCATCCCAAACCAACCTTTTCATCTCATCTTCTATTAATTTGGCCTTTATAATTGAAGGGCATGAAAACTTTCCAAACCTGGTGGGAAAATTAATGTTTGTCTTATGTTTTCTAGAAATTAATTGGTGAACTGGTGTTAATTGTCTTGCCAATTCACACAAGGCCATTTTTTCATCTAAGTACCTGGGAAATTTACATGGTCAAAATTAAAATCCATTGACCATGATGTATGTAAACTTCTTGTTCTAAATGAAATAGCATCCATATTCCATGATTACTTTTCTAGCCTCTTCAGAAATCTTGTATTGTTCCCATTTTGGCCTGAATAAACATATGATTGGTGAAAAGAAGGCATCATTAACCAATATTACATTCCCTTTCCAATTAACCAACTATAATTGAGGTAAAATCTCATGCATTTTGCATTTTTTAAAGTTAGCATGTGGTAAGAGGCTAGGGAAATGACTGTGTTCTACAATATTATAAATCAAATAAGTCATCATGTAAAATTCCAATTATGTAGCACCACCAATCTTTATTTTTTCTGCCATTGCAACCATGTGTTCATGAAGTGCTTCTGCAATGAAGGTTTCCCAGAGAATACTCCCCTTCTTCTCCTAAACTATCCACATATAGGTGCACATCCATTCCTTGAATTCATTCGTGGTCTCCAATCCAACCATTCGACTCAACAATACAATCACATCCTCTGCTTCTTCAAAAAATTGTGCCCTAACCAATATTTTAGGGATTCGAGTGGTTTCCTTCTTCTCTACTAAGATCCATTTAGTATTTATGAGCTTGGCATAGTCCTTTTTCTTGGCCTCATAATCTTGTAGGGCTAAACCAATACCCAGGGTTATTAGATTTCTTATTTTAGGAATTTTAGCATTATCCTAATGGCTGCAGGCATCAAAGTCAACACTGTCTCACCACTTCCATCCATTACTTCCCTCTTTTCTAGGTTATAATTCATAGCACAAAGCCATACTAATTTTGGGCAATGTACTGAGGGTGGAATAGCACCAGCTAAAGCTAATATCGCTATCTTTAATTGCTTTCATGGATTCAATCTTATTAGGGCTATTTAATCTTTGTAGAAACTCTTTTAAGTCGACATTCATTAAATCCATGTCTGTGATTTTATCCAGATCACTGGTGATTCCAAATGCAACCAAAAAACCAGACGACATGGTATTCATCTTTAATGCCCTAGTTTTACTTCAAATTTCCTTCCCAATGAAATAAGAGTACGGGAGTGTCTTAGTTCTTACATATTTTCCAGTGAATACTGTGCAATTCAACTTTCATTTGAAATTTTTCAATCTCTTGTTCTCAATCCAATCTCCATGATTGATTTCACGTTGTTCCTTAAGAAAAAATGCTAACAATGGTGTCTAGATATCAACAAAGGATAGCAAAAATGTCAATGCATTCAAAGACTTCAAAATTCCTCCTTGATTTGTGCAAAAATGCATTGATGGTGGAAGACATTAATTCGTTGCATCATGGTCGTCCATTTCACCTTTCCCAATTTTAAATATGAGTCATCCACATGGAATATCCTTATGCAATGTGGGCTCAAGGAAACTTTTTGTAGTTTTTCATCGTGTCTTAAATGCATACACATTTATCTATTTGACCAAATTGCCCACTTTTGACTTTCATCCTGAGTTTGACACATGGCTACATCTTAATAGTGGCGGAGCTCCATACAGTTTCTAAATATTTTTTCTCTTTCTCATTTGAAAAAATTACAAATTTTCTCTGATGAACCGCTTCCCCGCTCTTTGCATGAGAAAGAGCCTTGTGTCCTTGGAGGGCCTCGGGAGCTTCTTTGTAATTTTATACTTTATTACCTTAGTGTGCTAAAATACAACCATGCCCCACTTCCCCGCATTCAACCAACTTGTGACATGTGTATTTCTTTGGAGGCAGAGTAAATTTCTATTTTTGCACCTTTTGACTGTGAATATTTGAAGAATATTGGTTGGGCGTTGGGGCTTAATTTGAAAATTGTGAATGTTATAAAATTGTTACAAGTTTGCAACTTAAACCCATCATACCATAACTAACTGGAACACGCCATGTATCATCGGGTGGCAGAGATAAATATGAAATTTGCAACATGATCAAGGAATAGTGTACAGAGGTAATTTTCTTATTTAAAACCGATTCAGGATCAATTTTTTGTAGGGATTTTTTAGAACAACATATCTAACAAGATCCTTGACCAAAAAAAGGAAAAAATAACCTAAACAAGATTTTCAAATTAATTTAACATGAAGTGTAAATTTTGAACTCGCATTTTCACATGGGAAACTAGAAAACGTAAAAAAATACGAAGGCATGTTCCAAAAAAAGGGGTGAGATTATTTCGAGCACGTCTACACCTAGTCTAGTGCATCCCGCCATCAAATTAGACCTAACTACTACACAACAATTTGTAATGAAGTCAACTCCCATGCCTAATAAGAAGCCACATTCTCTTAGGCCTTACTCACCCTCACCTCTTCCATCAATCGTAGGTCCACATCCATCAACCTTTGTTAAGCAACCACTTCACTAAGGAAGGTCTAAGGTATGACAACCTACATATGCACCTTCACCAGCCCCTTTTCCTAAGCCCTTATCTCTTCGCCAAAAAAACCCCAAGTGCGATAGCCTACACCCATTCCTTTATCGTCATCACACCCTCAACCCGCACCTACACCTGTACCTTCATCACCGCTTCAACACACATCCAAACCTTTACCTACAATACAATTTCAACCCATACCTAAACCCTCATCTTCATTTCCCTTTTTACATACATCATCTACATTACCCATTGTCACGTCATTTCCAACACACTCATTTTCACCTTGGCTCTTCAAATTACATTCATCTTCCACAGCCCCTTCTTCCTCACATGCCCCACCTACACCTTTACCTAAGAAGGTGAAACCTAAATCAAAACCAAGAACAAAATCTTCATTACCTACCAAAAGGGTAACTCCACCTACACCACCTCAATCAACACCTGTTTCGCAGCCATCACCAGTGCCTTCACCCAAACCCAGTCTAACTTCACATTGTGATCCATTTTCAGGATCTTATGCTAATGTTCTTGCTAGGTTGCTAGAAAATTTGACAATCACATTGCCACCCCTTAAATATTACGATCCTCTCAAACCCAAGCCAGCAGGGTTTTCCGACATAAATATTTGTGCTTATCAGCACTCTCTAGGACATGATTTCGAGGGTTATAAATCCCTTAAGAATGTTCTCCTCTAACATTGTCCTCCCAAACCTCTCATAGAAGAAAATGACCAATTAGAGGTAGAATTTTTTACTAAAGAAGATGACCTATTAGACAAGGACTTCACTTAATTTATACGTGCATGACCTAAACCCATAACTATTCAACGGCCTTCACCTCTACCTCCACGGTGCTCTTTTCCTCCTCTAACCTTTGAGATTAATTTGGTATAGATTAGAGAGATAGCCCAACCCCCTCTAGAATGACAATGTGTCATACTCATTTCACAAGGTTCTTATCTTGTGCTAGGTTTTTGTCCATCCTGTCATTATACCTTTCCCGACCCATCCACTACACCTTTACCCAACATTCCATCTGCACCTGCACCCAAGGTAACCATCCACATGCCAGCTTATCTGATTTCTAATGGCGTTACACATCACACTATGAACAAACAACCACATCAATCACCTTTAAAAATGTCTTTGTATGACCTCGTCCAAACCTATGAATCTCACCAACATGCCCTTCTTAAAATCCTGTAAACCATTAAGGTGTTACCGAATGGCCCTTCACTCATTGCCTCCATTTTCACCCCTCATCACATGGTTACTCTTACTACATTTCCCAAGACCTCTATTCCCACTACTACTCATTAGATTTCCACTGTCAATTTCTCTAACTCAGAAATTTCCCCTTTCCATTCAAAGCATCCTGACCTCACCCTCTTCATCTTTGTCTACATCAATGATACTCACATCTGACGTGTTATGATCGATGGAGGTGCGAGCATATATATCATTTATTCCCGTGCACATGAAAAAATACACATACCTTCCCATTAAATGCATAATAACCCAGTTATGTTACATTCATTCAATGATGTCATAACCACTACCCTCAACACCATCATCCCCCACATCCACGTGGGCCCACGCACCATTCCTAAATTGTTCTATTTTCTTGAGTGGGAATTCCAATACAATATGTTGTTGGGCCTACCTTGGATTCGTGCCATCAGGTGTGTACCTTCGGCTTTACATCATTGCATCAAGTTCAAATATGAAGGAGACCCTTATACTATTCAATCAGACCATTCAACTTTCAAAACTTGTAACATATTATATCGACTTAATGATGCCCTTATTCTAGTTAAGGAATCTACCACTGTTATTGCCTCACCTAATTTTTTTTTTAATTCATCTTCTTCTACCATAGACATTTCATCTTCTGCCATTTCTTCCTCTACCACTTATGTTATTGTGCCTTCATAAACTAGCACACCTCTCCCCACTACAGCTGAAGCTTCCAAAGTTAACCCTTCTTTTTCTTCCATTCCCGCCACCCAAGTACCTACTTCTGACCCTTCGAAAGGTGTTTTTCAACACCTTACATTAGGGGAGTATCTCCTGTAAAACATTGATACCTTCCAAACTCCTCAAGAGTATGAAAACCTTCATTAGCACCTGCATTATGACCGTCGTGTAGGAGAAACCTTTCCATATGGTCCCCCTCACCTGCACACCAACCTAACAATCGGAGGACTTGATACTTCTTCCTATTCTCCCAAACCACCTACTCAAACACGAACTTTTTCCTCCAAATTTTTTACCTCACCAACCATCATTTTTCCCGCACCTTTCTCTATTGTTGTTCTTAGAAATGATTCATCTTTGGTCTGTACAAACAAGTTCGTCACACAATTATTCCTTGTACTACTCAAAAACATAAGGATCATCGTAGTATTAGATTTGTTGGACCACCTAATCCTAAGAAGGTAAGAGTCGACCTCATAGATGAAGATCAACCTTCTTTACCTTCTTCACCTTCTTCACCTTCTTTACCATCTTCACCTGTTGCACCACCATCACCTATAGAGTCAATGGATCCATAATCCATATAACCTAACTTTTTTTTCATGAACACCATTTCCTTGGGACCTCTAATCTATCATTGTGATGGTGAGGAACCATCTTCCCTTCCTCTTCTTTATCCTAACATTTTGGAAGAATACACACCTTATTTCAATGTTGATCAATTTCAAGACAATGAATCTATTCTCACCTATCTAGGTGTGGAGGATTCTTACATTCACTAGTCGTTACCTTCTCAGACACAAACCATGTTGAATGAATCAATCATAGATATCAACATTCAAACTCAGGATGACCCTTGCATGCTGAAGATAGGCCAATCTTTAGATTACACCAAATAAGAATCCTTTATGTTTTTTCTTGGTCTTATGCCGATATACCCAATATTGACCCAAATATCATGGTGAAAAATATTGTTACTATCCCTTATGCTAAACTTGTGAAACAGAAGTTGTGAAAAATGCATCCATGCATTACCCTTCTTATGAAAGAAGAACTCCAGTGCCTCCTTTCTATTTCTTTCATTCTACCTATTGAATATCCACAATGGATATCTAATATTATACCTATCACCAAGGTGATAGGGGGACTCCGCATCTGCATGGACTTCCACAACCTTAACCTTACTTTCCCTAAGGATGAATTTCCTTTACCTAGCTATGATCAACTTGTTGATCTTACAACTGGCCATGAGATGTTATCTCTCATGGATGGGTTTGCGCGTTATAACCAAATATTACTTGTGCCAAAAGATCAACATAAAATCACCTTCATCACCCCTTGGGGGAATTTTTATTATCGTATCATGCCATTTGGCTTGAAAAACATTAGTGCAACTTATCGACGCATTATGACCAATATCTTCCACGACATCATGCATAACATATTGGAAGATTATGTTGACGACCTTCTTGGTAAGTCCAAAATTTGTGCTGAACACCTCCCCATTTTCAAAATCATTTTTTATTGCCTCATTAAATACTTCATTCACCTTCAACCAAAGAAGTGTGTCTTTGCATTCCTCTTCGAAAATATCCTTTGTTTAATTGTCTCTTTATAGAGCATCAAAGTCAATCCCACCAAAACCAAGGCCATTCTAGAGATTCCCCCACCCACTAACCTCCAAAATCTTCGTAGTTTGCAAGGAAAATTACAATCCATTCAACGCTTTATTTCCCAACATTCCAACTGATGTCACCCTTTTCATTAGCTTCTTAAAAAGGACGCCTCCTTCAATGAGAATGATGAGTGAAAAAAATCCTTTGAAGCATTGAAGAAATACCTTCTTCAACCACATGTGCTCATCCCACCTAAAGATGAAAAACCTTTCTACCTATACATTTCTTCCATTGACCCTTCCTTGGGTGCCATGCTTTCTCATCACGACGAGCAACACAAGGAGAAAGTGGTTTATTACATAAGTCATAGGATTTTAGACTATGATACTAGATATACCCATGTGAAAATCTTTGCCTAGCCTTATTCTTCGTCACCACCAAACTTCACTACTACCTACTTAATCATAAAACCTTCATTGTCACTAACACTGACCCTTTGCATTACATGTATGCCAAACCTTACCAACATCCATGTACCTTGCATTAGCTCATGCTCCTCGCAGAATTAGACCTAGATTTCATTCATCAAAATTTTGTAAAGGGACAGACCATTGTGGATCAACTTGTAGACACTCTACTTCACAGACACCAATCTTCTAACTTTGATTTCCTGGATGAATCTATCACTACCCTTTACATCAATGATTTTCCTATTGACCCTACCATTTACCAAATGACCTTATTATTTAACTATTCTAAATGTCAATGTGGGGGTGGTGCAGGAGTCATCCTCATTCCTCTTGATGGCAAGTCTATTCCTTTATCATTCAAATTAGACTTTGAATGAACCAATAACATCAACAAGCATGAATCGCTTGTCTTAGGTCTTCAAATTTCCATCACCTTAGACATTAAATCCATTAATATTTTTGGTGATTCTCAATTGGTTGTGAACCAAGTCAACAGTATATACCAGTTTTGTAATGAGGTCCTTCAAAAATATAATTTCCATGTCACCTTAATTTTAAATACCTTTGACCATTTCCTCCTCCAAACCACTCCATGATCCACCAAATTTTTTTTGGATACCATGGCTTGTCTCTCCTCACAAATAACAACCTCCCCTTCCAACTCAAAAATCTTTGTCATAATACAACAATTACAATCGCCTTCCTACATAATTCCCAACATTAATTTTGTGGGACATATCGAAACTGACCCATGTGACATTTGGTATAAGTAGTAAATCGACTACCTTTCCCTTTCAATGCTACCTCTAGACCTCACTCACAATGGTTGGCATGCCTTCCTCCACAAGGTCTCTTATTACGTTGTTATGGTAGGTCTTCTCTACAAACGACATTTTGATGATATCCTACTTAGATGCCTCACTAGTTTTGAAATTCCGTACACCATTAAAGAATTCCATGATAGGATTTGTGTTGGAAATTTCAGTGTCCACTTTGTTTCCAAATGCATCATTTTCCTTAGCTATTATCAGCCAAACCTTAATCAATATTGTTACAACTACGTCAAAAGTTGTTTAAAATGTTAGCAACATGCTAACCTTTACCATACTACTAGTCATGCCTTACAAGTCACTAGGGACTTTTGGCCTTTCTCTCAATGGGGTTTAGATCTTGTCAAAGAGATCAACCATCATTCTTCTCAATGTCATCAATGGATCATCATAGTAACCAAATATTATACTAAATGGGTAGAATCCATCCCTCTCATTTCAACTAAAGCCAAGAAAATATGTGAATTCATCAATCACCACATCATTTGGTTTTTTTGTGTTCCTTATCGCCTTATCACTGACAATGAAAATTAATTCAAAAACAAAACCCTATGTAAACTATGTGATAAATTTGGCATTCAACTAATTTTTATCACCCTATTACCCAAAGATCAATGACCAAGCCTAATCTTCCAACAAAACCTTAAACAAAATTCTTATGAAATTCATCAACGATACTAGAAAGGATTAGCATACACACATTCCTTTCACCTTATGGGCTTACCATACCATCATTTGTACCTCTACTAATGCTACACCTTTTTCTTTGGTTTACGGCATAGAGGTCGTCCTGCCTCTCGAAGTCTAGATTCTATCCCTTCGTATCTCACTAAAAGATATGCTAGCTGGCGATGAATTTTTCCAAGAACATTTGGCGCAGCTTGAGCTATTAGATGAACATCATTTAATTTCTCTTGATCATCTTCAAATATACCAAAAACATATCAAACGTTCTTTTGACAAACATGTTCATGAATGCACTTTCAAGTTTGGCGATATGTAACTAAAGCAGAGAAAAGAAAATGGGGAAACTTTTATCCTAATTGGCTTGGACCCTATATTGTTATCCATGCCTATGGATCAAGAACTTATCATTTATATTCTCTTGAAGGTGAACTTGAACCCAAGCCCCTTAATGCCTTGCATCTTTGATTGTTCTACTATTGAATAAAATAATACACCACTTTATGTCACCTATATGCTAGTTCCTTGAGTAACCTTTTCCATCCATCTACCTCTTTTAAGGACCAACGACTAAACCAGGATTATGTGATTATATGTCACCTTTCAGCCTTGTCTTTAATATGAGTACCACTACTCTACTCATGGCATGATTCCTATGGTCATTCATCACTTAAACCCTCTCTTTCATAGTTAAACTTTTCATGTTATGGTTTTTCCTTCATAAAATAAGCCTATAGAGCAATAAGTTAAACTATGGTTTCTTCATCATAGATATGATTAACACTCACATGATTCGTGACTAGTCTAGGAGGAGAAGATTTATCCTTATCCATTAGGGTTTTAGTGGATCCTAGGGTAAGTAGTTCTAAGCTACGGGTTCACCAAAATGATTTAATAAAATATAAATATCTTATTAAAATTTAAATGTAAAGATATGTTATAACTGATATACAATGAAATAAAAGCACTTGGAAATTTATATGATCTTTATATGAAAGAAAAAAAGAGATAGGGAACATACCTTAATTACACTTATCCTGAAGTGAGTATGGACTGGAGAATGTGATGGAACAGGAACACAAAATTCCATAATAAGGCTTAGAAAAATGCATATATGTTCACAATGCCTAGAAATAGGTGCTTGGGCAAGGATAGGGGTTCCTAAGAAAGGATAGGGTGCCCGCAGGTGCCCAAGACCTCTATAGGGGTGTTGGAGTCTGTAGAAATGGTCAGAACCTGGATCTGATATTTTTTCTAGGTTTTAAAAATTATTCACCTTTAGCTACCTTTATGTCGCACTTTGTTTGCTGAGGTACCTGTAAACTTGGAAAAAAATATCCTCCTACAAAACCCTAAAAAAGACATCAAATCCTAAAAAATAAAGATGTAAAATGTGGGGTCAGACTATCCTCAGCTGTCATAATGATGAACTTATGAATGAGCGTTGCACTACATCTTAGACCCATTTAGTTGTATGTTCTTTTGTGTTCAATAGTGCTCTTAGGTTTCCCTCTCACCAATGATGCAAAAATAATGGGTGATAACTAGATAAAATGCAAATGTTTGGATGGAATAGAATGAAATCCCATTCCTATATAGTGTGTATATAGAATAAGGTGCCTAAATGTATTCCCTTGATATATGTAGATAGATAGCCATTGATAAGAATTTCTTTCCATTATAATGGTATGTAATTTGTGTTTATATAGGGATCTCTTTCTTGAATTTCAACACCAATGACCTAACATTCCGACTAGTTCTTTGAGATATGAAAGGAAAAACCAAAAATACCAACCTCAAATGTCAAAAATAAGATCAAACATAAATAGGGAATGGGCACCCAAGATGGATATGAGTTCCTGGGCGCCAGTGTCTAGTCCTAGGCACTAGTTTCTAGAGATAAATGATGAAAAAAGAGTGAAGACTGAATGACAAGGATCCCTGTGACCTGACCAAAATTAGGTGTATGAGTGACAAGTGTGGAAGATAAAAGTAGTAAAAACTACAAATATAAGAAAATGGGCTATGGAATGCGTCACTAGTCAATAATTTTCTTACACAAGATCCATATATAAAAAACATACTTGGTGGTATAGTAAATAGTAGTAAGTGCGTGATTTTGTGTCTATAGACACTTAGATAACAAATAAGGCTCATAAGGCCATTAATATAAGTTACTCCCACAACAATACTTTTTTGCTGAACCTGTCAATACAATTTTTTATAAATTAGGACTATTTTTTTTTTCCTACTCGTAACAAAATAACATAATCACAAAAACTATTAAATGACACAAGTATGTATCACAAGTGATCCATTTTTGTAAAACAATAATGTGTTTCTCGTCAAACACATAATGCAATGTTACACTCCTTGATGTAATGAAAGTGCACATTATGATCCTGTCATCATAATCCAAATAAAAAATCATATCACATGAGGCAACAAACACTAATTATAAAGTTGAATCACAAAGGGAATATATAACAAAAACCAATGGTTTCGACACTATTTTTTGTGCATAATATTACACATGAAGAATCTCTCTTTTCATACCCATTTTTCACATCTTTCCACCTCTCCCCAATTATACCCTTTCTCAAAATTGGAGAACACCTATACAAATGCAAACAAGAATACCCAACACATTATTCATTCCAAGTAATCAAATCAACTAAAATGAATTATAAGCAACATATATAACAAGTGATCCCAAAACTGTAATATGAATCAAAATATCATATACTGCTAATCAATCAATGATAACATCTGTTTTACTCCCAAAACATGTCATAATGCTAACAATTTTTATTATTATTTTGAATAAATTACGAGCACCATGTGGTTGTTGCCACATTAATACAATACATTATACTATATATATATATATAGTATAATGTATTGTATTAATGTGGCAACAACCACATGGTGCTCGTAATTTATTCAAAATAATAAAAACATGAATACAATATGTGACATCCTTACCCACTAAAATAAAACATCGTCTCCATGATTATTACTAATATTAAATTAAATCAACAAATGAAATAAATTTGGGTATACTCTATGGACTTTGTAGACATAAAATCTATGCACTTGGGTACATTTCTAGGTCCTAAAAGAACGCTAACATTTACATGATTCTTAAGCAAGAAAACTAGTAAGTGACAAATCCTTTCAGCATTTTCCTTTTTCTTCTTCACTTTTATGGGATTTATATATCTTGCACCCTTACTAGAATTTTACTATTTTATCTTTTTATGGCCTTGCACACTAGCACCTAGCTGGGACACTAACGCCAAGCCTTGATGTCTTCCTTGGTGCTCTTGTCTTTCTTTAACTTTTTCTTATCCTTTTGGATCTCTTTCACTTCTTGGTTACTTTTTACTACTTTGGGTCAGCCTTCCAGATTTCAATTACGAAATTCAAACAAGGTAATCATATAAATACATATTTATGTTTTCAAAACAGGGGACCAAACACTAAGCATTAAATGCATCATCTTATCACCTAAGATTGCATTCAAAGGCAAAAGAGAATAAAAGGCATCCATCTAGCATTCATAAAAGGGATAAGGGATACATCACTTTTTCATACATAACATAGGATGGGAATTCTATTCTATTTCATTCAACACATTATATACATTTTCTACATTCTAGATCTATCATGTTATCACTGTATAACTTGCACAAGGGCATCCTAGGGCATCATTTCTACACATGCACACAAGAAATACATAAAGTATAAGATGTAGTGTAGTGCTCAGTCATAAGTACACTCTTTGGGTGACCATTGGGGTTATTCTGACTCCCCATTCTACATTTTATTTTATAGGTTTGATGTGATTTGTGGGTATGTCCAGATGAACTTATTTCTTGCAAGTTATTGGTGCATTAGCAAATCAGACAACAAATCTAGAGTAAAAGATAGAAAAGGAAAATGAACATCATCTAACCATGAAAGAATCATATCTACAACATAAACTTGGATAATGGTAGACATATCTAGACACTAGTGCTAGGTACTCCTTTCCTCTCTCAAATGTTTCTGTCCTGTGCAGTTTCAAAGTTCGTAACCTCCAACAAGAATTGAAGAAACTCTACTCAGTCTATTTTAGCTATTCACCTACCCAGATGTTGAAAAGATAGAATTTTTCTCTAAGGAGAAGACACACATAGGATGTGTGCATGGGAATAAGGTGTATTTGAAGGTGCACGAAGATAGGAAAGGAAACATGCGCCAGAACAGTTTAGCTCAAGACTTAGCCATTTTTATGGATGAGGGATATTTTTGGAAGATAACATGCAGAGCACACATGGAAATGGAGACTTGTGCGACACACAATGGTATTTTAGGAATGAGTGGTTGATAAGCGACATGCATGGTTTAAGCTAATAATAGGATTTCTTCTTCCAGTTTACTATATGACATCTATTATTAGCACACTTACAAGTATGCATGCTATTGTAAAGGCGCATGGCTATTATCAACATGCAACCTATTTTTAGAAGTATATAGGTGGTGAGGGGAAAGTCCCCACCTCTATAAATATGTATTGAACTATGTAGTTTAGGATGTATGAGACTGAATTATTGTAGAGTTATGTTGCTCGATCCGATGCGCACATGAATTATGGATAATGTATAATGTAATAAGATTATGTGTTTTACAATGTTTAATGCAATGGATAATATTGGCTGGAAAATGGTTTTAAACATAACTGAATATGGTTCATGTATGGTTAATCTTGTTATAGTCATTATTTAGTTCATGATTCTCTAAGATATAGATCTGGATTATGCACTGTGGAATTTTTATGTTTAATTATGGATATGAATATGTTTTATCACCATCACACTAACATCCTATGCAAACAACTCTAAAGATGGTCTTGGAACCTTTGCACGCTTTGGGTGAGCGCTCAGTTTAGGCTGAGTGATGTGCTAGCATGACTGGGTTTTTCACAATAGCTTCTAGGTTGCATCATTGGTTCCATTTCTGGGACCTCTTTTTTAGTTGTTTTAAGGATGTTTCATGATGAAAACATACCGGTTGACCCTAGCAAGTATTGAGGATTGGATAAAATATATGGAAGAAGAGTACACTCAAAATTTCAACACTAGATCTAAGTTTTATGCACAAGCGTGGGTGGAGCAGAACTTGTATGACTATCTATACGAGAGTTTCTTTGTTGTCTTTACGATAGAGTTGTACAAGTGGCTAGTTGCTTATGCGTCTAAAAGGAATTAGAGGTATCACAAACTTGTATAGATGCAGGAAGAATTTTATGCCCTGTATGATGCGGATCTGATTTGGATGTGCATTGTGGACACTTGGTTCCATGGTGTTCTGAATACCTATATTTTAGAGTAATCAATTTACACTTACTCTTTCCTAGAGGTAGCTGAGTTCTAGTTTTTACATCATCCGAGGGGAACATATCTGCAAGGAATTCCACTGACGATCAAAATCTTGATAGTAACCCTAAACTTGGAAGAAAAGCCAATGGCCAGCTAAACCCTACCATGCACGGGGGTAGGATCAGGTTTGGTGAAGGATGGTAGACCTAGTGACAAAGAGGAAAAGATAATAAAGGTGGCTTAAATATAATGAGGCACTCAAGAGGGAGATAGAGAAGAAACATGATATTGCAGAACAAATGGCATTGAGGAGAGAGATGTCTCATGAAGGATTTGGAGCTCACATAGAAGTCATGGATCCATAACATCTAGAACTCCCCCATATGGGTAAGCATGATAGGGAACCCTCCTCAGCCTCATATGGGAGCACACCAGCAGAGACGACATGGTTCACAGGTGAGCATTTGAATCTACCTTTAAACCTAGACCTTATGACTGGTTTTCTAGTATCTAGTACAACCAGTAGTCAACAAGCTAGTTTGGGGAGTAGCAAAAAAGGATTAAATAAAGTATAAAGTGCATCTATGGTTGGGAAACCATCTTCTTTGTTATTTGGATGTACCTTTTTATGCACATTGTTAGCATAGAACTCAAGTGTGTAGAGTTTTTAACTCACTTCTGGGAGTAGTACCAGCTTGGAAATTGTAGGAGTTTAGTTTAGTACCACTATTGGGACACAAGGCAGTACATCCACTAGTCCACTTCTGAATACAAGTGGAGGATCAGGGGTCATAGGTGACTCTAGTTCTGGTGGATCTGGTGGGTCTGGAGGAAGAGGTAACACATGAGTTTCTAGATCAGGTGGGCATGGTCCTCACCAACCCCAGAATATTTACATGGAGATGTCACTTCATCTTCCAGAGTATAGGGGAATAGAAGATGTTGTTGATCATGTACACATGTGTGAGATACTGTGGCATGTAAAGGAAATCATGACTTCAGAGTACAAGGTAAGTTATTTTTTAACTACGTTGCAGGGATGCGATCACAGTTGGTTCAAGAAGTTTGACCCTGATAAGACTTGCATAGATTATGCAAAATTATGAGAATCTTTCCTTAAGGAGTTTCATATCCCTGAGTTTGAGTATAAGAGTATAAGCATGCTCAAGGATATTAAGTAGGGCACTACTAAAAGCATTCGAGAATATGATGCTCCTTTCAAAACACTTTTGTCTAAGATTTTGTATGATATTCATGTAAGCCAGCATGCACAGTGGTTTGTATGGGGCTTGATCACACCTTTTAGGAGGGTTTTTTCACATAAGACATATACAAATCCACGCAAAGTGCTTAAAGAAGTGTTACGTGCTTATGTAGTTAGAAGTATAGAAACTAGATTAATCCCATTCCTAGAAGCACAAATTTTAGCTATGGAAAAGCAGTTAGAGAAACTATCAGCTAATTCATCACACGAGATGCACATTGGGATTTGGTGTACAGAATGTGAAGTGGAAAGGAAAAATAAGGATAGTTATCCCCGTAGGTCAATGTGTTCATTGCTACTAGACTGCAAGATATGTCATTTAGCCCATAATGTAAGTCGTTGCCCATTACTATAGCATGTGATAAGAAATAATATATCTTGCTATTGTAAGATTTTCCGGTCCACAACTCACAATATAAAATACTGCAGGTTGATTGGTTAGATGCATGATGCCATCGGTATTGGTGTATAACAGAGAGGAGCATTAGATAATTCTAAAAGTAAAAGTGAGCATCATAATCATGATCAAACTCAAGGGCGTTATGATTGGAACAAGGGACGATTTGAAGGAATTCATGGTAGAGGTCGAGGATACCGTGGTGGATTCGGGGGCTGAGGCCCTGGTGGTGGATGAGGTGAGTTTCCTCATGGAATGTGTTATACTTGTGTATTTCTTGACCACTATAGGTGCGAATGACCTTAGAATATTAATTGTTCTTTTTTTGGGAAGAATCATAACCATGAGGAATTCCCGAACTTATATGAGAATCTTCACAAGTAGCATAAAAAGGAGAATAAAGGCACATGAATGGTTAAGATACAACACACTATATTAAATCAGTGGATGCCAAAGTTGGCACAGGAACCTAAGGTATTACATGTGAAGATTACTACACGTGCTCAAGCTATGCACACCAAAGATATGTTACAAAAAATTATACAGTTACTAAGGAGGAGGTTTTATATGCAAGGTACCCAAATCCTACACATCAAAAGGAGGTTTATTAAGAAACCATGGAGGTACTCAAAAATCTTCAGGGTGAAATACAATGTTTAAAGGAACAATCACGGAAGTTGGAGGAAAAGAAGGAAATAAAGACGGTCTGGTTAGATGTTGATGATTTGAAAGTGGTACGCAAGATGTTGTGCTAGGAGTAGTATTCCATTACTAGGGAATTGGTTAAAGGGGAACACTCTGTGCACAGGTATTGAGAATCGACGACAGATCCTACATGCTAATCTTCCCCCTCATAGCTTGGATTGTGACAAGGAGCTCACTTTGAATGTTGTTGTGGATGGGTGGATTTTGAGCAATATATTGATTGACATAGGCATGGAAGTGAATGTGCTTACTTTAGATGCATGGGTACATATGGGTAAACCTCCATTACATCCATCCTCTAATGTATTGTTTATGGATAATCAAACTAAGGCCACTTGAATTAGAGTTTTAAAGGATGCATCTATTACTATACAAA
Organism: Taxus chinensis; assembly: GCA_019776745.2. Lineage (NCBI taxonomy): Eukaryota > Viridiplantae > Streptophyta > Pinopsida > Cupressales > Taxaceae > Taxus > Taxus chinensis. Next base: position 510,738,353 of record CM034146.1, on the reverse strand, counting down.
ATCTTAACACTTGCAAAATCAGAAAACTTCCCAACTCTACTTGGGTGGCCTTGGTGTTATGAAAATAATGTTGATCTATGGTTCAACAAGGGGTTTATAAGTTTTGAGAAAAAGGAAGAAATATTTATTATCCCTTTGAAAGATGGGAAATCTTCACCTTATGTTGAGCCTTTGAGTGAGGAAGACATAAACATAATTTATGTGTGTGTCATTGAGAATCCAAAAGTACTTGAGGCATCTAAGGAAGGAATCCTCCAATGGGAAGATGGATAGTCTATTATCGATACTACAAGTATTACTTGTGATAATTAGGCACATGACACCTATGAGATGGTAAGGCATAAAGTAAGAAGCACATTTACATGGAGGAACAAACCTCATTTTATTAGGAGGATAGGTAACAACTCTATACCCTGGTACACTAGAGAAGGAGATCCTAAGGTATTCCTGCATGCTATGGAGGAGTAGTGGATGGATAAAGTGGAAAGAAGAAATGGTGGAAACATTCCGGTGGATAGATCACATAGATAATATCATAGAATGGAATGAAGTAAAAATTGCTCTGACAACCCGGTTTCTTAGGAGCAATGTGCCTACTCAAATATGCATATATCATAGTAATCAACATGTTCAGCACCACATTCACCAGTGTGAAAGACTTTAAACAAAGGGGTGGGAAGCTGTACCACCTTCACTTTTGGTGCACAAAATTTATTCCACGTTGTAAGGATGTGCATGTGCTTGGTATGTTTATATGGAACTACATAGGGAGACTGGAAATTGGAAAGACTTGATTGCAGGAATGACCCATACTTTTGAGTACTACTATACTAAACCTCTAGTAAGATAGGAATTAAGGGTTATGGAGTGCTTGGCTATGGGAGATAGTGCAAAGTCTAAATAACTTATTCAAGATTTATTTTGAGAGGAAGAACAATGATCACATTTTGATGCAGTAGATGATACAAATGCTGAACTATTTACGCACACTTTATTTGAGAAGGAGAAAGGAAAGATGGTCTACATAGTGGATGATGAATAAGTATAATATTTGGACATAGATAATTCAGTAGGTACGTTAGATAAAAATGTGTGTGCCTATCATGAAGCTATGAAGACCAAGAAAGTGAACATTGGCACAGATTCTGAACCTAAGAAGGCCATAATTGGGGATTATTGGTCTGATTCTGAAGTGGCAAAGATAATTGAGTTACTACGTGATTTATAGGACTTATTCCCTAGAGGCTACCATGAGTTATAGGGGGTGCATGAGTCATGAGGTGAGATGAAGATTAAGCTAAAGGAAGGAGAGCACCCAGTCAAAAAGAGACCTTACATGATGAACCATAACCTACGCTAAAAGTTAAAGAAGAAATTGAAAAAATGCTAAAATCTGACATCATTAATCCCCTAGAAGAATCAGAGTGGGTTAGCCCCATGGAAATCAGTATAAAGAAATATGGTCAGATTAGGATTTGTGTGGATTACAAAGAGCTGAATGCTACATGTGTGATTGATCCTTTTCCTATGCATTTCACCGAGGAAATATTAGAAGACGTTACTGTGCGCGAAGTTTACTCTTTCACGGATGGATTCTCGGGGTATCACTAGGTTAGAATTACACAAGAGGATGAAGAGAAAATGACTTTCACAACTAAATTGGGAAGATTTACATATACAGTGATGCCCTTTGGTTTGAAGAATGTGCCTGTTGTATTTTCACGCATAGTTGTTCAAGCATTCTGAGATTTAATTCACAAATTCTTGCAGGTTTACTTGGATGATTGAATAGTATATGGGCTTGTTAGGGATCATTGTGACAAATTTCACTTAATGTTTGAAATATGTAGACAGTTAAGCATCTCTTTAAACATCAAGAAGTGCATGTTTGCTACACCTTTTAGAACTCTACTAGGGCAGATCATCTACAAGGAAGGTTTGTTAGTAGATCCAGCTAAGGGTATAGTTATTGTAGGCTTGGAGGATCCTACTAGTAAAAGTGAGGTGTGTGGATTCTTGGGCCACACCAGGTGTTACAAAAAATTCATCAAAGGATATGTGAATATTTTTACACCCTTGGAATAGTTACTCAAAGGAAAAGGGACATTCTATTATAGATAACCGCAACAACACGCATTTGAGGCATTGAAGGAGAAACTTACTACAATGCCTATTTTGCATTTTCCCTCATGGAACCAACCATTTCACATACATGTGGACACCTCTAGCACATCCATTAGCATATTTTTAGATCATCCTAGAGAAGGTATTATTAATCATCATATCTTTTTTGTTAGTTGAAAGTTTACTCCTGCATAACAAAATTATACAACTATAGAGTGCAAGGTGTTGTTGATGATATACGGGCTGCATAATTTTAGACAATACTTGCTAACAAAACCCTCTATATTTTATACAGATCACATGGTGTTAAAATACTTAGTAAATAATTCCATTTTACATGGGTGCTCTTATTCTAAGAATTTGACTTTACAGTCATGGTAAAACCATGTAAAAGTAATTCTGGAACAGACCACTTATCAAGGATTCAACTAGGGGAGGACGCACAGAAAATTGAAGACATAATTTTAGATACAAATTTGTATAGGTTACATCACATGCCTTCATAATTGTAGGATATTGTTTTCTGTTTACACACATGTATGGAACCATCAGGAATGAAATTCTTACAGAAGAAAAATCTTACAATTTGCAGTACACCCTTCATGTTGATTAGTGGTGACTTATACAAAATAGGACAAGATGAAGTATTGTGCTGGTGTGTATTTGAACATAAGCACACATATACCATGGAAGAGGCTCATGACGATATCACAGGTGGGTACTATGCAGGTGATGCCACCACATGTAAGATTCTACTCGTTGGATTATGGTGGGATACCATGTACAAGGATTATAAAGAGTATTGTAAGGTGTGTGATCACTATCAGTGCCTTGGAAAACTTGGGAAAATATATGAAATGCCTTTGAGGCCTATTCTTAGTGTAGAGCCATTTAAAAAATGGGAAATAGACTTTGTGTATCCTATTTCCCCAGCCACGCATAGAACCGTATCGCGCTACATCATCACCTGTATAGATTATCTTAGAAGGTGGGAAGAAGAAGCACCTACAAAGGATTGTATAATGGCTACAACAACAAGGTTCTTATGGGAAAATATTCTTACTAGGTATGGTTTTCCATTGAGTTTGAAAAGTGATAGGGGCACACACTAGTTGAATGCGAAAATTAGAATATTGTTGGATGATTTTATGGTCATGCACCATAAGACTACACCTTATCACCCTCAAGAAAATGGTACCGTTAAGTCTTTCAACAAGATATCGAGCCAGACCTTGACAAAAAAGTTTGATGTTAGAAGGAAATATTGGGATGATAAAGTTTCTACTGTACTTTTTGTGTATAGAACAACCTACAAGAGGTTGAATAAGGCAACACCCTTTTAGTTAGTGTTTGGCACAAAAATAATTCTTCCCATGGAATTCATGTTACCTTCTTTACATGTTGTGTGCACCGGAGGTATAGCTAATGATAAAGCATTAGAAGAAAAAAATGACAAGTTTATACAATTGGATGAGAGGCGCACCATAACATGTTAGAGTTAAAAGTAGGAAAGGGCCAGGTAGAAGGCATGGTGTGATAGACATATCCGAGACAAGAAGCTTGAGGTTGGACAGATGGTACTTCTTTATGATTCCAAGTTTCTGCGTCATGCAAGAAAACTTAAGGTGATTTTTTTGGACAATATGTTATCACTCACATCCTTGAATCAGGTGCTTGTATTTATTTTAATGTATTTCCTTCTTCGTCGTGATGCTTTGTCAATTTAGTTTTGTGTTTTGTGTAATAATCACATTTACACGCTAGGAGCTAATTATAATATGCATTATTTTTATGTGTAGAGGACTGTAAATACCATTGGTGTGGGGTGGTTATTATTCAATGAAGGGAACACATGAGAACATACTATTATAGTTGTTATTCAAGAATGGAAAGGAGCTTCTAGAAAGAAGATTAATCCTAGAAAAGACCATAGTTGGAAATAAATGAATGAACAATATAACACGAGGTAAGTTGCAGTCGTGAAACTACAGGGGAAGGCGTAGTGGTGAGGTACTTTGGCACATGGAAGCATACAGAAGGAGGTATGTAGCCGGAAGGTTATAGCTAGGGCGCGAAGGTGTACCATGAAAATTTTGGGAAAATGGTAAATTAATGAGAGGATTGGTGGCATGTGAAGGAGAAATAAATGCAATAACTTTTCAAAAATATATATAAGGACGTGATGTAGGTTCATTTTTACCTTTGCGATCACAAGTATTCAAGCAAGCTTGTTATGACCGAGCCAAGCAGAATGTGTTGATGTGCAGAGAGCTACAAAATTAGATGTGGAGAGTAGATTTGTGTGCAAAAGTGGCTTGTGTCCCCATTTGAGAAGGGTTTGAGTGAAGAAGAAGCATTGAGAAGGAGTTAGGGCTCACATTTTCAAGCTAGGGCATGCATTTTTGAGCTAGGTCATGAAGACTTACTCGACAGAGAAGAAAATGTGATATTTTTACCATGACATCAAAGAAAGCACATGCAGCAAGTATGAAGGGGAAGAAAAAGGTGGAGGTGGAGGTTGAAGATGCTCTCGAGAGAAATTTTTCAAAGATGTAATATCTAAAAGTAGTGATAATTGGGTGGGATTGGGATTCCCATATCCGCAGATGCAAAGTAAGTGATTACAACCACCACACCACTGACAAGAAGGGAGAGTTGGATGCTTTGTTAAATAAGAAGACCAACAAGCGCACAGTGGACAACATGTCAGTATATGATGATGCTAGGGAGAAGCTTCTCAAGAAGGTAGGGGTGTATCAACTATAAGAAATACCATATTTTGGAAAAATATAAAATTTATACCAGTGTCTTATGAGCAGAGTCCACGAGGACTTCTTCTATTTTACTACACGGCGGGTAAGGATCACCACGCCTTTGATTACCACCTTGACAGGACTAAAAGGAACAAGGAAAGAAATTAGTCGTGATCTAACCGATAAGACAGATGTTATATCCATAATCAAGGAGTTGGGATATGAAGGGGAAGAAAAATGTGGAGGTTGACGTCGAAGATGCTCCCGAGAGCAATTTTTAAGAGATGCAATATGTAGGAGTGATAGTCAGGTGGGATTGGAATTCCCATATCCGCATATGAAAATTAAGTGATTACAACCACTGCACCACTGACAAGAAGGGATATTTGGATGCTTTATTGAACAAGAAGACCAAAAAGTGCATGGTGGACAACATGTAAGTAGATGACAATGTTGGGGAGAATTTTCTCAAGAAGGTACGGGTGTATCAACTATATGAAATCCCATATTTTGGAAAACCAGAAAGTTTATGTTGGTTGGACAAACGTGCACCCACATATCAAATCTAAGGAGGGATGAGGTGTTTGAGACCATAATGGAATTGCCCCAAGTTGTGGGACCTTATACGCTTGGGATGGATCTCTGAAGAAGGCCGGTTCCTCTATCTATTTCTACTACTACTACTAATCCTAGGGCTGAAAGGAGAAACTAAGCTAATAACACCAAGGGACCAGGGATAGAAGGGTTACATGAAAGGAAACTACACTAAAAGGTGATATCACCAGAAAATAGGAATGAACACTATATCTTATGAGTGAAAATGAAAGGAAATGTATGAAAGGAGGCTAGACAAGTAGAACAACCAAACATGTATTTACCATATCATTTTCATGGAATACAACTAAATAAGGAACTGCAAGGGACTTGAAATGGCATAGCTAGCACACAACACAAAAGACAAGGAAAAGAGAAGAAATGAAAACATGTTAGGATAAAGAATAGTTACAAAACTATGCTTCTATTAATTCTAGAAATGGACAGAGCTATTACAATGATGAAGGAGGACGATATCCACATGTAAGATCTAAATATAGAGGTCTGCAACTCAAAATACAAAAGGTATGGAGTCCTTAGAAAAATGCATAAGGATCCAAAGTGTCCAACATAATAAATGAGCCTTGATCTTACATTTATATATGAATCCATGGAGGAAGAAGGGAATGACGAAAAGCTTGAATTTGAAACACAACCACCAACAAGAAGCATTGAATGCCTATAAAGCCTCCTGCAGATCTGTGAAATACGCTTCCACAAGCCTTTTTGGTGTGTTGAAGAAGAATGGAGGGTGGATCGTATCAAATCAGGTGGTTGGAGTAATCAGATATGCTCATCAATGCTCAGAAAGATGTTTTCCCATTTCTCACCTACCAGATCCACCAAGAATTTGAATTTGAATCTCTAGCACTATAGCTATTGTCAGTAGCTTTCTAACAAGTTTGGGCATGTACTAATCTAAACTTTGTAGAAAAATTTGTGGATTTCAAAAGATTTCAGAGTCATCAGTGCACACAAAACACATGGCATGCGTGGATTGGCTGAAATGATGGCCAATTTTGTAAATATTTGTCATTTATACCACGTGTCACTTACTGGTTTGTTGCAAGGATTTGACACCTTATTGGTGCACTTTGACTAGTTGCGTGCAGCACACTCAAGTGTGTCAGAAGATGACGTGGCATAGAAGGGTGAAAAGGAGGATGTGGGGATGCATGTGGAAGAATGAGGTGCAGGAAGAAGATATAAGGAAGGCACGCAAGGGAATGCGCAGAGGGAAAATGAAGCAAACTGGTGAACATGGAACACATGGTGAAGGCATAACTATTACAAATTAATGAGCACAACACACGAGGGGGCCAGGGACTTAGTTGATTAAAGTAATTGTGAGACGCACACAGGGTAAAGAAGCTTCTTGGGAAGAAGGAGAAAGTGCAGAAGGTGGGCACAAGGGAGGAGTGGAATAAAGATGAAGAGGAAAATGGAAGGAGAGAATAGAAAGCGCACAAGGGAACTTGAGAAAAAATAAGGTACGCCAAGGGGAAACTACAACCAAGGAAATGTGTTGACTAAACATGAGTGTGTGAATCATTCAATGAGGAAATGAGAGCCAGATATGTATACAAGTTATCCAAGTAACTAGGAGATTTATTTAAATAACAGTTTTGATGACTTTTAGGGCCATCTACCTACTAGATGAAGAAGATCAGTAGCCTAGAGCATCCATTGGGCATAGAGTCTATTTATGTAATTGTGAAGCTTCCCCTATGGTCACTTGAAGATCATTTATTGATTCTATATTGAATCTTGCAACTACTGAATGAAGTTCTTTATTCTAGAAGCGACAGAAGAATGTGCGCATGAAGCACGTGAGAAGAAATAAATATGTTCAAACAAACAATGTGCATGCAATGCACTTGAAGGAGTTGAAAATACTCTAACATATACAACATAATGCAAAAAACTTAATGGAAGGGTTTGAGATAGATCCCATTTACTAGGATTTGTAGTGCACCTCCATCAAGATGAGTCAACTCAAAAGAGTTAGCTTCCTTGTAGGAACTGATGATGTATGGGCCACTCCAAAGTGCATCAAAATTTGAATGATGCCCTGGTTTAGTTCTATCAGCATCCCATTTTAGAACCAAGTCCCCAACTTTGAAAGCTTAAGGCCTAGCCTTTTTGTCGAACCATTTCTTTGTTGCTTGTTGATGTTGTTCTAGCTTGATCATGGAAAAGTTCCTTGATTATTCAAGATTAACCAGCTCGGCCATTTTGATTTCTCTTTGGTTTTCACCTTTGAATTCCAGCTACTAGGAAAGCACTAATGAATTCAACTCTAGTGTCAAAGGAATGGTAGCCTCCTTTCCATAGACAAGCTTGTAAGGTGAAGTTCATATTTCCTTTTTCACTGTGATTCTATCTACCCAAAGCGCACATGAGACCTTTGTATGCCACTGTCTTTGGCTGATGTTCATTATGCACTTCATGATTGTGATCAGGTTCTTATTTGTTGATTTTTTCAGACCATTTACCTAAGGGTAATAGTTGGAAGAAGTCTTCAGGTAAATTCTCAAACTTAGAGTCCAATCAATGATTTTAGTACTAAGGAAGGCCTTTTCATTATCAAAGATAATGGTTTGAGGAACACCAAACCTTGTAACTATGCCTTCAAGAAAGCCAAGGATGAATGACTCAGGTAATGCTTTAAACGCAACAGCTTCTTTCCATCTGGTGAAGTAATATGTAGCTGTTAACACCCATTTATGTCCAGCACTTGAAGGCAGATTGATCATGCCTATGAAATCGAGACCCCGTTACACAAAAGGTTGATCCGCTTGGATTGGTCGAAGGGGAAGCGCTGCCAAACTTTTCTTTCCTACAAAGAAAGTGCATTCCTTGAGTTTTGTGACCCACTTGTGTGCATATGAAAATAGGGTAGGCAAAAAGATACATGCCATTATGATTTTCATTACTATAGTTTTAGTAGAGAAGTGTCCAACAGAGAATCCATCATGAAATTATGCTAACAATTTATCTGTCTATGCACCGTTGATACATCTTAACAGCATGACGTCAAGATTCTTCTTGAAGAGAAGTCCATCAATCAACACATACGGGGTAGATTGTAACCTCAAATGTCTTCTCTTTTCTTTATTTAAACTAGGAGGGTACGTTCCCTCATAAAGGAATGTGATCATATCCTTTATCCAATCACACATGATAGGATTCGTATTCTTCTCAAGTTCTACACGTGGAAGGTATTCATCCAGAAATAATGAAGCATCAGGTTCAATTTGCACATCCTCAGCAATTTTCCTACATAGTGCACTACCTATTACTAGCTTTTTGGACTTGATAGTCACATCATACTCCATGATTTTTGTCACCCATCGTGCTCTTTTCTCACTGATTTTTTCTCCCATAATGATGTCTCTGACAAAAGATTGGGATACTAACACCCTAATATGATTGGTGGCAAGCATACTTTTTAATTTCTTGAGTGTGCACATGATGGTGAAGAATTTCTTCTCTGTTTGATTGTACTTTAGTTCATAATCCTTCAGTGTCTAGCTGAATAAATCCATTGGTTGTTCCAACCCTTATTCATTTTTTTGTGTTACGATAGTAGCAATACTTGCATTAATTCCATAAGCATAAAAGATGTAATCCTCAGAATAATCTGGGTTGATAAATATTGGCATGCAAGCAATCTCTTACTTGATTTTGTTGAATCTTTCTCTTCCTTTTACTATCCATCTGAAGGCTATGTCCTTTTTGAGCATCAAGGTAATGGACCAAACTAGTCCTGCAAAGTTAGGGATAAAAAGCCTAACAAAATTTATCTTACAAAGGAAGGACTGTAGGGATTTTTTGTGCACCGACAGGGAAAGAGATATGATGGTTGAGATGCACTCAAGATCAATTGTGATACAATCATTTGAAACCACATGGCCTAAGAGCTTTCCCTACAACACCATAAAATTGCACTTCTTGGGATTAAGAGACACCCAAAACTTTTTGCATCTCTCAAAGTCCTTTTCTAGGTGTGTTATATGATCCACGCTCTACTTTGAGAAGACTGTTATGTCATCAAGGTAAACCAGGTGAAATCATTGATGTAACCGTTGAAGGAAATATCCATGGTGCCCTGAAATGTGGCGCCTACATTTGAAAGACCAAAGGGCATTTTTTGACATGCATATGTTCCCCACTTGGTTGTAAATGCCATTTTGAATTGATCCTCTCCCTTGACCAAGATTTGGTTGAAACCTAAATACCCATCTAGCATGGAGAATCTCTGCATGTCATCCATAGTCTATATAATCTACTCTATGGAAGGTAAAGGATAATGATCATTTAGAGATGCCTTATTCCAATCTATGAAATCAACACAGAGTCTGATTTCACTATTATTCTTATGCATTGGAACCAGATTTGTGACCCAGGTAGATTATTTGATAGGAAAAATAATTTTTTCCTCAATGAGTTTAGATAATTCCCTTCTCTTGAGGGGATCTATCTTTTGATTGACTGGTTACTGCTTCTACCTGATAGGCTTGATACTAGGATCAAGGTCAATGGAGTGTTGAGAAACACTTGGATCAAAACCTTTGAGGTCTTCATACTCCCATGAGAATATATCACTATATTTTTGACAAAGAGAGATGAAGGCATGTTTCTCTTCATGCGCATAAGTCCTGATAAGCAATAACTCTTTCCCACACGTAATAGTGACTGAGGAGTAGTATTCTTGCGCGGCGTGTATGTACCTTTCTTCACCCTTGAACTCATCATCGGGTCTAAATATTTTCTCTAAGGTGACCATCCCTTTAGGAAACTTGTTTATCTTCAGTTTATCAATTGGTCACCATAGTTTTCATGCAAGTCAACTTACATGTTTGATGAAAATTTAGCTTCATTCTGGATAAACTAGACAATCTACGTCACTATCAAACACTTGACAGCTGGTGTTGTTATCTAGAATGGATGATATGATCACCATCTTGATGTGCTTAGTGTTTCCTTTGACAAATTCCTCATAAGGAGAGAACTATGAGCCTAGTGCGGCCATCTGGTCATCTTCCTTATTCATTTTGTGTGGCACCACCTATAGATTTAGAGCATAAAATATCTCAAGTAGGTCCCAAAATCTATTCTTATAAGATTTGAGAAGCTTATTATTTGTCTATAATTTGTTAATAACCTATTGGATAATTATTTTTGTGTCCCCAAAGATCTACATCACCTTAATTTTCTTCTTCTCAACAATGAGAAAACCATGCACCAGCGCTTCATACTCTTCTACATTGTTAGAACATGCAAAATGCATCTTGTGCACAAAGAATAATTTCTCATCCTTAGGGGAAATGAGGACCACTCCTAATCATGTGTCATTTCTGCTACAAGATCCATCAAAGTACAACTTCCACAAACCATGCTCAACTTTTTCTTTCTTGAGCACACATGGTAGCATAGCTTATTATTCAAGAATGTAGTAAGTACCGAGACCAATTTCATAAGCTTCCAGTTCTTCATCGTATGGATCAAATTTATGGTGTCTCTCCACCCATTCATCAAGTACCATGTTGGGAATAGAGGGTGGGAGATACTACTCTTTAGGAACTGAAGCTTGTTCCTCTTGGATTAAATAGTTGGCTTAAAGAGGGGATGAGACATATGAATCTACATGATAGGAAAATATAGGCTCAGTTTGTACGGTACATTGGGTAACATACCTTGTCTTGAGTAACATATGAGACCAATCAGAAGACAAGTAACCACCCACTTTAGCTGTAAAGTCTCTTGATAGACATAGGGAAAACAAAGGAGGTAGGCCAATGATTGACACATCTTGAGTAATGGTTAGGCTTGGGCATGCATGGAGGGTTAGCTCAAGATCCTTGATGAATCCTAAGGTGATGACAGTTGAGCCATCAATTTGTAGGACTCCTTTAGAAAAAGGGCTATATTTCAGACCCAAGACATCAACTATTTTATTAGGCATAACAAAAGTACTAGCACCTAATTCAATCATGTAATAAGACACTAGGTGTTTGCCTATGATCAAGGACATATAGAATGGTGGGGTTTTAACAAATTTACTTACTGTTTCTCCTCTTATTAGTAGATGTTGATAGAAGCACGTGGCTTATTAATAGATGGATCAACGTGTGGGAGTTGCGCCAGAGCTTCATGTAACAGATCTCACTAATATGGAATGATTAGGGAATCCCACATTGTGACATTTATGTTTATTCTCTTCATCTGGTCAACAATGCTAAATAGAAGGGCCCCCTATCTTATGCAATTGGGGAACAACACCCCTTATTAACTATTTGAGCATGAAAACTTGGACTTTAGCTAAAGCAGAGGCTTGACCTACCAAAGGAGGAGCGCACGTTTCTTCAAAAGGATCTTTGTGCATGGCCTCCAGCATAGGAACTTGAGCACTTTTATCACATGATGCCTTGGCTTCATATTTCTGCTTCTGAGGATCTACTTGTGTTACTGGGAGTGGGACCCATGCACCTGATTCTAACATTATTTTCTTGTATTTTGTGTTGTTCGCAACTTGGGCTCATGGTTTGTTTGTATCTTCTACAGCTTGGTTGATTGCACTGAAGTCCTCCACGCTAAAGAACATCAAATTTATTTCTGGAGGAACTTCTGGTCTTTCTTGTTTATCTACTTCAGGGGTACTTTTTGAAGGCTCACACACTAAAGAATTCTAGATCATCATAATGCTTGGGTGCACATGACATTGGCACAATGATATTGACTATAAGGCATGTTGTAAGGGAAGCACCATTCTGACTCTTGCACCAAATTTTTCTGAACTGGAACAAGTGCTTGACTTGCATTGGGTGTTGGAAGAGAAGGGGTAGGAGGAACAACATGTAAGGGAAGATGTGCATTGGGATTCCATCTATCATTCTACTAGTTAGGCACGTATCTTTTATTTCCATACTGATTCCGCCAAGGATGATTGCTTTGGCTATGCATCTAATCAAAATTGCCTCTATAGGCTCATGACTGTTGCTTTTCTAATGATATGACTTTGTTTGATAAATTTCTAATCAAGGCCTTCAACTCTTCATCTTGCCTCTGTTGCGCTGGAGAGTAGGATGTAGAAGTAACTGGTTACATGCTTTTCTCAGGAACAGGAATGGGAGCTACAAAAGTTTGGGGCACTTGTGAAATTTCTAGGAACAAGGGCATATGCGGTCTACGAGCTATCTTTCCCGCCTAAATAAGACTATTTTCTACCCTTACTGCAATACTATAATAAGTTGGGAAATTCCTACCTCCCATGGATTGGATCATAACTGAAATATTTTTATTGAGCGCCTTTAGATGATACAGGAAAGCATGTTGGGCTATAGGTCTTAGCATAAGAGGGATTCTTTCCCAAGTATTCTAAAATCTGATGTTGAAATCATTCATCTACTCATTGGGTGCCCTCGTTGTTGTCAGTTACTCCATTGTTGAACCCCTAGAATATTGACCAAGTATGAAGGCACGTAGGCACGTAAGGTCCCAATTATGGAATGGTGTGCAAGGTAAAAACGTGCAAGAGAAGGAATTAAGGAAGCACATAGCATGCACGATGAATGAAAGGATCAGGACTTAGTCATTTTGAATGTCCATAGTAGAACACGTGAAAAGCATAACCTGATTGCGTGTGGATAAGATGTCAGCCTAGCAACAGGTTGGCCCAGGAAGAAGCATGCTTGCAATAGAATCTTCTAGAAGAACATCATAGAATGGAGTGTAGAGCTCAGGCCTGAAGAAGCATGCTCACATGGAGGACCACATTCAGACACTTGGCACAAGATCTGAGGGTGATGGAGGGTGATTTGGCAATCCAGGAAAGCTATAAATGCAAGCACTTGCAGAGACAGAGAGATAGAGACATATCGAGATATACATGTAAATATCCATATAGACACCTAGAGAGTGAGTGGAGCTCTGTAGAAATGTTGGGAGGACTCTATCAGTGAAAAGTTGTATTCCGGAGAGAATGCACTAGGCCTAGGGGTTATAAATTTTCTTTTGGGTAGCTTAGTTACATTAAGTCCAGTGCAATGCATGACTGCAGTCTGCTTCTCTGCGACCCTCTGTAATGGTTCCATGGATGTAATAAGGTTACCTATTATAATATATACATGAATATCAATGGTTCTAATGCATATTTCTCTCTTATGAGTTCTCTTTCCTTTCATACTAAGTATGAATGTTTGTATGTTTCTTTTTGTCACAATACATGTTGTGGATTCTGTTAAACACTCGATCTAAAATGACTATAAGGATCTAGAGGCCGTTCTGAGCCCTATGGTTCTTGCATGTCTTAACTTCCCTTCTGAAATATCTTACACTAATCATAGATGATGTATCCCACTAAACTCACATAAAAGAGACTCGGTACCCACACGTGCCTCGAGTGAGTGCTTAGATTTCACTGGGTGATATGCCGACGTGAATGGGGTTCCTTTCTTTTGTGATAGGATTGAAAATAACTACATCTTGGTTCCATTGTCGAGAACTCTTTTCAAAGTTGTAGTGGGATTTTAGCATGCATCATGATCTATGTAATGAGTAATGATAGAACAGTTAATGTTGGAGAGTGTGGAATCATGGTTCAAAATCACGGAGGATGAATTTTCTTAAAGATTCAACACTGGACCTGAGTTTAATGCAAGTAGATGGGTAGAAAAAAATCTCTACCATGATCTGTACAAAAAAAATTTCTGTTGTTCCCCTGTGGAATTGTATATATGGCTCTTAGCCTACGCATCTAGATCAAGTTGGTGTTATAGATCACATCTATGGACCCAAGAAGAGTACCAAAGGCTATAGGATGCAGATCTGATGGGGACCCATGTTGTGGATCATTGGTGGAAAGGAGTATTGGCTAGCTACAATCTAGAGTATGCCATTTCCACATATTCTTGTCCAGCGGTGGCTGAGTTTGAGTTTTTGAGGGAGCATAGAGGATCGTTTCTACATGTTGTCCCTCTGGCTCTGAATATCTTGATGATTACCATGAGTTTAGAGGCTTTCCCAATGGCCGGCTAAACCATTATAAGTGTTGGGTGAGGAAGCTAGGGTGGAGGAAGATGGCAGATGTTGCAGTAGAGAAAGAAAGGGAGGAGAGAAGACTCAAGTATGATGAAGCATGTGAAAGGGAGATTGCTAGATGATGCAAGGTTACAGGTGTGATGAATGTATGGCAGCAGATGTTGTAGGAAGGATTTGAGGTTCACGCTGAGGACGTGGAGCCTGAGCAGTCTATGCGACCCCATCTTGGTAAGCACATGAGATAAACCCCTTCGGATTTTGTTGAGATTTCATCGCGCGGAGAAAGAAGAACCATTGGTGTGCATCTAAACCCACCTAGTAACCAAACCCTGGCACTTGGTTTTCCAGATCAGAGGGATAATATTGCTAATCCAATTGATTACATTGGAGGTGATCATTATATGCCCAAGAGGTATAATTTCTCATTTGGTACTTCTATGGCTGCAAACACCAGCCTAGTGTTAGGACTTTTCAAGCAAGGTATAGGCACACAAGCATTTGGTCTCATGTCTAGAAGTAGCACAAGGTATACTATTGGTAGTGAGGCATTATCAAAGACCATAGGTGCACAACTCAGTGGAACTCTGGAAACCCTTGGTACGACCACTTCAGGACCTGGTGGGCCCAGTGGATCTGGTGGTTCGGGAGGAATATGATTTGGTGGGTTTGGTGGTTTAGGACCTGGTGGGCCTGGTGGATCAGGTGGTTCAGGACCTAGTGGAACTGGTGGATCAGGTGATGGGGGAAACACAAGTGGAAACCAAGGATCTAGCGGAGGAGGATTTGGACCCCAACCACACCCACAAGTTTTCTTTGAAATGTCTCTACATTTTCCTGATTATAGAGGTATTGAGGATGTTGCAGAACATTTTCACAAGTGTGAACTGCTATGGCATGTGAAGGGTGTCACAACCCAAGAATGGAAGGCTAGTTAGTTTGCAACCACATTATAAGGGCACGCGCATAGCTAGTATAGGAAGTATGACCCCCATCAGATAGTAGTGGATTATACTTCCTTAAATAATGCATTCTTGGCAAAGTTCCACATTCATAAGTTTGGGAAGAAGAGCATCAGCGCTTTGAAGGAGATTCAGCAAGGAATGATAGAGAGTGTGCGGGAGTATGATGTGTTCTTTAAAACTCTCTTGTCTAAATTATCATATGATATTCACCCTTCACAGCATGCCCAGTGGTTTGTTGGAGGGTTGATCACCCCTTTTAGAAGGGCCTTATCTCATAAAACTTTTACAGACCCACGCGAGGCATTGGAAGCTGCCCTACATGCTGAGGCTGTTGGTAGTGTTGATACTGGTGCTAGTCTGTTCTTGGAGGGTCAGATTACTGCTATGGCCAAGCAGTTGGAAAAAATTTCTATGAACTCAGCCCATGAGACTCGTTGTGGTTTTTGGTACACATATTGTGAAATAGAGGGGCATGTTAAGGATAATTTCCCTCGGAGGATAGTACGCGCTATGGTGGTAGAGTGTGAAATTTTTCATGGGGACCATGATGCAAGTAGATGTCCCTTGATGCTTCGCGTAATCAAGAAAAATATATCTTGTTATTACAAGACTTACACTTCTATAACCCATGATACTAAGGATTGTAGGCTCATTAATCAACTCCATGAGGCCATTGATCATGGTGTACGCCAAACCAGAGTTTCCATTAGTTCTAAGGGTGATGATCACCGTTATTAGGAGCATGTAGATGGAGGTACATGTAGATGGAGGTACATGCAGATGGAGGTGCATGTGGAAGAGGTTTTCGAGGAGGATTTTGTGGTTGTGGTAACCGTAGAGAAGGAGTGAGTTCTCACATGGAAAATGTTTCAAATTTGGATCTATAGAACATTACAAATGAGAATGCCCAACCCTATTAAAGTGCTCGTGGTGCAGAAAGAAGCATAAGTATGAGGAGTGCCCATAATTTTTTAAGCATATGAATCAACAGCACCGAAACGACAAGGGCACTGCAATGGTCAGTATCAAGAAGGTAGACCTACAGTGGATGCCTCGGGTAACACGGGATGTAAGTTTGGAGCCTGTCTTAGTTAACAATAAGGGCATAAGCCGTGTGTGCAAGAGATGTACCCTGATAGAAGAACCTAGTTTTAAGGGAGGAGGTCATTCGTGGAAAGTATCCAGACCCTATGCATCAGAAGGAGATATATCAGGACGCTATGGATGGATGTCATTCAGAGCTTACAAGGGGAAATCCAGTGTCTAAAGGAGCAATCCAGGAGGGAGGAACAAGGAAGGAGAGTTGAGGTGCAAAAGGATGACCTGGATGAGGTCAGGGAGGTGTGTAAAATGCTAAGGCAGGAGAATATCATTCCCTTGCTAGGATCATGGTTGAGAGAGAAGGTACCACGCACCGGAGGATAGCACGAGAGATAGGTATTACACGTGAACCTTCCCCCTCACATCCTTGATTATGACAAGGAGATTACATTGAATGCATTTGTAGATGGATGGCTCCTCAGTAATATCCTCATCGACACAGGCGTGAAGGTTAATGTTCTAACTTTGGATGCATGGCATCAGATGGGAAGACCTACATTACATCCATATTCAAATGTGTTGTCTATGGAAAACAAGACTAAGGAAATGCCCATCAGTGTCTTAAAGGATGCAACTATTACTATCCAGGGAGCCAAGTTTACTAGGGACTTCAAAGTCTTGGCGCTCGCTGAGGCGGATAATTTCCCAGCATTACTTGGGCGCCCTTTGTGTTACAAGAACAATGTGGACCTTTGGTTCAACAAAGGGTACATCAACTTCGAGAACAAGGAGGAATGGGTCATTATACCCATGGCTGATGGGAATTCGACACCATATATTGAACCATTGGGGGAAGAAGTTCTGGACAGGATATATGTGTGCTCAATCAGAGACCCTGAGATGATACACCCTACTAACGGGGTTATCCAGTTTGAAGATGCTCAATCAGTGAGTGATACCACTAGTCTAGTATGTGACAATTGGGTGTATGGGACTTATGAATTAATGGGATGGTAGTTGAGAGGGTCAGTGACCAAGGTAATAAAGGCGTGCACGGTTAAGTGCCCTAGAGGAAAAGAACTACCCAAGGATTCAAGAGGATCCTTCCTTGAGATCTTTCTGCAGGAGGTGGAATCTCAGTGGAAGGATGAGAAGAAATGGAGGGGGATGTTAAGTTATGTCTTGCTTGGAACAGTAGCTTTGTGGTGGGCTACACACCAAGAGATCCTTTTAGAGTGGTGTGAGGTAAGAATTGCTTTGTCTGTCAGATTTTCTAGGAGTAATGTACCCACCATCATCAAAGATTACCATGGGAAGGAGCCCACCTCTTTCCATATCCAAGAGTGTGAACAGGTCTAGAGAGAAGGCACAGAAGCTTTACCACCATCCCTCTCAGTGTACAAGTTATATTCTACACTGCAGGGTTACACGCGTGTATGGTATATTCATTTGGAGACACACTACCAGACAAAGAATTTGTAAGAGCTCACGGATGGCCTTATTCAAACCTTTGAGTATCGGAGTACCAAACCATCAGTTTGATAAGGCCTTGTAGGGTATCAAGAGCTTTACCATGGGGGACAGTGTCAGGATGGAAGATAGGCTGTTGGAATTACTAGGTGAACCAAGGTTGGGGGCGCGCTTTTAAGAACAAGTAGAGGAAATAAAATAGCTACAACTTGAATGCACGTGTTTGGAAAAAGAAAAAGGAAAGTTGGTATATGTGATTGATGGAGAGGAATAGGAAAACTTAGATGTTATCCATTCTGTAGGCATGCGCGAGGTAGTAGACAGTCTAGATACTCACACGTACCTACCATGAGCCCTTAAAAATGAATAAAGTTAACATTAGTTCAGGAGAAGAACCTAAGGAAGCTATTATAGGAGATTACTGGTCAAAGAAGGAAATATCTAAGATCATTGATCTACTGGGTGAATTTGAGGATTTATTCCTGCATGGGTACCATGAGCTCAAAGGCGTTCACCATTCCTTTGGGGAGATGAAGATAAAACTGAAGGATGGTGTGTACCCAGTTAGGAAAAGACCCTACCAAATGAATCCCAATTTGCGCATGAAGGTTAAGGAGGAGATAGACAAAATGATAGCTTCTAGAATCATTGAGGTAGTGGAAGAATTAGAGTGGATAAGTCTGATGGTAATCAACATCAAGAAGGATGGGTGGATTAGGATCTGTGTGGATTATAGGGAATTGAATGCAGTTTGTGTCATTGATCCCTTTCCGACCCCCTTCACTGAAGAAATTTTGGAAGGAGTCACTGGGCGCAAAATTTATTCCTTTACGGATGGATTTTCAGGATACCACCAAGTCTAGATTGCAAAGGAGGACTAGGAGAAGACAACTTTCTGCCACCAAGTGGGGAAGTTTTTCATATACGGTCATGCCCTTTGGGTTGAAGAATGCGCCTGTTGTCTTTTCGTGCATAGTGGTGCAAGCATTCCAAGACTTCATCCATAAGTTTCTTTAGGTCTATTTGGATGATTGGATAGTGTATGGTCTGGTTAAAGACCATTGTGACAATTTAAGGTTAATGTTTGAGAGGTGTAGGTAGTTGAGGATATCCCTCAACATCAAGAAATGTGTGTTGGCTACACCCTTTGGGACTTTATTAGGGCATATCATATGTAAGGAGGGCTTACTGGTAGATCCTACTAAGGTTGCAGTTATTGTGGGGTTAGGGGAGCCTAATAGTCAGAGCGCAGTGCGTGGATTCCTTGGGCATACGGGCTATTATAGGAAATTTATTAAGGGATATGCCAAGATCATCGCTCCTTTAGAGGAGCTGCTTAGACATAAAAGTGCCTTCCATTGGGGAGAGGTGCAGCAGAGGGCATTTGATACATTAAAAGATAGGCTTATCACCGCACCTATATTACATTTTCCCTCTTGGGACAAGCCCTTTCATGTCCATGTAGATGCCTCAGGGACCACCATTGGAGTAGTGCTTGCACAACCAGGTGAAGGGATTGTTGATCATCCTCTATGTTTTGCAAGTAGGAAGCTGACACCAGCAAAGCAGAATTATACCACAATTGAGCGTGAGGAATTATCAATGATCTATGCACTTTTCAAGTTTAGACAGTATCTACTAGCAACACCCTTTGTGTTTTACACCGACCACATGGCATTAAAATATTTGGTGAACAAGCCTGTCCTACAAGGGTGCATATGTTGGTGGGTGTTGTTATTTCAAGAATTTGAATTCACCGTTGTAGTGAATCCTGGAAAAAGTAATTGTGGGCCTGATCATCTGTTAAGAATTGATTCAGGGGAGGACGTGTAGAGTATTGAGGAAACAATGCTAGACACGCAACTGTTTAGATTGCAGTGCACGCCCTTAGATTTGGAAGAGATTACAATATTTTAAAGGAAGGTGTGGCACTAGAAGGAATGAGGAATTTAGAGAAAAAGCAGTTAGCCATATGCGCCGCTCCCTACATATTAATCAGTGGAGACTTATACAAGTTGGGATGTAATGAATTTTTGCATAGGTGTGTATTAGAGCATGAGCACCTGGCCATCATGGAGGAGGCACACAGAGGAAGTGTGGGTGGGCATTATGCAGGAAATTCCACTGCACGTAAGATATTAATGGAAGGTTTGTGGTGGGAAACCCTATACAAGGATTATAGAGACTATTATAAAGCATGTGACCATTGTCACTGCCTTGACAAACTAGGAAGGAGAGATGAAATTCATTTACACCCTATCCCTAATGCGGACCCTTTTAAAAAGTAGGCAATAGACTTTGTAGGACCTATTGCACCAGTGGTGCATGTAGGACTGGGTCACGTTATCATCATCACTTGCACAAATTACCTAAACAAGGTGGGCAGAGGTAGCTCTAACTAAAGATTGCACAATAGCAACATAGTGGCAAGGTTCTTTGTGGGAGAACATTATCATGAAGCTATGGATGCCCCTTGAGTTTGACCAGCGATAGGGGTATGCATTTCTTGAATGAGATTGTGAGGATCATGTTATCAGAGTTCATGGTAGCTCATCACAAGACTACGCCCTATCACCCACAAGAAAATGGAACTTGTAGAAGCATTCAACAAAATACTGAGTCATACTCTTGACCAAATTTTTTGATGTCGGAAGACAAGATTAGGATGACAAAGTATCAGCAGTATTGTGAGCTTATAAGACAACATATAAAAGGCTGAACAAAGCCACACCTTTTTAGTTGGTGTTTGGCGTAGAATCTATTTTTCTAGTTGAATTTACATTGCCTTCTTTGCGAATAGCACACACAGGAGGGTTAGCCGATGAACAAAGTGCTGGAAGAAAGAATTGACGAGTTAATAAAGCTGGATGAAAGATGATCACTTGCCAGGTGGAGCCAAATAGTAGAAAAATCAAAGTAGAAGGCTTGGCATGATCGCCACATTAGAAATAAGAAGTTTGAGGTTGGGAAGTTAGTGTTACTATATGATTCTAAGTTTCTACGCCATCCTGGGAAATTGAAAGTCCATTGGTTGGGTGCTTACACAATCTCATACATCCTTGATTCGGGCGCGTGCCAGTTATAAGCACTGGATGGGACAAATTTTCCTGGACTCTTCAATGGTAGTACGCTTGAAGCCCTACTATAAAGAAGTCTTCTTGGTGTTTGTAAATAAGGTAGTTTTTCCAGTTAGTTTAGAAGTTTCCTTTATGCATTTCCCTTTCTTTTGTTTCCCTTTCGCGTTGTTGTTTTGTTTTGTGCCTTGGGTGCCAGTAACCTTATTGCTATTTTGGAGAATTTATGACTACGTAGAGGACCACACATCATTTTAAGTGTGGGGTGGAGAAATGTGAAGGAGTGCATGATTAGAGTGCTAAGGAAGTTGTGTTGAAAATCCTTTTTTAATGGCTCGGTTGAAAGAGGTATATGAAGAGAAAATATGGAAGAAGAATGGTTGGTGCCACGATAAAAGCTACTTGTAGTTCCCATTTACTAAGGAGGAAAAAGTGCATTTCAGCAACATGAGGTAGGCAAGAGCAAGAATCAGGACAGAAGAAGTACCTTTGGCACGGGTTATATGCACACAAGAGTCTCCTGTCATGTTGGATTAGTTGTGCACCAGAAGGTTGGAGGAGTTTTCACGCAGGTTAGGTGAGTGAGTTAAAGCGCTGAAAATGGGATTTGTTTGAACAAGATGCATTAAATGAAAAAAGTATGGTGGTAGGTGAAGTAGCATTTAATATTCAAAAAGAGAAAAACTATAAGTAAAGTTTCAAGGCACTTTCATTTTCACTTTGCAAAATAGAGAAAGAAGTGAGTTTTATAAATTAGGGTTTCCAGATTCGATTGAGTGAAGAAAGATCTGTGAGATTGAAGTGGGAGCAGCTAGTTTGAGTTTACAAACCATAAGGAAGGGGTTACATGGGCATGAAAAAAATTGTGAGGCGTTGTCTTGTGAAAAATTTATCCCAGTTAGGGATTGACAAACTAGAGCATGGGTCCAAGAGATTTTATATCACAGATTTGAGATCAGCGATTGGAAGAAGTAGTAGGATAGAGTAACAAGGAGGGATTAGAGTGATAAGAAGACCTCAACCATGGCACCCAATAAAGGAAAGGCCAAGGCCAAGGCCAAACAACAAGAACCTGACGTGAACACAAATGAAGAATGGTATGTGAAGATGTAATACCTAGATGGGGTGATGATGGGTAAGGAGTGGGAATCCCACTTGAGAAATGTGCTTGTAAGTGATTATAACCACCGAAAAAACATGATTGAGAAGGAAATGGCACTGGAGTTAGTGGACCCCATGAGTAAACAAACACCAGAGGGCTTGCCAATCTACAATGATGACGTAAAGGTCAAAATGGAGAAGGCAGGGTTGTTGCAACTCTGTGAGTTACCCTATTTTGGGAAACTAGAGCACCTATATCAATGGATAATGTTGTGGGTACATGAAGATTACTTCCACTTTGGAGGGCACAAGATGTGTGTTACTCCTTAGCTTATATCTCAATTCACATGCCTTATATGTGAAGGAAATGGCTTGGAGGATGACCTGAGTGACAAGGAGGAAATTCAAGAGACCATCAATGAATATGCCTGCAAAAAGGGGTCGAGGTACTACGAAATTTCAGACATCAAGGACCCCATGATGAAAATGTTTGTGCATCTAGTAACGAAGATGAATGGCTAGGAGAGATGGACCTAAGTCAATAAGCCTTGGTTACATGTTTACACAAAAATACAAAAGACACCATATACAACTTGTCTGCTTACATTGCAGAGGAGACTGTCAGTTGTGTGACGGAGGGGGATAGAATCCTCTTCAGAAACATCCTCCTAACCATCGTATTTTTGGAGTTTGGAGTACCTGACGCACCAAAAAAAATTGTATGGGAGTACCCTGCCAAGTATCTTTTTCCCACGAAGAGATTCAAGAAGTATTCCTGTGACACAATGACAACACCCCATAAGGCGCGACTGGAGAAATGATATATGCACCTAAGGAATGCATTTGAGGTAGAGTGGAGAATCCTTGAACAACTCCCAGTAGCCACTGAAGGGGAAGTTGAATTCACTGTATATCAAAATTTCTACCTAGGTAGGTTCAGGCTGATAGATGAATCATGGAGCCCTTGGTGAAAACTTCCCTTCACGTTCATTGCTCAATACTTCCAAGCAGGATTAAATATATTTAAGGAATAAAATAATTTAAAACTAGAACTAGGTAGTCTGGATCGGGAGCATAAAGAGATGTAAAAAATATTGAAATACCCCAGCAGCAAGCATGCATACGTGGAAAGGTACATGTCACACAAGGTCCAGATGACAAGGCCGATGACACTACCCATTACAGGAGGATCCACCACGTGCGTGTACATTTTTTTAAAGCCAAATTTTGAAAAGGGCACGTACCTGGAGAACAAAGTCTCCATACCTGAGGATCCCATGGATAGGAAGAATCCCGCGCCCAAGAAGAAGGGGAGAGAAGATGAAGAAGCACCAAGTGTACAGATTGCTCAGACAGTGAGCATGCCAACAACAAGTGCCAAGCCCAGTACTTACACACGGAGAAAGAATTCCCTGATGAAGGAGAAGACACTAGAAGTGGAGGCACCTAAGCAACCACTCACCAAGGAGAAGTTGCCTAAGGAAGAGGAGGAGGCTGAATCCCCTGTCAAGGAGCCACCTCTCAAGAAAAATTAGAGGGTGGCAAAGGAAGATTCCTGGGAGGATACCAACAACATGGAGAAGTATATGGGTAAAAGAGAAGGCAAGAGTGAAGAAGATGACAGCAAGGAAGATGAGCCTGAGAAGGACCAGGAGCCACATGTGTTCAGTGTGTATGACTCAGGAGAAGGATCGAAGATGATAAGCAGGAGTTCATATTCATGTGGCGCAAGGGAACCCAGGATGAAGAATGCACCCAAGACATGGGAAGGAATGAAGAGGTTGGCGTGGAAAAGCATGAAGCTATAAGCTTCACAAAGGAGTAGATCACTGAGGTGGTAGAGAGAGAAGAAAAGAGAATGCTTGAGGTAGACCAAGAGTTGGAGCACAACGCTGACATAGTGCTGGAGGAAGGAGAGGAAAACATTGATAAGGAGCATGGTAGCATGGGAAGAGGTCCATCTCTAACAGTGAGTTTTCCCAAAGACGCACGCTTGGGAAGGAGGTTCCTTGATATAGAACAAAGACAAGTGATGGCCTACATTAATGACTCAAGAAAGGTACTACGTGCACGATTCCAGAGCATGGTACCCATAGAAAGGATTTTAGACATGAGGTCATTTGAGAAGGAGGGCACATACCCCAGAATGAAGAAGATGCTCTCTTGGGTGTTTCAATCCCACATTGATGAGCTAGAATTTGAAGTATGCCAAGGAGTAATCATCATAGTACCAGAGTCTAAGGTAGCCAATCCCTTGGTAAATTCCCAGGAACTCTTAGATGAGAAATTCTATAATGTGCTCAACAAGTTCATGGTTGAGACAGAGGCCAAGCTCTTCACGCGCAATGACAAGATAAGAGTATTGGAGGAGAAAATCAAGAAGAAAGAAGAGGAGATGGTGGAGAAGGCCAAGCATTTGAAGCAGAAAGAACTGATCAGTGCACAACTAAGGTGTGAGTTAAAGGAAGAAAAGAAAAAGGTGCAGGAAGTGTATAAGAAGATGGAATCTATCAAGAGCACCATCCTTTTAAAGCACCTGGACTTAGTGCTACCCACACATAAGTACTCATCCCTTCTAGAATTTTTAGAAGATCTAACATGTGTCCTCACTATAGAGAGACGACATTTGAGCTTGGATTTTGCTGAAGAAGTGGACACGCACTTAAAGGAGGAGGATAGGTTGAAGGTGGTAGCACTTGTTGCAGAGTACAATCAAGTGCTCACAGAAGTTAAAGTTGTTGCCCAATCTGTTGAGGCTGCATATGATACCTGCGTAGACAAGGATAAGGTAGCAAGCTCCTTGGTCATGACACTCGAAGCAGAGATGAAGGAGTTCAAAGAGAATAACAAAGGAAATAGGGTAGAGAGGGACAAGGTTCTTACTGAAGTGGAAAGAAAATTTGAGGCGATTGAAGCATTAAGGATTTCAATCAAGGCCTGGCTGAAAGAATTATATCCTCATATTACCAGGAGGATGGAAACGCTCAAAGAACTTTATCGTTGACACCTTGGGTTCCCAGGGAATTGGCCTAAGTTTTGACGAGGTGAGCATCTTGGTTAGCAACCTCTATTAGAAGGCACAGAGTGAAGTCGACATTTGAAACAAGCTGGAGGTAGACTTACGAAAGGATTTTCCCAGCTTGTTGAGTTGATGCCCCCCACAATTCTTCATTCTTCCCCTATTCTTTCATTCCTTTGTTCTTTTACAAAATGTAATATTACACCTTGAGGCAGCCTACATCTTGGTTAAGTAGAGTGTTTCCGTGGATGGAGAATAGGTGTAGTGTGGGGTGATGTTGGACCCCTGGAATATTGACCAAGTATGAAGGTGCATAGGTGCACAAGGTTCCAGTTATGGAATGGCATGCAAGTCAAAAGCATGCAAGAGAAGGAATTAAGAAATCATGTATCATGTGTGACGTGTGAAAGGATTGGGACTTAGTCATTTTGGATGTCTAGAGTAGAACACATGAAAAGCATGACCTGGTTGCGCATGGATAAGATGCCAGCCTAGTGACAGGTTGGCCCAGGAAGAAGCATTCTTGCAATGGAATCTTCTAGAAGAACATTATGGAATGGAGTGGAGAGCTCAAGCCTAGAGAAGCATGCTCACATGGAGGACCACATTCGGACACTTGGCACCGGATCTGAGGGCGTTGGAGGGTGAGTTGGCAGTCCAGGAATGCTATAAATACAAGCACATGTAGAGACAAAGAGATAGAGACATATGGAGATATACATGAAAATATCCATATAGACACCTAGAGAGTGAGCGGAGCTCTACAGAAATGTTGGGAGGACTCTGTCATTGAATAGTTATATTCGAGAGAGAATGCACTAGGACTAGGGGTTGTAAATTTTCTTTTGGGTAGCTTAGTTACATTAAGTCCAGTGCAATGCATGACTACAATCTACTTCTCTGCAACCCTATGTAATGGTTCCATGGATGTAATAAGGTTTCCTGTTATATTATATACATGAATATCAATGGTTTTGATGCATATTTCTCTCTTATGAGTTCTCTTTCCTTTTATGCTAAGTATGAATGTTTGTATGTTTCTTTCTGTCACAATACATGTTGTGGATTCTATTAAACACTTGATCTGAAATGACTGCAAGTATCTAGAGGTCGTTCTAATCCCTATGGTTCTTGCATGTCTTAACTTCCCTTCTGAAATATCTTACACTAATCATAGATGATGTATCCCACTAAACTCACATAAAAGAGAGACTCAGTACCCGCGCATGCCTCGAGTGAGCACTCAGCTTTCGCTTGGTGATAGGCTAACATGCATGGGGTTCCTTTCTTTTATGATAGGAGTAAAAATGACTACATCCACCAAAGATAGGTGATCTAACTTACATTGAAAGTAATTACAAAGAACTATTTCCAGTTCATCCCAGGTGGTGATATATCCAAGTCTCAAGCCTCGATACCATTGAAGTGTTTTACCTTTAAAAGAGGTTGCGAGTAGCCTGACTACTACATTGTCATGTGTGATCAGATAGAATGAACACACGTTTGTTATATCCTAGATATGCTCATGAGGGGTGACTTGATTCTCACTATTAAAGTATGGAATACTTTTGAGTACACCATTTGGCATATCATGTTGCATAGCCAGTAGCAAGGGACTACCTTCACCAAAGTATATAAATTTCCTAAGTGGAGGAGGTGGCTAATGCACCATTTCAGGGCGCACATGTTGTCTATTTTGAGGAGGATTTTAATGGGTGTGGTACACTAGAGATGTAGATGCGCGTGTTGGCTTTCTAGAACAAATTCTTCTCGGGGATAACTAGAGGTACTTAAAATAATCTTCATCTACTACACTCCTTGTGTGCACTCTTCTCATGAAAGGCACTCAGGACTGCTGAAAAAAAAATCTTAAAATGTTGGGAATCACCAAATGTGTTGAAATGAGCCTCCAAAGGTTGAAAACACTAAGTCCAGACACCAGAACTTAGAGATATGAAATTTTGAGATTTCAATGCTTCTCCCACCGGGCGTGCCAGAAATTTTTGGTTCCTCAAACGTGTACCCACATCTTGGATCTCACAAGGGCTAAGGTTTTTAAGACAACAATGGAACCATCCCCAAGTTGTGGGACCTTTCCCGCTTGGCACAGATCTCTAGAGAAGGCCGGTTCCTCTATTTATTTCTATTGCTACTGTTACTACTACTCCTAGGGCTAAAAGGGGAAACTAAGCTAATAACACCAAGGGACCAGGGATAAAAGGGTCACATGAAAGGAAACTATAATAAAAGGTGATAACACCAAAAAAGAGGGATGAACACTATCTGTTCTGAGTGAAAATGAAAGGAAATGTGTGAAAGGAGGCTAGGCACGAGTAGCACATCCAAACAAATATTTACCATATCATTTTCATGTAACTCAACTAAATAACGAACTACAAGGGACCTAAAATGGCACAGCCAGCACATAATGCAAAATACAAGGCAAAGAGAAGGAATGAAAACACATTAGGACAAAGCATAGTCACAAAATGATGCTTATATTACTTCCAGAAATGTACAAATATGTTATAATGATGAAGGAGGTTGATATCCACATGCAAGAACCAGATCTAGAGGTCTGCAACTCTAAATATAGAAAGTATGGAGTCCTTAGCAAAACGCATAAGGATCTAGATTGTCCAACATAATAAATGATCCTTGCTCTTACATTTATAGATGAATCCATGGAGGAAGAAGGGAAGAAGGAGGGAAATCCAAAATTTGAAACGTAACCACTAACAAGAAGCATTGAATGACTCCAAATACTCTTGGAGATCTATGAAATATGCTTCCCCAAGGATATTTGGTGTGTTGAATAAGAAAGAAGGGCAGATCATATCAAATCAGGGTGGTTGGATTAATCAGATCTACTCATCAATGCTTAGAAAGACATTTTCCCATTTCTCACCTACCATATCTACCAAGAATTTTTATTATGCCATTTGGAGTGGCCCATACATAGTCAAAAAGAGTAAGGACAACAATGCTTTCACATTGTCTTCATTGGATGGTGAAGAACTGCAGATTCCAATCAATGGAATCCATCTAAATCATTGCTACTGAAGGAAGTTCTCCACCTTGTACATATTATCTTAGGTTTTCATTCCTCCAAGTTCTTGTGCATGTTGTTTTGCTGTAGATTATCCTTGATTTACCTAAGTGCTTTGGCACAAGATTGATGTTCCAAGAAATGTGTTTTATAGGCCTTGCCCCAATCAGATGATGTTCCACCCTCCATCTTCCTCCTTGTAGTGTTTTGATCAGTTGGGGTACCAAACAGAGAATTTGATGACCCCATGCCCAATGGATTGCTTCAGGCAACTGGTAACTTCATCCAGCAAGCAGATGACCCCTCCGAGTCGCCAAAATTGTTATCCAAACTGTGCCCCCTACACATTTTGTGGCTAACTCCCTTCATTCTTCCCCCCTTGTGCCTCAGTCATATTTTTTTGCTTTTTAGGCACTTAAGACTTTCTAGAAATGACACCATTAGATAGATCTTGTTCTCATCTTTCCAGAAAGGTAAAGTTTTCCTCCTAACTCCATGTATTTTTGAAGTTATGGCTCGGTGGATTTTTTGTGGGAAATTTTCCCTGGAAGGCCCACAGCCAGTAATATGGTGCCACGTGTCCTCAGGAAGTGGCGGGAGGTCAGAGGAAAACTTGGAATTTTACCAAGTGATTCACCAAGTTTTCAAAAAGGAATATTTCGCCCCGCAGGCCTGCCAGCGAATTGGGTCATGCCACATGTCCAACGGGGAAAAATTGAAAAAATGACTAAGTGTTGGTGCCATGGAAAAATATTCAGGAAAGGCCTGTGCCCAACCACATTATGCCACGTGTCCTCAGTCCCCAAAAGTGGCGGAGTTCAGAGGTGAAGTTAAAATTTTGGTGAAATATTTTGCAAGGGCGCAAGGTCAAATTTTGCCCGTAGGGTCCGCATCTAATGGCCTCATGCCACATGTCTCAAGACCCGCAGAATGCGGAGGAAGATTTGAAAATTTGGTGAAGTGTTTTTGCAAAATTCAAGAGGAAATTTCTGGCCCACCGCCCCACCGACCAGTGAGATCAGGCCACGTGTCCACGGGGATAAGACCGGCAGAGCATGGGGGGAGATTGGGAATTTTTCCCAAAGGTAAGCGCGGAGAGAAGTGTTTGCCCCTAAGGCCTGTGTCGAATGGGAGCCCACCACGTGGCACCAGAGCTTCGGAACGTGGGGGAAAAGTTAGAAATTTTCCAAAGTAAAACAAAGGAAATTTCAAAAGGAAAAGTCTGCCCCTCAAACGTGAACCAATGGCATCTTGCCACATGTCCATGTGGCGAAAAAAAAAGTAGGACATGCCCGCAAGGAAAAAGGGAAGTGGAAAACCCGCAGCCAATGGGGTTTTGCCACATGTCCAAGTCAGAAAAATGGTCAAACAATGATGGAAAATTTAAAAGGAAATGCCCGCGGTGAATCACGTCATGCCACGTGTCCCTAGGTCATCGGCCCGGCGGAGAATTTTTGGAAAATTTTCCAATGGCCAAAACAGTGGAAAATGAAGTGCAGAAGGCCTGCGTCTAATCAGAACATGCCACGTGGCACCAGGAGTGGTGGAGCGTGGGGATTTTTTTTATGGGAAATTTTCACGAATGTAAAAAGTGGAAAATTTCAAAATTTTTGCCTGCCAATCTGTTTTGGCCCTGTTTTTCCCTAAAATTTCAAATGGCCATAACTCTAAATCCAGAGCTCAGTTTTTCACACTCTTTATATCAACAAAAATCTAGTGAAATTATCTACAATATTATGGGGTAAATTTCATATTTTGATGGATTTTGGAGAGAGAAAAATTAAAAACACCTCTGGCATGTGGTCATGAACAGAAATGACGTTTCAACCACCATTTTTAATGAAAAAATGGATCACATTCTCTCCCAGCAGGGTGGAAAATGTCAGGGAATGGACCTGTAAGGATACCCATGCCTTTTTATTGCATTTTTGGTTAGTGGTTGAAGCTCTCCCACATTTTCTCACATTTCTCTCTCCTGGGGTCGTTTCTTGCACTGTAAAAGCCAGATTTGGCTCATTTTTTGAAGGTTGAACATTTTTCATGTATTGCAGGCTCCCTCTTTCACTTTGAAAGTGATTTTGTGGAAAAAACAGACCTCTTCCAAGACTACAACCTATTTTTACCTCTCATATTTTTTAATGCAAGTGTTTTTTTATGTTGAAATGACAATGTAGGCTCTGTGAATGAGTTTTAATCCTCTGTTTGTGTTGTTTGATTCATTCCTGACCTTCCATTACAGTTTATCAGTTTGTGCATGAATTTTTGTTGAATTTCCATGATTTGTGTCAATCTGCAGAAGCAAAAAATGTTCGCCACTCCTTTGGTGCATCACCTTATTAGCATTAGTTTCAGTTTTTTTGCATTCTCTATCTCTATCCCCTTTGGAATTTAGAGTAGGATCTTGAATTCAAACCCTCTGTAACTTGCAAGTAATATACCTGATCAGAGGAATTGAGGAACCAGCCTCTAATCTAGATATTATTTTCCCATTTTTACAAGTCCCACACTTGGGGGAAAAATTCAATGTTGTGCAATCACACTGGATGTCCAAAATGTCAAACTAGAAGTCTAATCAACATCCAGGGGTGCTGCTGATTTGCACCAATAGTTTTGGCACACCCGGTGGGACATTAGAGGTTTTCATCTTTATTGCAACAAAATTAATGTGCATTTGTTGCAAGTTTCTTGCTTAAAAGAGCCCTAAATTGCACATCTGGTGACTCCAAGGAAGAAGAATCAACTGGTTTTAGTAGTGTAGACCTGAAAACTTATGAGAAGAATACCACAAGGTCAAGAGTTGGAGAAGAAGAGGTGTTGTTTGAGTATCTATAGTTATCTCCAAGAAGAAGGAAAAGAGGGAGGAGAATTCAAAGGTCTCCATCTCCACCAAACAGAACTCTGTCAAATCCTCCACCTGGTAGGCCTTTCATTCAATCCACAAGGGTTCTAAGGCCAATCAGAATGGCATAAAACAACCCCTATGTCAATTTCACTGGCAGCATCCCACTTGCTCTAAATGCACAAAATTTAATCCCAGTTACAGCATTGAAGAACATTCCATACTTTACTAGAGAGAATCAGACCACTCGTGGTGATCATGTTAAGGATATTGCTAATATTTGTGCAATCCATGAGATTAATGAGATGCAAGTTGTTGTCAAACTACTGGCATCTTCATTCAAAGGGAAAGCTTTGCAATGGTTCAGGAGTCTTGCCTCAGGTTCTATCCAAAATTGGAATCAGCTATGTATAGCCCTCCATGAGTAATTTGGAGAGAAGGGAGATAACTTGTCCCTTCTGGAATAGTTGACGACCATTAAGAGAGCTCCCAATGAGCAGCTGACTGAATTCAACTTCAGGTTTCAAATGACTTGGGAGAGAATTCCAGTGGCAGTAAGGCTAGTAGCAGAAGGTTCTTTTCTATATTACCTTAAATCTTTAAATTCTGATATTTCTATGTTAATTCAATCCATGGGGGGCACAACTATCCCTGTTGCTTATAGCATTGCCATTAGAGCTGAAAATTGTTTGATTCAAGCTGGAAAGCTAGCTCCTAGGCCTCCAATGCCATTGTATCCAAGTTTAGAGAGCCCAAGTACTAGTCAAGTGCCTAGTTTAGCTCCTATTCCCACTCCTAAAAATCAGAATTCAAGTGAATCTTCTACTTCATCTTCTAGTGCTCCAAATGAACTTCAAAAATTCATGAAGCAATTGCAAAATTTAGGCAATGAGTTGGTTACACTCAAGAGGAAACAAGCCCAAGGTTTTAGACCTTCTTTCCAGCCTCAAGCTCAGCCTAACAGGCAGCCATACCAGCCTCAAAGACCACTCAATCCAGTTGCAAATCAAAATCAACCAAGACCTCCTACCAATAGACCATTTTAGCCCTAAAAACCCAATGCTACATCTGCCTCTAGAGCAAAAGTGCCAGTGCAAAACAACATACCTCAAGAGTTTGATTGGTGTTTCCCATGCAATGAATCTCACAACCACTCTATGTGCTTCAACGGTGCCTTAAATCAAGCATTAATGGTGACAACTACTGGTGTGGAGGGTGAAGGGAGTCAAGGAAATAACCAACAACAAGAAACATTCTAGCAACAATCAGCTCCAAATAACACCACACTTGTAAACTGGCAGGCAGAAGATTTTGTGGCATGAATCAAACAACTTCCCAAAGTGTTGCAGCCAACACAAGGTCAAAAAGGAGAAATTTGTGTGAAGAACAGCCATTGGCTCTAAGTAACCCACAACCTTCTGCCACTCCACAGATTATTGGCAAGAAAAATGCAGTTCCAAACATGCAAGGGCTGCCTAAAACAGCTCCTAGGCCAACTCAAATGCCAGTTGTTGCTGCCCATATGCAAGGAATGAATGTGTAGGCCAAGGGACAGCAGAGATATGCTTCATCTCCATTCAACATTATTGATCAGATGAAGAAGACAAATGTAAACATATCAATGTGGGAATCACTATCCATCCTAGGTGAAAGATATTTGTTACAAGCTGCCATGAAGAACTAGTCAACTTCAAATCAACAAGTCCAAATGCAAGAGAAGGTACTCACAAATGTTGCCCAGCCTGAGGAGAATCATGGAGAACAATAAGGTAAGATGTTGAAGCCCCCTCCATTCTCTGTTTTATTGATCATTGGAAACCAATTAGTACACAATTGCATGATTGATTCCAGGGAAAGTAGATCAGTAATGCCCAAGCAAATAGCTGATCAGTTAGGGATTTAATATGAAGTCATATCCAAAGGGGTAGTGCAATTGGATGGGACAAGAGTAACAATAGTTGGAGTGATGAAAAAATTGAGTCTTACTTTGCATGCACGCCCCAACGTTGTTTTTTTGCAAGATGTCTCAGTAATAGATCTTCCACCACTCTTTGCCCTATGTCTATCAAGGGATTTCACAGCCAAGATTGGAGGTTACTTATCTGTTGATTGGTCACACATATTGTTCAGAACAAGATATGGAACTAGAGCCACAATCAGATCTGAGCCTATTGTAAACTTTCACATTGAACCTCACACTCCAAGCCAAATCAATACCAATTGTTTGGTGTTCGATCAAGAAGATTATCCAAGCACTGATGAAGATGACACCAAGGTTGGGAGTATCTCAGATCTAACTCTTGATGAATGGGAAAACAAGGCGCATGCTTTTGATCCTTATCAAGAAATAGAAGAATCTGAGCTAGGAGTCTATTGCATGCATGAAGAAAATCAGCCTATCCCTAACATCACCAACTCAGACCATAAGGATGACAATGAGGTATGGCAGTTGCTTTTTGATGGATCAAGAACTAGACAAGGTGCAAGAGGGGGAGCTATGAGTGTTTCATCTCAAGGAGTTAAGGATTATTCAACTTTTAGATTTCAGTTTGTATGCTCTAATAACACCGCTGAATATGAAGCTTTGATACAAGGATCGCATTGGTCAATCAAGAGAGGAATAAAGAACTTGCAAGTCTTTGGTGACAGTGAGTTGATTGTCAACCAAGTTAAGGGGCAGCATGCTATTAAGAATGATCTACTCAAGTGCTATAAAAATAGGGTGTGGGACCTCATTGAAGATTTTGAGGGATTTTGCATCAAATCCATTCCTAAAAAAGAGAACCAAGCTATTGACAGGCTTACAACAGTTGGGGCATCCTTTGACGTTATTGAAAGCATCCAAAAAGACAAGGTACAACCAAACATCCATGTGATTGTAAGGCCTTCAGTGCCAGACAACAATGTAAGTTGGCAAGTGTTTGAAAATAATCAACAAATCATCCATTTCTTGCAAGAAGAGGCTGATTTCTCAGATAAAAATCAGGAAAAGTTGGAACAGCAGTATGGTGACCAAGTGGTACATCTGAGGACCAACAAACTACCAAAGGGACTTATTACTTTGGAGTCCATCTTCAATCCTAATGATTAGTTTAGGAAGGAGAAAGAAAACATCCAAGTCAAGCGAGAAGATTCAGTGTCCATCTTGGTGGAAGAGGGCAAATCATTGAAAATTGGTAATATGACAACTGAACAAGAAAGGTTTGAGTTCATACAACTTTTTCAAGAATTCCCTGATGTGTTTACTTAGAGCTATGAATATTTGAAGGGTTTCAATCTTGAGTTAGCTCAACATACCATTGAATTGGATCCAAGTACTAAGCCCATCAGGAAAAAACAAAGACCAATCAATCCACACATGGAGCCTCTCATGAGAAAAGAATTGAATAAGTTGATAGATTCAAGAATCATATTCCCTATCAATCATTCTAGTTAGGTGGCCAACTTGGTTCTAGTTAGAAAGAAGAGTTGGGAAATCAGATTGTGTGTTGACTTCAGACATTTGAATAGAGCATCTCTCAAGGATCATTATCCACTTCCTTCCATGGATCAGATTTTACAATTTGTTGCTAGCTCCGAGAGGTTTTCACTACTTGATGGCTATTTGGGATATAATCAGATTATGGTGAAATAAGAAGATCAGTTCAAGACAGCCTTTACAACCAAATGGGGAACTTATGCATACAGGAAAATGTCATTTGGGCTGTCCAACCCTAGAGCTACTTTCAAAAGGGCAATGGACATGGCATTCAAGGATTTGATTAACAACATGGTGCTAATATATCTTGATGATATCACTATTTTTTCAAAAAATGTAGCAGACCATCTCTTTCATTTGAGACAAGTGTTCCAAAGGTGTAGAAGATTTGGAGTATCCTTGAATCCTAAAAAGTGTATTTTTCTAGCCCATGAAGGAAAGCTCCTTGGCCACATTGTCTCCAAAGAAGGATTAGCAATTGACCTAGAAAGAGTTGAAGCCATAAGAGCACTACCATTGCCGAGTAACAAGAAGGCCCTTCAAAATTTCTTGGGGAGGATAAATTTTGTTCGGAGGTTTGTCCCAAATTTTGCAGCCCTAGTCAAGCCTATCACCAAGATGTTAAAGTAAAGCATGGTTTTCAAATGGATAGCAGAGGGAAAAGAAAGTTTTGAAGCAATCAAAGAGGCCATCTCTCAATCCCCAACTCTCATTAACCTGGATTTCTCCAAGGATTTCATCCTCTATGCATTTGGGGGTGATGATACTATTTCTGCAATTTTGGTACAGCAGAACAAAAACAATGATGAGTAGCCAATTGCTTTCTTCAGCCAAAGCCTAGAGGACTATGAGGTGAGATATTCTTTCATTGAGAAGCATGTTCTTGCAGTAATTAGGAGCTTGAAGAAATTCAAGCATCTAGTTTCAAACAACAAGGTTCAATTGTTGGTTTCTCATGTGGGAGTTAAAGACTTCCTCCTCAACAAAGACCTGAATGAAAAGAGAGCAGGTTGGATTACTCATGTCATGGAGTATGACATTAAGATCAAATTCACCAAGTTTGTCAGAGGAAAAGGATTGTGTGAGTAGTTGGTCTTGAACAAACACAAGGAAGCATGCAATGAGAAGGAGGTTGTTTTGGCGTTGCAAGACATCCATGAGAAAGGAAGCACTCAAAAGGAAAATTATGGTGTCCTCACTCCTTGCTGGACCCAAGACATAATGCACTTCCTAAGCATAGGTCTATGCCCTCCAGAGATGAAAAAGACCAAAAGAAGAAACTTCAGATTGTAGGCTGTCCCATATGCCCTTGTTGATGGTGTTTTGTTCAGAAAGGATGTGAATGGAGTGCTACTGAGATGCATTAGTACAAATCATATTCATAGGGTGTTGAAAGAGTTCCATGGTGGATCAGCTGGTGGTCATTTCACACTAAGAGTGACAGCTCTAAATATCATGAGGGATGGCTATTATTGGCCCAAGATTTTCAGTGATTGTTATGCATGGATCAAGAGGTGCAATAATTGTGCATTCTTCACGGGTAAGGAGAGGCTAGCTGCCCTTCCATTGCATCCAATTTCAGTTGACCAGCCATTCATGCAATGGGGTTTGGACTTCATTGGAGTCATTAATCCCAATTCAAGCGAAGGGCACAAATGGATTCTAACAGTAACAGATTACTTCACCAAGTGGACTGAAGTAGTAGCACTCAAAGAAGCAAATGAATCCAGCATCCTAGACTTCTATGAGGGAATAGCAACCAGATTTGGCATACCTGCTATAATAATATCAGATAATGCATTAGCATTCATTGGGTCCAAGGTAATTGAATGGGATGTCAAGAATGGGATATACCTAAGCACTTCATCAAATTATTACCCTCAGGGTAATGGCCAGGCTGAATCTACAAACAAGAATTTTTTAAGGATCATTAGGAGGACTCTTGATGAAAATCAGAGATCTTGGCACACTAAGTTGAAATTAGCCTTATGGGCTGATAGGATAACTCCCAAAAGATCTACAGGTAACTCCCCAATCAATCTTGTTTATGGAAGAGAGGAAATTTTTCCCATGTCACTTGAGTTGCCAACATTAGAACTCATGAAACAGTTGGAGTTGTCGGAGTTTGAGCCTATGGAGGTTAGATATGCATAATTTATGGAGCTCCAAGAAATCATAAATTAGGCATCCCAAGCAATGGAGAAGGATCAAGCTTTGATAAAAAATACCTTTGATAGGAAGGCCAAGAATAGATCTTTCCAAGTTGGAGATCTAGTATTAAAATGGGATGCAGACAGAGAAAAACCAGGAAGGCATTCAAAATTTGATGCCATTTGGAGTGGCCCATACATAGTCACAAAGTGTAAGGACATCAATGCTTTCACATTTTCTTCATTGGATGCCAAAGAACTACAGATTCCAGTCAGTGGAATCCATCTAAAGCATTGCTACTAAAGGAAGTTCTCCACCTTGTACATATTAGCTTAGGTTTTCATTCCTCCAAGTTCTTGTGCATGTTGTTTTACTATATATTAGCCTTTCTTTCCCTAAGTGCTTTGGCACAAGCTTGTTGTTCCAGAAAATGTGTTTTGCAGGCCTTGCCCCAATCAAATGATGTTCCACCCTCCATCTTCCTCCTTGCAGTGTTCTAATCAGTTGGGGTACCAAGCAGAGAATTTGATGACCCCATGCCTAATGGATTGCTTCAAGCAACTGGTAACTTCATCCAGTAGGCAGATGACCCCTCTGAGTCACCAAAATTGTTATCTAAAATGTACCCCCTGTACATTTTGTGGCTAACTCCCTTCATTCTTCCCCCTTTGTGCCTCAGTCATAATTTTTTACTTTTTAAGCACTCAAGACTTTCTGGAAATGACACCATTAGATAGATCTTGTTCTTAGCTTTCCAGAAAGGTAAATTTTTCCTCCTCACTCCACGTATTTTTGAAGTTATGGCTCGGCAGATTTTTTGTGGGAAATTTTCCCCTGGAAGGCCCACAGCCAGTAATATGGTGCCACGTGTCCTCGGGAGTGGTGGAGGTTAGAGGAAAACTTGGAATTTTACCAAGTGATTTGGCAAGTTTTCAAAAAGGAATATTTCACCCCGCAGGCCCGCCAGCGAATTGGGTCGTGCCACATGTCCAAGGGGGAAAATTTTGAAAAAATGACTAAGTGTTGGTGCCATGGAAAAATCTCTGGGAAAGGCCTACGCCCAACCACATTGTGCCACGTGTCCTCAGTCCCTGGAGGTGGCGAAGTGGGAAGGTGAAGTTAAAATTTTGGCAAAATATTTTGTGAGGGCGCAAGGTCAAATTTTCCCCGTGGGGTCCACATCCAATGGCCTCATGCCACATGTCTCAAGACCCATGGACCAAGGAGGAAGATTTGAAAATTTGGCGAAGTGTTTTTGCAAAATTCAAGAGGAAATTTATGGCCTGCCACCCCGTCGGCCAGTGAGATCAGGCCACGTGTCCACGAGGGTAGGACCGATGGAGCGCTAGGGGAGATTGGGAATTTTTCCCAAAGGGAAGTGTGAAGAGAAGGGTTTTGCCTCAAGGCCTACGTCGAATGGGATCCCACCACATGGAAATGGAGCTTTGGAATGCGGGGGAAAATTTGGACATTTTCCAAAGAAAAACAAAGGAAATTTCAAAAGGAAAAGTCTTCCCCCCAAACACGAACCAATGGCATCTTGCCACGTGTCCATGTGGCGGCAAAAAAATGTAGAACAGGGCCGTAGGGAAAAAGGGAAGTGGACAACCCGTAGCCAATGGGGTTTTGCCACATGTCCAAGTCATAAAAATGGTCAAACAACGATGGAAAATTTAAAAGGAAATGCCCACGGTGAATCACATCATGCCACATGTCCCCAGGTCATTGGCTCGACGGAGAATTTTTGGAAAATTTTCCCATGGCCAAAACAGTGGAAAATGAAGTGCAGAAGACCCGCGTCTAATCAAAACATGCCATGTGGCACCAAGAGTGGTGGAGTGTAGGGATTTTTGTTTTGGGAAATTTTCCCGAATGTAAAAAGTGGAAAATTTCAAAAAAATTTCCCGTCAATCCATTTTGGCTCTATTTTGCCCTAAAATTTCAAATGGCCATAACTCTCGATCCAGAGCTTAGTTTCTCACGTTCTTTATATCAATGGGAATCTGGTGAAATTCTCTACAAGATTCTGGGGTAAATTTTTTATTTTGATGGTGGTTAGAGAGAGAAAATTTAAAAACACCTCTGGCACGTGGTCATGAACAGAAATGACGTTTCAACCACCATTTTTAATGAAAGAATGGCATGCATTCTCTCCCAATAGGTGGAAAATGTCAGGGAATGGACCTGTAAGGATGCCCATGCTATTTTATTGTGTTTTTTGTTGGTGGTTGAAGCTCTCCCATGTTTCTCTCTCCTGGGTTTGTTTCTTGCACTGTAAAAGCCAGATTTGGCTCATTTTTTGAAGGTTGAACATTTTTCATGTATTGCAGGCTCCCTCTTTCACTTTGAAAGTGATTTGTGGAAAAACTAGACCTCTTCCAAGACTGCAACCTATTTTTTCCTCTCAGATGTTGTAATGCAAGTGTTTTTTTATGTTGAAATGACAATGTAGGATCTGTGAATGAGTTTTAATCCTCTGTTTGTGTTGTTTGATTCATTCCTGACCTTCCATTACAGTTTATCAGTTTGTGCATGAATTTTTGTTTCATTTCCATGATTTGTGTAAATTTGTAGAAGCAAAAAATGCTCGCCACTCCTTTGGTGCATCACCTTATTAGCATTAGTTTCAGTTTTTTTGCATTCTCTATCTCTGTCCCCTTTGGAATTTAGAGTAGGATCTTGAATTCAAACCCTCTGTAACTTGCAAGTAATATACCTGATCAGAGGAGTTGAGGAACCAGACTCTAATCTAGATATTCTTTTCCCATTTTTACAAGTCCCACACTTCGGGGAAAGATTCAATGTTGTGCAATCACACTAGATGTCCAAAATGTCAAACTAGAAGTCTGATCAACATCCAGGGGTGCTGCTGATTTGCACCAACAAAACTCTTTAGGAATATGCTTCCTATTTGAATATCTCTTCTACCTATTTAAAACCTCAAACAAGCATTGCCTAATTATTTTTACTTTCTCTTCCATGTCTTTAAGCATATCAGGTACTATAACCACCCTATCTTTTGTATCATCTTCACTAATAGGTGTCTGATATTTTATCTTGTACATTACCTCAAATGAATTCGTACCCAACATTGAATGATGTAATTTTTTGTAGGCAAACTCAACCAATGGTAATTAATCATCCCATTTGTAATTTTGATCCATATACTAAATCCTAAACATGTCTTCAAGAACTTGGTTCACCCTTTATGTTTAACAATCTATTTCCTAGTGATAAGAAATATTGAAATTCAATTCCATTCTTAAAGCATCTTGTATGGTTTACCAAAACATTAATGTCATATAGGTATCTCAATCAAATATAATCTTCTCAAGCACTCTATGTAAATGAAAAACTGCTTCACCAAAACCAGCAAGTCATCATTCAAATTCCTTGGAATGAATTGAACTACATTGGCTAGTTTATCCACAAGCACCAATATAACATCATATTTTCTCTTATACATTGGAATTCCTTGAACAAAATCCATATTGATAACTTTCCACTTCCATTCAGAAGGTTCATGTGTGTACAACAGCTCTACCAGATGCACGGGTTCAACTTTAACTCACTAATACTCCAAACATTTCAAAATGAAACTTGCAACATCCTTTTTAATACCTTATCAAACATATAATTATTTGAGGTCATCTAACATAATCATCACACTTGGGTGACCTGAATAAGTAACAGTGTGTTCCTCATCCAATACTAGGGTCTTTAATCGATCAAGGCTATGTACATATACTCTATCAGGGAATATAATAATTCCATCTCTATTATAGTAGTAGCCCTCATATCTACGATCTTAGTTATCAATATCTAACGCAGATTTGACCTTCCCACAAAAATTATCTAAAAATAACTTACTGAAAACTTATTTTCTAAAAGTATTCCTCATAACGGCCATGGTTGTTAACAACTATATTATTCTTTTCCCTTGGTATAGCTTATCTCAAAATTAAATTCTCTTCTAAATTATAACCAATGTCATTGTCGCACATTCAAGTTAGGTTGATTGAAGATATACTAAAATCTCGAATGATTTGTTCTAAACACAAAAGGCTTTCCCAAAAGTAAATGCATCCACATTTTTAAAGCATGCTCTATAGTTGTGAGCTCATGTGGAGCATAATTCAATTCCCCTTGTCTAATGTTTCACGACTTATAATCCATTAGTTGATTTTTCTACATTCAAACACCTACAAAACCTTCACATAATGCATTTGTAACAACAATTAATTCTCCATTAGGACCTATAATTGTAAGAAATTGATGTAAATGTCAACTTATCCTTAAAAGTTGAAAATATTTATCACAACTTTTAATTCATACAAACTTCTTTCCTTTCTTCTGTAATGTTGTAATATGAATACTAATATTTGAAATTCCTTCTACAAACTTCTTGTAGTACCCTGTGAGTCCCATAAAAATAAAAAATTCACACATGTACCTAGGTATTGGCCACTCCATAATAGCCTTTATATTTTCTAAATCAACTGAAATTCCATCAGCTGAAATGATATGTCCTAGATAGTGTACTATTCTCTGAAAGAGGGATCATTTTAACAACTTTCCAAAAATATTGTGTTTTCACAATATTTACAATA
This sequence comes from Taxus chinensis, assembly GCA_019776745.2. NCBI lineage: Eukaryota > Viridiplantae > Streptophyta > Pinopsida > Cupressales > Taxaceae > Taxus > Taxus chinensis. The sequence goes on along the minus strand of CM034146.1, from coordinate 510,697,046 downwards.
CTAGCTACAAGTGATGAATGTGTTCTTATTCTTTATATGAATAGATCAATATATCATCTAAGAAGACCAAAAAAAAAATCTGGGTAATCTCTGAACACACTATTCATCAAATTCATGAAATTTTTTGGTGTGTTTGTGAGTCCAAAAGGAAGCAATATGAACTCGCAATGATCACACCTCATGTAAATATTTTTTTTTAGTATGTCACTTTCATTGATCCTTAATTAATGGTACCTATAGACAAAAAATATATGCATTTGGGTACATTTCTAGGTCATAGAGCATACTAATATACATGACTCCTAAGCAAGGAAATTAGTAATTGACAATGTCTTTTGGGACTTTTGCTTTGTCTCTTATACTTTTATTGACCTTGCACACCCTACAACACTATTGGTATTTTACTAATTTATATTTAATGGCCTCAAACACTAGTGCTCAGGAACTTTTGTCCCTCCTAGGAACTCTTATCCCTTTCTCCTCTTTTTTTACTCTGTTGAGTATCTTTTACTTTTTAGGCATATTTTATACTTTTGGGTCAGCCTTTCAGTTGTCAATTCTGAAATTCAAACAAGGGAATCATATATACATAGTTATAGATCTCAAATAAGGGGCCAAGAAAAAAACACTACATACTATCACCTAATATTGCATTCAAAGGCACAAGAGCATCACAAAGCATTCATCTAGCACATTCACTCAAGGGAAAAGAGTTGCATTCTTCTGCATACAAAAAAAGGAGGGGAAGTTCATTCTATTTCATCTCACACATTCTATACATTTGTTACATTCTAGATCTAACCTGCTATTATTGTGTAACTTCCACAAGGGAATCCTAGGGCATCATTACACACACTTTCACATAGAACTACATGGAGTCTAAAATATAGTGCAACACTCAGTACTAATTTCACTCTTTGGGTGACCTTCGAAGTCAGTTCGACTCCACATTCTGCATATTTTTTATTAGATTTGATGTGGTTTATGGACATGTGCAGTTGGAAAACTTTTCTTATAGGTTACATGTATATTCAATGATGAAGGATTGAAACCCAAGTTACAAACAAGGACTAATAATGAATCTCCTCTTGCATATGAAAAATCATAACCTGAGCATTTGGGTAGACACTAGTGCTCAGATCTAGTAACTAGTACCTGGGTGCTCCTATCCTCTCATGGGCACTTCTATCCCACATAGTTTCCTTTCTTAGAACCTCCACCAAGCATTAATGATGTTGTCTACATCATGTTCTAGTTATTCACCTGCCCAGATCACTTCCAATTTTCTCAAAAATCATCTAAGTCCCTGTATCTCTCCTTCTTACTTAGGGTTTCATATTTATACAAGTTTGTTTTCTTGCGTATTTACTATACATTAGAATTTTTATATAATAGTTACTCTATAATTATATTTAATTCAATTTATACTAAATCATTTGGTAAACCCAACCACTCAAACCCTACCTTGCTTCTATGAACTTTTAAAATTCTTCTCTCATGGTTTAGACTTATGAACCCTTTACCAATGAAGTTCTTCATGACCTCCAACCCCATATTGTTGAACATCCTCAAGATTTATATATCTTATTATTCATTGTTCATGAGGAAGCCACTAACCTAGCCGAGCTTAACCTGTCAGTCTCTAATAATAATTCTCTTCTTATTGTGACAAAACCTCCTCATTTTACCATTCCACCCACCTCCACTATTCTTGATTCTATACCTACTCCTACCAATCATTTTACCCAGCCTATTAACTCTCACACACATCAAGTATCCTCTTCTAGAACCTAAAACCTAACTTATTTATACCAATATTTATAGCTCTAAATCCACATATTACAACAAGCTACTTCACATTCCTCTCCATGACTAGATTCCTCACTACTTCTTCAAACCCCTTTTTCACTTGCCATATATGCTTATCAACTTCCTCCTAATTTCATTACACCCAAGCTTCTTACCTTCAATGGCATAGAGAACCTTAGGAATATCTCTAATCTTTTCATGTGGCATGTCTTGACTATTCAAATGACTTTACATCACTAGTTAAACTATTTCCCAGAAGCTTGTAAGATTATGTTATGTGTTGGTTCTATGATCTACCTGTTTACTCAATAACCTCTTTTACATACTTAGCCAATGCTTTCCTTGCACATTTTATATCAATATCAGAATCAAGATATCTTATGCAATACTTTATAAACTTAAACAAGGATCTAATGAGAGTCTAACAAACTATTTTTTGCATTATAAGAAAAATCTTACTAAAATTCATATTGCACTAATTGACTTTGAATTATAAGATATCTTTATTCAAAGTCTCCTACCTCCACTTCAGGGGAGTGTCATCTTTGAGACCTCTCCCTCCTTTGATCAACTATGCCATACACTCAAATTACGTGAAGGAAAATTTTAATCTATGGGGAAATTGAAATACTATGATGTTGCTTCATCTTCATCCGCTAACAAGTTTCAAGATAAATCTACTTTGAAACCATATCCTAAGCCCACTGAAGCTAAGGAAACTGTTAACATTATTTCTACTCTATACAAGCTTTGATTGCAACTAGTGTAGTGCACTTTTACTAAACTACCTTACACACCTCATCTTCTCTTACCACAACTTATCAAAATAAATCTTATCACTCTTCCTCCACCACTCAATATCAATCCTTCTCACCCTTGTGGACATAACTATGATGAAAATGCACGTTGTGACTATCACCAATGCATTGGGTATCACATTGATCATTGCTTTAAGCTTAAACATATAATTCAAGATCTTATTGATGACAATGCAATCGATCTCCCTGATCTATCTCATGCAAAACCAATCAATGATGATCAAAAGCTAAAAAATTTCAATGACCCTCTACCAAAGCATTAAAAAAAAAGCTACATATTCTATGGCAAACCATACAAGTCATTTTGTTCCACCTCCTTCATTAGGGCCTCTTGAATTTATATTTTCTTCTACTGATGTGCCACTGCTTGTTATCACATTCTCAAATCATGATTATCACTCTAAATATACTTATGATTTATTGCATATCTATGCCTCTATAGGTTCTTATACTATCAACAATACTATGATCCATGCATTGGATATTACCAAAGTATGCTCCATGACACTCCTCATAGCTATACAATTTCTAATGTTTATTATCACATTTATGTTTCCTAATTCTTATGGTCATGTCAAGCTTCCCATTACAGTTGGGACCCTCACCATGCTTGTACCATTCGTCATTATATCTTCAATACAAGCTTGTGACATGCTCTTAGGTCTCCCTAATGCCAAAGACATACCATCCATGTACCAATTATGTCTCAATCTCATCCATAACAAATAACTTTTCACCATTAAAGGTATTCCACCATGCGCATTATTGCCTCAACCCACTCTTGTTAATATCTATGCACTAATCATAACATCTAGGCCTTCTGCATCTCTCAAGTCTAAAGTTACTTCTACACCTAGTTATCCTATTCATGCATGGTTTACATAACAAACTTATCATAATTATTGGTCCATTAGTCCACCTCATTGGTCTAAGTCCCCTATCCAGGATGCCCATTCTCATAAGAATTATTTTCCTTTTTCACCTCATCAACCTATTAGTCCCCATCGATGGCCTGAATCCTCCACTTGGGTAGCCCCTTCCTATAGGTATTCTCTACCTCCTTTACCACATCAGTCTCCTTCACATGCACATAGTTACTCTCCTACATCACTAACCTTAGATCATTGTCACATGCCTTTTTCTCCTCAAATATTAGGTAAGGGCCCTCTCCCTTCACTATTGCTATATGGTATTATATCCCTCACACACTTTGGGGGCATCATGCTTTATTCCCCCTCCATTACTATTAATTGTCTCTCATGTCTACTACAAGACTTCATGCTCCATGCTTCATGATTAATATTTCTCAACACTCCTACATCTTTGGTAAACACATTGTACCATCATTTCTTGATAACACACTCTAGTGCTATGGTTCACACTTGACTGTTGAGGGAACAATTCATCAATAAACCTCACATCATACACATTTCATGCTCATCGCTTCATGATACATATTTTCTAGCATCTAATCTCACAAAACAAACTCATTTCCTAATGACGCACTCTACATTTGTGGTTTATTCTTGACTATTGAGGGAGCATTTAGAAATGAGCCTCATCTCATACACATCGACTAGGGGGCAATGTTGATCCTGTCATCTACACATCTTCCATATCACACCATCAAACTCATGTAGCATTTTCATATCTTGGTTGTACTTTTGTTTTCTTATACTACTTACATGTTACACTTTACTTACTATGCTAGACAAATTCTTAGTATGTCATTCTATTTTTCTATAAAAACATGCACATTCACTTGGTATCTTGAGGTGAATGCAGGACATATTATAGATACATACACAATGCAAGATGTTTGACACATATCTTTACTAGTCCTACCGAGGCTCTTGTGGGAATCTACTTTTACAACTATCATACTTTGAACATTATAGGTTTCTATCATTGCAGTACTTACTATTTACAATCACTATTACTCTGTTTATCATTGATTTATACATGCTTTGACATACTATCTATCTTCCTAGCATACTAACGGGTGTTTCATGTGTAGCATTTGTCTTAAAATATATATAATATCATGGTTATTTTCCACTTTTTTCTTACTACTTTCTTACTACATTATGCTAATGTTTGTGGGAGTTACCATATGTATTGCTTGTTCATTGTATGTTTTTGGCCTTTTCATTCCTGATTGTCTTGTGAAATTATGAGAGATGTCCCATGTTTGAAACCCATTTTTTACGGTCCATTTTATCTACTTAGTTTCTGGTTACATTATCTTCTATTGCATGCTATATTTTATACTAACACTTGTTACTAGTCCATATTGTTTGCACGTGGCTTGGTTTCTACCATGCACATCCCCTACCCCTTACAGATATCCACACATAGATTTACATATTAGTATCAGGACCTCTCCTTTGGACTTAATTCTCCTACAATCATCGCATACACCTAAAACAAGGGGGGGATCTATTGGGTGAACAAATCACCTCTACAATAGCTTATAGCTACCGTACAACAAAACAAAATACAAAAAAAACATAGGAACACAATTATAGATTGGTCCAAAATCAGACATGGGTACAAAACACAGAGCAAAAACTATCACTCAAACCTAGACAATAGCAGTGGGTTCTTTTTTCATGGGAAAAATAGTCAATTTCTCAAATTAGCACAATCTCCAATAGTTTTTAGATTATTTCTATAGTAGCACGCACTTGCCTCCAGTTACAAAATTATTTTTATCAGTATAGTTTAGTACAATAGGAATAAATCAAAACAAATAAGGACTAATCAAAACAAATCAGAACAATTGGAACAAATCGGGATGTACCATCTATAGTGGTGATTATTTGGGAAGCGTTATGGAAGGAGAGTAAAACTATACCTCTCTCCCGGATACTCTTCTCTTGGTGTGAGATCACCCAGAAAAACTCACACTTGGCATGATATCACCCAAAAAACTCACTCTTGGTGTGATATTGCCCAAAAAACTCACTCTTGGCATGAGATGACCCAAAAACCTCACCATCAGCATTCAAATCCAACATCTCCAAGTAAATTAGACAATTTTTCTATCTTTTACACTCTTACACATTAGGTGCACACTTTCCTTTTACATAATTTCACACTTTTACTTTACTTATGGACATGTTTCTTTGATTTCTAATATACGAAACTTTGACTACTCTTTCACTCTTCTTTTACATTTTTATCCTTAATATGCAAAAAGGAGAAGCTCACATAAGAAAAAAAAACACACTACTACACACGTGCTTCATCCCTAGGGTCCACATTCCTTTCCTAGCATCCATGTTTCACATTGCAATCATTTCACGCTTCACTTTCCACTCGGCACGCTATCGACAACAATATTCTCTACATGATCATAAGGTACACATCTTCTATCTACTTTAGGCTATCAAGTACATTCACTCAATAACATAAAGTGAGGGAAAAATGTAGACACAAAATCCATACACTTGGGTAAATTTCTAGGTCCTAGAGCATACTAATATATACATGATTCCTAAGAAAGAAAATTAGTAATTGAAAATGTATTTTGGGCCTTTTTCTTTTTCTCTTCTACATTTATCAACCTTACACACCCTACATTCATATCGGTATTTTACTGATATATCTTTTATGGCCTCAGACATTGGTGCCTAGTTAGGACACTAACACCTAGGTGCTCTTGTCCCTCCTTAGTGCTCCTGACCCTTTCTCCCCTTTTCTTACTCTTTTGGGTCTATTTTACTTCTTAGGAATATTTTATAATTTTGGGTTGGCCTTTCAGTTTTAAATTATGACATTCAAACAAAGGAATCATATATACATAGTTATAGCTCTCAAATAAGGGGCCAAACACTAAGCATTACATACTATCACCTAAGCTTGCATTAAACGGAACAAGAGAATCAAAAATCATCCATCTAGAACATTCATTCAAGGGACAAGGGCTGCATTTTTCTACATACACAACTTATGAGGGTAAGTTCATTCTATTTCATCTCACACATTCTATACAATTTTTACATTCTAGATCTAGTCTGCTATCATTGTGAAACTTTCACAAGGGCATCCTAGGGCATCATTATAAACACTTTCAAACATAACTACATGGAGTCTAAAATGTAGTGTAGCGCTTGGTACTAAGTTCACTCTTCGGGTGACCGCGAGGCTCAGTTTGAGTCCCATTTTGCATATTTTTAAATTAGACTTTATGTGGTTAATGGACATGTGTAGGTAAACACATTGTCTTGTAGGTTAGAGGTACATTTAGAAATCAAGGAGTGAAATCAAAGTGAAAACAAGTACCAATAATGAAGCTCCTCTTGCACATAAAGAATGAGAACCTAAGCATATGGGTACAAACTAGTGCCCAAATCCACTCACTAGCACCCAAGTGCTCCTATCCTCATGTGGGTTCTTCTATCCTACATAGTTTTGTGTCTCGAAACCTCCAACGAGAATTAACAATGTTTTCTATAGTATGTTCTAGCTATTCAACTTACTAGATCACTTTCAATTTGCTTAAAAATAAGTTAATCCCTTTTACTTATCCTTCTTGTTTAGGGTTTCATATTTATGCTTGATTGTTTTCTTACATATTTACTGTACATTAGCATTTATATATCATTCACTATAGTAGTTACTCTACAATTATATTTAATTCATTTTATATTAAATTAGTATCCTAATCTTAAATCAAAATTTAAAAATCTGGTTGATCCTCAAATTTGATCAAAATGATCATCAATGTGTAGTAGTGGATACCTACGCTTTATTGTTTCCTTGTTTAAAATCATGTATTCTATGTAGAGTCTAAGTCCATCCTTATTTTTCACGTAACAATTGGTAATCCCCAATGTGAAATGATATGATGAATTAATCCTTTATTTTTCAACTCTTGAAATTTCCCTTCCAACTCAAACAACATAGTAGTATTCATTTAATATGACACTTTAGACTTAGGTTCTAATATAAAAATAATGTATATATAGAAAAAAAAATCTCTATGTAGTGGAAGTCCTGGTAATTCATTAATAAATACTTCACTAAAATCTTGAAGGTAAGGGTAATCCTCTAGTGTAGGTTCTTTCTCTCTACCTACATCATCAATGCATACTATAAACATAATGAATCCCTTTTTATGTGATTTTTTCAACTACATAGTTGAAATTTTCCTCAAATTACTAGATTTCATAATTCCTTGAAAACTCAAGTACTTTCTATTGTCAACTTGGCATGTCACTGTCTTATAAAAATAGTCCACTATAATATGATGTTGTCATAATCAATTTACTCCCAAAATAAAGTCGTATGATCTCAAGGGTGCAACATATAAGTTGACTTTATAGAGACCCTAAAATATCATATTACACATTCTAAACCTCTGAAATCAACATGTAATTACTTCACAATACATTACCATCATTTTCAACCACTTTTGATATATTACACTATTTTATGACCTTTTATGGCATTTTATGACATTGTCCTTCAACCCCCTAATCATTACCATCACTCACACATGGTTTCAAATTATTAAATATTCATACTATGAACCTTACTACACTCATGTCCTATTCTTAGGATTAATTGATTAATTATATCACTCTTATTATTAATCCCCTATCCCATCAACTAATTTTATCAGCTAATTTAATATCAAAATAATTAAATAAATCCTACATTATCCATTTATATCTGACCCCTTATCCACTTTCACTTCTCAAATCATGAATTTGAGTTAACTCGCGCAAAACAAATCAATTGAATATATGCAAGAGGACAAAATTATATTAAATCAAATAATGTATTTGAATTAACTAAACATATCTCTCTTAAAGCATGGCATTCCAAAAATAAATAAAATCATTCCAAAAGCTAAAAGGCACACCACTTTTTTGGGTGAATAAAACAAAAGACATGAATGTAATATTTCAATGTAATAGCTAAAAATATACAAAATCATGTGTAACCTTTTCCAACTCAAAATAACTTATCCATGCAAGCTCAAATCAATGATTCAAATCCTCAATTAAATTAGAAATGCAATTAAACAATTCAATCATGCTTCAGTTAACTTCATATTAGACAAGCTAATCACACAAATCAAGGATTTGGGATTCTCTTCTCTCATCTATAAATAATTACTCATTCTTATCAATTTATCATATTTATAAGCTTTGAAATTTACATTGTTACTGCGTTGGATTATGATTCAATCTCACACAGAGTTATAGTATCCATTTCATCATGAATCTACAATCATATTAGTCATTTAATCAATTTTCTTGTAGCTAATCTATTTCCATTCGGAACATCTTTAGAGCATTCACAAACAAATTTGATCAAGATATTCAATAAGCTTAGTGGTTCATTCCAAGATTCAACAATCCCATTTGAGGTTGCAAGGAGATAAGAAGAAGGATATGGTTTGCTTTTATTTGTTTTGTTTGTTTTGTTTTGTAGTATTTATCTTGTATACATTTCTGAAACGCCCAGTAGGACCAAAACCCACATCCTTTTCATTTATTCATCATTTTCTATGAAATTAACATTGTTTTTGTATTCTTCTTGTTATTTTAGAATCACTGACCATTTTCCAAGGCTTTTTCATGGAGAAAATTATGAGTATTTTTAAAAACCCATCCAACCTGGGCATGTTTTGAACTTTTTTATGCAGCTACAAGTTATCTGTACTACCTTAATATAATAACATGTAATTTATAATAATGTCTTATTAATTACACTATCATCTTCTTGCTTGTGCTATCGTATCTTTGTATGTGTTACCATCTTACTGCTTGCGCTACCATATTCTTGTGTGCACTACCATCTTACTGCTCACACTACCTTCTTATTGTTTGCACTACTATATTATTTCATACACTACAATCTTACTGTCTACTCTGCCATCTTCTTACGTGCGCTACCATATTATTTCTTGCACTACCATTATGTTGGTTGCACTAGCATCCTAGTATGTGCACTAGCATTCTATGGTAATTTTTCATCTTATTTTCAAATTTTCCAACATCTTCTTTTTATGTTATTTTTATATTTTCTTTGTGTTTTAGACTCTTAATTTGTAGATTACTTAGTTATAACAATTATTACATCTTAAATCTTTGTTGATCTATATTTTTTTATTTTGATCAAAGCCACATATGCTCTTTTATCACACTCTTGAGAGATCTTGAAAATTAGAAATGGCCATGGTCATTTGTTTTCTTTTAATATCATGTTTACAAGAAAACCACTAATCAGTTTTGTTCAGGGCCACATCATTTGGAAATCTTATTAAATAAAACATCAAACTACTAATATCCTGTATGTAGGTTTCCTTTGTCAAATAAAATTCAATTTTTTTTCTAAATTTTAATAGACAAAACATTGTCATTGTAGGTTTGGATAAGGGTTAATACCTATCCACTTAACAATGGGAAGTACAATGGCATAATGCTAAAGTTCATTGTGAGGAGTACTTGTACGATATAAAATCAACACGTGACCTTCTTCACACCCGACCTCTCGAGGTCATGCCGAGACAACCAGTGTAGAATGGGAGTGGATGTGAATGTGATGGTGGTAATCAAACTAATTGGGAAATCTTATGTCTTTAACATGTAATATTGGGATCTGTGAGTCTAAAGAAAAGAATGATCTTCTAACCGGAAGCGTTGTGATGGATCGATTTGATATGATAGCTTCTCATAGAATCCAATCAATTTTGAGATCTATCGAGATTTTGTTTATTAGTTGTTTAACAAGTGGAAAGTGGCCTACGGGCACCTCGTATGGATTTCTAGACAAGATCATGGAAGTGAAAACGAGAGACATAGTGGAGCCACAGGGACTATGGGATACTTTCCAATCTATTCCAGAAAGTCGTAGCTTGATCGGCTGTTATGTTTAGTAAGGAAAGTTGTGTAATAATTTCATGTGGAAGTGATGAAAATCTTAATACTAATGTATGCAAACAAGTATCAATATCTAATTATTCAGCATGCCCATTGGGTTATGGGACCTAAGGATCATAACCAAAGACTTGTGGAGGTTGTGGCCCTTGTATGGTCATACGCATAATCAAACCCTATTTCTAGGAGAAGTCCAATAATCATAGGATTGATTAGCATTGATGTTTAGTGTGTTTATTTGTTCTATTTTCTCAGCAAAAGTTGTAAGTGTGTGTAGAACTGTTAAACACAAGCTTGTATCAATGTCAGTTATCAATTCCGGCCCGTTGGGTTTTGGGACTAAGGGATCACAATTGTACCTCTTCTCTTGTTATGGACCATTTATGGTCATGCAAAATGAATTGAAATAATTTTAATAATAAAACTAACTATCAAAGGAAACATAATCTATGTTTTTGTTGTTTTTACATTATAACAGAACAAAGAAATGAAATCAAACTACTCTAATGAAAGTAAATGTGTTTGATATTTTCTGGTTTTTAAATAATGTGTCTAATCTAATAAACAAAATAAATACAAGTAATCAACCAGATGTATCTAATTAATTGTGTAGATATGTGAATCTAAACCTAAAATAAATAACCTAATTTAATCAAAACCCTTCAAACCCTACCTTAGAAGTGAAGAACATATCATAACCCTAGAAGAGATATTGTTCCCCATAACTTCCCTGGTAATTTCAAAGAGAAAACCTTCTAATTATTTGATCTAATTTTGATTTCCTAACTAACTGAAATGAACAATTTTACTATTCTATTTGATATGTAATTGAAACTAGTGATTTGAAATTGAAATTTTGACAAATAAAGAAAACAAACATACAATTCCAACATGGATAAGCAAGGCTTTGTCAAATCTGGTTGTATTCGTATCTATCCCTTCTATTTTTTCATTTCTTTCTCCTAGTGTTCATATGAGTCCAAGGGATTGGGAATGCAAGAACAATAGTAGGAGGATGATTCTTGAGCAATGGTAGCTTGAAGGTAGTCTAGATGCAATGCAAATATAAGAGAGATATGAGCTTGGCTATGCAATTCCTAGCAAGATTGTGGCAACAATACAAAACAAGATACATAAAAATTCTCAGGCCTTTCGCTTTAACACAAGCATGGAATATATAAGAATTGGGGTTGGGATGTTCCTTCATGCACAAGGCAAGAAGAGGAAATTACAACTAACTAAATCACACGCAAAAATAGAAGAGGGAAGGAGAACCAAACAATCAAAACTATTTTTATAAAATTTAGCTCACGGATGTATCCTAAAAGTGAAGTTAAGTAAATCGTCACATGTTAAAACACACATGATGGAATCTATAAAAATTGGTCATGACCATCGTCCTACACAAGGTGGTGATTGCAAGACCGCCACTTTTCCTGGGCAGTAGTTTCAAAACCACTGCCAAGGTAGGGTGACAATCCTAGCACTAAAGGCCAGAACATATACAGAAAGAAGCAGGAAGCTAGAAAAAAGTGCGGTAAGGCTAAGTAAGGATGTCTAAGCTACAAATATACACTGTGAATGGGTTTTAGAGCTCAAACACCTTCTTGAAAGGACTTGAATCATCATTGGGGACTTTTGTAACTATTTTCTAACAATGTAGCACATGTAATTTTGGGTGTGTACAGTACCCCAAGAACCCAAAAGTAGTTGGCACATTGAGAGGACCAACCAATGAAATGGGTAGTGCCCCTTTCTAATTGAGTAGTATCACCTGTGAGGAAAACCAAACGTTGTTTATGGTAATGACCCCATTTTGATTGATTGATAGGTATAGTTTGTATTCAAAAAAATTTCTAGTGCACGTACTCATGACAATTATTGATGAGATAATATTTTCCAAATCCCTATGAATCTTAACAAACTGGGGCCAAAAAATTCCATTAGTATTTAGACTTTTAGTTTAAAACAATTTGTGTTCGACATCTCATATCATCCAAATCAAATTCAATTCAAAAATCAGATATAAAAAACAAGAAAATATTATCCCTTCTGAATCCCAAAATTAAAATTAAAATATGTTCAAACCAAATCAAATTTTGATCATTCAAAATCATCCTATAAAGTCTTATCTTTTAGATATTCACTTTATCCAAATTTAAGCAAATCTAAATCCTATCAAAATCTTATCTTTTGGATATTCACTTTATCCAAATTTAAGCATATCAATCTTATCAATCAAAGTCCTATATTTTGAATATTCACTTTATTGAAAGTAAAGAAAATCATAATCAATCTGATCAGACATAAACTAAACCCTATCCAAACAATCAAAGCCTTATACTTTGAATATTCATTTTATTCATAACCGAGCAAATCCCAATCAGTCATAACAAACTTTCAAATCAATCATACCAAATAATTAATTTTGGATATTCACTTTATCGAAGTATAAGCACATCCAACTTTATCGCACCTTATACATTTAATATTCTCTTTATTCATGTACTAAGTAAATAAAAACCAAATCAACACCTTATATGTTGGATATTCACTTTATTCACGTATTAAGTAAAACAAATAAAATTAAATCAGGAGTCTTATACTTTGATATTCACTTATCCAATTTTAAGCATATAAAATTACACCTAATTCAAGTTTTATACTTTGGATATTCATTTTATCCACATTTAAAAAAATATTTCATAAAATTAGTCATAACATACTTTGAAGTCAATCACAAATCGAATGAAAATTATAATATCAATCTAATCGATCTGAAACACATTATTAACCTATGATCAAAGCAAAGACTAGTTTCACTAAACATGTTTTCAATTCAACAACGAGAAAACTAATCAGACATCATCATGTGAGCTTAAATTTATCAAACCTCTATCAAGCTTATCAAGTCACAAACCACCTTTTTACTTTAAGTTTTTACCTTTAGTACAATGGTGAGCCCACACAACACATCGAACAAAGATTTATAAGAAAAAAATCATAGGATGTCAAAAAAAATATCTCATATGGATTTCCAAGTCAATGAAAAATAAAATAAACAACTAATTGATACAGCCTAGAATTCGCCAGTAAACACCAAGGCACACTAGCACATCACTCAGACTAGACTGAGTGTTCACCTGAAGCGCACAAAGGTACCAGGCCCCTCTTTACAGTTTTTGTTGTAGGATGTTAGCATGATGAAGACTTACAGAATTTATATCTATGTCTAATATATCATTTTATAGTGCATGTTCAGATCTAGATCTTAAAGTATCATGAATTAGACAATAATCATAATGAGAACATTCATACAGTAATACAATATAACCATGATCAACACCTTGATTTAGTCAATAACATCCATTATATTAAATGTAGTAACACACATAAGCTTATTACAATAGATAATACCATAGTTTATGCAGGCATCAGATTTAGCAGCATAACCTCACAATAACTCAATTCACACACACACACACACACACACACACACACACACACACACACACACACACACACACACACACACACACACACACACACACACACACACACACACACACACCTCTATGCTACATAGTTCACTACATATATAAGGGTAGGTACTTTCCCTTCACTTCTTATCTAATCCCAAAATAGGTTGCATGCTATTATTATCCACGCGCTGTTACAAAAATAGCCACACATGCAAGTGCACTAATAATAGATTGCTTTTAGGTAACTACCAGTAGAAGATTTATTCTCAGCCTAAATCCATGCAAATCACTTCATAGTCGATCCTTCAAAAATATCCAATGCATTTCATGCAAGTCTTTGACTGGTTTGTGTGCTCCACACACTATCTCCAAAAATATATCCTCATTGTGAAAATGGCTAAGTCCCAAATATGTCTCTCTTCTTCATGCGCAATCATTTCCAATCCTCCTGTGCCTTTGAATGTTCTCTTCTCTTCTGCGTGAGACTTTTACATGTCCTTCGCTAAGTGCTAGATTCTAAGTAACCAACATTCCCCCACACTAATCGCATTGTCACCCCAAAAATGGTTGTCTCCAACAATGAATCAAAGAATTTGAATAAAGAGATAGAAATAATTTTGATGAATAAAAGAATGTATTTACCCTACCGTGTCTTCTACTTCAACTTGAAGAATCAGTTCTGGATATTCTTCTTTTATTTCCACCTCTTAATGTTATGCGGCCACATTTACATTAGCTGCCTAATAACAAAATAAATACCAGAGTAAATCAACGCAAGCTTGATATTGTGCTTTTAATCCTTGGAGTCTAATTATCTGTCGAACATCTAAGTGAACTCTCCTAAAATCCTAAAAATCTATATGTTAAAACTACTTTATACTCACAACATTCAATCCTTCAATATCTGCTAAACGTGAGACCTAGACAAAAAGTAGGATATTGGATCAAATTGTAACAATATTGTTCTCACATCTATACTCTCTCCCTATAACACACAAGCATAGAAACTCACTACAACTCCTCTCCAATGTATGTATACTCTAATTTATTTGGAATTTCTAACCCTTATACTATGCATACTATACTCAGACTATATCATTTGAGTCGTTATTCTATTTTTGATTAATGTTATAATATGAATGAGCTTGTAGTCAGTGCTTCAACAATATTTTTCATAATATATTTGACACATAAAGAAGAATAAACATATCCACAAATTCCAACTGTGGTGATTTATAAAGCAACCAGCGACTGTGGTCTAAACATCTCGTTTCTTAGTAGGTTCGCTATTAACTCTAAGGATTCACCTCCACCTATTCTCTTCCAATAATTATGTTTTCCAACTTTCGTTTCTCCTATGTCTATGATCCAAAGGTGATATTACGTGAGCGTGAATGCAATAGCATACAGACATATAGGAGGCTGATTCTTGGACAATGGTACGAAGTAGTTCTACATGCAATGCATGTAACAAATTATTCAGTGTATAAGAGAAATATGACTTTCTGGCCTATATCTTTAACTACTTCTAAGGCTGTACAAATATTCAGTGTTTGATCTGCTTTGTTTAGTTCCTCCTGCAATCTCTAAAGTAACCCCTCGTATGATGCAATCTTCCACATCACTAAAGCCTTGTCTTTCTCTACTTCCTATGTTGGATTCTTTGTCATTGGCATGCGCAGAGGTTCATCTTCAAGCACTAAGTCCACCAAGGTACTTACATAATGCATTTCTAAAGGAAACTTCTTAGGTACCTTTGGCTCTAAGTGTGGCTTTGCTTTCATGATGTTATCCCCAACTTCCTCTACCATGCTGATGAAAACAATTTTCTTATTTTGTGCCAAGTATTTCTCTTGATTTAGGTGCACTATTTTTGCATCCTTATTCTTGATCTCCTCCCTCAGCACCCTAATTGTTACAGCCTTATCCATATTCTTCCTTGACACCTCTGTTGATACTTTCACCAAATCATTTCTCACTTGTTCATTTGACATAACAATAGGCTTGATTATTATGTGTCTTGCCTAAGGTGTCTTCTTTAACCTCCTTAATACACATGACTCCTCTCACACATCAAAGTCTAGTCCATTCATGTGTGTGTGCATCGACCATGACAGATGCTTCCTTGTGCACATGGTTTCCATCTCTTCATCCATCATTTCCCAACCATATGACTCCTTTTATGTCATTATGATCTGAAAATGGGCACGGACAATTTTACCTATGTCCTTGGTGTAGCCCATGGTTGGTGGAACATATTCCCCACTTTTTCTCTTTGTTCTTGGCCCCTTAAGAACTTAGGCTTCAAGATTCGGAGCTTGTTCTATTGTGTCCTAAGCATTCTTGGTTGTTGTCCCATCTGCTTCCTTTTCTCCCTCTTCTCCATCCTTCATTTCTTCTTCCTTTGGTTCTTTCATGTTCTTTGGAGGTGTAGGGGAATTGGGCATGCTTTCCTCAGACTCTTCCACCTCCTCATTCAACATCAACTTTCTTCTTCTCTTCTCAGTTGTCTCTTTCTGTGGAGAGAGTCGAGGTGATCTACGCACTAATTGTGGAGTATCACCTTGGGTCCTTGTTCTCCTAAATACTCTTTTAAAGTGTTGCTCTCCTTGTACCGCATCTAGGTCCTCATCATTTGCTTCTTTTGGCTAAGGTGGCTATGCTCCAAACCACCACTATCTTCATGCTATTCTTCTTCATCGTCTACTTGAATTGTTTCTATGGGCTTAGGCACTGGAAAATTATCCATTGTATGCTTACCTTTTACCGGCCCAAGGAGCGCAAACTCATTCTCCACATACTTAGTGTTCTCCAGCTTGGGCTTGAGTTTTATGTACACAAGCACTACTATGGTGTCCCCAACTACCAAGCTTACAAGATTCATGCCTATAATATCTAAGATGATCCTCTCAATGTAGGCATTCCGCCCTGGATATACATACTTCTTTCTTAGAGTGTGGTAGTCACAATCTACCTTGTCTGCATTGAAGGTTAAGTAGCGCACATCTGAAAATTGGTGAAATGATGCCTAGAAATACCTTGTTGTGAAGGCATATGATAGTTTGCACCCTGGGCTCCAAGCCCCATCCTTCATCATAAATCACATGATGCAAAAATGTTGGTAAACTTCAAACTGAACTACCTTACCCACCACCAAATGCAACTCCTTGGGCATGTGCCACTCTTCTTCAAATGCTACACAAATTCTATCATACCACTTCTCTGCCCTCTACTTAAATGGTCCACTCATTGATCCATCGGATAAGTACTTGCCAAATCTTTCTGCAGGTGACTTGTGTTCCATGGGGTACTCTCAAATCTTCTCCTTTGGCCCATCAGGCACTCCAATCTCCATATACACCAAATACGATAAAAATTATTGTCACTTTTCTGTGCTTCTTCAATGATTGTCTTTGCTA
This sequence comes from Taxus chinensis, assembly GCA_019776745.2. Taxonomy (NCBI): domain Eukaryota; kingdom Viridiplantae; phylum Streptophyta; class Pinopsida; order Cupressales; family Taxaceae; genus Taxus; species Taxus chinensis. The sequence continues at coordinate 510,679,623 of CM034146.1, read as the reverse complement.
TGTGATCAGCAATATTATAGACCACTCCTTTAAACATCTTGTTTGCAATGTGCAGCCACTTTTTGTTTACCTGCGACCACCTTTCTTGCTCATTCAAATTTTTCACCAAGTGTGTAGCTTCCTGAACTATTGAGTACTTCTTCAATCTGTTGATTTCCATGCTGCGTAGACCTTTGGTATACCCCAACTCCTTCCTTGTCTCCAGGATTGCAGCCTTATCAGTTAAATTGCTCTCTAGATCCACTCTTGAGGGCCTTACTCCTATTACTATTGAAATCAAGGCAGTTGTGATTCTTACCCTCCGTCCAACAAAGTAGAAGATGTCCTCATGGACTCTGCTCATTAGCCACCAATACAATGGTTCATAATTTCCAAAGTATGGCAGCTTGTACAATTGGTAGACTCCAATTTTCTTTAATAACTTTTCACCATCGTCATCATACACTGACATATCTTCTGTTGTGCACTTGTTCATTTTTGTCTCAAAAACCCATTGAGATCCTTCTTAGTATCTGATGTTAGATGGTTGTAATTGCTGATTTTACATTGGTGGATGTTGGAATCCCATTCTTGTCCCACAATCACACCTTCTAGATACTACATTTCTGAGAAATTACTCTCTAGAGCAATTTCTTCTTCCACTTCGACCTTCTTCTTCCCTTTTACTCCTATTGTGGGTACTTTCTTCAGTACCATCTGAAAAATATCTCTTTTCTTCCCTCTGTAATTGAGAAATTCAAAACCCTAGTTCAAATTTTCATGCCCTAGTGGAAATCATGTGCCCTAGCTCATTTTTTATGCGTCTACTTTGTTTAAACCCTTCACCTATGGGAACGCAAGCTTCTCCTTTACACAAACCTCCTCTCCACATTTGGTTTCACTCTCTTCGCACCTCAATATGATTTCTCGGCTCTTTTACACTTGGATATTTTCAAATTCTCTTAATTTCAATGGTAAAAATGAACTCACATCTTGTCCATATAGAATTTCAAAAAGGTAGTGCATTTATTGCTCCTCCACCTACCAAAAATGCTCTAATTAATTGACCATTTTCTTTCTTTCTGTGCGGTACATATTCACGCCCAAGCTATAACTTTCTAGCGCGCCTTCCTACCCTATAGCCATAGGATTCTTTTCAATGCACCTCCATGCACCCAAGTACCTCGCCAATGCGCTTTCCCTTGGTAGTTCCCATGGCATCTTCTTACCTTGCGTTATACTTGTTTCTTCATTCATCTCCACCTATGGTCCTCGTTTCCAGAAGCAATATTTTCCCAATTCTCCATCTTGAATAACACTTGTAGCAATTAGTTCCTTTCATGTGTACTTATCTTCATTAGTCATGTACCTAGATATCAATAACCTACCTCACACTAAGGTTATGTGTAGTGCTCTGCACATAAAAATTCTTCAAATAGTAATTAGCTTTTGGCCCATAAACACACTTATTACACAAAAAAATCAACTAAATTGAAAAATCATAGCGAAAAAGAAGGAAACATATTAAGGAAATGTGAAATTGAAAACCTAATCTAAATGAAAACACTACCTTATTATAAACACCAAGAAGACTTATTTATAGAAGGGCTTCAGCCTACTCCTATTAAAGTATCCGGGTAACTGTATTCCATCAAGTGCCTCCAATTGACAAGCGCATGTTTCAAGTATGTGAGTGATAACATATGGCCCCAACCAATGTACTTTGAGTTTACCTGGATGGCGCAAAAATTTAGAATCATAAAGGAGTACCATCTATCCTATCTCAAGCTTTTTATCCCTGATGTATCTGTCATACCATGCTTTCTGCATGGCCTTCTCTTGTTTTTGAATCCAACGTGTTATTTCTCATCGCTCATCCAACTTGATTAACTTTTCAATCCATTCTGCTAATGTTTTCTCATTAGCTAGACCTCCAGCACGTGCAATACACAAATATGGTAACATAAATTCCATATGAATACCTTCTTCTGCGCCAAACACTAACTGAAATGGAGTGGCTTTGTTCAACCTTTTATATGTTGTTCAATATGCCCAAAGTACTACAAATACTTTATCATCCCAATCCTTCTTTAACACATCACATATTTTTTTCATTGTCTGGCTCAAATTTTTTTTGAAAGCCTCAACAGTCCCATTTTCCTGAGGATGATATGGTGTAGTCTTATGGTGTGCAATCATGAATTCATCCAATAAAATTATGATTTTCTCATTAAGAAAATGTGTATCCTATCACTGGTCAAACTTAAAGGACATCTATACCTTGTAATAATATTCTCCCATATAAACCTAGATATTGTAGCTATTGTACAATCCTTTGTAGGTGTTGTTTCTGCCCACCTTGTCAAATAGTCTGTGCAAGTGATGATATAGCGCGATCTAGTCCTACGTACAGTTAGTGAAATAGGACCCACAAAATCAATAGCCCATTTCTCAAATGGTTCTGCACTAGCAATAGGTCTTAAATGAATTTGATCTCGTTGACCTAGTTTCCCAAGATGTTGACAATAATCACATGCCTTACAAAATTCCTTACAATCTTTATATAGGGTCTCCCACTATAATCCAGCGAGTAGAATCTTGCGCACAATGGCATCACCTGCATAGTGGCCACCTTCAATAGCACCGTGAGCTTCCTCCATGATGTCCATGTGTTCATGCTCCAGTACACAATGGCACAATACTTCATCCCTTCCTAATTTTTATAGGTCATCGTTAATCAACATATAGGGTACCGCGCGTATAACAAGTTTTTTCTTCTCTAAGGATTTAATTCCTTCTAGCTCCATGCGTGTTTGTAGAAAGAAAAAAATGTCCTCTAATTATATTGGCACTCATTGTAACCTATATAACTATGCATCTAGCATGGTATCTTCAATAGCATGTGCTTCTTCTCTTGACTATATTATGGATAAATGGTCTGGTCCATAATTACTTTTCCCTGGTTTTACCACAACTGTGAAATCAAATTATTGAAATAAGAGTACCCATATGCATATGCGCCCTTGTAAAACAGTTTTGTTTACCAAATAATTCAATGCCATGTGATATGTATAAAAGACAAATGGTGTAGCTAGCAGGTGCTATCTAAATTTATGTAGTGCATATATCATTGACAAAGCTTCGCACTTTGTAGTGGTGTAATTATATTCTGCAAGAGTCAGCTTTCTACTAGCAAAATAGATAGGATGATCTATAATACCTTCTCTAGGTTGAGCCAATATTGCGCCAATGGCCATGCCAGAGGCGTCCACATGTACATGAAATGGTTGGTCCCAAAAAAGGAAAATGCAGGATAGGCACAGTAGTAAGTTTCTCTTTTAATGTCTCAAATGTGCATTGTTGCGATTCTCCCCAGTAGAATGTACCTTTCCCTTTCAGTAGATCCTCCAATGGTCCGACAACTTTGGCATATCCTTTAATAAAAAATTTGTAATATCTTGTATGACCCAAAAATCCATGCACCTCACTTTGACTTGTAGGCTCTTTTAGGCCTATAATGACTACAACCTTAGTTGGATCAACCAAAAAACCTTCCTTACAGATTATGTGTCCTAAAAGTATCCCAAATGTTGTAGCAAATATGCACTTTGTGATGTTCAAAGAGATACTCAACTGTCTACATATTTCAAACATTAAACATAGATTGTCACAAAGATCCTTAACTAATCCTTACACCATCCAATCATCCAAATAAACTTGTAAGATGTTGTGAATAAACTCCTTGAATGCTTGAACAACTATGCGTGAAAATATAGCAGGCGCATTTTTCAAACCAGAAGGCATTACAGTATACATAAAGCTACCCCATTCAGTAGTAAAAGAAGTATTTTCCTGATCCTCCTGGGTAATCCTAACCTGATGATACCCAGAGAACCCATCTATAAACAAATAGATTTCACACCCTACAACACCTTCTAGTATTTCCTTAATGAATGGCGTAGGAAAGGGATCAGTTACACATGCAACATTCAGCTCCCTGTAGTCCACATAGATCCTAATTCATCCATCCTTATTGATGTTGATCACCATTTTACTAACCCATTCTAACTCATCCAAGGGCTTGATGATCCCAGACTTCAACATTTTGTCAATCTCTTTTTTGACCTTTTCACACAAGATGGGGTTCATCCTGTAGGGTCTCTTTCTAACTTGGTGGGCACCCTCCTTAAGCTTTATCCTCATCTCTCCTAATGATTCATGCATGCCTTTAAGTTCATGGTACCCTTAAGGGAATAAATCATGATAATCCCATAATAGCTCTATTATTTTTTCCACTTCAAAATCTAACCAATAGTCTCCAATTATGGCTTCCTTAGGCTCAACATTTGATCCAATAATCACCTTCTTTGTCTTCATAGGTTCATGATAGGTGCGCATGGTCTTATCCAACACCTCACGCCTACTTGTTGAATGGTTTAAATCCAGATTCTCTACTTTTTCTTCATCCACTAAGTAGACCATTTTTCCTTTTTCTTTCTCAAGGTAAGTGCACTAGAGTAGTGTGGCATCGGCCTCTGTGTCTTCAAAAAAACATGCTCCTGAGTCTCCTTCATCAAATAACTCTTAAATGAGTTCTTCAGCCTTGGAAATATCTCCCATGGTTAAGCACTTTATGACCTTTAATGCTTCTTCCACCGGAGGCTTGGTAGAGAAGAAGTCAAATGTCTAGGTCATTCCTACAGTTAAACCCTGCCAATTTCCAGTCTCCCTATGAATTTTGGCATAGACATACCAAAAATGTGTGCAACCTTGTAAAGTGGAATAAAACTTGTGCACCCAAAGCAAAGGTGGTAAAGCTTACTGCTCTGTCCAAAGTGTCTCACACTTTTTAATGTGATGTTGAACATGTTGATTACAATGATAATTGCATATTTGAGTAGGTGAATTGCTCATGAAGAACCTAGTGGAAAGAGCAATCCTAATTTCATTCAATCCTACAATATTATCCTTGTAGACCACCCACTAGCATGTTGGTGTCCCATATAGTGTATATGTTAGCATATTTCTTCTTTCAAGTGGGTCTATCCACTATTCCTCCATGGCACATAAGAACACCATAGGATGTCCTTCTCCAGTGTAACAAGGTACCGAGTTGTTACTTATTCTTCTGACATAACATGGTTTTCTGCCCTTAAGAAATATGCTCTTTACTTCGCACCCTACCAACTCATAAGTGTTATGAGCCCAATTATCAAAAACAACACTTGTAGTATTGTTATCCTCACACTGAATTATTCCTTCTTTAGATGGCTCAAGAATCTCTGGATCCCAGATGGCACGTACATAAATCCTATTCAAGTCTTCTTCACTCGAGGGCTCAACATAGGGCACAAATTTTCCATCTGTTAATGGGATACTAACTCTTTCCTCCTTGTTTTCAAATCTGATATAACCCTTGTTGAACCAAAGATTAGCATTATTTACATAGCACCAAGGATGCCCCAATAGATTTGGGAAGCTATTTGACTCTTCCAGTGCTAAAACCTCAAAATCTCCTGTGAAATTAGCTCCTTGTATGGTAATAGATACATCTTTCAAAACTCCAATGGGAGTGGCCTTAGTCCGATTAGCCATGAACAATACATTAGAGGATGGTTGTAATGGGGGCATCCCCATTTGTACCCATACATCTAAACTAAGAGGTATAAATCAATATATTACTCAATAGCCACCCATCCACAACAACATTCAAAGTGATTTCCTTGTCATAATCTAGGCTATGAGGGGGAAGATTCATATACAGGATATTCCATCCGGTGTCAATACTTGTGCATGGAGTTTTTCCCTTTAACCAATTCCCCAATAATGGAATGATATTCTCCTGGTGCAAAAGCTTACACACTTCTCTTAAGTCATCCATATTAGTTTGGACCGTCTCTTTTATAGTCTTGTCCATGACCTAAAAGTATTAAAAAAAAATCAAAATAAATATATGGGATATTCAAACTTCAACTCCTTGAGTCAAACTTCTTGTAAATAGATGAACCCCCCAAAAAGGACATCTATCTTCTCTTTCTTGATGTTATAAGTAGATTTTTCCCTCAAAGAAAAGCTATAAAAATTCAGCCTCATATTGTATTTAGTCTATCAAAAAAGAATACCAATTTTTACTTCTCAAATAAAATAATTTTGGAGCTTTCCGCATCGATCAACTTCAAGAGGACCTCAAGGAGAACTTATTTATCCAATTATATACTTCCTGCATCGATCAATCTATATATACAAAAATAAAAGAAAAAATCCAAGAAAAATACAAAATTTTGGCCATGGACTTGCCTATTCTGGTTTTGGGTATCTTGCAGAAGGGGCATGCTATCCCACAATAAGGTTACGCTAAAAACAAATCCTTCCACCATACTTGTTGTTTTATTATCTTCTAAACCAACTCAAGGGATGAAGTGTGTACTTTACACATTGTGATCACGTAACTTATTTCACTTATAGACCTATCGTATCATGAAATGTATCTAGGGACTTACATTTAATGAGTCTAAGGATATGACATTTAGGGTCGTCGCTAACTTGGGGCATTTCACTTCTGTTCAGTTCACTCCTTTTTTTACTTATTTGATTCTTCTACACATGATAGGACCTTTGACACTTGGTTTATGTGATTTCTATTCCTTTCACCTACATTTGCATTCATCATATACTTCAATCAACCTAGACACAACCATGCCTAATCAACCTAAAAAAACCATGCCTAACTTACCTTACCCATATGACCATACATAAACTCACCTACCCCATCTTATTCTTCCCTATCCTATGGGAGAACTACATCAACCTGAGGCCCCTTTCGCAGGGACTACATAGGAACCACTCTTAGAGCATGGGGCCCTTTGAGTTTATCTCGGCCACACTTTTACCTATCATCATTTTCACCATCAAAATCACTTGAACTCGTCTTGAACAATACTTCTGTCATTTTTTCCATGTCAAACACCCAAATCCATCCTCTCTATCATTTTTCACAAGTAGAAAAGTCCAAATGAACTTTTCCAAATGCGGGTTTTCTGTTTTATTACCAAATTTACTTGATCGATGTTGGTTAGGATCCCTATTTGACCAGAATCAGTTTCTCATGACCAGTATCAGTTTACCTTTGACCGGTATCGATCAGCCTATCTAAACCCATTTTTCCTAAATTCACCACATTCCAATACTAAAAAGTGATTTTTTCTTACTACCCCTCCCTTACCCAAGCCCTTATGGCTCACCATATCACCTTATAACCTAGCCTACGACCTTCATTTCATTTGGGGAAAATTTTCATGTACCACAACCTTACGTATGGCCTTACCTATCCACCTAACCTGACCTCACCCATTTGACACTCGAATTCACTCAATCACTATACCATGCAACGACACTACATGTGTTGTTTAGCCTATTGACCTTTCCTTTCTTGATGTTTTTTTGTTTATCATGACAACACATTTTGGTGTTTCGAAACACACCTAATGCCCGTTCCTACACCTAGAACAGTTGTTTTTCAGGACCATATCCTATATCCTGGATACCTGGACCACATCAACCTTGTTGAGATAAACCTATCAACCTTTGACGATGTAGATTTCATGAGCTCTTCAACCTAGTACCTTCTCACATTATACACGTGTGTGTGTGTGTGTGTGTGTGTGTTTAAATGCCCCCACCTATTACCTACACCCAAAATCACCATTTCTTACACCCGTACCCTACCTTATTTTTCATCACCTACCATTTTTATCAAAGCCCTCACTGAATAATCCTACTACTTCATCAATTTCAGGTTTGAGGGGGATCATCTCCACCCATACGTGGGGAAACTTGACTTCAACCCATACCTGGGGAAACCACTCCAATTTTGGTCACTTTCGCTTATCAATACAAGCTATGTGAAAAAAAAGGGGCAAATGTAAACACCCAAATTTGGGACACATCCCTTTAACCCCTTTCGATTCATTAATTAGACACATATACCTAGCTATGGTCCCCTTCACCATATTGATATTAATTTAATCACCTATAATTAAATTAATCCTCATCCTCATACTATTATTAATTTAATTACTTTAATTAGATTAATATCCACATCATCCCTCCACCTCATTTCAATACCTATTCCTAGCCTATTGATTAACTAAGACTAAGTCCCTACTTATCCCAACTAATTGGGAATTAGTCTAGCCCTAACATTAATTCCCTATTTCTTCTCCAAAAACACTCCTACTTATCTAAGCACCATTCTCCACTTGAGACCCGTGAATGAGGATTCAAATCACGTAAAAATAGAAAAGATCGGGATATTTTTGGAAACTTATACTTATTTGCCTTAACCAACGTTGGTTATCCCTCAGTCGGTGATGGTCACCTAACCACCATTAGTTAGGTTAAATAAGAGTTTCTAACCCTTTGTTCAAGTTCTGAATTTGGAGTTCTTGGAATGTGATTATTACATCCGTACTCTCCATAATTCATGTAACCTAGCAACCAAACAAATCCCCTCTCAACATTAAGATGTCATTTGGTTCATCCACAGGTTCTTCCAGAGCACCAGCACCCGCACCAGGAAGCATCGTGTTGCCCTGTTGCTGCACTCACTTCGGATCACCACCTTCTGCAACCACCACCACCATCCACCTTCAGGTTACATTCAACAAGTAAGTGTTATCTCTATGTTGTCATTTCTAATAGCTCAGATTGTTTTATTAAGCTATCTACTTAGACACCACCCTTCTACATTACTTGGATCTAATCCCAATGCCTCTAGCCAACCTTATATCCATTTAACCTCCCACACCTTGCTTAAACCCTCATACCAGCATCTTTTAGTCTTAAAAAAAATCCCACAAACCTATCTAAAGCCACATCACTCTATGTGTAATCAAAGAGAGTTCCCAATTAGTAGTTTTTGACATTATCACCAAATTTACCCTACTAGCACCGGTCACCCAACCGATGTTGGTATATTCCCCTAGCCCACATCGATCGTCTAACCGACGTCAATCTCTGAGACTGGAAATTTTCCCTAAACCATAAATTTCACAACTTTCCCAAAACAACCCAAAACCTTACCCAACTTCATCCAGACTCCACCAACAACCATATACCACACTTGCAAACCCAAACTAGCCTCCCAAACCAAAGTCTAACCTTTCCTTTTAAGTTAAATTTGTTTATTATACGTTGTAGGAGATACCTAAATCTTATAACTACTGTAGGAATCATTACCTAATTATTTCTTCTGGCATTAATTTGTATTAAATAGAGGATTGACAGCCATTCAAGGAAGCATCATGCTTCTCGGATCTAGTCATTGTTAGGCAGTCCTCTAACTCTTGCTATTTAATATTCTCTTGTAGTCTTTTTGTGATTTATAGGTAATTCCTCCTAGAAAAAAGGAAGCTCTCGTATTCAGTTTGATTGAAATTTTACAACGTGCGTAACACCTTCTTCTGTCTATATAACACAGATATTCCTTCTACACCCATTACCCTTATCTGTTTTATCACATTACTTTGATGTAAAAATGAGTAATGGGGTATGTGTGGGTGCTTTAATATGGATATGGATGGCGGAATTTTTTAGATGTGAGATGTGTGGGAGGACATTGGGAATGAGGGAGGTTATCAATTCACACGAGTACAATAATGAGCATTATATGAATAAAACTTTAAAAAATTTAAGAAGTTAATAATCGTGCATACCTAATTAATTTTACTTGTAATATAATTTAAATGTTGCTTTGATCCTCCCTCAACATGTTCTTCTTCATTTATTACCTACATGATTCACAGTTAGTGACCATCATTACTGGTTTTAGGCCAATACTTCATAGGATGATGTCCATCATTTCTGGTTTTCAGCCATCTCCTCTTTATTCTGACTGAGAAATAACTTCTCTAATTTGAATTGGATAAAGAGACTTTGTCCAAAAAAATCAGAGTTGAATCTTCTTGAAACATATTCTGAAATTCTCTCTAGATGTTGGTTTTTTATACACCTTCAATCTATGTACATTAACCAACATCACTTTCTTCTCACAATCAACTGGAATTAGTTAAATTGTTCCATTGTTGAAGACTTCTTCAATTTGGTATGGGCCCATCCATAATGTATGTAGCTTTCCCTTTAAATCCTTGTATTTTGAATCAAATAATAGAGCTCAATTGCCTTTTTGGAACTTCCTTGTCTTAACGTGTTTGTCATGCCATACTTTCATCTGTTTTTGGATGATTTTTGTTTGATGCAATGCTTATAGTATCATCTCATCCAACTCATTTAGTTGAAGAATCCTTTCCTTTTATGGTTTTGATAAATCAATTCCCTCTTCAACAGTTGTTCTCAAGGTTTGAATTTAAAACTCTATAGGAAGAATAGGTTTCTTCCCATAAACCAACTCATAAGGAGTGAATCATGTTGTTATTTTCCAAGTGGTATTATAGGCCCAAACTACTTCAGGTAAATTTTGAACCCAAATTTTCCTTAAGATATCCACTATTTTTTAGGATATTCTTCGATTCTTTGTTAGTAACTTCCACTTGACCATTGGACTTTGGATGGTATGGTGATGAATTTTTGTGCTTAAGCTGGTATATTTCCACAAAGGAACTAATTACACCTGACATAAACTATGGTCCTTGGTCTGAAATAATGGATCTTGGTGCCCCAAATCTCTTAAAGATATGTTCATATAAAAAATTATGTAACTTTTTCATCTCTTGCATATTGTAGTACTTACACCTCAGCCCATTTAGTAACATAATTTGTATAAACTAGGATATAATCCTTCCCTTGAGAGGTTGGTTCAATTGGTCCAATGAAATCCAACCCCCAGTACTCAAATGGTTCCAAAAAAACTTAAGGTTGGAGTGGCGTTTTAGATGTAAATGTTGGTTTTCCCATCCTTTCGCATTGATCACACCTCCACACACACTTTTTGACATCTCTAAACAAGGAAGGACAATAGTAACCAGATCCCAAGACTTTTTGTATGGTTTTTTGAACTCAATAATGTACTCCTAATGGCTCATCATGACATGCCCTAAGTATGTAAAATATTTCATCTTCAGCTACACACCTACGTAAAACATGATTAGGTCAACATTTTAAAAAAATTCAATTTAACCATATATACATCACACTTTGTTTAATCAATTTATTTCTTTTCTTTTGTGTGAAAAAGGTTTGGAAATTCCATGTATCCAAGTAATTAGCCATATATGCAAACCAAGGAGAGATAGTAGAAATTGTAAATAGATGTTCATCTAGAAAATCATCATTGACTTGTTCTTCTTCTCTTGAAGTGGTCAACCTTGAAAGAAAATCAACCACCGCATTTGATTTCCTTGGTTTTTTAATGATAATAATATTAAATTCTTGTAATAATAGCATCCATCTTACAATCCTTCCATACACTAAAGGCTTATTCATTAAATACTTAAATGTAGAGTGCTCAGTGTGAAAATTCACTTCATATCCTGTGATATAATGGTAAAACTCTTTGATTACATATACAACTGCAAGAAATTCCATCTCTTGGGTGGTGTATTTCGTTTCAACATGGGAGAGGTTTTTTACTAATACAATAAATAACATGCATCGATTCTCCTTCTTTCTGTTCAAGGAAAACCCTTATTACTTCGTTGGAAGCATATGTTTGTATATGGAAGGGAATCTTCCAATTTGGGCCTCTTAATACTGGTGTATTTATCAATTTATATTTGATAGCATCAAAATATTGTTGGCATGCCTTTTTCCATTCAAATTCAGAATCTTTAGTTAGGAGAGAAAGCAATTGAGAAGTTATCTTACTAAAGTCTGAAATAAACCTCCTATAGTAGCCAACATGCCCGAGAAAACTTCTCACCTCTGTTTGGTTTGTGGTAGATGGGATATTTACAATGATACTGACCTTGTCATGGTCTACCTTGACTCCTCCAACTGAAATATGGTGGCCTAGGACTATCCCCTGCTCCATCATAACTAAGAAATTTTCATGGTTTAAGGATAATTGATGTTTTTCACACCTAGAAAGTGTAATGCTCGCTTTCCTTATACCATATTTATGATATAAGTCTAACTGATTTAGTTGGTTATTTATTTAATTTTGGACACAATGTTAGGTTACCTTGATGTTGATACCTTCATATTTGAACATATTTATATCAACATTACATGACATACTTAATTAGATGGAGTGATGGTTATATATGTGTATATATTATATGCATCGAAGACGCTAATATTGTGATGCAGGATTACAGAATTATTGTGTTATCTTGATCATGTGATTAATTGATTATTATGAAAATGTTATAATATTTATATTTTGAAAACATTAAATAATGGAATTTTTTGTTAACACCATTGTGCTTGAAATTCTTGTATTACAAGTAATTGTTATAATATCGATTATTTACGATTAATATTCATGTATCTTGATTTCAATTATATTACTATAAGCAATGCATGTTTCGAAATATCTTGGAAAGATTTGATGTGTGTGTGTAGTGTGTAGTGTTGTACATGTTATGTATATACAACACACCTGGGGACCAAAGGACCAATAGGAGAAGAATAGTTGGGCTAAGACCCCTTAGTCACCTTGAGCAAGAATGTTTTTGGGTTTAGAAAAGTGGCTAAATATTATTTTCTTATGGTTGTTTAATTTAATTTTGATTATTCTATGTTGATGGCCCTTTTGATTATTTACCCTTGCATTTTTATAATTTGTAAGTTTATGAAATTTCTTCCCCTCCCATGTGATGATGTGTCTTGTTGTCATGACTTTTGGTAGTGGAAAATTAATTATTGGGACCCTAAATCCAATGAAGATTATGGAGGGGCGAATGTTAACTTTGCATGTATTTTTTTCCAACCCTACATGCACCTAACCTTATCCTTTATACCTAAAATGGTCCCACATCCTTAACCCATCATGGGTGGAGTATTTTTGAGGGCCCATTTAAGATTTTGAACATTTTTGTCTCGTTTATCATTGATTTTATTGCACTTGCTTTCACTTCTTGAAATTGATTTACTTTGATGAAGGGTAGATACCTTGGGCGAGTTGGAGAAGGTACTCCTAGTTGGCACCTATGTGGAGCCAACTCACCCTCTCCCTTGTTTATTCTATAAATAAGATTTGTGCTTAGAATTTTGAGTTAGTTGATATGTGTTCTATTTTTTGTTTGGAAATTGCTTGCAGGGATAATTTTAGTGGCGAATATTCGTAATATGGCGAAAATTTCATTTTATGAAAATTTGAAAAGGCGAATTATTCGGAGTGGGTCGGTGTCCTGTTCGCCTAAAATATATAGTATATTTTTTCTGGGGGGTCGGCTTCGCCTTCATTTGAAAACATCTCCTATAAAAACCTAGCTAATTCGTCGGGTAGTATACCTCAAGTAGCTTAACAAATTACCAATACTGTGAAATTTTAACTTGCATACCCTTAAGCACCAGAGATTCAGATTACTGTTAGCCTGTGATTGTTGACGCGCGACAACAGCTGTACTGACGCGTGATAGAGGAAGTGTTGACGCGTGACTTGGGTAGTGGTGACGCGCGACAGAGGAAGTGGTGACGCGCGACTTGGGCAGTGGTGACGTGCGACAGAGGGCAGTGGTGACGCGCGACTGAGGAGGTATTGACGCGCGACAAAGGGCAGTGGTGATGCGCGATAGAGGAGGTATTGACGCGCGACATGGGCAATGGTGACGCGCGATAGAGAAGGTATTGAGGCGCGACATGGGGAGTGGTGACGCGCGACAGAGGAGGTATTGAGGCGCGACATGGGCAGTGGTGACGCGCGACAGAGGAGGTATTGACGCGCGACATGGGCAGTGGTGATGCGTGATAGAGGAGGTATTGACGCGCGACATGGGTAATGGTGATGCGCGACATGAGTAGTGGTGACGTGCAACATGCGCAGTGGTGACACATGACAGAGGAGGTATTGACGTGCGACAAGGGCAGTGTTGACGCGCGACAGTATATTCAGACAGTGGACACGCGACAGGAAATGGGTTGTTGATGTGAGACAAGTGCAAATTTGACATGTGACAAAGACCTCAGACACATAGATTTTTGATGAGAAAGCAGAGGTCAGAGGCTGCAGACGTGCGACAGGAGATTTTGCTGTCGCGTGTCAAGAAAATGAAGTGACGCGCGTCAATAGACCTTAGTGATGCGCGTCAACAGACCTCAGTGACGCGCGTCAACAAGGTTGTTGACACGCGTCACTAAGGTCTATTGACGCGCGTCACTTCATTTTCTTGACGTACAATCACAGCAAAATCTCCTATCGCGCGTCTGCAGCCTTCTGTCGCGCCACTTGACAATCAGCAAAAATTTTTTCATACAACCCCCAAAAAATTCGCCTTCCTGCGAAACCAGTTCCGGGGATATTCGCCAGGTATTCTCCACCTCCGATTTCCAAGAGGTCTCTTAAAATGAACCCTGATGTTGTTATGGTTGGTTGGATAATATTTTTATCATTTGATAACATTCACCATTTTTGACGTGCATTGTAAAGCATTTTTTCATTAAATGAATTAAGGGCCCTTTGTCTACTGAATGCAATGCGAAATGACATCGCATTTTCACGTGTTAGTTAGTTCTATGTTTATTGAATAATCAAAATATGTTAGCTAATATTTAAGTAGATTGAATATGTTTCTAAGTATTAGAGTGTGCACACTCCATTCGCTAAGTCACTGTAGAGCACGGGGCACAATGTAAACTTGTAATGTTCTATAGCAGTGTACATAGTAAAAAATAGGGATTATACAGTTGGTGTCACATGGCCATCTAAACAAATGGGAAAAGTAGATTAGGGAAATAAACCACAGAAAATTCCTATAAAAGTGTACCTTGATTGAATAATCATTTTGACGTTTCAACCAAGTTGTGAATTTTCCTCTCGACCAAAATCAATAATTAGTATCAAAGAAAGTTGTTTCAGGCACATATTAGTTTTAGTCTTCCCTTATAAGTTGACATGAAGATTACATGCAACCCACTAACATTCATGTCAATGGTTTCAAGTGAAGATTACATGCAACCCACTAACATTCATCATTAAATTACATATCCTCACACTTCCACTTAATTAATTTTTTCCAAAGTTTTCATTCAATTTTTTTTTTTCACATTTTTATATTATTTAAAAAATAGAGAAAAAAAATAAAAAGGCGCACAAAAGACACACATGCACACAGATGTGCAAGCACACACACATACATCCGAGTTCACACATGTGCACATATGGATGCACAGGCACACGAACACACATGTAAACACACATGCGCACGCACACAAATGCACATAGATGTGCATGAACACACACATTCATCCAAACACATGCACACATATGGATGCACAGGTACACGCACACACATGCATACATACATAGTGCACGCACGTGTGCGCTCGCGCGCACACACACACACATGTGCATCCACAAGCGTACACATACATGCACATGTACAAGAACATCTACACATACAAGAACATGCACATACAGATTAATCTACAAACATGCACATGAACACATACGAACACACACTAAAATGCAAAAATGTGTGCGTGCATACACACACACACACACAAACATGCAGGTGTGCGCGCACCGCGCGCGAAAATTGCGCGCGCACACACACACACACACACACACACACACACACACACACACACACACATACATGCATGCACACTGCGCACACACATACACACACACACACACATGAACAACGTCAAGATATTACAAGATCAGAACATGATCATGGTGTATATCATTGGATTTAGTTGAATTGAAGGTTTAAATATTTCACTCAATATAATATTTTCAGTATCATAGATCGACATTAATTCATTTCTTCGATACTATTACTTGTTCATTGATTGTATATACCTATGTAAGCATTGCATGAGTGATCTAATCATAAATAGTGTGATTCCCATAACATTAATCGATTGCTTGATGTTCCATATAAATTTTGTGTTAAAATAGATTGCACAATACACATTCCATACTCTACTCTTTCATTCTCATCATTATGTTAAAATTAAAATAACATGGAATTTGATCTAATAATATGCAACAAAATGGATCACTATGTATTATGAGTAATATACATACATACATACATACATACACATATATATATATAGTCATTTAGAGTTGTCCCGAAACTTCGGATGGGTTGGTCGAGCGCCCCATAGATAGATATAGAGTTCATTCTCCCTATCCTGATAGGGCCAGGCTGATTTGAGCCATCAGAAGAGTGATTTATTTTTCTAATCTGCTAGTTTCTCGGCTCAGTCTTCACCCTATAGTTCTGAATAGGGGGTGTGTCTGATGAGTTTTCTCAATCCATGAATGCGTCAATGTGTACTCCTAGGTGGATGGGTAAAGTAGATGTCAACCCACCTCACCACAAGAGTCTATATCTAATATAGAATAGATATGTTATTTGGGTCTATTTCCCTGCAGTTTTTGTGGTCATTTACGAAATCTCTCTCTAGTTCCAATACCATACACCTATTGATTCTGAAAGTTTGTACTCCATGTATTGAGCTTTATTCTTTGTATCAATGCCTATCTATAGATATGGTTCAGTGTATAAACTCTTCTGTCGCGATATCTCTCTATCTAGCCTATATATAGATATGGGTCGTCCCTTCCATATCGAGATAGGGCTTATGTATATGTATATGTATATGATTATCTAAGTATACACCCCACATATATGTATGTAGTATGTATGTATGTATGATTATAAATGATTATATATATTACATGCATATGTACAGAGATCAAGATAAATGTATTTAGTATTATTGATTCATTTCTCATGCCTCTAGATCCCCTATTATCCTATAAATTATCTGTAAATCACAACATAACTATTCACAAATACAATGACCTTAGTCAAAGGTAGAAACTTTCGTACAAATAATTTTAAATCATTAAGTCGAAATATGGAAAACGGATAGTCCAAATATATATATAAATATGTATTGAAATATGGTAAATTATATATATAAATAAATAAAATATTTTTTATACGTAGCTAAATATTCAAGATATGATAACTCTTTATCATCCTTAGATATATTTTTATAGTAATCTGCAACATTTTTTCAATCATTTTTTTAAATAGAAGTTGTATTTAATGGTTTTTCATAGAGTGTTTTCAGTCAAAAATCTAATTGAAAATTCATGTCATATTTATATTCCAATTTTTTTCCTTCGTATAATCTACCAACAATCTACATCTCACTAGAGCCAAGCTATTGTCTAGCATATTTCCAATTATGTTGTAACGTTGTTGCCAGTAATCTTCCTTATAATCTAGAGCTACAAAGAACTATGTAAATGCCTCTAAAAAGTGAACAAAACATATTCCAAACACCATCCCTTAAAGTATTGAATGTAAAATATTTGAATTTTTCCATTTAGGCATGTTATGGTGTGGATTATTAATAAATAATGGATATTATTTCAAATCCCTTATTAATTGATTTTCAGAAAAAAAATCTTTTTTAAAAATAATTCATAATCATATCATTACAATTCTATTCATTCTAATGTCATCTATATCCATTCTAATCATTAATGTCACTATATCCATTATAACACATTCCATTTATTTATCATCTATATCCATTCTAATGACATTATCATCATATCGTTACAAGTATAGAGAATAATTATCTTAAAACAAGTTCAAAAGTCTAGAGAAGAAGAATTACTATGCTTGATGATAAATCTACGTCCACATTAAATTGATCATCGTCTTTCATCATCACCTATCATTAATTATCAATTATCATCATTCATCATCTACATCCACATACAATTCATGACAATGCAAGTAAACAAGAAACATACATATAATTCATGATAATCACCATCTAATGCAATTAAAATTAACGATTGTATATAAATCCATATAATTAAATTCAAATACCATAGTACATACTCAATAGTAGAAGTTTTCAAATTCAATATTTAAAGTTTCCTCAATAATAAAAGTTTCTAGTTTTCAAAACCCTCTCTTTCTTTATCCAATTCTACTCTTCTGCACTCTTCCCCAACGGCTTCTTCCACTGTGGCTATACCTCTTTCCCCAACACCAGAAATCTCCATGCGACAGTAAATTTGGATCAGCTGCAGCATATAAACTATCTCGTTGCCAATAATTTTCATAACGACTAATAATCTCATTGATAAGAACCTTAGCCCTTCTATCCCATTCTATAAGCTGATTGATATGAGGAAGCATCTCCATCTTTCTCATCAACCCACACAAAATCTTTTTTGTGCTTGTCCAGATCTATGAAATACTCCTTGCCCTCTTTAGAAGTACTTGTGCCAAAACCCTGTATGGTCCAAGCAACAAGTGATACCTAATCAGCAAGTGAACAAAACCAGAACTTGAAAACATATAAAGAGAAAACAAACTAGCATTACTTTGTAGTACTATATGGTCCATCCAGTTATCGATCCACTCAATGATTCTCTCCAAGCTTCATACTCAGGAATTGTGTAAAAAGATAACACATTTCCATTTTTGTGAGTTACCTACATCAACATGTGCCAAAATTAGACATGGAGATACATAACATCTGGAGGCTTAAAAACAAATATAAAGAGTCTCAATACACTCAACCAAATATACAGGGGGAACATTTACCTTGACAATAGGAGTGATAAATTCCACAACAAATGAAGGAATTTTAAGCAATGACGGCCAGGTATGGTGTATGAAATTGATCAGCAATCCTTTGATGTGGGAACCATCATGGTCCTTTAAGAGACAAAGGACAAGTCAAAAAGGATCTCACTAGAAAGGATGTGTCAGAATTAAGCAGAAACTAAACAGCGCTAGACAAAGATCATGTACATGGTCTGTCATTATCATCAGATGGCCATATCTTAAAGATTTAATGTTGTCATACATTTTATCTTCCTGTAGACCAAGGATTTTTTTTATATTTACTATCTCTTTATTCTCCATTTGTTGGTGAGTGGTAGCTTCCCTGACATTGAGCAACTTACCTCTGAGAGGAAACACGCCATAATAATATTGACCAACAATAGATATTCCTGCCACCTGATAGGATAAAGATAACTAAAATAACAAAAAAATAAATTGGAAAGTGATGTCGAAACATGTCACAATACTACTAAATTCAGTATTCACATTTCCCTGATTCAAGGCACAAACACTTACAGCAAGAGCCTTGGCTAAGTCACCCTCCGTTAATATTAAAGTACATTGATCAGAATTCTTCCCCCCTACTTGATTTGCATCATCAAGTTTGGGAACATCAATTAATTTCCCCTTCTTGGTTCCATCAGTTTTCTTAAGATCTTTTTTTTGTTTAAACTTTTCCACTGCACTCATCAGGTCAAACAAAGTTACAAAGCTCATCTTAGACCCTAGCATTACAAAAATTACATGTACTCAGAAATGCTACATCTTAGACACCACGCCTTTATTTATTGACATGGGCTGTAAATGTGAAACAGTGAAAATTACTATAAATTTATAACAGTAAATTGTATCAGAATAAAAAACAGAATAACAAATATGAATTAAAATGAATTATACTTACAATCAACATGGAAACCGAACATTGATTCGAGAAAATTCTTTTCTTCCATGAGTGTTGCCTTGGTTGTAACAATTGGTAAATTTTTGAACGGAAGGCCCGTAAACCAATGGATGTCATTTGCTTCGATACTGAATTGGAAAATTTGGCCATCGTTCAGAGTCACATAAAAAATGTCATCCTCTGAATTGTAGGATGACAGAAGGTAATTCAAAATATCCAGATCTGTTTCGAAATGGGGCATATTAACGAGCCCTGTAAATTCACACGCATCCATTAAATCTTTATATTCTGAAGACATCTTTAAAACAGTATGGATGTGAGGGCATAAGGGATTCCTGTAGTTGATCTTGGAAATCGATTGAATTGGATTCTCTTGATTTTTGTTACTGAACTTGCAGTTGGGAAGCATTGAGACCTACAAAATTCCAGAGCTAGAAGGTGAAAAAAAGAAAATGACCGGTTGAAGGGTATTTATAGGCTAAATCAGGCATCAATGGCTTCAATTAGAGCACGTCAAAGGTCTTAGCTGACTCATGACAATAGTCGTAGCTGATGCGTGTCAGTAGGATCTAGTGACGTGCATCAATAAGAGCAAGTGACGCGCGTCAATAAGATCCAGTGACGCACGACAATAGGAGTCAGCGACGCGTGTCAATAGAAGCCAGTGACGTGTGTCAATAGAATCCAGTGACCCGCGTCAATAGGAGTCAGTGACACGCATCAGTAGGAGCCAGTGACGTGCGTCAACAAGAGCCAGTGACGCGCGTCAATAAGATCCAGTGACGCGTGATAGTAGGAGTCAGCCATGCGCGTC
This sequence comes from Taxus chinensis, assembly GCA_019776745.2. Lineage (NCBI taxonomy): Eukaryota > Viridiplantae > Streptophyta > Pinopsida > Cupressales > Taxaceae > Taxus > Taxus chinensis. The sequence goes on along the minus strand of CM034146.1, from coordinate 510,659,195 downwards.
AATAGGAGCCAGTGATGCGCGTCAAAAAGAGTCAATGACGCGCGTCGGTCAAGACCATTGATGTTCCATTGATGCGCGTTAGGAGTGATGAGTGACTAAATGGATCTCTTTATGCACAGAGAAAACCTGAGACTACCAAATAATTGATTTCTTATCCAAAATTTAATGGAATTCGAATTTTTCACCTCTTTTGCACTAGAGGAAATTCCCTTCATGTTTGCAATGCAGCCAATTGAGATAAAGCCTTCAAATTTATCCCCAAACCAAAGAAACAATGTTTGGTGTGTACTTGATGATGATAGGGTCTTGTTTGATAAGTTCAAAAAGAAACTTCATGATATATGCTAAGACTGAGTATGAGATGAGTTACCAGTAAGGCACTCTTGACAAAATTTACACAATGTTACCTTTTTAAGATGATCCAACCTTGCACAGAACTTTATGTTGAGCTGTAAAAAAAATTTCAATATTTGAGACACTTCATTTTATCAATTGTACTTCAAGAAGATCATGATTAATCAATTCAAGGCATAGAAATGGGGGAGCTTCAAGAAAATTGTCTTCAAACATACACTTGACCATTTTATCTTCAACAAAGGAAAACAAAACAAGGTGGTAGCAGGAATTTTATACTTTGATACTCATTGCAAGGGTCAACCAAGTATTTCATCAGCTCAACAATGATAATTAGAAGAAAGTAAAAACAACTTTCCGTTACACACAACAATTTTGATCACTTTACCCTTATTGTATCTTTCAAACCTCATACTTGTGCCTGAATATCCTTACATAGGATGAGATGAATCTACTAAAGGATCAAATATTTCAAGTTCATTCTTGTAACTAATATGATATGTAAACAACCTTATTGAGCTATGATCATATGCACCACCTTAAAAATTTGAAAAAAAAAAAGAAACATATTTTAATTCAACCACTCCAAGAAGCAGTCTTGAAGAGAGAATCTCAAGATGTGAATCCTATACAACATATTTTGATACTGATCCATTTTCCCCAAAACATTTTACAATATCTCAAGATGTGAATCCTATACAAAAATAACTTCTATGATTTATCTGAAGAAGGCACTGTATTTTTTCTTGGATGCTAAGAAGACAAGTTGTTTAGTTTGCATTTCATGTTTTGGTTAACCATGGGTTTTCCTAAAGATGTTACAGGTCTATATACTAAAAATGTCAGGAAATTCACCCATCTATCTACTAATTTCATTTCTCGTGTTGGGTTTTTTTAAAACACAGATCTAGCTTATTACCAGTGGCAGTGATGATTTCAACTTTAAGCAGATATCTTTTTCCCCTTAATCTTATTGTTTGTTACTATTCATTTTTTCAGCTCTGGTTTTCATTAAAGATGTTACAGGTCTATATACTAAAAATATCAAGCAATTCACCCATCTATCTACTAATCCATTTCTCGTGTTGGGTTTTTTTCAAACACAGATATAGCTCATTACCAGTGACAGTGATGATTTCAACTTTAAGGAGGTATATTTTTCCCCTTAATCTTATTGTTTGTTACTATTCATTTTTTTCAGCTCTGGTTATCATTAAAGATGTTACAGGTCTATGTATTTACATTTAGTTAAATACAATCTTTTATTTTTTGAAAATGTGGGTTGACATCCATCCGAGGAAGCTGTTACTTCTCGGGACTGACAATGTCAGGCAACTCACCCATCTATCTACTAATCCATTTTTTGTGTTGAATTTTTTTAAGACAAAGATCTAGCACATTATCGGGGATGATTTCAATTTTAAATAGGTATATTCTTCAACATAATCTTATTGTTTGTTACTTTACCTTTTTTTAGCTCTTGTTATCATTTATTTAAAGATATTGTTGGTCTATATATTTAAAGATGTTGTTGGCACTTCTCAGGACTGACAATGTCATGCAACTCACCCCTCTATCTACAATGTCAGGTAAAACAAAGATCTAGCACGTTACCCTTGATGATTTCACAGCAATCTAATACGCAAGAGGTAAGCTAAACCCTATCATATTTGCAATTATGTTTAATTTCTTACCAGTGATGATTCTTTCTTGATTTCTTAGAATTATATTTAATTTATTTTTTATATGTGCAAAATCCTTTGATATATTTTTTTAACTACGGGATAAACTATTAAAAAATACATTATACTATTATAAATATAAGTCCTGACACTCTTCCTAAAATTCCCTGCTTTGTCATAGATCCATCAGTTCTTCAGATTTCTCCATGAAGAAATAGATCTATTTTTAGACTTATAATGATCATCCTCTAACACGAAGTTATTCAAACTCAATTCGAATGCTATCTTCCATATCCTATATTCTACCACCCAAATCTACACTAATCACAACTATTTAAATCAAAATGTTGAATTTGTTCACCGAGAAAGCATTAATTTGATACTACATATTGGGATTTTTAGAAATCATGAATGTAATAAACTAAACCAAAGAAAAAAATTAGATCTAAATGGAAGAATGAAATGCGCAAGGGAACTTAACAGAGCCTTTATCTAATAAAAATCCTTTCTAGTAATAAAACTGACTAGAACATTGATAATTCTATTAACTTCAAACTATCCTGCAAATGTAGTGTGCCTTCTTCAAGGCTCTACATAAATACTTACACACATAGTTTACTATGATCTAGTTTACAACCTTCAATATTTTCTTACACACTCAAAATTATTCCAACTTATAGCCTCCCAGTTCTAATCCACAATTATTCTTCACCCTTATCAAATAGAAAAAAATGATAGGATTCTTTAACCTCTGAACTTGATCTATACAGACTAATCTTCATGATAAAAACCTTATATGTTTTACATTAAACTACAAAGTTCTATATCGAGCTTGACCTATCTTTTAATCACATGGTTATTCCAACTTTGGTTAATTTAGCCTCCATAACCTTGACTATTTACAGCAACTTGTCAATCTACTCTACACAAAACAATATCCATGATAACAAAACCATATCTTTTAAACCATGGTCTTGATTATTTCCCAAGCTCTAATTCTTATGGCATGGAATTTAACTATTTCATAATTGGCTAATCTAGCCTCCACATCAATGATTGTTTCTAGCAAAATGTTATTTTCTCTTTAAAATAGAATTTTCCTACACCATATGTCTATTAAGGAGAAATCCTAAAGATCTGTTTCAAATCTTAGTTGCTATTTTTTCCCAAAAACATAATTTTCAAGATAATTAAAGTCCCACAAGATATTTAGGCACTACATTTTACATTATACACATTAAATTGATCATCGTCTTTCATCATCATCTATCATTAATTATCAATTATCATCATTCATCATCTACGTCCACATACAATTCATGACAATGCAAGTAAACAAGAAACATACATATAATTCATGATAATCACCATCTAATGCAATTAAAATTAAAGAATTTATATAAATCCATATAATTAAATTCAAGTACCATAGTACATACTCAATAGTAGAAGTTTTCAAATTCATTATTTAAAGTTTCCTCAATAATAAAAGTTTCTAATTTTCAAAACCATCTTTTTCTTTATACAATTCTACTCTGCTCTCTCCCCCAACGGCTTCTGCAGCATTGTTCAGATTTTTTAAAATTCTTTCTTCTTGATTTATTGCATCTCCATGCGACAGCAAATTTGGATCAGCAGCTGCTTTGGCTTTGAATAATATGTCAGGGTCGAGACCATGCTCTTTAATTATCCGCTTTAGTGTATTGTTTTGTTTGTTAACCAAAATAATATTTTTCTTCAAATTTTTTGCTGCGGATAAGCTGTTCTTTGTTGTTTCCAAGTGAACTTGCAAAACCTTCGCCTAACTCTTCAAATTTTCATATTTCAACTACACAAAAAGAGTAATGTCAATTCAAAATATTACTAAAAAATGAAAATTTAAAATTAACAAGAATGATTGTTTGAATGTAATAGTACTTACAACCGCTCTATCTCTTTCGGCATTTGCGATTGCTACCAAATCCTTGTCCTTGGACCATTTGTTAAAATATTCCTGGGCCTCGGCACTAATATTTTCCAATTTGTTTAATGCCTTATCTAAAATGTCATCTTTATAGTTGTTGTTAAACGTGACAGTCCCACATCTTACTTGGGTAAGTAAGGAATCCATCTTCGCAGGTTGATTCTGGACTGAAGCGTATAAACTATCCCGTTGCCAATAATTTTCATAACGACTAATAATCTCATTGATAAGAACTTTAGCCCTTCTCTCCCATTCTATAAGCTGTTGAATATGAGGAATAATAAATTCACTGACATGGGATTGACAATCATAACCAATTAAGTTCTCCAAAGGAAAACGTGGCAACTGTTCACTATCTGAATCTGATACAGACGATCTTGATGGAGAAGTATGGGGGCTTTCACCAAGATCAACTGCTCCTTGTTTCTGCCTTTGGGTGGGTTGATCCTGTTTTTGAAAAAATTAAACAAGATTTAGATAAATAAATTTAAATCAGAATGTAATGCAAAATTGTAAAGCATATTAAAATTGAAATTTGAAGTATACCTGTTGGCCTTGAATCATCTCGTGGGTATCAAAAAAACCAGTTGGGTCATTACTATCAATGCTCAAATAATCTTCATCTAAATTTATATTGTTCAAAACGGATATGCCCGTTGCACTGGGCAAGCCACCAAGTGAGAGAGTTGGAATTCGAAACGAGGAGGCAAGGTTTAGTGTCCCACTAGGGGCCAGAGCAAAAGGCATGCGTTTACCAATGTTATTTGTCATTGTTCCTCTGGTTGGCATTTTAAAAATTAATGGTTGAGTGGGTGTTGGTGCCGTTGTTTGATCATGACTGACATGTGCTGAAAAGTACAAGAAAATTTTGAAAAATATTAAAACAATTCATAAAGTCAAAACTACGAAATTAAACGTACTATAGAAAAGTTGTACCTTGTTGTCGAGGGGTTGTTTTTCTTGGTGCTACGGGTGGCCTTATAGGAGTTGTACTCAGTGGCTGTTTAGAAGATATGAATGCATGCGACTTTATGGATTGAGTTGGGGAAGAAGGTTCCAAAGTCCCTGCAATTCATCAATATTAAATGTTGTCAATTCATTTGGTTAAAATTTAAATTGAAAAATAAATATGCAACTTTAGAATTTGTAAATAATATATGAGAATGTATTACTTCTCTGGAATTTAACGAGTTCAAACTGTTGAGGGTTTGGAGAGGAGTGAGCTTCCATTTCAGATTGGGAGTCGCCCGAAGCCTCCGTGTGTTTTTCGCCTCTTCCTCTCGATAACTTCTTTTTTGGGGGAAGGGCTTCAAGATATCTTCTCTGCAAAACATTAAAATTTAAGTTTTAATAATTGTGCGCTGTAATGTCGAAAATTGAAATACAATTACAAACTAAATAGTTTATACTTGTTTTTCTTCAAATGGAATTGAGAATTTCATCAAAGCCTCATCAGAGCAAGTAGGAATTTTTTTATCTTTTAAATTTAAAATTGCCTCATAGTAGAAGCCAAGGAGATAGTTTGTTGAATAAATGAAAGGTTTATCTGAGAGTTTTGAATTTGTTATGTCAGTTCTTATTTTTTGGGATAGATATGTGCACCAATCGAATTTTCATTTTGCGATAGTGGCACAAATGTATACAATGGCCCAATTTGGTATATCTGTTTGGCGACCCTGCAAAACAATTCTGGATTGAAAAAATGAAATAAGTGCAGCAAGAAAGTGGTGTGCAATTGATTGTGTGTCGACACCACGCCTGAATTTATTGACATGGGCTGCAAATGTGAAATAGTGAAAATTAATATAAATTTATAACAGCAAATTGTATCAGAATAAAAAACAGAATAAAAAATATGAATTAAAACGAATTATACTTACAATCAACATGAAAACCGTACGTTGATTCGAGAAATTTCTTGTCTTCTTCCAGGAGTGTTGCCTTGGTTATAACAATTGGTAAATTTTTGAACGGAAGGCCCGTAAAGCGATGGATGTCATTTGCTTCTATAGTGAATTGGAACATTTGGCCATCGTTCAGAGTCACATAAAAAATATCGTCCTCTGAATTGTAGGATGACAGAAGGTAATTCAATATATCCTGATCTATTTCAAAATGGGGCATATTAACGAGCCCTGTAAATTCACTCTTCCATCATATCTTGATATTCTGAAGACATCTTTAAAGCGGTATGGATGTGAGGGCATAACGGATTCCTGTAGTTGATCTTGGAAATCGATTGAGTTTGATTCTCTTGATTTTCTTGTTGAACTTGCAATTCGGAAGCATGTGAAGTCGACATTATAGTTGTACTTGCATCTTTGACAACAATTTAGACATGTAAAAATTCAAGAACAGGAAAACAAAAACGAGAAAATGAGCGGCAGAAGGGTATTTATAAGCTAAATAGGGCGTCACTGGCCCCTACTGACGTGCATCATTTGCTCTTACTGACGTGCATCACTGGATCCTATTAACGCGCGTCAGCTAGGACTGTTGTCGCACGTTAGCTAAGACCTTTGATGCGTGACACTGGCTCCTAGTGATGCACAACACTATCCCATACTGACGCGTGTCACTTCCTCCTATTATCGCGCATCAGCTAAGACCTTTGACGCGCATCGACAGGATCCAGTGATGCGCGTCAATAGAAGACAGTGACGCGCGTCATTGGGGCACAGTGTCACACATCAATAAGAGCCAGTTTCGTGCGTCAAAGGTCTTAGCTGACGCGTGACAACAGTCCTAGCTGACGTGAGTCATTAGGAGCCAGTGATGCACGTCAGTAGGAGCAAATGACGCACGTCAATAGAGCCAGTGACGCGCGATAGTGGGATACAGTAAGAGGTAGTGTCGTGTGTCATTACGAGCCAGTGACGCGCGATAGTAGGAGACAATGTCGTGCGTCATTACGAGCCAGTGTCGTGCACCATTGGGAGCCAGCATCGTGCATCATTATGAATCAGTGTCGCGCTAGTTATGTGTGTCAGTCTAGACCATTGACGTTCTATTGACGCGTGTCAGGAGTGGTTATTGACGTCTTGTTGTCGCGCGTCACTGATGGAGCCATGAAAAACTAGGTGAAAATTTTGTTTTTGAATACTGTCAAATTCGTCTTTCATTGAAATTGGTTATGGGGATATTCGCCAGGTATTTTCCACCTACAATTTTATAGGGGTGTCTTAAAATGAACCCTGATTGCTTGTGATTGGGAAGCTTTCAAAGAGATAAGTTTGGAGTGTGTTGTCCACTCAAAATTCCCCACTCTGATAAGAGTAAAATTTCAAAATTTTGAGTCTAAGTGTTTTTCTCTGAGGTGCCTAAGTCGTGAAATCAAAAAAAAAAAAAAATCTGTGTTTTGGGTCATTTTGTGTGATTTTCGGGCCTGTCGGAACTTTTTGTCCCAACTGTCCCAAGTACGAAAATGCACTCTGTTCCCCGATCGGCCGAAATCCCCAAAGCTATCCCATTTTCGGGCCCGTCGGAAAATTTTGTCCCAACTGTCCCAAAACTTATTTTGCGTGTTGTTCCAATTTCGGCCGAATCATCCTTCCCACGTACTTCGCACTTTCCTGTCCCAAATGTCCCAAAGTTAAAAAGTGTGAGCTTTCCATTTTTGGCTGATTTGCCCGAACCGCGTCCTTCGCGCAATTTTGTCCCAACTGCCCCATTTGAAAAAGTGCGAGCTTTCCCAATTTCGGCCGAGCCGGTCAAGTCGCGTACTTCGGAACTTTTTGTCCCAAATGTCCCAAGTCCAAACGGGCCCTTTGTTCCAATTTCGGCCGAAACACCCGAATCGCGTACTTCACACATTTTTGTCCCATTTGTCCCAAATGCATTTGTGCGTCCTCTCCCTGTTTCGCCTGAACCGGCCGAGCTGCGTGTTTCGCGCATTCACATCTCACCTGTCCCAAGCGTACCTAGTATCATTCACACTTAGTTTTTCCCGCTCACTCCGAGTATGATGCTCTTTCAAATTGGTGGTTGTGTATTCAATGCGCATTAAAGTCATTTCTCTCTCCAAACGGCTATATAACGAGCATTCCCCTTTGCATTTTTCGCATTGCTTCCATGCTATCTTTCGCTCAAACCCTTGCAATTTGAAAACCTGCGTGATCCCCCCTCCATTTGCAAATTCCTTCCAGAAGTCTAGGTTGCAGCTCCGAGACTATCAATATAAAGATCAAGTTCCAGGGACAGAAGTGAATTTCTCCACTTGAATATGTTGTTAGCAATATAGGGGACAGCAAAGCTCGTCATCTCGACTTCGGTGATTTTTGGGCAAGAATGACAGATGCAAACCCTACACCAATGGCACAGATGATTAATGATAGTGGTTTAGCTTTTTCCGGAGGATTCCCAATCTCAGTACAGTGTGCTGATACAGTACTTTCATGTGGAGCTCACTTCGACCCCGATTCAAGTGAATTGACAAATGTACATGGGGAACTCATTGCCAAGCTGGACGCTGCCACCATTGGCGCTGCTCTGAGGATTCCGGAGATGGACAATGCTATAGTCGTCTCCCGGGATCAAGCACAGGCTATGTTCGACCAAGACAGTGACAAATACAAGGCGCGAGTGGCGAAGTCTTGGTTGAAGAACCCTAAGAAAGGTGCTTCTCGCCTAACCAAAACCCTCTTCCAAGCAGATTTCAACGAAGAACTGTCAGACTTCATAATCCTACTGGCTCGGGTTATGGGTTTGCCCTCCACCAATGAGTTTCATTTCTGGATGTGCCCGCTCATCCGCATGGTGTGCGAGGGAACACAAAATATCAACTGGGCAGAGATCATCAGTATGAATTTGGCTGAGCAGCTATCCAACATCCAGCAAACAAAGAAGTTCTATATGACTTCATATCTGATGTATACCCTAGCAGCATCCAGGCAGTGGTTTGGTTTCTCCTATATAGATGCACACAAAGATGATCCAGTGTATGCCTATTGCCCGCAGTTCACCTTGGAGACCAGCAATCGGAATTTCAGAAGGGTCAATGATGCTTTCACCATGTACGTGGTCAGATTGCTCGAAGGCGATACTGCAAGAAGGTTTTCAGATGAAGCCATGAACCTGATATCGCAGTATGGAGCCTATTTCATTCAATTCAGGAAATTTTCCTATATCAGGCTTGCTGGCTATGAAAGCACTCCTCTACGGCTTCCCATGTTCTGTAATGATAAAATGGCTTTGATTGAAATATGCAGGCAACTAGAAAAGTTACAAAGAACTTGCAGAGACAAGAAGATTTCTGGCTTACACTTTCCCATCTCTCTGGGAAACTACACATGCAAAACAGCTCTGGATGCTCGGAACATAGAAAGAGCCGTGGTCCTTATCACTGTTTATTTCTTCAAGCCAAGAACCTATTTTGACTTGAAGAAGTTCATTGAATAGAACATCAAGATAGTCTATCATCATAGGGCAGATACAGAAGACTACTGGGCTGACTGTGCAGATGATTTTGAAGCCAGAAGAAGGCATTGTGGCAGGTTCTCCCTGCAATTGATCCAAGAACTCAGTCTGTACCAAGTTCCTGAAGGTCTCCAGGATGACAATTCTGATCTATACTCTTATGAGTATGAAAATGTGATTAAGCACACCCCTCTAGAGGACCTTGATTGGAACAAGAAAGAGAGAGATGATCTGGCTGAGATTCTTACTCCAGTCTTAATCAAGACTAGGGTCTGGTTCAGTAAGAAGATCTGAGAATTCAAGAGGCACTCAGGAGAATCTAGCTCCAAGGATGATTCGACACCCATAAGAGAGGCATCAGTTCCAGAGTCTGGAACACCAGTGAAAACCCCTCTTGCCTCAACAGCTCAGGGACCTGTAGAATCTACTCCTTCTCCATCTACCCAGGTATACAAGAAGAAACTCAAAGAGGTAAAGAAGGAGCCTGCAGAGAACGATCCTCCAAGAAAACAGGTAGAGTTGCCTATAGGGCCAGAGAACATCGTTGTTCTCAGTGAAAGTGAAGAAAGTGAGATGCCAACTCCTGCAAATGTTCCTGAGGATCCAGCAGATAAGGACAAGGAAGTCTAGAGCACTGAACTTCCAGGTGCTACTGATTCTTCTACCGCCATCATCTCCAGTGCTTTACTCATGTCTCAACTTGAGTCAACAGCTGCGCAGACCCTAAGTGTCATGAGCTCCCTGTCTCTTGGTCCCCTTGCCCCTCCTGCAGATTCTTCTTCCTCTTTTGCTTGGGTGCAACCTCTGGTTGACAAAAGGAAGAGGAAATCCTCCTCTCAAAGCTTGGGACCAAATTTTGATGTTGTAGCAGCCTTGTTGGGCACCACTCCTTCTCGTGCCAAGAAAGCCAGAACCACCTCCAGAATTGTGTCTGATGCCCAAGGTCAGCAATTCTTGGAGATTGCTAAGCCTACAGTAGACAAATCAGAATCAGACTTGCTGGCATCTGACTTGGAGCTTTCAAGGATTCCTATGGGAGAGTCTACTCCTGAAGGTGAAATTCACAACCTCCAGGAAACAGTCACAAGAGTCATTGGAAGGGTAGAGAAAGGGCAGCAGACTATTGAACAGCTGGAAGAACAAGCCCAAGTTCTCACAAGTTTTATCAAGTCACTCTTGTCTAAGGACAAAGTTTTGGACCCTACCCCCTTGACTGCTCTACCGCCTCCTGTAATTCTAAGCCAAGATGAAGTGCAAAGTATTAAAGATATGCACAAGTATTCTGTCTATGGCAGAGCTATTGAAGCCATGGTGGATGACATGCTTGTTGCTGGGCTAAACTTCATCGATGAAGCTTTTAAACTACATGGAAAGGTAGACAATTTGCAACAGAAGCTATCCTCTACTATTGGGGTTATGGATAAAGAACTTAAACTCTGGAGCAGTTGCATTGTAGACCTTCGCCTCATGGGACAGAACGACGAGAACATCTTACTGGCGAATAAGATTTTCGATGATGCCAAAGATAATCTATCAAAATCCTGGGTCTACAGCGTAGAGTGGAAAATCAAAGTCCTGGAGGAAGCTGTGGGAGAAATGAAGAACAGTTGGCAGAAGGGAGAAGCTTTCAAGACACTGGTAGCTACTGCTTTCAAAGATATGCATTGTCATCTTCAAGATGAAAACTCTGGTGCTTCCTTGTCCTTGCAAGAAATCAAAGCTCAGTTCAGAGCTTTTGTCAAAGATCATCTATTCAAGGAAAGCTCCATCTCTAAGGAAAAGATGAAGGAAATTTGTTCTCTTCAGTCTGCCATTGAAGAAGCAAACAAAGATTATCATACTCACGTCGAGTTTGATAAAGAGATGGAGAAATGTCTGGGATTTTGGACTCAGTCTGCAGCCAACACGTTAGTCCCTCATGGCTGAGTCATTGAAGAAATTCAGGCAGTGGATTCTGAAGACAGTGGGCCCCTCCCAGTAGCTGGCCACCTGTCTCCTTCTCCTTTCTTTTCTCTTCTTCCCTTTCTTTCCGTATTCTTTGTAATCAATTAAGGTATTGTAACTGGTGGTCCTTAACTATTCTTTAGTTAAAATAAACGGTTACGAAGAGTAACTGACTTGTAAGCTATATAATGGCCTTTCCACACCATTTTGAAAAAGAGGAAGAACTTGGAATATTTGCTGAAAGTGTAAATAGATCTTAAAGAAATCAATACAAAAGGGCTTTTCATTCTTTGTCTATCTAATTCTTGTTATCTCTGTGTTTTCCTTTAATATTGTGGAGATCATTTTGTTCCTAACTCGTTAGTCTCTCTGGTTGCATACTGTTCAGTTTTGCAAATACAGTGATCTTGTACAACCAAGAAGGAACTTTGTGTCCTTGATTAATAAATCTGAAGAAGGTTATTTATGGAACTTTGTGTCATTAAATTTAATCTCATTCAGCCATCGCAAATGATCTTGTCTTAAATTCTTTGAAGCTTCGCATACACGAGGAATTATTCTGCTATCTATAATTCTGAATGTTGTTATTCTGCTCATCTCCTTATTCCCTTTCCTCAGTCCTTGTGTAATTGATGATCCTTGTGGAAAACACTTTCGTAAAATCCAAGTTTGACCATAAAACAATGTTCTGTACATTTGTAAATAAGTTTGTTTCTGAATAAGGGAACCTCTCCCATTAAAGAGGAGGGACTTCTTGTCCCCTGACTGTTGCTCTTCTAAAAAGTCCTATTTGACGACCAACAGAGTGAAGGAACGATAGAGCTATGGATTTGAGGTATGATTTAAATCTTTGTTTTACCTTGTTATTATCTTGCATGGTGAAATGGTGAGTTTTATTTATTGCATTATCTTGATTCTTTTGATCTTTTTCTCTCCCTTTTTAGATTGTCTTCTTGTTCATTTGAATAAGCTGGATAGGTAGAAAGCCTATAGCTTGGGTTAGTTTGGTGGAGGGAAAAAGGATATTTTATGCTTGTTAATGTAGTATTTTGGCACTTCATTTGGAGGGAGTTTGGAGTAGATAGGGGGTGGCTTTAGTGGAGAGAAAAGGGAAGCTTTGAGGAGGTATAAAGTGTAGTGGAGGTATAAGGAGGTTTTGGTATCTTAGAGGTTTAAAGCCAATCCCCCTACCCTGTCAAACCTTTATTCTTGATGTAGTTGTTTTTATTTATGTGTGTGTGTGTTGTGCTTGTATCTTGGTTCTCATGGAGCGAGACCATTCATGTTTCTCAAGGGGGTTGTTAGTTTGTTTATTGTTCATTTATTGGGGCTTAGGGGCCATTATGGGAGAGATACCCTTCCCCAATGGGTTTTGGTTGGGTGGAGAGCGTCATTTGGCTTCCCCTCGTGTGCTTGGAGATTGTTGGAGATATTTGTAACCAACGCTTTTAGCTTCCTTCTTTTTTTTAGGGTAACCTGGTCCCATATTGTAATTTAACTTGCGTTCTCTACTTCATGAGCTTTGGAAAGATGTAATGGAAGCGTTGCATGTGTAGTAAGAATTTTGTAAACTCTAAAGGGATTCTTGAGATTTTGTAAAACATATAACTCATATGTGGGTTGAATCTAATCATCATGGGTTGCATAAGTTTTGTAATTATTCAAATGTAGTTGGGAATCATTTGGAGTTGTTGGTGCACCTCTCATATTCATTCTTACCTCGTTATTATTAAAAAAAAAAAATGTAATAGATTAACTTATAAAAAATTAATGTAGTCTTTCTGTGTTGTTGGAAAACTGGTTAATGGTTTTGTAATCTATTGTTGATATAGGGAATGAAATTTGTATTATGTTGCACCCTTATTACTAGGAATATATTGATGGTTGGTGTTTTTTTTTTTAAATAAAAGTTTGATGTTGTTGTAGGAATCTAATGATTCCAAATAATTCCTAAAGCTTTATATTGTTGTTTCATATTGCTTCCATTGTGAAAGGAATTAAATTGTTGTTGACGTTTTATACCAAAAAAAATATTGCTAAGAAAACCTTGAAAACAAAATTAAATTATTTGTTGTGAGGAAATAAAAATAGATCTCATTCTATTTGCATAGAAAACTTGTAAATTGTTTTTTTTAACAAAATAAATTTTCCTTGCCACTGTTGTGTTATTTCGGAAAGATCAAACTTAACTAGAATACAATCTTCATTTATATATATGTAAATTTTATATAATGTCAAATAATATGAATAAGTATATAGGAAAACAGATTATGCATAATAATTTAATTTGTCAAGTTCCATTTTCTTAAATGGAAGATTCTTCCTGTTTTCCCATGTATTAACAACAAAATAAAGTTGATAAAAATTAATAAAATAATTAAAAACCTTAAAATAATAATAATAATAAATAAATAAAAATACAAATTGAATGGAAAATAGAACCATATCAAAAAAACTATTCCATTGGATTAAAGATCATTACAGCTTCTTATATCCATAATTTCCCCTACATAATAAAACAAGCATTTTTATTTGAGATCCAGAGGCATAGCCATGTTGAAACCCTAATTAATGTTGTAAGATTTGTCTGTAAATAGATAAGTACAACAAGTGGAGAAATTGAAACTCTGGGAAGCTTTACAGAAGACTTGTGATGGCATAAACAAAAAAAATTGCCCTGCACACATAGATAAATTTGTATCCCTAACATTTTATTTTATCATAAATAAATAAAATATAAAAAGAAAAAAAACAAGAGGGTCGTTTCCCATCTTCCAACATGGTTGCTTCCTCTTGGCCACCGCCTCTAACCAGGAAACAACACAAAACCTAGCCTAATTCTTATGCGGCTAATTTCCTTACTATGTTTTGTCTTTAGTAATATGGTTTATTTAATATAAGTATAAGTTTATTTTTTAAAAATTTAATCATATGTGTAAAGTTTTAGGGTTTAGCTTTTAAAATAGGAAACTTGGTAAGACATCTAAAAGTTATAATATTAAATCATACATAATATTGACTTGTATAATGTAACTTAGAAATAATTATAATTATGGGGTACATTAATTATAATGTGATAATAATGTATTAATTATACAATATTGTCATTACATTTAATATTTTATTATTTATATTAGTTAAATTTCTATGGTAATGTTTATAAGGCTAAAAAGTAAAACACATCAGTTTGAACTTATGATGTTATGAATTTCAAATGTTATTATAAAATTATAATATTATTAGTATATATTTTTATGTTATTATAATAATAACAACATCGTATTATAATACAACTAGGGTGTTTATAATACAATATACAGATTATATCATGTGATGAGATATTGTATAATGTAATTAATGAAACAAAGTAAATATATCATAGTGTCTCTTTGGGAACATCTAATAAAATTCGAATGATACAGATAAGATTATCATGGTCCTTATGCAAGTTTGTCACACAATCGTGAAACAAAAAAAAATTGTCTCGCTTTTTGCTGAAACTTTTAGGGCGTCACAGAAAGGACTTTTTCTAGATTTTCAATTTCCTCTTGGAATGTTGCTCCATAAGAAGTGAAGTCATCCATGTAAATCTCAACATAATCATGGGTGAGATCAGAAAATATTGTTAACATGGTTCTTTGAAAACTAGCAGGAAAATTACATAAATCAAAAGGTAACACCTTGTAATCAAATGTTCCCCATGGGTAGGTAAAATTGGTTTTATCTTGATCCTTGGGTGCTAGTATTATATGATTGTACCTATTGAACCCATCGAAGAATGAAAAATACCTTTAACCATAAATTATCTAAGACTTAATCAATGAAAGGTAATGGAAAATATTCTCGATGAGTTGCCTTATTTAACTCCCTATAATCTAGACAAACCCTCCATTTCCCATTCTTTTTAGGAACTATAACTAATGAAGAAACATGTTGGCTATCTGAGATTGGATAAATGAATCCTATCCTAAGAAGTTTTTCAATTTCAATTTTTACAATGTCTCTTAATGTATAGTTTATCCTTCTTTGTGGTTGTCTGATTAGTCTGGAATCAGTTGTGTAAATGTGGTGTGTACAAATATTGTGGTGAATACCTTCATGTCACTATACTCCCAAGAAAATGCTTGGGGATAAGAGCATAAGAGTTTAAATAGTGTATTCTCTTCCTGACTATTCATCCAACTATTGATTGTCAATGTTTTCCCTCGAAAAATAGGTACTTGTTTTGTATCTGGATGAAGAGAATTTACAATGATGTACTCTCCTAATAATGCATTCAATAAGAACTTGTGGGGAACTAATTTGTGAATAGCGATGATATTTTGAAAGACACACATTCAAATCTATATTTTGTGAAAAAGGGCAGATGATAGGCTGGTTGTTTTCATCCATCACATCATCTCTTGTTTCCACTAGTTGTAGTGCATGACTAGAAATCAACCCAACACAAAAATCATGCTCAGGCGCATGAATTACACTCCATCCAGCGCAGGAATCATGGTCACCATCCTAAATTTGATCTAGGTATTCTTGAATTATGACCATGTCCAGAGAAGAGATGATTTCCTCTTATTTATTTTAATTGTCCTTCCACCATTGTTTATCTTCTGTTGCAAAAGGATTTTCGAATGGGTAAATTGATAAATTTTTGGAATCATATCCGTGTCTAATCACCATATTTCCTATTATGTAATCAATGAGGGTGGAAATAGTGGCTAACCAAGGATGTCTTAGGATTAAAGGGTATCCAATATTCCTATTTTTTATTTTTATGACCATAAAGTCCACCGGATAATCCCATGATTCAATGGTGGTGGTAACTGTTGGTCGTTCAAACATGCACCCACATCTTGGATCTAGAAGAATTAAGTTGTTTTTTACAAAAATGGAGCCTTCCTCAAGTTATGGGACCTTGCACACTTGGTACGGATCTCCAAAGAAGGTTGTTTCCTCTATCTAGTTCTATTGCTACTACTACTCCTAGTGTTGAAAGGGAAACTAAGCTAATAATGTCAAGGGACCAAGGATAGAAAGATTATCATGAAAGGAAACTACACTAAAAGGTGATAGCACCAGAAAAAAGGGATGAACACTATCTGTTCTGAGTGAAAATGAAGGGAAATGCGTGAAAGAAGGCTAGGCATGTGTAACACAACTTAAAACATATTTACCAAATCAGTTTCATAGAACACAACTAAATAAGGAGTTGCAAGGGACGTGAAATGGCACAATAGGCACGCAATGCAAAGAAAAGGCAAGAAGAAGGAATGCAAACACGTTAGGACACTGAATAGTCACAAAAAGATGCTTCTATTAGTTTCAGAAATGCATAGAGCTTTTACAATGGTGAAAGAGGCTGATATCAACGTCCAAGAGCTAGATCTAGAGGTCTACAACTCAAAGTACATAAAAGATGAAGTCCTTAGTAAAAAGTGTGTAAGGATCCAAAGTGTCCAACATCAATAATGATCCCATATCTTATATGTATAGATGAATCCATGGAATAAGAAGAGAAAAATGAGGGAAAATCTGAATTTGAAATGTAACCACCAATAAGAAGCATTCAATGCCTACAAATCCACTTACAAATCTGTCAAATGCACTTCCCTAAGAGAAGGAAGGAGGGTAGATCATATCAAATCAGGTGGTTGGAGAAATTAGATCCACTTATTAATGCTCATAAATATGTTTTCCCATTTCTCACCTACCAGATACACCAATAATTTGAATTTGAAAGTGTAGCACTGTAGCCTACGTTGGCATCTATCTGACATGTCTAGACACGCATCGATCAAATCTCTATAGCAAAAGATATGGCTTTCATAAATTTGTCAGAGTCATCAGTGCACGCAAAACACGTGATGCATGCATATCAGCTGAAAGAACGGCCAACTATGTAAATGTTTTATCATTTCTACCAGGTGTCACTCATTGATTTGTTGTAAGGATCTGGTGCCCTGTTGGCGTGCTTTGGATGGTTGCGTGTGGCACACTCAAGCATGTAAGAGTATGACATTGCATGGAATGGCATAAAGGAGGATGCAAAGGTATGCGTGCGGAAGATTGAGGTATGGGAAGAAGGCATGAGGGAGGCGCGTGCAACGTGTGTAAGGAAATGAGGCAAAATAGTGAGCAGAGAACGCATGGTCAAGGTGCAACCATTAAAATATGATGTATGGGCATGCACGAGGGCCAAGGACTTAGTTGATTGAAGCAATTTTGAGGCACGTACGCAAGGCGAATAGCTTCTAGAAAGAAGGTGAATGTGCAGAAGATGAAACAAAAAGGAAAAGGAAAGGAAGGGAAGATGGGGAAGTGTGCAAGGGCACATGAAAAAAGAAGGGAATGTGTCGAGGGAACTCGAGATCGTGTATCCTTGCAATGAAGATCTCAGAGCCACAAGATATATACAAGTTACCCAAATAACTAGGACAGTTATTTGGATAACATTTTTGGCAACTTTCAAGGCCATCTAACTACTTAATGAAGGAGATCAGTAGCCTGAAGAATTCATTGGGCATGGAGTCTACTATGTAATCATTTGAAGAACTACCCATAAAGTCACTTGAAGGATAATTCTTGACTCGATTCTGAATCTTGTGAGCTGTTGAAAATGTCGGCATCCTGGAAGCAAAAGAAGAGCATGCGTAGGAAGCATGCTAAAGGAAAGAAATAAATAATGTACACGCAACACACTGAGAGGAATTGAAACTACTCTAATATATATAGTATGATGTAATAGACTTAATGGAAGGGTTTGAGATAGGTCCCGTTTACTGGGATTTGCAGTGCACCTCCATCAAAATGAGTTAACTCAAAAGAGTTAGCCTCTTTGCATAAACTGATGATGTATGGGCCACTCCAAAGTGTATCAAACTTTGAATGGTGCCATGTTTTAGCTCTGTCAGCATCCCATTTTAGAACTAAGTCCCCAAATTTGAAAGCTTAGGGCTTAGCCTTTCTGTCAAACCTTTTCTTTGTTGTTTGTTGATGATATTCTAGCTTGATCATGGTGGAGTTTCTTGATTCTTCAAAACTAACCAGCTCTACCATTTTGATTTCTCTATAGTTTGCGCCTTTGAATTCCAGCTGTTGGGAAAGCGCTAACGAATTCAATTCTAGCATCAAAGGAAGGGTAGCCTCTTTCCATAGAAAATCTTGTAAGGCAAAGTTCCTATTACCTTTTTTAATGTAATTCTATCTACCCAGAGCGTGCTTGAGACCTTTGTTTCCCTCTGTCTTTAGTTGATGTTTATTATGCGCTTCATGATTCTGATTAGGTTCTTGTTTGTTGATTTTTCCAGACCATTACCTTGAGGGTAATAGTTAGAAGATATTTTCAGATAAATGCCCAAACTTAGAGCCCAACCATTGATTTTGGTCCCAAGGATTTTTCATTATCGGAGATAATAGTTTGAAAAATGTCAAACCTTATGATTATACCTTCGATAAATTCAAGGATGACTAACTCAGTTGATTCTTTGAGTGCAACAGCTTCTGTCCATCTGGTGAAATAGTCTGTAGCTATCAGCACCCACTTGTGTCCAACGCTTGAAGGAGGGTTGATCATGCCTATGAAGTCGAGACCCCATTGCATAAAAGGTTGATCCACTTGGATTGGTCAGAGGGGAAGCGCTACCAATTTTTTCTTTCCTACAAAGAAAGTGCATTCCTTGTATTTTTTGACACACTTGTGTGCATTTGCAAATAGGGTAGGTCAAAAGATTCCTTCCATTATAATCTTCATTGTTGCATTTTTGGTAGAAAAGTGTCCACCAAAGAATCCATCATGGAATTCTACTAACACTTTTTCAATTTCTGTGTCGTTGGTACATCTTAACAACACGTTGTCAAGATTTTTCTTGAAGATAATTCCATCAATAAAAACATAAGGGATATATTGTAACCTCAGATGTCTTCTCTTTTCCTTGTTTAAACTAGGAGGGTATACGCCCTTGGAAAGGAATGTGATCATGTCCTTCATCTAGTCATGCACGTCAGGATTTGTATTTTGCTCAAGTTCTGTGCATGGGAGACCTTCATCTAGGAATAATAAAATCTCATATTCACTTTGTGCATCCTCAACAATCTGCTAACAGAGCATGCTACCTCTTACTAGTTTTGTGGCTTTGATAGTCACATCATATTCCATGATTTTGGTCACCCATTGTGCTCTTTTTTCACTGATTTTTTCTCCCATGATGAAGTCTCTAACATAAGAGTGGGAGACTAACACCTTGATATGATTTGTGGTGATCATGCTTTAAATTTTCTTGAGCACGCGCATGATGGCAAAGACCTACTTCTCCATGTGATTGTATCTTAATTCATAATCCTTCAGAGTTTGGCTAAAGAAAGCCACTAGTTGTTCTAGCTCTTGTTCATTTTATTGTGTTAGGACAATAGCAACACTCGTATTAGCACCATAAGAATAAAGTATGAAATCCTTGGAATAATTCAGATTGATGAGTGTTGGCACAAAAGAAATTTATTGCTTGATTTTGTCAAAGCTTTCTCTTCCTTTTGTTGTCCATCTGAAAGCTATATCCTTTTTTAGCATCAGGGTAATGGGCTAAACTAGTCATGCAAATTTAGGGATAAAATGCATAACAAAATTGATCTTTCCAAGCAAGTACTGTAGGGATTTCTTATGTGCCAGTAGGGAAAGAGCCAAGATGGTTGAAATGTGATCAGGATCAATTACGATGCCATCCTTAGAAACCACATGGCCTAAGAGATTTCCCTATGCCATAGTAAAATTACACTTCTTGGGATTAAGGGACACCCCATACTTTCTCCATCTCTCAAATACTTTCTCCAGGTACGCCATATGATCTGCACTCTACTTTGAGAAGACTGTTATGTCATCAAGGTAAACCAAGATGAACTCATTGATGTATCCTTTGAAGGCAATATCCATGGCACGCTGAAACATAGTGTCTACGTTTGAAAAACCAAAGGGCATATTTTGATATGCATATGTTACCCACTTGGTTGTAAACGTCGTTTTGAATTGATCCTCTTCTTTGACCAGGATCTTATTCAAGACTATTATTTCATTAAGGTAAATCAATACGAACTCATTGGTGTATCCTTTGAAGGCAATATCCATAGCGCGTTAAAATGGAGCACATGCATTTGATAGACCAAAGGGAGTCTTTTGATATGCAGATGTCCCCCACTTGGTTATAAACACCATTTTGAATTGATCCTGTTCTTTGACCAGGATCCAATTGAAACCTGAATATCCATCTAGCATTTAGAATATTTACGCACCAACCATAGTCTACAAAATCTACTTCATTAAAGGAAAAGGATAATGATCCTTTAGAGATGCCTTGTTCAAATATCTAAAATCAACATAGAGTTTGATTTCACTATTCTTCTTGTGCACTGGAACTAGATTCATGACCCAAGTAGAGTACTTGATGGGGAAAATAATTTTTGCCTCAATGATTTTGGATAACTCCTTTCTCATGAGGGGATCTATCTTTGGATTTATTGGTCGATGCTTCTATCTGACGGGTTTGATACTAGGATCAAGGTCAATGGATTTTTGAGAAACACTTGGATCAAAGCCTATGAGGTCTTCATACTCCCATGAAAATATATCACTGTATTTCTGACAGAGATATATGAAGGCCTTCTTTTCTTCATGCGTGTAAGTTTTACTGAGCAGTGTCTCTTTCCCCGCACACAAAAGTGACTGGAGAGCACTCTTCTTATGTGGTGTGCATATACATTTCTTCACCCTTGAACTCGTCATCAGGATAAAAGTTTTACCTAAGGTGACCAACCCTTTAGGCATCTTATTTGACTTCAGTTGAATCACTTGGTCACCATAGCTGTCATGCAAGAGCTTGCATGCTTGATGAGAACTCAACTTCATTTTGAATGAACTGGATGATTTGCGCGTCACTGTCAAACACTTGTCAACTGGTGTTGTTGTCTGAAATGGATGGTATGATCACCATCTAAATGTGTTGAGTGTTTCCTTTAACAAAGTTTTCAACTAGAGAAAATTGCAAACCAAGCAAGGCCATTTGATCAGCTTCCTTATTCATTTTGTGTGGCACCACCTGCAGATTTAGAGCATCGAAGCTCTCAAAGAGGTCCCAAACTCTGTACTTATAAACTTTGAGGAGCTTATTATTTTCTTGGAATTTTTTGGTAACCTGATGGATAACCAATTCTATATCCCCAAAGATCTACAACGCCTTAATCCCTTTTTTAGCAATAAGAAGGCCATGCACTAATGATTCATATTCTGTCACATTATTAGAACAGGTGAACTTCAACCTGTGTGTGAAGAAGAATTTGTCATCCTTGGGAGAAATAACAACAACTCATGCTCCCGCACCATTTTTGCTTCTAGAACCATCAAAGTATAACTTCCATAGACCAGGTTCAACTTGATCTTTCTTGAGTGCGCATGGTAACACAACTTCTTCTTCAAGACTACAGTAAGTACCAAGCCCAATTTCATAGGCTTCTAGTGTTTTAGCATATGGGTCAAATTTATGGTGCCTCTCTGCCCATTCATCAAGTACTAGATCAGGAATAGAAGGTGGAAGAGGATGATCTTCAGGAACTAAAGTGTGTTCTTAGATTAAACAGTTGGCTTGGAGAGGGGATGGGGCATATGACTCTACATGATAGGAAAATATTGGATCATCTTGTATGGTAAACTAGGTACCATACCTTGTCTTGAGTAATATATGAGACCAATCAAAAGACAAGTAACCACCCACTTTTGTAGTAAATTCTCTTAATAAACATAGGGAAAAATAATGAGGTAAGTCAATGATTGGCACATCTTGAGCAATTGTTAAAATTGGACATGCATGAAGGGTGGAATCAAGATCCTTAATGAATCCTAAGGTAGTGATAGTTGATTCATCAAGTTGCAAGACTCCTTTAGACATGGGGCTATACCTAAGACCTAAGACATCAGCTATCTTCTTAGGCATGATAGAAGTACTAGCACCTGATTCAATCATATAGTTATGGATAAGATGTTTGCTTATGATGAAGGACATATAGAAGGGTGGGTTTTTAACAAATTTACTTACTTGTTTCTCCTCTTCTTGGCAGATGTTTAAAGAAGTGCATTTCTTTTGTACAGTTGGATCAGCATGCGGGAGTTACGCCAGAGCTTCATGCAACAAGTCATGTTGAGATGGAATAGTCAAGGCATCCCACATGGTGACATTTATATTTGTCTTCTTCATATGGTCCATAATGCTAAATGGCTGACCCACTAACTTGTGCATTTAGGGCACTAGGACATCCTTTCCTGACTACTCAGGTGAGGAAACAGATTCTCTAGCCGAATTTGAGGCTTTACCTACCAAAGGAGGGGTGCATGCCACTTCTGAAGGAGATTAGCATGGAGCCTCTTGTGGAGGGAATTGAGTGCTTTTACTACTAGATGCATTGGCTACATCTTTCTTCTTTTGTTGGTCCGCTTGTGTTGCTAGGATTGTGACCTGCGCACCATACTCGAGCATTCTCTTCTTATATCTTGTGTTTTCTACAACTTGTGTGAGCGGTCTGCTTATGTCCTATGTAGCTTGGTTGATCACACAACAGTCCTCAGTGCCAAATAACATCTGATTGGATTCATGAAGAAATTTTGGCCTTTCTTGGTTTTTTTCTTCAGGGGCACTTGTTGAAGGCTCACAAGTTTAAGCATTCTGGATCATGTAGGCTTGGGTGTGTGTAGCATTATCACAGTGATATTGACTGTGAGGCATGTTGTAAGGGAAGCACCAATCCAACTCCTGCACCAAATTTTTTTGAATTGGAACAAGCACCCAACTTGCACTAGGTGCTAGAAGAGAGGGCGGAAGAGGAACAACTTACAAGGGAAGATGTACACTAGCATGTCATCTATCATTCTTTTGATTGGGTGTGTATCTTTGGTTTCCATATTGATTTTTCCAAGTCTGGTTGCTTTGGCTATGTGCCTGATTAGAATTTCCTCTATAGGTTTGCGCCTGTTGTTTTTCTAATGATATGACCTTGTTTGATAAGATTCTAATCATGGTCTTCAATTCTTCATCTTCTTTCTGTTGCATTGGAGAGTAGGATGTTGATGCAACAGGTTGTGCACTTTTCTCAAGAATAGGAATAGGGGATGTAGCACTCGTAACATTTCTGGGAATAAGGTCATAGGCAGTCTAGGAGCTATCTTTCCTTCCTGAATAAGACTATTTTTTTCCCTTACTGCAATACTATAAGCATCTAGTAAGGTCCTACCTCCCATATATTGAATCATGACTGAGATATCGTTGTTCAACATCTTTAGATAATACAGAAAAGCATGTTGGGTTGTAGGTCTTACCACAAGAGGGATTTTTTCCCAAGTATTCTAAAATATAATGTTGAAATCAATCATCTGCTCGTTGGGCACCCTTCTTGTTGTTATCAGTTGCTCCCCTAAAGATAGGTGATTTGACTTATCTTCAAAGTAATTGTAAAGATTTTTTCTCAGCTCATCCTAGGTAGAAATGGATCCAAGTCTCAAGCCTCGGTACCATTGAATCATATTTCCTTTTAAAGAGGTCGTAAGTAGCCTGACTGCTACATTGCCATGTGTGATCAAATAGAGTGGACATACATTTGCTACATCCTACATATGCTCCTGAGGGGTGACTTGATTCTCACTAGTAAAGTAGGGAATACTTTTGAGCGCTTCATTTGACATATCATGTTGCACGGCAAAACCAAGGGAATTCCTCCAGTGAAGTTAGCAAAGTTCCTTAATAGAGTAGGTGGTTGATGCACCATTGTAAGGCACACAGGTTATTTGTTTTGAGGAGGATTTGAATGGGCATGACATGCGGGAGATGGAGATACACATGCGGGATTTTTAGAATGAAATCTTCTTGGGGATAGCCAGATGTATTCAAAAGAATCTTTAGCTATTGCACTTCTCCTTGCATGCACTCTTCTCAGGAAAGGAGCTTAGGGCTGTTAAAATAGAAATATGGAAATTTTTGGGAGCCACTAGATGTGTTGAAATGAGTCTTCAAAGGCTAAAATACTAAGTCCACATAGTAGAACTTAGCAATATGAAATTTAAGCTTTCATTGCTAGTCCCACCTAGCATGCAACAAATTGTTGGTTGTTCAAACATGCACCTGCATCTCCGATATGGAAGAATCAAGTTGTTTGTGACAACAATGGAACCATCCCCAAGTTGTGGGACCTTGTGTGCTTGGGACATATCTTCGGAGAAGGTCGGTTCCTCTATCTAGTTCTATTGCCACTCCTAATCCTATTTTTGAAAGGGAAACTAAGCTAATAATTCCAAGGGGGCAGGGATAGAAAGATGATCGTGAAAGGAAACTACACTAAAAGGTGATAGCACCAGAAAAGAGGGATGAACACTATCTATTCTGAGTGAAAATGAAGGGAAATACGTGAAAGAAGGCTAGGCACATGTAGCACAAATTAAAACGTATTTACCAGATTAGTTACATGGAACACAACTAAATAAGGATTTGCAAGGGATGTGAAATGGCACAATAGGCACACAATGCAAAGAAAAGAAAAGAAGAAGGAATGCAAATGTGTTAGGCAACTGAATAGTCACAAAACGATACTTCTATTAGTTCTAGAAATGCACAAATCTTTTACAATGGCAAAAGAGGATGATATCCACATGCAAGAGCCGGATCTAGAGGTTTTCAACTCAAAGTATAGAAAAGATGAAGTCCTTAGTAAAAAGTGCGTAAGGATCCAAAGTTTCCAACATTAATAATTATCCTAGATATTTTATTTATAGATGAATCCATGGAAGAAGAAGAGGAGAGAAAATTTGAATTTGAAACGTAACCACCAACAAGAAGCATTCAATGCCTTCAAATCCACTTGTAAATCTGTCAAATGCACTTCTATAAGAGAAGGAAGGAGGGCGGATTACATCAAATCGGGTGGTTAGAGAAATTAGATCCACTTGTTAATGCTCAAAAAGATGATTTCCCATTTCTCACCTACCATATCTACCAAGAATTTGAATTTGAAAGTGTAGCATTGTAGCCTATTTCAGCAGCTATCTAACAAGTCCAGAAAGGTAACGATCGGAGCTCTGTAGAAAAATATACGGATGTCAGAAGTTTTTCAAAGTCGTCTACGCATGCAAAACACATGGTGCGTGTGGATCAGGTAAAAGAATGGCCAAATCTATAAATGTTTTGTTATTTCTACCACTTTTCACTCATTGATTTGTTGTAAGGATCTAATGCCCTGTTGGCGTGCTTTGATTAGTTGTGTGTGGCACACTCAAGCATGTCAGAGGATGGTGTGGCATTGAATGGTGTAGAGGAGGATGCAAAGGTATGCATGTGGAAGAATGAGGCATGGGAAGAAGGCATGAGGGAGGTGCACAGAGTCTGCGCAAGGAAATGAGGTAAACTAGTGAGTAGAGAACACATGGTCAAGGTGTAACCATTACAAGATGATGTGCGGGTGTGTGCAAGGGACAGGGACTTTGTTGATTTAAGTGAGTGCAAGGCATGCACAAGGTGAACAACTGCTAGAAATAAGGCGAATGCATAAAAGATAAAACAAAACAGAAAATGAAAGGAAGGGAATATGGGGAAGTGCACAAGGGCACGTGAGAAAAGAAGGGAATATGCTAAGGGAACTTGAGAGTGCGCAACCTTGCAATGAATAGCTCAAAGCCAAAAGATATATACAAGTTACACAAATAACTAGGAGATTTATTTGGATAAAATTAACATCTTCTATAATCCCTTTTGGCTTGTTTACAGACTAATATACCATTTGTAAGACTATTGAGGTTAAGTATGGTTCAGGGAGTGACAATTAGGTCAATTAGGACTTTTGGGATCTAGACATCTCCTATGTAAAGTGTAGCAGTAGGACTTCATGGGTATCTGTATTTAGGAGGGGTTATATTCCCTTCCATTATACTAGCAAGTTTCCCGTCAACATGGATGATTTTATGTTAATTAGTTCTTCTTCCTAGAGTCTTAAAACATAACTCTTTAGTGGTTTTGTTGAATTTGGGAATTTCTTTAAGAGCCTGTAATAAAGGAATTCCAATACTTAATTTTCTCAGTCCCTGAATTAACTCTTATTTGGGTTGTTCATAAATTACAATTAGTGTTTTTCCAAGATTTTGGATGGAAAAGGAATATCAATAGTTTTTTGGGGTGTTTTGTCAACAACAGGACTGGGTTGTATTTCTTCTGGATTTTCCTTATCTTAAGGGATTTCTTCTATAACATGAGAAGAAGGTTTTGAGGTAATCTTTCCTGAACACAGTAAGATGTTCCTATAACACAAATTTTATTGCGGTATTTTTATTTAATTCCATAATATATGTCGACTTACATTGTCTCAAATTTTTGGGGTTCGCCATAGTTTGTGTTGGAATTTTTGGATGGGCAGGTTGTTCTGATGGGGTAGAATTTGCAGGCTCAGTCAAAAAATATTCTTGAACTTGGGGTCTTCTTTAGTTATAATATTGTTTCCCTGATCCTTGAGGTACATTCCACTATTGTTATAATTGAGGAATAAACTATTGAAACAATGGAATTTTTGGGTGTGGAGTCCAA
The DNA here is from genome assembly GCA_019776745.2 of Taxus chinensis. NCBI lineage: Eukaryota > Viridiplantae > Streptophyta > Pinopsida > Cupressales > Taxaceae > Taxus > Taxus chinensis. The sequence goes on along the minus strand of CM034146.1, from coordinate 510,632,247 downwards.
GATTGTTTATAATAACTTGATGGTGCATTTCACTGAGGACTTCATTCATATGGGACTTATTGAGCCCAAAGCTAGGGGTATGGCCATGGTGCATTCCATTTATTTGGGACCCATTACATTTTTGGTGTGTAGGATTGATTTTGATTTGATTGAAAATTCCCTCCTTACCTCTGAGCCATATAGTTTAACTCAGCTTCGTCTTGTATGTTTTGTTTTATATGGTTCTTCACCAAGGTAAGCAATCCACATTGGTCTATAGCATGTTTAGATCACAGAAAATATAAATGTATGTCTTGTCTAAGGGGAAGTCTTTAAGCCCATATTTTCCCTACATCTTGAATAGTAGATGAATAAAGGATCTGTATTCCTCGATTTCTCCCTATCCATAGTTATATTAAGTTGAACTAAGAGGTCTATTCTTAAATTTACAATCTCTTCCCTTAGTTTAGATATATCACCATTCATCATTTTTCCTTTCTATCTATAAAGGTTTAGGTGATTTTGGGAGTAATTCCTATAGAGGTCAATGATGTCTATAAATTCTAATTTGTTCATGTGTTATTTTCCCATAAGATTGAATGCTTCATGTGTTTCTTCATCCAATCCTTTAAGGAATATATTTTTGAACAAATTAATAATTAGACTAGTACCACATCTCTTATAAACGAATATGAACTAATCAATATAATCTTCCACACTCTCATCTTGATCCTCCTTTTGTTGAATTATAAAATGTTCTTCCTTCCTGTCCCGGACTCTGCACTAGTCTTGGTATTTATCCAAAAACAGTTTTCCATCTCTTTCCAACTATGGATGAAGTTAGGGTTTAAGCCCATGAACCATCTCATAGCTATGTCTTTTAAATTCGAGGGAAATAAATTGAGCTTTTGGGTATCTAAATTATAATCGTAGGTTTGGCACAACACTTTGAACTTAAAGAAGAATTGATCAGGATCTTCTGAGACTAATCCCCAAAACGTTAGTAAAATTTAAGGGGATATGTTTTTCATAGGGGATTGATCATTATGATCCAATTTTATAGGATAGTTAAACTTCCTTCCAAGTGGAGAGTTTCCATTCTATGCACCATTAGGGATATCTACATCATCATCCATCCTTTCTCGGTCAAAAAGTTGTTCGACATATTGGTTTTGAGGTGGGTTTTGAAAATTTACTCTAATAAATCTACCTCTACGGTCTCTAGTTCTAACCATAAAATCCTATCATACTGAGGACAATTCCCTCACTACCAATGCTTAACTGACTATTTGTGTTCCATATACTCCAAAGCACAAAATATTCTTGTTGTCACTACAAGGTATTCTTACTCCAAAAGAAAGAGTTATGGAAATAAAATTTCTAAATGAAAACTTACTAGGCAATCAAGTAGCACTTCTAGCTAGCACCTTAATCTTTTATAACACCTCGAGATCCACCGACAACGGTGCCAAAAAGTGACGAGCTTCGTTGATACTCACACTTTGGTTATCTTGTGTTTTTCAGTCCAGGGTGGTATCCATGTCTATTTGCAACAAAGGGAATATTCGGAATTGTTCTCAGTACTTATTTAATAATGAAATTAATTGTATACTATAATAATTGCAATTAGAAAATGAAGTTGATTGAAAACATAAAAAAAACTATCGAATTGAGGATTAAAGATACTGAAAATAATGCAATGTTGATAATTCAAATTAATACCAAATAATAGAAAGGAAATGAATAGTAAATTATCCCTTCAAGTTGGGGAGGAGTGGCCCTTGCTCCTTCCCACCAATCTGGTTCAACATTGCAAGTCACACAAGTAGAGTTTTCACCTGAATCAGTGCTTTATTGAAAGAAAATTATTTTACAGTGATTAATCAAACTAAGCTCTTTAATCCTAATAAATTTTAACATTTATATTAAATTTGTCCTGATATCTCTAGAAGAGGACTAGTTATTTGAAATTAATGACAACTACTTGACTAAAAGATACCTATAACAACACTAATTATTTAAGAAGTTACAATCGTGAAAGGATTAATCTATGAGGTGTCTGGATTGAATTCATCCTATAAACTATAGATGAGGCCCGTAATTGACTCTTTTGAGTTAGTCAATTAGCACCATAAGATATTACAGATCCTGAATTCATTCCCTATAATCATGATGATTATAAGTCCATGAGTGTTTGTCTGCTTTAGTCTTTAAGAAACTTTAGTTAAGTTAGGATTTCATGGACCTCAAAATTCATATTAAGGATTAGGTAGTAGTACACATTTCATGCTCCTATCATTGTGTTAATTGGTGTGTCAGCTACATTAACTCATCGTTCAGGAATTCGGACCATTCGCCTCTTTTGTGCAAGTTCCTCATTTCAAGTGAGTCTGAATTCGTGATTTGGACAAGTCTGGTGCTCCATGACAAGTCATGCACTAATAAAAAGGTGAGTCCTATGTTAGTGCATAAGTGAGTCCTCCTCTATTCTGTAATTAAGTCATGTGATGACTCAAGATATGTTTTTCCAAATACATTGTTAATACTCATAAAAGGTTCATTCAAGCCATTATTAAAGAAGCAATAACAAGATGAAAATAACAAGAATATGCACAATATTTTCTTCCAAAACATAGTAAGGAATTAATTATAAAATGTCAATATTATACATAGTGCAAAATGATATCATGATAACACGGGGTTCACATAGGATAAAACATGTAAAAAAGGGGATTCATCAAAGGTGACACCATAGTTTTCTCCCTACACATATTTTGTGTTGCTTGTGAGATCTCCCAAAAATCTCACACTTGGCACAACTATTGTGATATCACCCTAAAAACTCATTCTTCTACATCATCTTCAGAATCCTTTCTACCCCCTTTTATTCATCATGGATCATGTGCACATGTTCATTTTCACACTTTCACACTTTACATACTTTCTTACACACTTTTTACACATTTTGATCATATACACGTGTATTTGACTTCTTGTTTGTTCTTCTCTTTTGCGGGTCCATCCTTATGGGAAGCGGTAGGTACACAACATCAAGCACATCATCAACACAGCAACAACAATCATCAACAACAAGAACAATAATAATCAACATCAACAACAAGAATATCATGATATTGACACATACGCTCGTGCCCTAGGTTCATTCTCATCACTTATTTTTCACTTTCTCCTCTTTAGCATCCACACTTCACATTTTAATCACTTCATGCTTTCTCTTGTCTCTAGGCACGCTTTTCATCATCGATATACATGGTTATTAGGTACGCATATCTTATCTACTTTATTTTATCAATATTTTTCTGAACAACATAAAGTGGGGGCTATTGTAGACACAAAATCACACACTGTGGGTATCAATATAGTCTTGATCACATACTACTATTCATATGATTCCTAAGTAAGAAAAGTATTAATTAACCCATAACTTTAGCCACCTTTCTTTGTTTTTTGGTACCACTTTGTGTCTTACACTCTTACTTGCCCATTCTGACTTTTTATACTTCGACATTTCTCATCCTAGACACCAGTTCCCATCTAGGACACTAGTCCCAAGCACCCCTATCCCCTCTGGGTGCCCCTGACCTCTTTGTACTTTGCTCACATCTTTTGGTTTTCTCTACCCGTTTAAACATCTTATATTTTTGGTAGTCAACCTTTTCAAGGTTAATTAATAAATTCAATCAAGGGAACCATATAAATATAAAGTTATGTGACCATAATAAAGGACCAAGCACTAATAATTATCTATCACCACCTAAGGCTACATCCAAATGTTATTATAGAGAATTTAAGCATCCATTCTAGCATTCATTCAAGGGAAAGGGATTGCATTCTTATGCATACACTTCATAGAAGGGGAAGCTCATTTTATTCCATGTACATATCTATTTACATCTCTTACATCTAGATACTGATCGTTATCATGTGCAACACACACAAGAGCCACCTAGGGCATGACTCCACACACACACATCGAGAACTACATTGGGTCTTAAATGTAGTGTAGCAATCAGTAGTAAGATCAATTTTTTGACAGATGAGGATAGTCCTACCCCTTATTTGCATTATTTTATTTTTAGCATTTGATGCACTTTTGAGGGTTTTATAGGTGAATTCCTTATTGTAGGTTATTAGAGACATTGGCAAACTTGGTGCGACATACTAATAACCAAGAGATAAGGCCAATGAACATCTCACGGCCCTCCAAAGGAGGTTTTCTAAGGTTTTGGGTAGACATAGGCGTCTAGAACCAGTCTCTAGCGCCCACAAGCACCCCTAACTCATCTTGGGTGCCTCAATCCAAGTAAATCATGTAATTACATAATTTCTTAGCTTTGTGTGGAAATATTTACCTCTTTATTCACTAGTCCTTCACTTCGGCATAGTCTAGGATTAATTTTGAAATAACTAAGTGATTTTTTCTCCTCTTTGCACTTATGATTTCATTATTTCTTATCTTAGTTTTCTTGGATCTATTTTGTACTTAATTGTTTATCCATTTATTGTTACATTGCAATCATATTAGGCATTTATATATTCTATATTTGTCTTAATCATATATATATATATATATATATATATATGATTAAGAGAAATATATATATATATATCCTTATTTGAAAGGACATTTTGACTATAGTAGTTATCCATGTCAAGACGTGGTGCACCCAGTATCTAATTATACATTGTGTTATCTTGAATTGTTTTTAGCCAAAACTAATATCTCCTCGTCATGATATAATTGACAAAAGGATTCTCTAGGGCACACAAAACATTTTTCCAATATGTAATCTTCGGAACCTAGAATTTTTCTCTTCCATCTGTTGAACTCTTTTCCCAGTGTGTGATGTATGTTTGAATTCCTCTCTACAATCTACCAACTCTTTTAGTTATTTGAAGGGTGATAATTTTGGATCCCCTTTAGGAAAGAAAGGTTTCCCATCTAGTTTTTTCTAGATCTCAATTGGTTACAACCATATGGCATCCATGATTGATGTTTTGTATTCCATGATAGGAATGTTGTTAATGACATAAAAATTAAACATCTTTGGTTTGTTGATACTCATGATTTTGTGTTTTCCATCTAGCAAGTATGGTTCCATAAAGGCCTTAAAGTCATAGACTTCCTCTATAAGGTACGTAGTGAATGTACTATAATCCTCTTGGCATGTTCTCTAAGTGTCCATTAATTGTGGCAAAGAGAATGTATCTAATTTGCACAATGTTGTTGATAATCGCCCAAATGCCCCATCTATTTCTTCATGCATGTGACCCACTAGAAGAAAACTCACAAACATTGTGTTAATAACCCTTCTAGTTGTCATCATGGATGAAAAAGAAAACAATGTGTGATTTTTTATCGCCTGCAGAATTATCTAGTTACAAGTAAAGAACTGGTGTTTGTTTTCTAAATGAACTTGAACATATGCTTACAATAATAGTTATATAAGCTTTCTCATTTTTCTTCTTGTATTCCTTGCACTTGTCATACACATCATTTCGCAATAGTGCATCATGTAATGGGTGTTTTGACATCCCACTACTGTATAAAAAATCACCATACTGATATGTAGGAATTTCTTTTATCTTCCTGATACACTGTGCCAATGATGTTATTGTGAAGTTTTTTCCTCGTTTAACAAAAGGAACACCATAGTGCTCGAAACCCCTGGTTTTGTGTTCATGTGTCATCATACTAGTCAAGGTGATGGGGAGGTTAATAGAATTTCTTATTAAAAAAAAATTTCTGCCCATCCTTGGTACACCAATTTTCATCTTCTCCATTTTGTTATACACAATGCTCAAGTAGCTATTATGTTATTGTTGTGATTGCAATCTATGTGCATAGTAATTTAAACAAAAACTTTGAATGTAATCATTGTGTCATTTCTGGTGTTGATCTATTTGTGTCAATGTTTCTAGACAAAAGGTGGTTGGATGTTTTTCTTAAGATCTGTGCACTCGGCACATTTCGCAAAGAAGTTGTTCTAGGAGATTAAAACATGGAAGGAATTTTCTTGCCATATTTTGTTGAAATATGACTGTGACATTGGAGGAAGGTCAAACAGTAAAAGTACCTCGTTAAACTTTTGTAGGATTTTAGCATAACTATAACATGCAGGCATAAGTCTCGTTATTACGTTAGTAATATCTTATCCCACTGAACAAGACATGTGTGGTGATATATCAGATTTCCTCTCCACCATTTGGATATCAATGTGATAGTTGTGACACTTCTTGGAATTTGTTTTTGTTTTCATGTATTTCTATTTACTGCCCTCCTCTCGGCATTAATCCAATATTTTATATATCCGTAATAGGTTCTTTTCGGGATTCCATAACATATGTACCATGCACTCTGACATACATCCCTTCCACATAACTTAAATTTATCTATAGTATGCTCAAAAGTTTTACCTTCATCACAACTGCTAGTGTTTGTAGTGAATGCATTAAGTACAAATTTTTTGGTGGTAGGTTCATGCATCCCTAAAGTTAAATACCTACTATGATTGAAAGCGCTAAGAGATAGATTATAAATACATTCTTCATTATAGCAAGGTTTTTTCTCAACTTTAGACAAAAAAAAATTCTCTTGTTTTTTTCTCATTTTCCCTTTCCTTTGGTGTACTAGTTGGAGTATTAAATACCTTTTGGCATTTATAGGCATTGTAAGGTCTTTTTATCGAGTTTCATTAATACTACATATGGAGGATTCAAATGAGTTTGACTATACTAGTTGAGGTAATGGCTCATCAAATGCACTTCACATTTGTACCAACTACTCTTACAGAATTTATTTTAGCCTTACTTTCATAACAAAACCATCTTGATGGGCCAACTAGCTGGCAAGCCATTGGATGAGAGATCCTTCTAATATGGAGAAAACCATTACAAAAAGGCCTGATTAATTTATCAATATGCACCCCAAATGTATTGTCTATCTAATTTTTTAAAGTGCATGTCATGTCTCCTTCACAGACATTTGTAATTTATTGCTTTTAGTAAAAACATTTGTGTTCTTTTGAACAAAAATGTATCAACTTCACATAAACCCCCTTTAACTTCAAATTGAAGTCACAATTTGTTGTGGTGGTTTTTTCTTGAAGTTTATAATTTCCATTCAAATGAAGTGAAGTTCTTGTTTCTAGATACACTAGGTTTTTTATTGGCTAGGAAATGTCGTTGTTGCATTGTAGACTTAGATAGAAATCTTTTCATGTAGTTATAATCTTCTCCACAAAAACACCAAATTATGTGGGTTCCAACACTAGTTCTGAAATTAAATGTTCTTCTTGTACCAAGGATATAAACCCTTCAACTATGTCACCTTCTTTCGGAGCATACTTTAGTTTTTAGCACCACATAGGTTGTAGACAAATGCATCCATGTCTTTAGGAGTTGTGAAACAATGGCTATCACTATTAGAATTCAAACCATCATCCTCATCAAATGTATCCTCTGATTCACTGCTCATGATGTTTTTGAATGTCCATCACCCCCCACATGTAAAACTTCTGAAATCACATTGCTTAATCATTTTCTTCCTTTCCTATGGGATACAGTATCCCTTATTTTCATATTTCTTCTAAATCGTTTCATAATCATCAATTGTGTATGGAAATCTCACTCTACCATTCAATACAATACTTATTGTGATAATGAATAAGTTAGACCTAATGTCTCTGACAATGGAGTGTAGTTTCTGGATGGATAAACTAGTCCCTTTACAACTTTCACACCTTTGGATAGTAAATATACATGTTCTTCTTCTTCGAAAACAGAGTTCACTTTCAATCGTATCCACAAATAAAAAGAGAAAATTAGTAGTAAGGTATCACTTGCAAAGGTATTGGAACCTATGGAGCCACATTGAAAAATTACTGCAATAATGTATCTCCAAGGTTAAAAGTGAAGATTCATGAAATCACAATCGGTTTCTCCACCGAAAATAAAAAGTAGGTGGCCCAAGTCCATATATGAATATGATTTTAAACCTCTTTTAATCTAAATATTTAACATATGGAGATCATTTGGCTGCTATTTGAGGCCAATCCTTAGTGCTCATATTTGACCATATAACACATTGTATTAGACTCTTAGATCCCGGCTACTATGCTCAAGTATCATCTAGTCTCATAAAAAACATAGTGCTCATGGCCATTAAAGGTTGTGTCTAGCCTAGCGGTTGTTGGAGACAAATCCTCTAAAATATTTTCTCGCATCACGCAATAACTAAATTATTGACTAGAATCAACAAGTCAAATGTATCTAGTGATTTGCACTTCAAAGTGGCTGAGTGATCACAATTGCAGAGATGCATTAATGCTTTTGTCGAGCACTATTGACATGTGAGTGATCGCAGCTCAAGAAGATGTGAGTCCTCAACTCATTACCTTCCATAACTCACGTTGACTGTAGTGTGATACTAATCATTTATCGTACAGAGAGTGCAAGCATTCACACTTGGAATTGAAATCCACTCGCACTTTTAAGAAGCTCCATGCACTTACATTTTTACCTACCATTCTAGTTGATGACAATTCACCTGGTCTAGCCTAGCGACCGCTAGTGACTTAAATTTTTCAAAGTACACACAATAATATTGAATGACAACCATTTATAAAATTATTACTGTGCACTAAAATGGAAAAGTTCTATGTCCTTCTCAATTGGGAGTTTCATTAAATATTTAGGAAACATTAAGTCCATCCCTAAAGGTGGTCACCCAAATAACATGTTACTATATTGGCATCTCATCTACCCTGTATATAGGTATGTTTATTTGATGATATAGAATTAAAGGCCTTAGCTCTTCGCATATGATTAACAATGGTGTTATATACTTTAATTAAATTACAAGCTGTTGATTAAAGTTTGGCTTAGCTTTCTTGATAATCTTACAACTAGTTTGTTAAACAATTTAAAGGACATCAAGAAAATTTGAATGAGGCCTCTTATTACTCAAAATGGGCTGGAGAATGCTATCTAAGAAGGCTTACCCTGGATCAGAATTGAATAAGGCCATAAATTTTGGCCTTAATGCAACAAAGCAGTCTTGGATTCTGGTAACTTCTTCAAGATTGAGCACCTTCCCTATGGTTCCATGTTTTCTGGAATAATTTAGCTGACCTTAGCATAAATGGTCATCAAACAAGGAAGCTAAATGGAACAGTGGGAGATGGCTGTGATATAAAATTCTGGTGCCCTTTTACGACCAACCTGGTTTAATGGCATGCCTTATGGATAGATCTGGTGTTGTCAAAGACAGTCTAAAAAACAAGTCATGGTCACTAGAATCACAGGAATTATATTGAAAGAAATGGCAATGCAACTCAGAAATGGAAAAAACTTTCTGTGGATAGAGATGATCCTGATCCAAAATATTTCCTCCCTGCAATTTGATCAGAATGTCACCTTATCCCCTTAAGCTTCAACTAGATATGTTAAGGATGAATTGCCTTTGGAGTCCAGCATTCATATTGGCTAAGGGACTACTCTATCAAAACTGGTTATAATACTTTCTTCAACAATAGTCAAACTGAGTACCCTTGGAAATGGAGTCAGAATTTGGATGACTGAGCTAACACCTAAAATTTTTGGGTACTTCCCTTTACTTTTGACAGTGACTCCACCAATAGGGGAAAAAATCTTATTACCACTGAGTGGACCTGATACGAAATTAGGTGGTCATCTATGACCTAATAGATGTCATAGCTAGTGTAATTCCAAGACTGTACTAAGGATATCATTCATTTGTTTATCCATGTGTGATTATGCTATGCAGAATATGGAGTTGTTATTTCTCTTCATTCGCCAAACTTTCCAAGCTTTCTGGGTGGTTCCGAAGGATTTTATGGTGTAAAATCTTTGGACCCAACTGGAGCCCACCCTATAAACATTGTGTTGCCTAGAAGGCTCTGGAATTTGGTAATACCTCGTGTTATTTAGCCATGATATGGAAATCATAGAAATGATATTATCTTTAGAAAGTAATAAACATAATTGTTCAAAATGGGTCAGTGCGTTGTTCGATGAGTAACCATTTCTGGAATGCTATTAAAGAAAATATTGCTAGATTTAAACCCCCCAAGAACAAGAGTTATCCATATAAATGAAGAGAATATCTTGTCCCAATGGTAGCATTGGAGCCTGACAATATCACAAAATAATTCCTGGTCAATAGTCATTGATAGATCTTTGATACATTGGCATCCTCCTGATCTTAACTGGTATAAGTTAAACTTTGATGATGGCCTCTAAGTTGTAGACCTGTGGAATGGATAGTGGGGGGAGGAGTGATCCAGGATCATAAAGGTAGTTTGATTTTAATTCTCATAATCTCTGGTGAAATGGGGATACAAAATCAATCGATTTTGCTAAAGCATTATCCGCTTTATGGGGCCTTAGAACTATGCTCAGACTCATAATATCTCAAAATTTCATTCTAGAAGGAGCACTCGTACAATTCAGGATATCATTAATCATCTTAGATCAGGTGCCTTCACCTGAGCATAAATTGGAACATCAAGGATATTGCCATCTTGGAACATCCCCTAAGTATTTTCCAAACCTTCAATAACTTATTCGGATCAAGTTATACTCCACCAGTTAGGGTTTACAAGGTGGCAGATGCATGGTGGCATAATTATGGCATAAATGTTAATCACATTATTTTGGATAATAGAGATCACTTATTACTGATACAGATTCAAGAACAACATACAAGTGGATACTTATGAGCATGCAAATCTCACCCCGTAATTGAGAAATGAGCATTGCCTGGAGTGGGACTTTAAGAATAAGTGCATCCCACATTGTGCTGATCATTAAAACAACACTCAAGCAGATATTGACGGGTAATCAAGGTCCTATGAGCCCAAAGTATAAGGAATGACTTAAAGTGGATCTAGTATGAAGATTAAAGCCACGCATGTGGGTAAATATCTTAGTGCCTATTGGCATCCCTAATTTTAAATAGCCCCTTTATGGATTCCTACCCTGAGTCATCTAATAAGGATGATTTTTGGTCATGATCCTGGAGTGCCCAATCTAAGGTAACTGAAGTTCACACATGTGGGTTTTCCCAAGTACATAGCAGCATTCATGCAAGCTTTCATGGGAACAACAACGGCTACACTAGTCATCATTCACATCGCATGAAAAAAAATAGAGAAAGGTAGACTGGTAACTGTGTCTACTATAGAACTCCTCATAGGGATTTTGAAAATTATATTTGCAAACACTTACGCACGGTGATAATGGGAGGTTCCCCTTGTCAGATAGAACCCAACGAGGACCCAGAGTGGAAAAATAATGAAGAGCTTTGGAATCTTCTCAACCAGGGTGGCATCACTAATTTTATTGAGAAAATTCAGGGTCATGCATCCAAAGCATCTACGAGTGCAGGTCTTGCAAAGGATCCTTTACCACCTCCACCTCATCCTTCGCATCCATAATGGCCACCACCTACAGAAAATTTTGCATCATATGAAGAGTCTCACATAGCCGAAGCAACAAGCTTTGGCTCTGGATGGGTACCACTTTTTTAGCTAAAAGGATTGATAGGGGTAGACCTGAGGAGAGGATCCCATTTCCATTGAGGGTAATGAGAAACTGGTAATTCATCACATGGTGGGGATCTGTAGCCGTGATGCTCTATCCCTCTTTATTTTGATAAGGTCACCCGTATGCTGAGTGCGTTATGGTTCTCTTTGGAGAGGCAGATATCAGACCACTGATGCCCTCAAAGGTGGATCCTCCTGTATTCCTCAATCACTTCTAGTAGAGTGTTTATCCCTCCTCGGTATGTTTCCCTCATTATCCTACTTAATGTCTCTTGCATGTGCTCCATTTTGTTGAGTTCCAAAAGCATGCACATGTGGTCCCTCTAGCCCTCTAGGCATCTTTATCTATCCCACGTTGCATAAGCTTTGTCTTCTTAGGTTCTCCTGGCATCCCAACCTCCCCCATCTCTGAGTTCCTTCTCTGTCCCCGCACCGCTGCCGCTACCCTGTAACTCTCTTCTCCTTTTAATTTAATATCACCGGAAGTTTTCACCCCTAAATCCTTGAACCTTCTCGGCTCCTCTGAAAATGTCAAATCCCCCCCACCTCTGCTCCACCCCCTTTAAACAAATGCTTCACTTCGACCATGAGACCCTATTACTAGGTCTTCTAAAAGACTAAACCTTGGTACCCTTGTTTCGGGGAACGTTCCTCAGGATCTTGGAAATTGCTCATAACCTCCTGCATATTTGGCTAGTACTGGTTCATAGGAGTGCACACTATTGAGAGCTCCAAATAACACATTGCATTAGAAGCTCTTAGATAGCGTGATCATGTGTATCTGTTGATCCATAGAATACATAGTAAATGGCTTGGAAAATGTGTCAATCCTAATCACCGTTGAGAGGAAGGAGGAGGTTGATATCTGATACACGTAGTAACTCAAGTATTGACTAGAATGGCATCTACAAAAATTAGTGATCTCACTTGGACAACCAGTCTGAGGGAAATCAAAGACTTACCAGGTGACCAATAATATGGCTATTTTTAGTGCAGTAATTCTCACACTTTGACGTAAGCAGCATGTCTGCAGCGTCTCATAATCTCGAGTGGAATACTCAGCAACTTCTTTGGGCGATCACGGAAAAATGTTGAAGTGTGAGCAGACGCACTTCAATAGCTGGATGTTCACTGATCATCTTGAACTGTCATTCTAGACGACAGTTGGCTATGCCTCACAACTCTTGGCAGACTATCAAATTTTTCTTGTACAGATAATAATATTAAAGACAACTCTTTATAGAAGTAATTACTCGCATCTAAGCGATACTCTTATTGTCTTCCTTCCTATTTTTTGTTGTTTTTTGTTGTTTTTTGGCTGCTCTTCTGTAGTGTTCGAACTGGTTTGATGTTTTGGGCTAACTGCTCTTTGATTACGTTGGGTTTCTATGTCTCATCTAGATGGTATAGATCCTTTTTGTATTAGATCTTTCATTCTTATTAACAGTGATGCTATCTAGGCCCCCTTTAATGTCAATTACAAGGGTATAGTCCCTTTCAAAAAACTATTTATATCTTATATAGTTTGTTAACAATTTCATTTTATTATTAATAATTGTCTAGAATATTGAGTAGAAGTAACCCATTCTACGTAGTTTATTATTAATAATTGTCAATATTCAAGAATAAATTTCAATTAAATTTATGTATGTCAAATTTAAGTTCCAAATAATGTAAAAAAAAAAATTTCATACATTAAAAATTAAATTATAAAAATATTTACCTTAATTCACTACAATACCAATTACACTTTTTTGTAAGGTCAAATTATAATTAACAATGTGGTTTCATCAACATTAATTGACCATTAAACTAAATAATGTAAAATCCTCCATTTGAAAGTATTTATTTATTCTTTCTATACTACATTTAATGTTAAGTGGTACAATATTAAATTTTAATCCATGCAAGCTATGACAATGTGTATATTTCAATGCAATAAAATGGAAAAGTGTATACTTATTTGGAAGGTGGACAACACCAAAATAGGGAGAACATATACAAATGGGTGAAGAATATATTTATAGAAAAGTAAAAGAGGTAAAGCATTATTATTCTATTTTGAATAATTTCATTTTGTGTACACCCATTTCACAATAAATGTAGATATTACATTTTTTACTAGGTATCACTATAAACCAATTTTTCAATGTTTATCCCACATTTTTTGTATTCTTGTGAAACAACAGAGCGTAGCACCCTACTATATATATATATATATATAATATATATATATATATATAGTAACTAATAATTTTGCAGGACATAGAAAAATCACCATTTTTACTTGTGTTTTACGTATCTAATACCAAGGTATCAAATACACTCCACGAAACGTTGAAGGACAATAAGGGTTTTTTAAACACAGCTAAGTAACTACCATGAAAAGGACTTCTGCGTGCAGAACTTTGATGGAAATAGTGTCTCCAATTTGTAAGAAAATTTAAGGGGCACAGATAGAAATTGGTTCATTACATTCCATATTCATGTAAATTTATATAAATACTCCATATATTGTTGATGATGTTGATGATTCAAAAAAGGAAGATACAGTTTCAACAATCCATGCATATGACAGTGATAGAACAAATGAGAAGCTGAAAAAAGAATACAAAGAAGATCTTTGGCCAAAACCTGCTAGGTGAAAACATTGATTTCAAAATTTGAAGAGGTGTATGAATATTTAAAACCATGGAAATATTGGCAATAAATATTGGGATAAAGTAGTAGATGCTTTGAATCATGTTTATGGAAAAACATTCACTGAGGATGCAATGCAAATACAAGATGAATGGGTTGAAGAAAACCTTCAAGAAGGAGAAACAATTAGAAAACACAATAGGGGCAACACCTTTAACATGGAGTTCCTATGAACATATGGAGTTAATGTAAGCACTTCTACTTCTGAAAAATACATGAAAGGGAAATCTGAAATCCCTTCTATCAATATTGAAATTGTTGAAGGAGTAAACAAAGAAACCCCTTTGAATAAAATTGGAATTGAATGCAAATGTGTAAAGAGAAAAATAAACTATTATGGATATTTGAAAGAGATAATAGAGAATAGCATGCATCTATTCACTCAAACAATTAAAGAAATTGAGCAGGGAAGACTTCAACTTGAGTGTGAAAAAATGGAACATGAGAGTAAACAAATGGAGAAAATATTGGATATACAACTTCAAATTGTAAGTCTTTTTACCTAGCTAAATTACAATATTTTTAACCATAGCAACCTAGTATTGCATCATACTGTCCTTTTAAAAAGATGGTATATCTTATGTAAGGAGAAAAAGGATATGCAGAATCCCCTATAATTTGGGGATAGATAATGCTTCCTTCAATTTGGAAGGTTGGTGGTGCTAATACTTCTCTATTTTGCATTCTTCTTTTTATTTCAGAACAATTCCAATTATCAACATCATGGGCACCACCAGGAGCATGGACACACACATCCCAAAATATTTCTTGTGCAATAAAACACTTTAAAAATGATGTTAGTAAACATGTATATTTTTGTTCAACACAATATGATAATTTAATATGTGTGACATAAATTGCACCACATATCATTGGAAACAGAGTCAAAGTATGGAATACTTATAAACTCATTATGAAATTTATAGATGATAATATTGACAATGACTATGGTGTTCTTTTTTACCTAGGTAAATTACAATATTTTCAACCATAATAACACAATATTGCATCATGCAGTCCATTTTAAAAGATGGTATATATTATGTAAGAAGAAAAGGGATATGCAGAATCCCTTATAATTTGGGAATAGATAATGTGTCCTTCAATTTAGAAGTTTGGTGATGCTAGTACTACTCTATTTTACATTCTTCTTTTTATTTTAGAACAATTCCAATGATCAACATCATGGGCGCCACCATGAGCATTGACACACACACACACACACCCCAAAATATTGTTTTTGCAACAAAACACTTTAAAAATGATGTCAGTAAACACATGTATATTTTTGTTTGGGACAATATGATAATTTAATATGTGTGACATCAATTTCACCACATATCATTGGAAGTAGAGTCAAAGTATGAAATACTTATATACTCACTATGTAATTTATAGATGATAATATTGATAATGACCATGGTATTCTTTTTTATGCTAATATTGACAATGGTTCACCTACACAATACAATTCCACTATTATATTGGGCAAGATGATGTAAAACAACACAAAGTAATTTTGTAGATTATACTGGTTATCTTAAAAATGGAACTCTATTAGCCTATGGCATATATGGTTAATATTGTGGTTCTCTCAACATTAATTGGCCATTATACCGAACAATGTCAAATGCATCATTTGAAAATTTGTGCGCTATTCAAAATATGTGTGTCATTTGAAGTATATATTTTTTTATAGTCATTAATTAACTATTAAATCTAAAGCAATATAACGTCATATGTGTGTCTTTTGTAATTCGTGTGCCAAAGAAAGTGGCGGTTGGAAGTGTCAATTACATGACACTATACACTGCCTTTTTTACTATTTTTTTGGAAACTGAAGTTTTTGAAACTTTTGACAAGAACATTGGCATAAGTGCGCCATTTCGGTCATTTGAAAAATATGATCACAGTTTGACTTTGAAAATCTTGAGCAAGGTCTAATTTATTCAAGGTGTAAAAAATCGGTATGTGTTCTCACCTTTATCCCTTCTAAAATTTTGAAACTTTGTTAAATGTAGAATTTTCCATAGCCTTTTAAAGAAAACCCTATTTTGTGTGCTTCCAGTAGTCAATTTTATCCATGATAACATATTATTTCATGTTTATTAACAAACAGTTCTCAATTCAAAGTGTTTGACATTGTTTTGTCATTTAATCTATTGATCCTTAAATGATTTGTGAAATATGTGTATATCGTGTTTGCAAGAAATGCACAAACAGGTTATGGAACTTTTTTCACAAGAGGGATGAGAATTGTTTCCTTAAATACCTGTCATGGACAACAATGATTTTTGGAAGCAAATAAATGGGTGTTGTTGAAAAGGCTGAAGAAAATAGAATTTTTTCAGTTAGGGATTTTGTAGTAACTGCCAGAAGATGACATGTTCTATTTTTACTTAATGAGGTTTTATGGAAAGTTTCATTAGTAAATTTGATATTAAGATACTAAAAAACAAAAGTAATTATAGCTTGTTTATAGTAATTGTTTGCTTGCATAAGGAATTTGTGGGAGATACAATTTTATAAAAACATATATGTGATGGCCAAGGAGAAAATACAAAGGGTTCCGTCTGTGTAGGTTCCTCCTAGAAAAATAATGAATTGGAGAAGTATAAAACCTGCAAATTGAGAACACATGATTAACAAAATTTTGTTGATTTTATCATTGACTAAATAGTTCTGAAAATACACATACAACAATTACAGAATAAAATTGCAGGCTCTGGGTGTTTTAGTTAAATAAACTAATGATATATCAACACTAAAAATGATAAGATGACAAGGTTTTTATTTCTTAATATGACTTTATTAAATGCGATGAAAGTTTTTTTACTAAAGATCTTGATAAGAGACAGTAGAAGACCACTAATTTGTATGTAGATTGAGGTAAGTGAGATAAGGGAATCTATTCCTTGTTTGTTATTAGTGGCAGGTGGTAGGGCAAGGAAATTTTGAGATTTAATATCTTTGGAAATTGTGATATTTAATGACCAGGGAGATTATACATAGGATTTGGAGTCTGTATGTTCATACTAATGCTAGAAAGAGTGTGGTCATTATATTTAAACTCATTATACCATGTTTATAATGGATAAATTGATACAAATAGTAATAGGATCAAAGAGGTTTTCTCTTCTTGACAATTTCTCTATTTTTAAAATTGTAATGGTAACATAGGATTCACAATTCAAGATCATCTACACAACCAAAAAAGAGACGTATGTATACAAAATAATTCCCTTCACAATAAGCCAAGAAGAACTCTACGTAGAAGGACAAAAAATGTTATTATTGAAAAGGTAACTTGGGTACTCATACGCATCATGAGTCGACCATCATGATGTTGTAAGAGTACCCTAGGAGCTTTGGAAATATTTAACATCTTTATTGACTACCCCAAGACCTTAATGGCCTTTGAGACTTCATTTATCCTTAAAATGTGTAATTTATATATTTCTTTCAATAACTTATAATATATATTATGATAACTACATAAGGCTTGATCCCTCTCGAGGGTATGTAGTGCAGTACTTGGCTCTGCCAGGGATAGTCCAACTAATATAGTACAATTATAAATAATGAAAGTGACATATACACATCCATGCAACAAACTAATCATAGCTAAGTAAAGCTTGACCCCTTAAGAAAACATGTATTGCAACACTTTTCTCAGTTCAATAATATATGTCCATTGATTGTTGCGTAGCAAACACTAAGTTCAAAATATTTTGTCGAGGTTGATCTTAGTGACCACTAAGATTTAAATATTTTGTTGTGGATGACCTTAACAACCACTAGGAATAGAAATACGTATGCCTTGACCCCTCAATAGTGCATGTATTGCCCCAATTTTCTCATTGCATTAATAGTTTTCCTGTTAATGATGCCTAGAAATTTCTAAGCTCTAAATATTTTGTCATGGTTGACCATAGCAACGGTTAGGATCAAAACTACATATTTCTTGACCCCTCAATAATATATATATTACCACACTTTTCTCAGTTCATTAATAGTTTTCATGTTACTGATTCCTAGCGACCGCCAAGCTCTAAATATTTTGTTTTGGCTAACCCTAGTGACCACCAGGATTAGAACTAAGTATGTCTTAACCCCTCAATACTACATGTATTACCTCACTTTTTCTTATTACATTAAAGTTGTCTTGTAAAAAATGATTAGGTATGACCAAGCTCTGAATATTTCATTGTGGCTGACCTTAGCGAAATTGAATTATTTGAAGTATTTTGCGAGAACATAGGCGTAAGTGCGTCACTCTTGTTCATCCATTGGAAAATATGATCGCAGTTTGATTTCAAAAATTTAGAGTTCATTGTGATTTTTCCTAGGTGTTAAAAATCGGTATGTACTCCCGCGCTTTTCTCAATGCATTAATAGTTGTCCTGTGAATGATGTCTAGTGACCGCTAAGCTCTAAATTTTTCATTATGGCTAGCCCTAGCGAGTGCTAGGATCAACAATTCTTACATTTATTTGCCAACTGATTTTTTAATCTAACCAAATATTCAGAAAAAGAGTCATAAGAGTGTTGCTGTAAATCCAAGTATGTCCTTCATATAAGTATTTGTTTCTATTGATGATATATGCAATGTTCGTGGACGTGTAAGTTTTGAACATGGCGGAAAAACCTGAGTTGTCAACTGTAAATGCTTATTTATATTCCTATGAGGACACCAGAGTAATTAGAGATACTATGTTCGATCCAGCTGCCTTAAATCATGAATTTTAGCATTACTCAGCTATTTTTTCCACATTTCAAGATGAAAGTCTTGATGTAGATGCCATAGATGAAAAGAGTGTCCTGGAAGATCAAGCACTAAGGTCTCAATACATAAGGTAAATGAAAAGATTTGGTCTCCATTTAATTTTCGTTAAACCAAAGGTGCTTCCATTTCCATAACTGGTCGCTTCCTATCTAATTCTTGCCAAGTCTAAGGAGTGGACCTTATTTTCTAATTCGTGGAAAAAAAATAGTTTTTTATGTTGGGCATGCATACAAATGTTTTTATAAACTTCCAGAGTTAGACACCCTGTACAATATAGATACATTCGAGTCATGTATGGCCACAAGGAGAATAAGAGTTCTTTTACAGATTTAGGTCGTGGACCCAATTAATAATATGGATGATTCTCATCTACGCGATGTCCTTATTAAAAGGTTTATACCAGGATTTTTTATTGGCATGGCCCTCATGAACAGGCTATATGGAAAACCTTCTACCTCTAAGGTCAATGTATCATGGATCCCTTTACTTTCGATTATTACAAATAAAAAAAAGATTCCATCCTTAGGGAAAGTAGTCAGGTTCAATTTAGCGAGCCAAAGAAACAATTTTGTGGACAATGGGAAATCATTTTACATGGCTTCCTATCTTCTTGATACAGTCTATTATGTTCTCAACTATTCAGAATTTTGTCCAAAATGGCTTCCTTTGTGCCATTCACAGCTATACGAACTATATCATACTTGTATGCCTCTCGGTTCAGATATCCTATTCAAGATATATGCACTTATTTGTATCATGTTCTCTACCAACAATTACATGAAATAATGACACCCAGAATATATGCTAACATCCTCACTTCCATAAGGAAAAATGGGAGCTATATTCTTTTATCCAGAATATACTGTTATCATAATTGAGGGGCTCCTTACAACTCTTTTTTAGTTGCCATATTATGTTCCTAATAAACTTGCAGAATAAGAGGTGGCATATCAAATTTACAACAGTATTGTTAGAAAGTGCAAAGAAAATAATATTAAAACACATCCCCCCCTCTTAGTAACTGTAGGATGTAGAAAATTTAATAGGTGCCCTGATTTGAAAGTTGCATCGGCCCATAAAAATTCATTCCATCTTTCCTAGCTTCCTCTAAGGCAATATGATTACATGAAAATGTTTTCCAAGCACCTTCAATCGCTTAAAGGAAAAATAAATATATCCTATGCACATGAGGAAGATGCCAATGATTGGGTATGGATTACCGAAAAAGAAGATAGCCTTATTAAGAATAATATGAAGAATACTGTGGCAATTCCACCTCTGAGAGGAATTATTAAAAAGGAGGCTACAAAGAGAAAGGAAACATTATATTTGGAACCTTCATAAAATTCTTATGCTCTCTTTTCTCCATCAATTGAAACTCTATCTAACGTTCAAGATGTCAAGTCCACACCAAATGAAGATCCAACTTTGGTGGCATATGTCTTATCTTCTTCAGATGAATAAGAATAGACTATATAAACTGAAATTTCAGCCAATGTGGCCCTAGTGCAATCATATGAATATTCTCCCTCCACTCCACATGAAGTGAGATGATATTGGGTAGAGAAATTAGTAATTGCTCACAAAGAACAACCAAATTGGGAGGCACAAGAATATTCCTAGTAAACATTGAGTTCAATCCAAGGACGGGAACCTTGAAAAGGCTAACCAAAAAGAAGATGTCAACACAGCAAGTCATTGTCTGACATGAAACTTCATAAGACCTATTTTTTCTTATAAAGAAATGAAAAGTCAAAGGCTCCCAAGTAGTGTAATATGAGGAAGATTTGGAATCTTTGATAAGAGCTACAGCTGAAGTAGTCGTAGAATTAGTGAGAGGCATATGTGTTATAAATAAAGAGCTTGAAAATCAATTAAAGGAAACAGTTCCTGTGGGTATGGTTTCTAATGTAGAAGAGGCATTTCATGGCCTGCACAATGCTATAAAAAATTTAATGAGGCAAAGGTGAAGGAACAATCCTACCTAAAGAAGACCGGAAATATCATTAAAGCCACAGGATCGATGCAGAAAATATTAATATTTATGGGACATTTCATTGAAAAAGGCATGTGTAAAGACTCTTCAATTATAACCATGGATGATATTGGCATATGCTAGATATATGCTAATTATACCAATGGAATACTAAGGGAATGGAATGATCAGGTAAGAAAACTATCTCTCCAGTTTGATGACATTATTTTGAGAGGAAATCAGATTTTTACAGAAGCCTTAGTCATGGAAGTATTTAAGGAAAACCATGAATTGATTTCTAGTGAAGAGTTTGTTGGCCATTATGTGTTTGTGTTGCCATTTATGTCAACCCTCATTGATGGAAAATGGTTTCATGGTGTTGTATGAGTCTCCATGTGATGTTATTCAGTGGTCAAACTTGAAGGTTGATTGGTAGTGTCAAGTTTTGGTGAGTTCAACAGTGTCCTGGTGCATGGTTGAGTATGTTGAGTCATAGTATGAGGTCTCCCAAGATGGTTAAAGTGTATCATGAGGTCATACATGGTCCATATGATGTGACATGCATGTATATGAGTTTGTATAAGGTCATCATGTTCAGTACATGAGTTTTCGTGGTTGAGTCAAGTCATTACAGGCTTGTTTCTTGCCCTGGAGCATGCATAATGAGGTAGAGATGTGAGTTTTTGACCAAATTATTCTTTTCCAAGCATGGTACTAGAATTTTGATGGTATATATGGAATGTATGGTGATTTTTAGATCTTCATTCAATGGTTTGGTGCTTCTATGAGGTCCTTGGGAAGCTACAGGTAAGAAACAGACAAGTTTGTATAGGTAAGTCATTATGGATGGAGAGTTTGAGGCATGTCTAGGAAATGTGGTGATTTTTAATAGTTATAGTATGTTTTCATGGTGCTTCATGCCAAGTTTCAAGTCAAAGTGCAAAACAAATTTGAAGTTATGCAAGTTTTGGTGAAATCAGGTAAGTTTGAGTGTATTTTTATAGCAAAGTTGAACCTTCTAATGCTTGTTGTGAACTATATGCTTTGCATGGGGACCTGAGATATTTGGGGTAGCTTCTTAGGTCAGTTATGCAGCTTTCAAAAAAATAAAGAGGTTGATTGTCATGTTTTTATGAACGATCATTAAGAAGCTAAGTTGGTTTGAAACCCTACCTAAACCTTAGCTAAAAGAAGTTTGCAAAAAAGTGATTGTATCAGCCTAGTTTTTATTGATTCATAAAAATTTATGATTGGATGATGTAGAGGAATCTTGTAGCTTTCCAAGAAAATTATTATTGATTTCATGGTGATGAGTGGGTCTCACTCAAATAGGTCAGTTTCTGAAGAAGAGTGTTTTCGGACAAAGTTGTCCAAATGAGGTATGAGTTAAATTGATGTTTCAGAATATATGTGATTTGATATTGATGTCCATGGAGGTTTTAGGACATGTTAATGCATGTACATATTCATTTGAGGTCCATTCAGGTTGATTGGTCAAAGGGTAGTTTTGAGGTCTCAAAAAGTAATGCTCAGTAAAATGGCCATAACAGGAGTTAAAGGCAGAGTTTGAAGATGATTCAAGTAGTGTTGGAAAGAGGATTTAGATATATTTCCATTGATAAAAGGTTTTATTTAGTATTATGTCATTTTATGAGGTTACCATGTCATTATTTTAACGAGAAATTTTTTTCCAATGCAAGACAGGATGTGTTTTGTTGCAAGTTTGGAGTTGTTTTAAACATACGATGGATTGGTTCGTGTTGGATATCACCTAAGATGTGAAGAGGGATTAATTTGGTGTCCAATGAATCCATTTTTAGATATTGAATATTTTTAGAAATGTTTTTATGAGATAACCTTTAGAAATAACGCTTTTGGCAGGTTGATTTGGTGAAGACAAAAGTGGTTGTGGTTTGAGCAAGTAATTGATTCAAGGATTATAACTTTCTTAGAAGTGGTCACATGGCATGGTTTGGCTCAATAGAATTGATTTGATGGAATAATGAAGTTTCCGGGGTGTTAAAGGGTGTAGAAAATAGTTGTTTTGAGAAATACAAAGAGAAACTAGGCCCATTAAATGAAATAATTTGATTGGTTAAGAAACATTACGACCATGTATAAATGTTAAATGAAATTTTAATCATAGGTAAGGGATTATGGGTCATGAATATGTATCGTTTTGATGTAAGGGAATTTTAATCTTTGTTCCCATGGAGTTTTGAGCCATTTTTGGCACATGTAATGAGGTTTTTAGCTAGTCCGACCTACTCGAATCATATGTGACTATTGTAATGATGTTTTTTGAATGTAATGAAGGTGTATGGGTCAAATTTCTTATGAGGGACTGACTCCCTTTGGGTTAGAATAAATAAAATCATATGAAAGTGATGTTTTGGGTTCATTTTTGAACTAGTGCTCTTGGAAGGAAGAAGTATGACCTATAGAAGAGTGTTTTACAGGAATGACAACATGATTTGAAGGCTGAGGAAAAACATGACATGTTGAGGAATGATTGAGAGCATGAGAGAAAGATTTTAGAGCCATGGAAAGTTGAGAAAGAAGAATAAATAGAAATATTGAAGACCTAGGGTTTGACCTGGGGTTTGTGAGTTGAATTAGTGATCTCCATCAGTTGTGGCAGCATCATTATCAGATATCAAACATGTTCAAGTGGTTGAGTTGGTGCTTGGTCATCCTAGGGGGTTGTAGCCTCCTTATGGAGTTGGTGCTACACTAAATTAGGGGTTAGTGCTCCTTGTAGGCTTGGTGCTCTACTAAAGTAGGGGTTAGTGCTCCTTGTGAATTCGGTGTTTCACTAAATCACTTTGTTTTGTGTAATATAAGCAGAGTTTAATTGGGTTTTCTTCCCTATGAGGGTTTCCCACTTACATATGGTGTTCTTGTGTTGAGTACTTTGTTTCTTGCTCTTGTGGTTGATGTTGCAAATCTTAATAAACAAACATGGTTATGAATGTTGTATGAACAATCTAATTGATGAATATATGGTTTGGTAAATGAAAAGAATTTAATTTTAGGACTGATTCACCTCCCCTCTTAGTCCCTTGTGCTTCTAACCGAGTTTGTTATTTCTCTTAAGAAATTCTTGGTTAATTTTAAAAGAAGAATAACAGAGGAAAATGAAGGAGAAACTTTGCATGTCATTGAGATTGTCTCTAAAACAAAGGAAAAAATATAAAAAATAGATGCTCTGAAGGAAATCACAAAAAACCATGTTTACTCGATAGGTTTTGTTTGATAAGGCTAGTGTGCTATTTAGAAACCCAATTGTGAATGTAGGAAAGATAGAGATTACAAGATTTGCAAAGAAGTTGCTCATGAGGCACAAAAGAAAGATGGTACAAAAGGCCCCACAGAAAAGAAACAAACTCAGGAAGAAACTTTACGTGCGGACTCGGATCAATAACAACCCATAATAAAGGAAGAACCACAATGAATCATAAGTGGCAATATTTGAGCTAGACGGACAAGAAATGAAATATGGATGTAATGTAAATAGAATAATGACATCGAAGGTGTTCCCCCTATGGGAAAGGCCTTTTCATTTTTTCATGCCACTGGTCTAATTTTGACAGCCATTTTGATGTTTTTTCTTCTCGTTTTAATTTGACGGTCGTTTTGACATTCTCGACGAGCATTTTGATGTTTTTCCTTTTTTGGGATGTTTTTGGTGTTTTTAGCAGACTGAACTCCAGTTGTATGCCCGATTTTGAGGAGAGATTTGTGTAATTTTGGAAACGGAAGCAGAAGCAAAAGATTTACTCATCTATCTGGGGTGCATTGTGTGTCTATTTGGGGATTGATTTATGAAAAACCATTTTCTTGGCTTTGTATTTAAGATCCAGTTTTGTTAGAGCCTCTTTAAATGTGGAAGATTCATGTTTTCATAATTTATTTTTAATATTAAGATCTGCATTATGGCTTTGTTAAATCAATCTTCAAAAATTTGTCTAGCATCCTTCGAACATTTTCTCAAATCGAAGCTGATCCATTTTAATGATATCAAGTTAGAATTTTTTCATTTCTTGTTGTTGACAATATGGGTGGGAGTACAATCTTATATTGCAAGTAGATGTAATATAATATCTAGAATTTTCGTGACTATGGTCAAACAAGTAAAAATATAGAGTTGCAGATATACCATGTTTCACTACATGGATAGAAAGAGGAAGATATTTGCATTTGGATTCAAATAAAATGCCAAGAATTTTAAGGTTTATTTAACTTAACAGAATAAAGAAAATATTTCTAGCATGTAGCTGCAAAATAAAATTCAATCTTTAGTGTGCAAATGCTTGGAAGTATACAGTGTAAAGCAGATATTGGGTTCATCTTCACTATGTACTATGCCAAATGTGGAGATAGTTATTCTTGTAGTTGTTCTTAAAAATATAATGCAGATGCAGGGAACTATATAGTGTAATGCAGATAGTGGGTTCATCTTCATTATGTACTATGCTAAATGTGGAGATAGTTATTCTTGTAGTTGTTCTTAAAAATGTAGAGATCAAGTGAAGGTCAAGGAGTTTAGCCTAGTGATATAAATACATAAGCCCAAGTGTGATAAACCCTTCAAATTTCTCTGAAACAGTAAATTTTTTTGCTTTGTATATGTTTATAATCCATGTGATCATAATTTGTTGAAATAGTTTGTCAAATATTTCACGGTTGAAGTTCATTTCATCACAATATGATGAAAAATCTTGTCATTTTTTGGAATTGCAGTTCACAAGTTTACAATTTGATGGAGTATTTTGTGAAACATTTTGGAATTACAGTCCATGTGATCATAATTTTGTTTTGGCCCCATAATTTTCTTATCAAATTTAGATCCAAGTTTAGATTTATACAAATGTAATGTGATTGGATTTTGTTTTACAAGATATTATCAGGAAGAGGAAGTTGCAGTGAGAGCATTTGATCTCATCGCCTTGAAGTACTAAGGGCCTAGAACCCTCGTCAATTTTCCTATAAGATAGTCCTTATTATTGTTCTTTTGTACTTGTGTACAGTTAATATGTTGGTATCACCAGACATTGATCAAGTCTTTTCCCTTTTTTTTATTTTCATCACACCTCATACTCTCTTTAATTTTTCTCATGTTGCTTCATATCTAGCTATACCAAAGAGTGTTTTCCACATTCCCTATTTTATTGTGGATTCTTGTACATGTTAGTGATTATGCAAGGGATATTGATGGGATGCACAGTATCTCAAGAGAAGAATATATTTCTTCTCTCATAAGGTAGTCGTAAAGATTTTTTTAGTGAAAGGGTAGCTTAGAGATTTCCTTGCATTATAGCATTGTTTAGGGAAATCTCATTTTTGAGATGTTGCCATGGTATTATAGGAAAAGTAGTGGATTCTTAAGAGGAATGCCAAGACGCCATACAATAACAAGGTAGCAAGGAATGTCATGCATGAAATTGTTTATCCCACACAGGCCACTTTACTTGTAATTTTAAATCTGCATCAAAATGTTCCGTCACAACACTGATATGGTTAATTATAAAAATGTCTTTCCTTTCAACAATAAGTGGCCCTTTTTTTACCATTTAAAATATAGTTTTATTCTAACCATATAATTGTATTAGTGTTGCATTCTCTATTTTTAGACATTGCTTTCATTTTTGGTTAACCATTATATTTGATGGATAGGGGAGAAAAATCTATGGGTCTTGCAATTACAAGCTATGATTGGTGGGTATGGCACCATTTGGTCTAATCAATGTCCGGAGACATGTATTGGCTTGAGTGTTATTAATATGCATTTTTAGGGCTAATTTGAAGTCCAAAGTTGCTAGAAAATATTAATATGTATTGGATTGTGAATGAGGATTATGGGTGAGCATATTAGGATGGTTATGAGGAGCTCATGTATTATCTCAATGTTTCAAGGTAGCTTTATTTCAGTCCTATGGAGATGTCATTAGTTACAGTTTCCCTTTGACCGAATCTCACAAACAAATGCCCATCAAAAGTGTTGCTTATGCTCCCTGTGACATCTTTGTGTTTACCATCTGCATATTCATCCAAATACCTTTTGTAATTATTACTAGGGGTCGATTCATTAAGAACTTTCTTAGGAGAAGGCATTGACAACTTGCTTTAGGGATTTTCAAAGAATGTCTCAGACCAGATGCCCTTGTATGTAATGCCATGGTAGCAGGGCATATACCCAAAATGGGTTTATTAAAAATTCCTTAAGTGCATTAATGCACATGCAATTAACATGTTTAAAGCCAAAGTATGCAACATTTGCCAACATCCTCCCAGCCTATTCCAGCTCAGTTTCAAATTCACGCAAGCTTTGTGGGTAGTGACTATACAATCTCTTTATAACAATTGACTTATAATTCTTTAGGACACATTTATAATTAGTGCTTGTAGCACCATAGCTAAATATATATTTCTCGTTTAGATTTTATGTGGTCCTCATTATGCCATCGTACATGCACATTTTAATTATAGATATAATTATAGATAAATGACAAGTATAATATGTTTATTGGGTTTGTGTTCTCTTTAAATGCTTATGGAAGGGTTCTGTAAAGCACATTAAGCATGCATATATAATACACCTATGGTCTAATGAGTCTAGCAATATTATGTTATTGGTTTCACAGGAATTTGTCCTCAAACAATATTAAGGGAGCAATTCCAATAGAGCTGGGATATATTATAAATCTAGATACACTACGAGTTCAGTTATTTTTTATTTTTTTGTTATACTTCACATAGGCTATTAAGAATTGTGTTTGGAGTGAAATTTATTGTCTAGATGACAGTTGTGAAAGACTTCCAAATGTTTTATTGATCTCTGATCTGGCATGAAATCCTAGGGACCTTTCTAATAATAAAAT